>OX422221.1:195300440-196500440 GCA_949130495.1 Sambucus nigra | reverse complement strand
ACCCCATGCTCGAAGTAAACCCTGTTGGAATCTGGGAGAATGACAAATGAAGCCTTATTTAAAAACCTAGTTTTCAAATAAAAAGTACTATCACCGACAACCCATCTATAGCAAAACATAATCTCTGGAATTCCTAAACGGGTTCTATGAATCTGATTTAACCTATGGAGACCATTAACTATTCTCCATGTATTGGGGGCTATTTTTGCAGGTACCACGTCAAAATATTGACAGAATTCCAAACACAAGGGATTTGGAGGAAAAGAAAAGCCACATTCGACTACAAAGAGACTGGGGAACCAATGTCCCTCAGCCAAACGAAAATAATCAAAAGGACCCGAAAGTTCTTCGAAAATGACCCAGGAAGGAATAGAAAAATCCGAACGAAATTTATCAAGCGACTCAATAAGGTAAACCATGATGAACAAAGAAAATAAAAGAGAAGGAAGAAGATCTTATAGAAGAAGGGTAGATCAGTTGATAACAAATGATGGAAGGAATGAACGCACAAGATGGAGAAGAAATAGAGAGCTCAAAGATACAGATTTGAAAAAGGTGAAGAGACGATAGGATTTTCTGCAATGCTTAAATACCTTACCTTGGGAAGGGGTAAAAATAATGATTACAAAGAGAGACGTTTGCGCTATCGGCGGCTAAAAGGACAAAAAAAGGCACGGAGACCAAAGCAGTTAGAAAAATTCAAAAAGTCTGATTCTACGAATTCAAAAGGAAAAATAAATACAAGGAAAACACTCCTAAAATTCAGGATGACTATTTAATCCCGCCATATTTCGAGAAGAATGTTCCACACTCCTCAACCTCGAACTGTGAAACATTGGGGGCTTCTGTTGATACTAAATTTAACCTGCTGACGTGGTCCAATTATGTGAGGTCACGTGTCAATCCACATGGCACTCGCGAACATTTTTGACAACACCTTGACTCCGAGGAACTCAACCTCCCTACCAACTCAGACGCTCTGAGCAACAAGTACTCCCCGACCAACAAGTATTCTCTAAGAAACTCATACATACTGAACTAGTTAGGCAGTCCGAGTAGCTTAGGCGGTTCGAGCTGCACCTTGATCAGAGCATTTATAACCAGATAATTAAGAGGATTAAATGCGCATTAAATGCTGACTATTATCATACAGATGTACACGCCTATTGGACTGCTATGTAATATTCTCTCGCATGTATAGCCTGAAGGCTATAAATACATTGTAACCTCCTCATTAGAAGAAGATTAAGAATTTCTTGGAAAAACCTGTTGTCAAGAATTCCAAGCAAACAATCAGCAATAACAAAATAGTGGACGTAAGCCATTCCTTCAAGGCTGAACCACTTTAAAATTCTTTTGTCTTATTTATTTTTATCTGTGATTAAATAATTAGAGATAATCTAATTTTTTACATCAACAGAGAGTAAAAAAAATAAGAAACCAAAACTGTACCACTTTCGCGGGCACTTGTGATTTCACCTAGCATGTTCAACAAGACTTCAAACCTATAGATTGCTCTACATGACGAGTTTTGCCTCATGAGGATTTGCAGAAAATATACCCACAAAATTATTTATTTTCAAACGGGCAGTCAATATCTTATTAGATGTAGAATAATCGCACAACCAATCACGAGATAAATATGTTGAGAAATACATGTTAGAAGTTCATAAGAAGTTAGCTAAGTAAATACTCAAGGCACATCCTTCCTAGAACTCAATGTGTGTGCGTGAATCAGTCAAAACGGATTAAGTATCATTAGAGTAATTCATAGATTGCCTTTTTGGAATCAACACTTCAACGTTAAAATCTCACGGAATATAACTCTCTCAAACGAATTCTCGAGATTATGGTAAGTGTATCGCTCTTTTGTGTGAGGAGGTGAGTAAATTTAAGCAAGGTCAAACGTCTCACACACACATAAGAAAGAAAGAAAATTCTAGAAAAAAGATGATCTCATGAAAGAATGATAATCATAATGGTGAAAACATTGAGTTATTCACCATGTTTACTTTCATTTTCCAGAACACCTAGGGGAGAATATGGATATATATAGGTGAGGGGGAAATGAAATGGGAAGGATGATATGGGGTGAAGTATGATGGTGATCGATGGATGATGGATGAAAGATGGATGCGATAGAAGAGTCTTCTACACTTTAGGCACAAATGTCTTTATTGCATGAAAACTAACTACAAACTTTCCTTTTCTTTTCTTTTCTCTCTTTTCTCTTTTTTTTTTCCTTTTCTATTTTTTTCAAATTTTCTTTTCCTTTTTCTTCTTCTTTTATACTCTCAACATGGAAGACATTTTACAATTGGGAAAACACTCTTGTTTCTCAAAATGATGGATGATATATGAATGGATATGATAAATGGATGGTGAGGGGAATAAGGAAGAATATGGGAATATAATGGGTGAAGTGAATAGGTGAAAATCTAGTATTCGGGACAAATTTCAAGACACGTATTTCTTACAACTCGAAAGTGATGTCATTCTCAGTGATGAAGTAAAAATTTATTGCAGAATAATGAGATCATACAACGATTTAAAGTGCGTACCCAAAAGAAGTTGAATCAACTTGTGACTCAGAGATTACGTAAAATACTCTGAAAGGGTGAAAGGCACAAATCTCACAAGATAAAGTCTCAACTAGTGATCCTTAAGGTTCTCTTGAGAACTGTAATACTCTTTAACTCTAAATCGTAATGACGTGATAAGTGTGAAAATATTGTTGAGTCTAGAAATTCATGGTGAAACATGCCTTGATATGTATTACATAAGCTATTTAGAAAGAAAAAAAATCCTCTAGCTTGATTCCTAAACTTAAAGATGGATGACAAAAAATTCACGTCAATGAGTGAGATGAAAAAAACTGCACGAAAATTTTAAAAATCGGGATTTGAATTTTTTTTCAAAAGAGGTACGATGATAAAATTACCCACCCCCAAACAAAAAGGAACATCGTCCTCAATTTTAAATGAAATGATTTTTTAAATTGAGAACATGGGGGAGGAAAAAGATTAACAGAATCATCCGCTAATGAAGTGGACAGATGAAGCCAAGATGAACCTGAAAAAATGATAAGAGAAAAAAAATGTGTACAAGTCTATAAACATTGTAAACCACATGGTGATGTGAAACTGCACCCCCAAACAGGATGAGACGCATACAAGAACAACGGGCTACCTACCGGTAGCGCTAAATTTAACGTCTTCAGCCAGACCTAAGGGAACTCACCCTAAGGATAAGAACTATAAAAGCACGGGTGGAAGAAAAATGGGGTGATGAGAATCACTCCCAAACAAGACTGAAGCATCATCCTTGTTGGATAAAGGATAAAGGATAAAGGGGGTGAGGGTGAATGGGCACCGGTTACGAGCCGTATTTTTTTATTTTTAAAAAAGGAAAATATTTTTGATATTGTTTTTGAATATTTTGAAAAATAAAGGATATATATTTTTTTATTTTTAGAGAATGAAATGAAAAAAATGTTTTCGAATTTTTGTAAAAATAAAAGAAGAAATTTTATTTTTTTGGATTTTGTGGAGAAAAAGAAGGAGAAAAAAATGTTTCTTTTGGATTTTTTTTGTTGGAAGAAAAGACGGGAAATATATATATATATATATATATATATATATATATATATATATATATTTGGATTTTTTTGAAGAAAAGACGGGACAAAATTATCAGGACTCTTTGAACGTGACGAACTCACTAAAATTGACTAACGAAAGATTGAATTGGACACACACAAGTCAAGAATAAATCCTAACTAGGACATAGCCAATTCTTATCGCTGAAAATTAGTGAAAGGGGTAGTCAAATTTTACTTAAGTTCGCGGGCAATAAAAATCACAAAATTTATCTTAGTGATCGCCTTTTTAAAAATGTTCTCCTAGTGGGATAGCTAGTTGATCGATTTTAAATTTAATGATGGCTAGAGTAGCACACAAATGGTAAGCAAGTGAGTCAGGTGATGAAATCCCTTCTCGCGATTGACCGGGTATATGTCTTAATTGATTAATTCATCACACACATTCAAAAATAAATGCGAGAATTGAAATCAAATAAGAGCACGTAGTCACACACAAAAATTAACTCGTTGACAAGAGAGGCGCGGGGGTTTAAAAATGTACCTCCCACTCTTTGTCCACCGTGGGGCGATGAACAATTTGAGTCGACCGGGGGGAGATCTCGCCTATCTCAGTCGGCCCCGGGAGTCCTACCGACCTAAAGTAGAGAGTCTTCTAAATCCTCGCCTTTGGACGCTCTCTATCTACCTTGTCCGGTTTCCTGTAATACCCCGTATTTTTATGCTATATTAATTTGAGGATTTATTAAATTTAATGTGAGTTATTTATTTAATAAAAATCCGAAAATTAATTATGTTATAATTATTAACGTGACGAGAGTTAGTAATTATGGGAAACTTGTTGAATATTACTAATGAGCATAGTAATATATTATATTGGTTATATTGAATGTCATGAGTGAATTAAATGACTATTTCAGAAATTTAAGTAGGGACGTGCCCGTGTCACGTCGGGACTAATTTTGTTAAATAAAAAGTGAATATTTTATAAGTTGTTCATATGGTCGTTTTGAGTGCGCCAACGCGTCCGGAAGGGTCGAGATAGTCAGAAAAGTATACCCGGGGGTTTAGTTTGGGTCTCGGGGCGTTTTTAGGCCTAATTAGTACCCCGGGAGGGCATTTTAGTCATTTTACATAATTGGGTAATTAAACCCACTAATTTCAGCCAACCTATATCATCCATTAGGTTAGCCTCTTAGGGTTAGAACTTTCACAAATCAAGTGACGGCTATTGGAGAAGAGAGGAGAGAGCTCCAAGGCAATTCAAGGCCAAAAAGCCACCGGTTTGCACCGCCACCACCACCACCACGTAGATCACGAGACGAGGAACGCAGCCATACCAAAATCAGCCGTGAATCTGCATACCAAAATCCCAGGAAAGTGTTTAACTTGCGTATTTTCGTTAATGCAATCTTCATATTAGTTTAGGATTGAATTGTGATGAAAATTATGGAAGAAAACCCAATCTTTGATAGGAAAATCCATGTAGTATTGATGTATATGTTGATTCTGGAAACCCTTGCCAAGTAGGGGTAATAAACCACGAAGGTTAGATCGATCGAGCACCAAGCTTCGATCGATCGACCCCTCCTGGAAGACTCCTAATTCCCTCTTTAAATGAGTTAATTTCATATTGTCATGATATAATTCTTGGGCATTCTTGATAAATTGATTTGGGAGACATTGAGGACCAGTAGGGTATATGAATAAACATTGGGACCTTTAATCTTCAACGAAAATGGTATTTATGGGATATTTACTTTAGGTTGGTGAATTGTTAAATTTAAAGGGTGAGGTGCGTAAGAGAGTTACGTTGGAACCTAATAAAGACACGTACTGAATTTTAGATTTGTGACGATATAGCCCACGAGTGTTAGGTAATAGGTAATAGGTAATAGGTGAGAAAACCCTTCGATTTAAGGTTAGGAATGAAACCTTATACGTAATTCTATAAATGTGAAATTAAGGATAAATGGTATAATTACGGGTGATGAGAAAAACCTATATTAATATAATAAAGTGGTATATTTATATGATTGTGTGTACATATATTATATGCATGTGAAAAACATACCGCGCTACTTGTTATCCTTGAGGTTACCGCGCTGGGACAGTCTTATCTCGATGGGACCTTTATGGGGGATATTGACTTTTACCCTAGAAGATAGATATCCTTGGTACAGGCTATCGAATTGATAGTTCAGACGGTCCTAAGAGACGCGAGTATGTGCCATCCTCTTAGAGACTTGGAATCTATGCTTCGCCTCGATATTGTTTGTGTATGTGTTAATACAATTCGAGAGTGATTCCGAATTTGTATTCCCCTTGATTTGAGTGGTATGGGGTTTGGATAGTGGAAGTATGCACGCACTATAGTTTTATTCGGGGTGCTGTTATATATATATATTATACGAGTAGTTAATATATATATGAGATTATGATATTTGAAACTGCCTACTGAGATTTGATAAGTAGGACATGGTTGTTGGCTCAAATTATAAATACTTGTTTTGAGAAAGTATAATATGTCACTGGAAACTTTATTGTTTTTATAAAGTTAAAAATAGAGAACTTTGGTTACAAATTGGAACATTTTTTAAAGTGGAATTAGTGAATTATAAATCTTACGGGTAATCTAAGATAAGTTAAATCTTTTAGAAAGACTAGTGCGATAGATGATAAAACAAACCGTTGGGAAGGTTAGTGCGATAGGTGTGCACATTAGAAGAGAGGTGAGTATTTTCTCAAGAGAGTGACGCACTAATATGTTGTTGCATTGGCCTTTATCAATTTAAAAATACTTGCTAAACGTATTTTAAAAATCAAACACACTTTCGGGCTCTGACCCGTTTCTTTTTCTCTCTCTCTCTTGTATATATATATATATATATCAGGTGCCCAGCCACAGGGGCGTCTTGCTTAGGATCCCTTGAGAGGAACGTGCTGCAGCTTAGGTGGGAGTTGCAGGTCACTTGCGTAGACGGCTTCTTTTATTGACTCCACTTCTAGCATTCTCATTTATTGGGCACGTGTCGCCCCTTCCATTTATTTCATTGTTATTGGGACATTTATATTTCAGTTACTTCCAGTATTGTTCTATGGGATTTATTCAGTATGGATTTGTGATTTTAGTTTTCATTTGTTGACATTCGATTGACGAATGTATTATATCTTTTGGTTTATCGTGGCGTGATTCTTAATTGTAGGAATGTTGTTTTTAAATAAATAAATCTTTTTCTTTAAATTAAAATTTGGAAAGTATGTATGAAAATGGTTTTGACACTTAGCTTAATTATTTAGGGTGTTAAATTGGAAAATTCATTTTATCGACAGTGATACTGAGAATGAACCAATTGTATACCTTGATTTAATTTAATAAAGGAGTGATCGCCCGGAATTTAATTAGGCGGGGTGTCACATTTCCCTATCTCGCTTTTTTTCGCAATTAATTACTACAAATTAAAATGAAAAATAAATGATGTCTCCAAGCAGCGCAATACAAGCTAAGTAATAAAATTCTAATAAAAGCCTTCTAAAACAATGAAAAATGGTACGAAAAAAAGTAAAAATGAAATACAAATGAATCATAAATAGGAAATCCTCTCCACTGCATCAAGCTCCAAAGAATGGCAACGACGCCATTTGATAGACAACTTTTTGGTATGTGTTGTCGTTGTAGAAGGCCTATCTAATCAAAAATCTCAATTACCTACAAAATTATAATAAAACTAGAGAATAGTGGTGAGTGAGGTATCAATTCAAATCTTAGGGTAAAACATACAAGAGAGGCATTCAATTCATTTTTATTTGATTTCTTTTTTTATTTTTCACTTTTTTTAGCTTTTTCGATATTAAAATAATTTTTGAGAACGGAGAAATAACTAAACTAAGATCAAAGATCTAAAGACTAACTAAAAAGTATGATGCAAATAAAGTCAACACCAACTAAATGAACATGTAAAATATGAGATGAGTGAGAAAATCGAAGTGAGAGCAAACAAGAGATGGGATTACACCATATATTCTAGTTAATTTTATCAATTACTTCATTCAAATTAAACATCTCAAGTTAGTACCAAAATTATAAATCAACTCTCGTTGCAAATGTAATTTTAACAATAACATTTTAGAAAATCAAAATAGACACTCCTACAACTCTTGAAATGTAGATCCAAACATCGTCTAACAAATCACCCGCTAAGATTAAGATCGATTTGCTAAATTAGTTTAAATCATAAAAATTAGTGTAGAGTAAAAATTCAAAGACATAATTTTGCATTTTAGAAAAACCTATCTCCAGTTTGATTCTAAAATGAAAAATAAAACAAGAATCTCGATTTTCTCTCGAAAATCATTTACCCTCTCTCGAGGCGTAAATCGAAGGTAAGCGTGCAAAGTTAATTATCAAAGAGAAAATTAATTTAATTAAACTAATTAAATTCAATTAACATCAAATTAATGGATAATCCCACCCCTTGAAAGGGGATTTATCCTAATATAATATGAAACATGATAATGAAATGAACAAAGGTAATATGATAAGAGTGGAGAAGAGAACAATCAAAACAAATCTCTTTGCATCCAATTGAACTCAAATCCTTAAATGAGAAGCGTACAACCCTCATATTGAGAATCCAACTATTTCTCAATAAAATGCACACTCAATTTAATTTCTCACAAATTTATTTCACTCAATCTCTAAAAATTAAAAGAAAATTAAAAAAAAAAACTATTTACAAAGTGTTTCTCTCTCTAGTCTCTTCTCTCAAAACCCCACTTAGAGTTTTTAGGTGATTCCCTTTTTTATGGCCCTAGGTCTTCTTATCTAATGCACATGGATCTAAGGGGTAGTTTGGGTAGAGATAAGAGTGTACATTGGGTGTGTGACGAAAAAATCAGATTTGTTTAAAGGTTATTTTGGGTATTGGGGTAAAAGGAGTTAGTTGGGGGTAATTTTGGAATGTGGGGTACACTAGGTTTAAACACATGTGGGTTTGATGGTTTGTTTTATGTTGACTTGGTCTTGGCTTTAGGTCTTTGTTTATGCAGGTGAAGAAACACGATTTTGGCTTGGAGAGGTGGGTTTTGTGGTTCTTGGTTTTGGATTGGATTGAAGGGATCCGGTCGGGTTGAATCGACAGGGGTCGGGTTAATGGTTCGGATCAGGTGAGTCGTCGTGGAAGTGGCTCGGGTTGTATCCGGATAGAAGTCAGGTTATGGAATCTTGGGTTCGAGCCACCGCCCGCCGGTGGTAGCAGGTGATGACAGACTCACCGGGTTAAGGCAGGTGGGAAATGTGATGGGTCCTGGGTTGAGGAATTGGGGCAGGGTGGATGGGTTTTAGTTAAGGTGGAATAAGGATGGTGATGGATATGGGTGTTGAGTTGTTAATGGAGGTGAGAGAATGTGTGGCAGAGAAGATGATGAATAGTGGATGAGGGTGTGTTTGTGTGTGGGTCAGGTGTGTGGGATAAGGGTGTGTGAAGAATATTGTTTGGGTGTATGAGTGGTGTATGGTAGGTGGTGTGTGTGTATTTAATTTGTGACCCTAAAAAGAACTAGGACAAAAAATAAAAATAAAATTAAAAACATGTAAGATAAAAAATAAATAAATAAAACTAAACTAAACTAAAAATCAAAATCAAATGAGAACTCACAAAAAAAACGATACACAATAAAATCTCTAATATATACAACTATGAACAAATAAATAAACACGACTCAAATAAAAACACGAAAATAAAATAAACTAACTAAAAACAAATAAAAACAAAATAAAATAAAGGAAAATATAAAAACAACTACACGACGCGCAACAATAAAATATGAAAATTGCTAAAAATATTTACTTGACTCAAAACAAAATATAACATATAAAATAAATACAAGAGACACGAATAAAAATATAGAAAAATAAAATAAAATAAATAAAAGGGGACAAGCCAGACTCGCACAGGGATCGGGTGATGGTTTTGGAACAGGATAGAGAGGGTCTAGGCTAGGTTAGAGTTCAGAGACTTTGGGTTTAGCCATTTCTTACTACAAATTGCCTCAAAATAGAGCTTTTGGAATCGCAATTGCAAGCAAGCATGCAAAATAGACAATTATGCACATAAAACCCATTTCGCCGAGAATTAGCAATTAAAAACTGTCTATTCGGGGTATAAAATATACACTTTTGGGTGCTTATTATTCCTTAATACTTCGATCAAGAATTTCCACTGGTTCCTCGATGTATAACAAGTCTTCTTTCAGTTCAATAGGTTGAGTTTTCAATTGATGAGATGGATCCGCCAAATACTTACGAAGCATCGATACGTGAAACACATCATGTAAACGAGACAACTCTGGAGGTAATGCTAATCTATATGCCAGGGTCCCAATTCTTTCCAACCCTTCATATGGTCCAATATATCTTTGACTTATCTTCCCCCTTTCCCAAAATCTCATGACGCCTTTCCACGGTGAAATACATAAGAATGCAAAATCTCCCTTTTGAAATTCTAATGGATAGTTCCTCTTATCTGTATAAAGCTTATGCTTTCTTTGCGCTATCTCTATCCGCTATCGAATCATTTTAATCTTTTCATTTGTCATCTAAATCAATTCCAGACCCAAAAATTTTCTTTCACCTACTTCATCCCAACACATAGTTGTTCTACATCTCTTCTCATATAAAGCTTGATAAGGAGCCATACCAATGGTAGACTGATAACTATTGTTATATAAGAATTTCATCAATAGAAAATGATCATCCCAACTACCCTTGAAGTCAAATACATGAGCTCATACCATGTCTTCTAATATTTGAATCGTCCTTTCAAATTGTCAATCAGTTTATGGATGAAATGTAGTACTGAACTTCAAATTTATGCCCCTATCATTCTGTAAACGAGGCCAAACTTAGAAGTGAATGCTGGATCTCTATTTAATACAACTGACACTAGTGCCCCATGTAAATGGATAATCTTATCAACGTACATGCGTGCATACTTGTCAAAATTGTAGATAGTCTTACTAGAAGAAAACGAGCTAACTTCGTCAATCAGTCTACAATCACCCAAATAGAGACCATGCCCCTTTACTGATCATGGTAATCCTGTAACAAAATCCATCGTTATATACACCCACTTCCATTCCAAAATAGGCAATGCCTGTAATAATATTGTCGGCTTCTGATGCTCCGTCTTCACTTACTGGAATACTAAACATTTAGCTACAAATTCTACAATCTCACATTTCATATTGTTCCAACAGTAATACTCTTTCAAATCTCTGTACATTTTGGTACCTCCAGTACTCATAGAATAAATAGAACTATGTTCCTCCTTTAATATATCCTTCTTTAAGGATGGATCATCTAGTGCACAAATTCTATTTTTATAACACAAAGATTCATCATTATTAATCTCAAAGTCACTCTCTTTACCATCCTAAACTTCCTATTTCTTCTTCCCAGGGAATGGATCATGGACCTACAAATTGCGTATGCATTTTGACAATAAAGGTCCCACTGTAACATGTGCTAATAATCCTCCCTTTTTTGAAAACTTTAATTTAATCCCCATCGATGACAAGTCAAGATTATTTCAAACATGTGCACATTGTATTCAACCCAGAATCCCTGATGGTTTTTTATTTAAAGAATATGCTATTACATTAGCCTTCCCAGGATGATAATGGATGGTACAGTCATAGTCCTTAATCATATCTATCCAACACCTTTGTCTCAAATTAAGTTCTCTTTATGGAAACAAGTATTTCAAACTTTGATGATCCATAAATATCTCATAAGTTTCTCTATACATGTATGTCGCCACAACTTTAAAGCAAAAAAAATGGCAGCTAGCTCCAAATCATGTGTAGGGTAATTTCATTCATGTGTCTTTAATTGTCTAGAAGCATTTACGATTACTTTACCATTCTACATAAGATGACATCCTAACCGTTGAAATGAAGCATCTGTATAGATTACAAAAGACTCGTTACCACATGGAATAGTAAGTATAGGAGCTAAAAGCAATCGATTCTTTAATTATTTAGAACTCCTCTCGCATTCTTCATCCCGCATAAATTTCACATCTTTATGACTCAACTCTGTCAATGCTAATGATATTGATGAAAATCCCTTAATGAATCTACGATGGTAACCTACCAATCCTAGGAAATTTCTAATTTATGTCACATTCTTAGGACTCTCCCATTCAACGATGTCTTCTACCTCACTTGAATCAACATATATCCCATTTCTCGAGATAACAAGCCCTAAAAACACAATTTCATTCAACCAAATCTCACACTTGCTGAATTAAGAAAAAAAATCTTCTCATTCAAAATCTGCAATACAAGTCTCAACTGTTTCTCGAGTTATAACATTCTACGCGAGTAAAGCAACACATCGTCTATGAATACAATCACAAATGAATCAATAAAATGGTGGAATAACCGGTTCATCATATTCATGAAAATTGTTGGAGCATTAGTTAATCCAAATAGCATCACCAAAAACTCATAGTGTCCATATTGAGTCCGAAAAGATATTTTGGAAATATCATTATCATTTACTTTCAATTGGTGCTAACCCGATCTCAAATCAATCTTCAAAAATATGGTGTCCCCTTGTAATTGATCAAACAGATCATCGATGCGAGGTAGAGGGTACTTGTTTCTAATGGTCCCCTTATTCAACTGCCAATAATCAATAATTAATCTCATTGTCCCATCTTTATTTTTCATAAATAACACTAGGGCTCCCCATGGCGAAACACTAGGCCGAATAAAATCTCTTCTTATCAGATCTTGTAATTGCACTTTCAGTTCTTTCAACTCTATTGGTGCCATTTTGTATGGAGCAAGAGAAATTGGACCAGTGCCTGGAACTAATTCAATGGAAAACTCTACTTCCCTATCGGGCAGTAATCTTTAAAATGTGACACCCCGACTAATTAAATACAGGGTAGCTACTCCTTTATAAAATTAATTCAAAATGCCAAGTTGGCTCAGTTAATAGCATCACTGTCGAAAACATTTTTATTATTACTATCCACCTAGTATTTAAAAAGTAAGTGCCAAATTTTAATTTAAGTCTGATTAACATGCAACAAGTAAAATGAAGAAATAACTAACATCATTCACCATACTGAAGTAAACTGAATAACCATCACAATAGAGTAAATAAAGTCTGGAGGAAAACTCCTCACTACAATCCCATAACTGAAATGAATAACCGAAACTGAAATAAGACATGCTAAAGTCTGAAAACTGAAATATAAAAGATGTCTCTAAAGAAATGGGCAACATGCCCTACAACTGATAGATAGTGACTCTGGAATCCAAAAGATAGAAGCGTCTACATGCAAATCCCTGTAGCTTCCACAACCAGCTACAGCTCGTCACCTGAGTGAGAATCCTATGCTTGGTGTCCCTGTGGCTGGGCACCTAAAATGGTTTTACAAGAAAAAGATTTGAAAAGCAAATGGGTCAGAGCCCGAAAGTGGAGTTATATTTTAAAAACCTGCAAGTGCTATAAAAACATTTAAAACATTAAATGCAAAGTACATGTTAGGACGTACACTCGCATGATATCCTCACCTCTCGTCTAACTGTGCACTCCTAACGTAAGTACCCATCTATATCGACCCATACTACTAGCTAACTCACAACATAACTAGCTAGACTGCCAAAGGTTATACCCATTTTACTCGGTTCCATTTAACATAACAATGCTCGTAATTAAATAAAGGTTTAACGTACTCAGTTACTAAATATGCCATTGATATAACTATCAGTTAACTCATTATATTTCTCAAAACAATACCGTAATATTTTTACAACATTAACATGAGGACTCCCATTAATATAATGTATATTATTCATATCATAAATATACAATACAAGCACCCCACAATCTAAGCTGTAGTGCACACATACTCTGCTATCCATCCCAGTACATCACGTACATAAGGATTACATATTCCGAATCTCTCAGGAATAGTTTACCGATAACAACATCACAAATAATGGAGGCGAACACAGTCACCATCACATGGGTCACGCACATACCTACGCTCCCATGATCAGCGGACTTATTAATATCACAATAAGTCTTTCTATGACCTATGTTCATCGAGGTACCAGTCTATATCCCCCCCGTAGGCACACAAGGAATAGAGGGTCCTAAGCGAACGCAACCTCCCGTGATAGCAAGTATGGTAGGTATGTCATACACACAATCCATATACCACTACTAAGTACCCACACATCTTAGTAATACCGTATTTTAATCGTAGTATATATATTCTCATACTAACTATAATTGACACAACTCATACTATTCCGGTTTGTGATTATACGCGCCATAATTATCTCACGTCGTATTAGACACTCACGTCTCAACCCAAACCGTCCATGCAATAACACTCTCGTATGTAAATTCCTTCTTATAACTACCCAATTGTCCCAATATTATCACTACGAAGGTTAACTATATCCTCGAACAAGTTTACGGAACTCCAAAAGCCAAAACAGTCCAAAGAGGACCAAACTGCCAGCTCGTTAGAAGTCTCGTTCGAACGAGGCTTCGAACGAGTTTGGACTGTCAGGTCGTTAGAAGTCTCGTTCGAACGAGGCTGTTCGAACGAGATCCCAGTTCGTTCGAACGAACTGTCTCTTCTAACGATATCTCGTTCGAACGAGATATCGAACGAAATCCCTACTCGTTAGTAATGACTGGTCAACTCGTTAGAAGCTCGTTCGAACGAGTTCGTTCGAACGACCTGGGGGCTGCTTCTAACGAGCCACCAGTTTCGGCCCAGATTTTTCCAAAAATCGTTTTTCACCATTTCCAACAATTCTATCTCTTCCAAAGTTCATCCAAATAACGTTTTAGGGTCTCTATTTCATCCTAAACATATTTACATCATCTCATAACATGTTTTCAAGGATTAAATCATCATAACATCAACCAAATTTACAAATCTCTACACTTTTCCCAATTTCTCTAGAACATGAACCCTAGGTTTATATCATCATCAAATCCCAGAATTTATTTCATTTTACTTCCTTAAAATCACAATTATTATAAGGGAAATCATCTACCTAACATACTACATGCATTCCTCTTCATAATCTCCAAGATCTAAACTTCAAACTACATGGGTTTTCATTATCTTTCAAGAACAGTTGTAATTTATCAATTTTCTAACATAGAGGAAACATTCTACGAATTTAAATATGATTAAAACACTTGCCTTGGTTTGATTTCTGAATTTGGTGTGGATTCGGTGTAGAATTTCTGCAGAATTCCTCTCTCTCTCTCCTTCTCCAAGCTTTCTTCTCCAAAAAGCTATGGTGGCTAGGGTTTGCTTTGGGGAACTTATGAAAACCTAATTTAATAAACCTCCGTAGCTTGTTGGGTTAATAAGGGTTGGTTGGGTCAATTCCTTATCAGATTACAACTCTCAATTTTCGTCACTTTTAATTACCCAAAAATACCAAATTACTAAAATACCCTTTAAGTTACCGGTATGGACTAAAAATACCCCGGGACCCAAACTATACCCCCGGCTAGTGTTTTCTGACTATCTCGACCCTTCCGGACGCGTTGGCGCACTCAAAACGACCATATGGATTATCGATTTTTAATTCACTTTTAATAACAAAATATTATACCGTGACGCGGCGGTCCCACGCGTCTCAACAAAATTCTAAAATGCCGTATATAAATCTCACGACAAATTTTTATAATACCAAATACATATATAATCATATATGCACATAATCAAATACCAATTCGCATCTCATTAGTATTTATAACCCGGATTAATTTCCAATTATTACGCAATTTAATTAATTAATCCCAAAAATAAATATAGTCAAAAGTACGGGGTATTACATACTTCCCCCCTAATAACTGAATTTCGTCCCGAAATTCGAAACTAGAAAGTACCTGCTAAAAACAGATCTTGATAACGCTCGCGCATCTCATCCTCGCGCTCCCATGTGGACTCTTCGACATTGTGATGTCGCCACTGAACACGCACTAACGGGACTATCTTTGACTGCAGTTTCCTCTCGCTTCGGTCCAAAATAGCAATTGGCCCCTCCTCGTAAGAGCTATCCGGCTGGAGATCGATGTCCTCCACAGCAATGTGAGAATGAGCCAAATTGTCTCTAAGGTATTTCCTCAGCGAGGAAATATGGAACACGTCGTGAATCCGATGCAAGTGCTCCGGTAGTCCAAGTCTATACTCAACCGGTCCTATCCGCTCAATAATAGGAAACGGCCCCACATACCTCGGTGCCAACTTCCCCTTCTTCCCGAATCGCATAATCCCCTTCATCGGAGAAACCCTGAGCAAAACCTGGTCCCCCACTTGGAACTCCCGGAAAAACCTCTTCGCATCAGCATAACTCTTCTGCCTGTCTTGAGCTACCCGAATGCGACTCCGAATCAACTCAATTCTTGCCGAAGTATCCTGAATCACTTCCGGCCCAAGTAGTTTGTTGTCCCCCACCTCCAACCAACATGTTGGGGAACGACAAGGCCTACCGTACAATGCCTCAAATGGAGCCATGCCAATAGTGAACTGATAGGAGTTGTTATAAGCAAACTCCACCAGTGGAAGGTACTGCTCCCATCCACCCCCGAAGTCAATAATGCACATGCGTAGCATGTCCTCCAACATCTGGTTGGTGCGCTCTGTCTGCCCATCGGTCTGCGGATGATAAGCCGTACTCAACCGCAATTCCGTGCCCATGGCCTCCTAGAAGCTCTCCCAAAACCTCGAAACAAATATCTTTTCTCTGTCAGACACGATATTCAGGGGCACACCGTGAAGTCTCACAATCTCTGAAATGAAAAGCTGGGCATACTGTCCCGTAGTGTAGTCCGTCCTTACGGGTAAGAAGTGAGCGACCTTGGCTAACCTGTCCACAATTACCCAAATGGGGTCGTGACCCCTCTGCGACGTAGGCAACCCCGTGACAAAATCCATGGATATGCTCTCCCACATCCACACCGGAACCTCCAACGGCTGTAGCAATCCTGCTGGTCTCTGATGATCCACTTTTACAAGATGACAAGTGGCGCATTTCGAGACAAACTCAGCGATATCTCTCTTCATACTGCTCCACCAATATTGCCGTCTCATGTCTTGGTACATTTTGTCCCCTCCGGGATGTACCGCGAACCGTGAGCCGTGCGACTCTGCCATAACATCGTGCCGCAATTCTTCCCCTTCCGGAACTACCAATCTCCCATTGAAGCGCAATCCCCCGTCTGAGCTAACGGTATAGGACTCGTTTCCCTCTGCAAGTAATCGAACTATCTGCTCCTGACAGAACGAGTCATTAGCCTGTGCCCGTACTACCTTTGTGACAATCTGCGGTGTAACGGTCATCACAGACATGAAAGATCGGGCCACTGCATCCTAGTGTCCCAATTCCTTCCACTTAGCTTTCCACACCTCTGCCACCTCATCTGCTGGCCTACGGCTCAACGCGTCTGCTACTACGTTACCCTTACCCGGGTGGTACTGGATGTCGAACTGGTAGTCTTTCACAAACTCGAGCCACCTACGTTGCCGCATGTTCAACTCTTTCTGCGTGAACAGATACTATAGGGACTTGTGGTCCGTGAACAGCTAAAACTTCTCCCCCAAAAGATAGTGCCTCCAAATCCGTAAGGCAAATACCACTGCTGCCAACTCCAAATCATGCGTGGGGTAATTCTTCTCATGAGGCTTAAGCTTTCGGGAAGCATAAGCTATGGCCTGTCTCTCCTGCTGCAAAACACCTCCCAGTCCTTGCAAAGACGCATCGGTGTAAACCAAATACTCAACTCCCGGTCTCGGCAATGCTAACACAGGTGCTGAGGTCAATTTGTCCTTCAACTCATCGAATGCCAACTGACAGGCATCACTCCAGATATATGGCACACCCTTACGAGTAAGATGTGTCAAAGGACCTGCTATCTCCGAGAAACCCCGAATAAATCTCCTGTAGTATCCTGCTAAGCCCAAGAAAGTATGAATCTCCGTTGGTGTCGTGGGTTGTCCCCACTCCCTCACCGCTGACACCTTCCCCGGATCAACTGATATTCCCTGGTCGGAAATAATATGACCCAAGAACTGGACTTCCTTCAACCAAAACCCTCTCTTCTCGTATTTTGCATACAACTCGTTCTGACGAAGTGTCTGCAAAACCTGCCTCAAATGCTCGGCGTGCTCCTCTTCTGTCTGAGAGTAAACAAGAATGTCATCAATGAAGACAATGACAAACTGATCTAGGAAATCTCTGAACACCCTGTTCATCAAGTCCATAAATACTGCTGGAGCATTGGTCAAGCCGAAAGGCATAACCCGAAACTCGTAAGAACCATATCTCGACAAGAATGCGGTCTTCGAGACATCCTCCTCCCTGATACGCAACTGATGGTATCTTGACCTCAAATCAATCTTCGAGAAGAAAGAAGCTCCTCTCAACTGGTCGAATAAGTCATCGATTCGAGGCAACGGATACTTATTCCGTATCGTGACCTTATTCAACTCTCGGTAGTCCACGCACAATCTCAGTGAACCATCCCTCTTCTTCACAAACAAAACTGGAGCGCCCCAAGGTGAGGTACTCCTGCGAATAAAGCCCTGCCCTAACAGCTGCTCTATCTGATCCCGTAGCTCTCGCATCTCAGCCGGATCCATACGGTACGGTGCACGTGCTATAGGTCTCGTACCCGGTAGCAAATCTATAACGAAGTCTATCTCCCGACTGGGTGGTAAGCCTGGTATCTCCTAAAACACATCTGAATACTCCCTGACAACCGGGATCGAATATAAAGGAATAACAACCTCCTTAGAGGTATCCTCCTCTATGTAATACAGATGAGCGGTCGACCCTCCCTCTGGGCGAGGCATCGCCACTATAAACATCTCCTGCCCCGGAATGGCAAAAACAATGCTCCCGCTGAAGCAATCAATCATGGCCCTATATGCTACGAGCCAATCCATACCGATGATCACATCGTGAACATGCATGTCTAACACTAACATGTCCGCAGGCAATACCAAACCACCAACCTCTACCCCCACTCCCCGGCATATAAAGAAAATAAGTGACCCATTCCCTAATGGTGAGTCGATACACGTCACTGTGCTCTCTGCCGTAGCTAACAATCCTAAAGCTTTCGCGAAGTGTGTAGCTATAAAATAGTCTGTAGCACCCGTATCAAATAACACCCGACCCATAGTGCCATGGATAGGAAACGTACCCTCGATCGCGGGCGGTGCCTGTGGAACTGCAGCCTGGTGAACGTTGTAGACACGTCCATACTGTAGCTGACCCTGCTGAGCTGGGACTGCTGGAATGGGTGGCAATGCTGCCATCTGTGGCGGTGCAGGAAGAGCGGCGGGAAACATAGGTCTCTGTGGCTCCTGGCGAGCACCCTGTTGCTGCTGCTGTGGGGCCCTACCCCTATCAGGACAATCCTGCTTCTTATGGCCAGTCTTGCCACAAGTAAAGCACTTCCCTGGGAAATTCCCTCCCCTCTGCCCCTACTGTCCCCGGCCCTGGTGGCCGTTACCATTCCTCCCTTGGCCCTGCTGGCCCTGATGGAACTGCTGCCCATTCTGCCCCTGTTGGCCCTGATGGCCCTGGCGGAAACCTCCCTGACCCTGCCTATAGTTCCCTGACCGGAACCTCTTGTTATCCCCCTGCTGGGAGCCCTGCTCAGTCTGTCTCTGCCCTTGACCCGATTGTGCCCCGCTGGCACCATGTCCTCCGGTCCTGCCCTGATGGCTAGACTCCCCCGACCGCTTGCCCTCGGCCATGTGAAAACGGTGGTCCTGGCAGTGCAATAATGCAGTGTTAACCACATCAGAATACGTGGCCAACGATAGTTTCCCTAGCAGATGCTGACGGATCCTCCAATTCAACCCGTCGGTGAACTTCTCTATCTTCTTCTTCTCTGTTGGAATCTCGTCTGGTACGATATTCAACAGGTTAGTGAACTCGGCCTCATACTCGGCCACTGTCTTGCCCTCCTGCTTCAAACTCATCAGCTTCCTCCTCATCTTTGTATGAACTGCAGACGGAAAGTATTTGCGGTCGAACCACACCCAGAACTCCTGAATCGTGAGGGTATCCCTCTCCTCCGCGGTGGTAATAGACTCCTACCACTGTAATGCAGATCCTACTAGCTTGAAAGTAGCTAGCACCTGTTTCTGAACATCAGTGCACTCATGCATCCTCAAATGCCTCTGTATGTCCTTCCTCCATTGGCTCGAGACTACCACGTCTGAGCTACCTGCAAACTCTGGCGGATGCGCTTTCTGAAAAGCATCTCGTACACGCTCCCAAGCAGACGGGAATGCATTAACCTGTGCTGGCGCGGCAACCGGCGCCTGAGGCGGTGCCTGCTGAATCACGGCAATCGCGGCATTCACCGCTTGAGCTACTATAGCTGCAACCTCAGTGGCGTTCAACATGCCCTGAACTGGAGCGGGCTGGGGTTCGGGCATTGCATTCCTGGGAACTCGTCGTGCACGTCGTGGAGGCATCTGAAATAAGAACAAAGTTTATAAGTTCACGGTTTATAAACTTAAAATAGCTGAAGAACGAAGCATACACAATAAGAGTACAACAGTCCTAAAATATAGGGCTCTATATCAAAGAGAACGTAGCGGAAACATAATAGCCGTATAGATCCTAAAGGACACTAGAACCTGATGCTCTGATACCACCTGTGACACCTCGACTAATTAAATACCGGGTAGCTACTCCTTTATAAAATTAATTCAAAATGCCAAGTTGGCTCAGTTAATAGCATCACTGTCGAAAACATTTTTATTATTACTATCCACCTAGTATTTAAAAAGTAAGTGCCAAATTTTAATTTAAGTCTGATTAACATGCAACAAGTAAAATGAAGAAATAACTAACATCATTCACCATACTGAAGTAAACTGAATAACCATCACAATAGAGTAAATAAAGTCTGGAGGAAAACTCCTCAGTACAATCCCATAACTGAAATGAATAACCGAAACTGAAATAAGACATGCTAAAGTTTGAAAACTGAAATATAAAAGATGTCTCTAAAGAAATGGGCAACATGCCCTACAACTGATAGATAGTGACTCTGGAATCCAAAAGATAGAAGCGTCTACATGCAAATCCCTGTAGCTTCCACAACCAGCTACAGCTCGTCACCTGAGTGAGAATCCTATGCTTGGTGTCCCTGTGGCTGGGCACCTAAAATGGTTTTACAAGAAAAAGATTTGAAAAGCAAATGGGTCAGAGCCCGAAAGTGGAGTTATATTTTAAAAACCTTCAAGTGCTATAAAAACATTTAAAACATTAAATGCAAAGTACATGTTAGGACGTACACTCGCATGATATCCTCACCTCTCGTCTAACTGTGCACTCCTAACGTAAGTACCCATCTATATCGACCCATACTACTAGCTAACTGACAACATAACTAGCTAGACTGCCAAAGGTTCTACCCATTTTACTCGGTTCCATTTAACATAACAATGCTCGTAATTAAATAGAGGTTTAACGTACTCAGTTACTAAATATGCCATTGATATAACTATCAGTTAACTCATTATATTTCTCAAAACAATACCGTAATATTTTTACAACATTAACATGAGGACTCCCATTAATATAATGTATATTATTCATATCATAAATATACAATACAAGCACCCCGCAATCTAAGCTGTAGTGCACACATACTCTGCTATCCATCCCAGTACATCACGTACATAAGGATTACATATTCCGAATCTCTCAAGAATAGTTTACCGATAACAACATCACAAATAATGGAGGCGAACACAGTCACCATCACATGGGTCACGCACATACCTACGCTCCCATGATCAGCGGACTTATTAATATCACAATAAGTCTTTCTATGACCTATGTTCATCGAGGTACCAGTCTATATCCCCCCCGTAGGCACACAAGGAATAGAGGGTCCTAAGCGAACGCAACCTCCCGTGATAGCAAGTATGGTAGGTATGTCATACACACAATCCATATACCACTACTAAGTACCCACACATCTTAGTAATACCGTATTTTAATCGTAGTATATATATTCTCATACTAACTATAATTGACACAACTCATACTATTCCGGTTTTTGATTATACGCGCCATAATTATCTCACGTCGTATTAGACACTCACGTCTCAACCCAAACCGTCCATGCAATAACACTCTCGTATGTAAATTCCTTCTTATAACTACCCAATTGTCCCAATATTATCACTACGAAGGTTAACTATATCCTCGAACAAGTTTACGGAACTCCAAAAGTCAAAACAGTCCAAAGAGGACCAAACTGCCAGCTCGTTAGAAGTCTCGTTCGAACGAGGCTTCGAACGAGTTTGGACTGTCAGGTCGTTAGAAGTCTCGTTCGAACGAGGCTGTTCGAACGAGATCCCAGTTCGTTCGAACGAACTGTCTCTTCTAACGATATCTCGTTCGACGAGATATCGAACGAAATCCCTACTCGTTAGTAACGACTGGTCAACTCGTTAGAAGCTCGTTCGAACGAGTTCGTTCGAACGACCTGGGGGCTGCTTCTAACGAGCCACCAGTTTCGGCCCAGATTTTTCCAGAAATAGTTTTTCACCATTTCCAACAATTCTATCTCTTCCAAAGTTCATCCAAATAACGTTTTAGGGTCTCTAATTCATCCTAAACATATTTACATCATCTCCTAACATGTTTTCAAGGATTAAATCATCATTACATCAACCAAATTTACAAATCTCTATACTTTTCCCAATTTCTCTAGAACATGAACCCTAGGTTTATATCATCATCAAATCCCAGAATTTATTTCATTTTACTTCCTTAAAATCACAATTATTATAAGGGAAATCATCTACCTAACATACTACATGCATTCCTCTTCATAATCTCCAAGATCTAAACTTCAAACTACATGGGTTTTCATTATCTTTCAAGAACAGTTGTAATTTATCAATTTTCTAACATGGAGGAAACATTCTACGAATTTAAATATGATTAAAACACTTGCCTTGGTTTGATTTCTGAATTTGGTGTGGATTCGGTGTAGAATTTCTGCAGAATTCCTCTCTCTCTCTCCTTCTCTAAGCTTTCTTCTCCAAAAAGCTATGGTGGCTAGGGTTTGCTTTGGGGAACTTATGAAAACCTAATTTAATAAACCTCCGTAGCTTGTTGGGTTAATAAGGGTTGGTTGGGTCAATTCCTTATCAGATTACAACTCTCAATTTTCGTCACTTTTAATTACCCAAAAATACCAAATTACTAAAATACCCTTTAAGTTACCGGTATGGCCTAAAAATACCCCGGGACCCAAACTATACCCCCGGGTAGTGTTTTCTGACTATCTCGACCCTTCCGGACGCGTTGGTGCACTCAAAATGACCATATGGATTATCGATTTTTAATTCACTTTTAATAACAAAATATTATACCGTGACGCGGCGGTCCCACGCGTCTCAACAAAATTCTAAAATGCCGTATATAAATCTCACGACAAATTTTTATAATACCAAATGCATATATAATCATATATGCACATAATCAAATACCAATTCGCATCTCATTAGTATTTATAACCCGGATTAATTTCCAATTATTACGCAATTTAATTAATTAATCCCAAAAATAAATGTAGTCAAAAGTACGGGGTATTACATAAAACTCCTCTAGGAAAACATCAGAAAATTCTCTAACCACTGGTATATCTTCAATTTTAAGTGCCTCTTTACTAGTATCAACAACATAATCTAAATACCATGTACAACCTTCACTCAACAACCTCCTACTCTTAATTACTGATATAAGACAATTAGGAACAACATTCCTTTCTCCTGTAAACTGGAACTTGGGTTCCCCTGGCAGATGAAATGTAACTTCTTTTCGAAAACAATTAATGAAAGCATGATACGATGATAGCCAATCCATCCCCAATATAATATAAAATAATCTCGAATGGCCAACTGTATCAAATCAACATATAAATATCGGTCACCCATTCGTAAGATACAATCTTTATAAACGTACTCAACCAGAATTACACTTTCCATTAGGGTAGAAATATATAAGGCACAATTGAGAAATGAACATGGTATGACCAAATATGAAACAATAGGTAATACTACGAATGAATGCGTTAATCCAAGATCAATGAGTGCATATAAATATTTATTTGCAATAGAAAGTTTACCTGTAACCAATTTTGGTGTAGCATGGGCATCTTGCAATATCATCACAAACACTCTTCACTACACCAAAATAAGCGAATGGTCACAACCAAAATCCCTGACCAACACTGTGGGTCGTGAACTTGGTCCGTGGCCATTTTGGGCGTGATAAATTTCGTGGATCACGCCCCAAGTCTGTAACCAATCTGGGGTCACATCCCTGAGGGGTCATGGAAGATGGTCAAGAACTTGGGCCATGACCCACACCGTGATGGGAAAAATGGTCACGGCCAAAGTCCATAATCCACAATCGTGACAAAAAATGGTCACGGTAAAAGTTTATGACCAAATATGAAACAATATGTAATGCTATGAATGAATGCATAGATTCAGGATCAATGAGTGCATATAAATCTTTATTTGCAATAGAAAGTTTACTTGTAACCACTTTCGGTCTAGCATAGGCATCTTACAACGTCATCCTAAACACTCTTCCTCATGCCTTCGATCCACTATCTTATCATGTACCTCTTCCCCTAGTTGTACTACATGGAGATGATCTTTTACTAGGCCCCACACTACTAACTAAAACTTCTCTTGATACACAAGGCAATTCTTTTTAGATGACCCTTTTAATGACAATTAAAACATTATATATTCAGTAACTTTGGGAAATTTCTCTTTATATGACCTAATGTCCCACAAAAGAAATAAGCATTTGGATCTCCTTATTATGAAACTCCTAAAACTCTACTTCTACCATACTAAAATTTCTTCCCTCCAAGCGTTGGATATTCTGCATCACTACCCTTTTGATAATTTGGATCGAATTTACTTATCTTTTTTCTTCGTTCTCATTTCCATCGTGCTTCATTCACATCCTTTTTTACTAGCATCACTTTAGTCCCAAAGACGAATAATTAACATTCTCTAAAGCAGACAGTCGTGTATTAATGACTAACTCAAGTCCATCATGGAATCGACTACACATGTCTTCCTCGTTCTATATAAACCTCGAAGTAAACCTAGATAAGGCTATAATTTTAGCTTCATATTCTCTAACTATCAAACTTCCCTGATTCAACATAAAGTATTCTTTCTCCTTCTATTTTTGATACATTAGAGGAAAGTACTGATCATACAAGGATTTAATAAAAGCATCCCATGAGATCACATTCCCACCTCCTAGAGTAATCAATAAATGCTTGGTGGCATCCCACCAATACTTAGCTTCTCCTTTTAGCATATACATTACTAAGGTCACCTATTGATTTTCAGGCATTCTCATTACCCTAAAAATATGTTTAATCTCTTTAACCCACACTTCTGCCTTAGTGCGATCAATTTCTCCTTCAAACGATGGGGGATTCATTTTAATAAAATTCTTGTGTGAATTATTCCTTTATTCTCGGTATATCACCTCCTCAGCCCTAGTCAATGCTTGTGCTTCCAGGTGTCTAGCCTATTCTTCTTCCATCTAATCCATAAACTTAGCTAGTTGCTCTGCTATTAAAGGCATGGCATGTGCCATTTTTTTCATGTCTATCAAATGTTCTGGCTCGGGCTCTACATTTATATGAACATATTGTTCAACCTCCGCTTCAACAGGCATATTTAAAGCCTCATATTCTATTCTCACATTAACATTCCCTCATTACATTCTTTTATATCTGAAATTAATCAAAGATATAACAATATGAAGATATACATATCTTTTCTAACATAATTATTAGTATCAAACAAAACATATTTCTTACATTCACTGCTAAATATAGACTCTTCTAACTCCAGAGCCTCTAAACCAAGGCTCTGATACCAAAATCAAATACACCCCAACCTAGTTACTTATAATTAAGTTTGAAAGTCAAAGTGAGTTAACCATAATTAATTTAACCAAACCATGAACACGAGTTTGAATTATAGAGTCATCAACATAAATCCATATAACTAAGAACTTTTTACAACATTAAAGTAGTTATGTTTATACAAACTTCTTAAAGGATAAGTTAACTTAATTATATCAATTATATTTAAACAAAATCATTGTTTTACCCATTTCTAGCTAACCCAACCTGACCTCCTAGATTTGGAAGTGACATCACGTTACCTAAAAAACATAAACATAAGAACCGTGAGAAAAATAGCTCAGTGAATGAATCACTACTACACTACTAAATAAAATATAATACAATAAATCATATCCATATAGTAGTGTATTAACTTATCAGATCCATCCATAATGAGTGACCCAACTTTCCAAATCATGATTCACATATCCTGTTTGTAAAAGATTATTCTCTCCCATTCCTGGTTGAGGAGTAACCCCTTGTCTGTAATAGACAATCCTCTCCTATTTTTGGTCAGGGAATAACCTCCCATTTTGATAAATCAAAATGAACAATTTCATATTTATAATATGTTGATCATATCAATAACAATGTGCAAGTACATCTTTCCAGTGATTACACTCACCTTGGGTTGTCAACTATGTATTTACATTTCTGTAGTGATAATAAATGTCAACACATATGATAAGAAATGAGATCACCAAAATAAATAAAGAACGCAAAATAACTGCAATCATACACAACACAAGATATATGTGGTTCGGCAAAATGGCCTACGTTCGCGGTGGTGCTCTCTGATTTTTTTATTTTGTTTACTCCCAGGGGAGTGTTTACAAAATTGTGCCTTTTGCCCCGGGCTGAAGGTTTAATTTATAGATGTCATTTCTCGGAGAGTGGGGGTGTTGTACTCCTCCAAGTTAGCCCATAACTCCGAGAATATCTCTTGAGAAATTTTAGGGGTTGAATGGGTCATAATTGAATTAGTTATGCACGAGGACTTTAGACTTTGGATCAGACTTAATTGGGCTACTCATGTGGGTCGAAATAATTAACCGAGGTACCCACAATTGACCCTAAATTTTTAGGTCACAATTCAGGCTCAACAATTTTAAATAATAGCCTTAATGGAATTTTTGTGAATCGCGTGGCACTTTGGGAGCAAAGAGTCTTTCTTGAGTAGATTTAGGCGGAAGATTTGATTCATTTTCTGTGCATCATGATTAAGAAGGTTTAAACTTGTTTTTAAGAAGTCACTTCTGGTGTCGCTTCACAACCCTTAGAATTCTCAAAATACCTCTTGCTTCTTACTGCATTTTCTCATCTCCAGGTCTCTTTATTCGTCTTCGTATTCTCCCTTATCTTCCTATTTCCTCTGCTTGTATATTTGCATCATCTCAAGCTGACTCTTACTTCGTAAGTTATTCAAACTCCTTCTCCTTTATTTTTTGTTGGAATTTCTTCATTATCGCAGCTAGGGTTTCTTTTTTCTTGATGGAAAAAATAGGTAATAGGTCAATAGCTAAATTTAGGAAGTTTTAGAATATTCCAAACTGGGTAGACATTGAATGTGCCCATGTTCCTCGTAATATTAGAGACATTGAGGACGTTTATTGGATACATGTTCTTCTGTTATCCTAGGGGTCTTACTTTTCCCTCAAATTGCTTGTTTTTACATTTCTTTAGTTATTTCTAAATAGTAGAAGATTGTCAATGGTGTGCATGAATAAATCAGCTCTATGGCACCAATCTAGGTCTTGCTAAAATTTTCTACTGCTATTCTTTTTCCTGAACAAGCTCTGGTCTCCTTTATCTCAAAGATAGGAATCCTGACAGGATATTGGTAGTAAATATACCTAATTCCCATAAGGACTACTGGCACGAGGGGTTTATTACCAGAAATTGGCAATTCCCTCCCCAAATTGAAGGGGCGAGGTACAGGGGACCTGAGATTCCCTTTTTATGGGGAGGAATATATAGGTAAGAATAACCCTTATTCTGCTAGTGTATTTTCTATTATTGTACTGTCTTTATTATATTTTCCTCTTCATATTTTTTAGCAAAGACAAAGAACACAGAGCTTGCTCTTCAAGAGATCCGAGTCATTGAGCTGGTCAAGGATTAGAAGATCAGGGAATACTTGGCTTACGGTGAGCATTCACAATTAGCTACATTCCTTTTGGAGAACAAGATCATTGGGTCCAGCTTCATTGCTCGACGTGTGGATAGTGTCCCTTAGCTAGATATCACAAAAGAGGTTGTTGCTCACCCAATTCAATTAGATGAGGAAGAAAGCAGTTCTGGTGAAGAGGGTGAGGGAGTTGATAGGGGCTAAGATGAAGGTGATTATAGTGAGGAGAGCTCAAGTGGCGAAGATTCTTCCAGTTCGGAGGAAGGTTCAGACATTTCGGAGGACTCAGAGGACTCTTCGGATAGCTCCAGCGAGGAAGCTACGGCTCCACCTAGGAAAAATCTGATCCAGGATGATGATGAAGATAATGTGTTGCTCGCTCATAGGTTGAAGAAGCAGAAATTTAGGAGTGGGGATAATACGACTGGATCCCAGACTGCTTCTTATGAGCAGGAGAGGAAAAAGAAAAAGGAGGCATTAGTGAAAGAGAGGGAGAGACAGAAAGAAGAAGAGAGGAAGAAGAAAAAGTGATAGGAAGAGAAAAGGAGAGAATAAGTGAGGACCAAGACAGGGAAGTCTTTGGTGCCCGTGTCTGCCCTGGATGAGGGGGCTTCTGTAGGCCTTTCCCCTTAGTTTTCTCCGACGGTTCTCGAGAGAGAATTTTTTCTCTCTGATCGCCATAGGTCGTCTAGCATAGGAACCGACCAGTTAGCCCTGAAGGAAAATTGTTTCTGACTTCACCATCCTCTATCACCGCCATAATAAGTTGGCGAGGAAGAATACTGAGTTGGAGGTGAGTCTGAAGGCTACCACTGCTGCTCAGAAGTCTTCCGACCTCGCCTTGGCTAAGGCTAACAAGGCAAATGAGGCAATGACTAAGGAGCTCGAGGAGCTGAGGCAGTCTTATGACTTGGTCTACACGAGCAAGCTGACAAATATCGAGGAGAATAAGGTGCTCGCTATGAAGGTGAAGAAGGTGGAGTCTGAGGCTGCTACTCTCAAGGAGAGTTCGTATAATGTTGGATGGGCTATAACGTACGAGGATGCTGAGGGCCAGATTGGTTATATTAGCCGTATCAACTTCAAGAAGGGTTGGGATAAGGCTTTTCTCACTTCCGAGGTGGATATTGATTCCCCCCCTGATGAGCACGACCATGGCCCAAAGCTTGTTGTGGATGAGATGCCCCCTATTGCTGCCAATGATGGTGCTCCATATGTTCAGACCACTTCTGTCGATGTTCCCCTTGATTAGGGGATGGTGACTTCTCCACTTGAGGTGGGTGCACCTGGGACTGCTGCAGATAAGGGGAAGCAACCAACGTCCTCAAAGAAGACTGAGGTGGCCATCTAGTCTTCCTTAGGGAGCTTTTTTTATTTTTTTATATTTCAGTTGTTCTTTCTTTTCACTGATGTACTTGAACTTTGTTTTAATGAAATGAAGTTCTTCTCTTTCCGTATGCTGATTCATTTATTCTTTACTCCTTATATGGTTTGTATCTCATGGATGTTGAGGAATATATTCCTGCTTCCTCTCGGCTAGGACAAATTCTTAGTCCTGATGCGAGCAATCGAGTTTATCGTGCTTTTATAAGAATTTGTAAGTCACTTAGGTCGAGGAACCAAGAGTATAAGGATTAGTCGGAGCTTATTTCCAAGATAAAGGATAGGCTCTAGGAGATGGAGGAGGTCGGCGCTTCTGTTCAAGAAGAAGTGGATGATATGAAGGACAAGCTTTTGGATGCCTCTAAGGTTAATCAAGATGGATAGGTACTTCAACAAGAGAATAATTTTCTAGGGAGAGAAGTCTCACGTCTTAGGGAAAATGCACCGAGCACTACCCCTCAAGTTTTGCGTGGTTCCTCTTCATCGACTGGTCCACAAGTTGGTATTGATGACATTGGTTCAACTAGGGAGATTGCTAAGCTTTGAGGTGATGTTCGCAGGGCATACGTGATAGTTGTTAGTCTCTAAAGAGATGTTACCCTATTGAGGCACTTGTTCAGGAAAGGCCCTCGGCAGGTGTGGGATGATGGTTATGACCAGGGTTGGACCTATGCTCCGACGAAGTTGAAGGAGGTTAAAGACTTATCCTTCATTAGAGGATGGTTGAGTGATCTTAGAGAGTTACAAGTTTCTAGGAACTCCGTCTTCTGGTATCGTTATGAGATCTCCCCCTCAACTTTGATATCAAACCCATTAAGGAGGGATGATCAATGGATTCCCATAAATGCAAGCCTAAGGAATCTCATGGAGCCAAACTTAAACGAAGTTGAGGAGGAATTATCTCCTCGCCCAGATGATGGCCGAAGGGCGCGAGTGGCTGACTATCTTGCTCAGTGACCTAGTTCCCATTAGGATTTAATTACTCATCATATGTAACTCCTTGTATATGCAATGATGCAATAAAATAGTTATTCTTTGGGAAATTTGTCGACTAAACATGTGTTGCATATTTTTTACTTCATTGATTTCTTGTTCAGCAATCTTGGGCCTTTCGAGCCGACTAGACTTGATGTAAGCGGAGTTGTTTTATTGAGTGAATATCCCCCCAGTCCAATATGCTTTCGTTATACCATTATGCCTTACTTTATCTTTTAGGTCATGTTGTTAGACTTCCTTAGGCCTAAGTGTGGCAATGGAGAGGATACACCTGGCATTGGATGTTCCATTTGAGCATGATTTTTTAGCCAAACAATATTAGCGACCAATCGGGTTGGTCATGTTGCCCAAGGGTCCCTTGTAGGGCTTCATAAATTGCCAGGGGCAATGCTAGGAGGTCATTTGTGTTTGATGACAAAGGCCTGAGGAGGTTTATTACGTACTGACCCTGCTTTAATACGCATATCATGATCTTAGTTTTGTGCATTAAGGGGGGAGCCTGTAATTTGGAAAAGGTGCATAAATCATAATGTATTTCAATACTTCATAGAATGCCATTGTCAAACACTTCTTTATTAATCACAAATGAATTGGAAATTTCAACATTGGGATCAAAAATCAAAAAGAAAAACTAGAAGTATAATTTCTTCAAATTGGTTGCATTCTAATCTCGAGGTATCTCCCTGCCCTCCAGTGTTTATAAGTGATAGGATCCTTGTAGGTCAGCTCTTACCACCTTCAATGGCCCCACCCATCTTACCTTCCGATGGTTTTATAGCGCTGCCAAGAACTTTCCTAAGGATATACTCCCCGACCTGGAATGCTCTTGGATTGACCTTCTTGTTATAGTGCCTTGCTAGCTGTTGCTGATAAGTTGCTAGTTTCACTAGATCCAGCTCTATTTGTTCTTCAGCTAGGTCAAGTTCAACGAGTAAAGCTTCATTGTTCTGGCCTTGGGCAGGGTGATTCTCGTGGTTGAAAGGCCCGCTACCAAGGGGATAATTGCCTCCATTCCATATGTTAGTGCAAATGGTGTTTCTCCAGTCACTTGCCATGGGGTAGTGCGATAAGCCCATAGGTAGTGGGGTAGTTCGGTTGCCTATACCCCATTGGCTCACTCCAAGCGCTTATTCAATCCATCGATCACTGCTTTGTTGGAAGCTTCAGCCTGTCTGTTGCTCTGAGGATATGCCACAGAGCTGAAGTAGTGCCTGATCCTGTGATCATTATAAAAACCTTGGAAGAGACCACTTTTGAACTGGGTTCCGTTATCAGTGATGATGGTCTTGGGGATGCCAAAGCGGGTGACGATGTTTCTCCATATGAATCTTACCATGTCCGTGTCTCTAATATTTTCCAACAGCTCTGCCTCTATCAATTTGGTGAAGTAGTCTGTTGCAACCAACAGATACTTGAGATTTCCATTTGCGGTAGGAAGAGGGCCTACGATGTCCATTCCTCACTGGGAGAAAGTCCATGGGCTAGAAAGTGACTTTAGATCCCTGGTTGGCTGGTGAACTGTAGGGGCATGGAGTTAGCATTTTTTGTCTTTGCGAGCATATATTTCAGCATCTCTCAATATGTATGTCCACCAGTAGCCTTCTTTCATTGCTCGGAAAGCTAACGACTTGCCCCCAATGTGTCTTCCACAGATTCCCTCATGGAGTTCGTGAAAAACTTACTCGACGTCCTTTGGATGAACGCATTGGAGGTAAGTCCCAGTTAAGGATCTCGTATATATCTTGCCCTCAGAAGATAAGTGAAAGTGAGCAGCTTTGACTCTTATCTCATGAGCAGTCTTCTTATTCGCGGGTAGTGAACCATCCTTCAAATAATTCTTTAAGGGGTCCATCCAACTGGGGGTTGTCTCAATCTATAGAAAATGTCCCATGTTTGGCAGTTCGTCGATCTGGTTGATGCTTGGCTGGGCGAGGAAGTCAATTAAAATTGTTCTTTTCAAGTCGGAATTGATCGTTGAGCTTAAGGATGCTTCTGTCCTCTGGCAAACTGTTGGATGATGACTTGTTCAAAGTTGTCTATCAATTTTTTAGTTGTGGTGAGGTAGGCAGCCGTCCTCTAATCCCTAGCATTGAAGTCACCACTTATTTCATTGGATACCAACTGTGAGTCACCGAACACTTGGAGCTACTTTGCTCCCAGCGCGTGTGCCTTCTGTAGGCCTGCTATCAGTGCTTCATATTCTCCTTCATTATTGGAGGCTTCAAATCTAAGCCTGATACCTTGCTCAAGGATTTCATCTTCAGGGGTAATCATCACGATGCCTACTCCTGCCCGTTGGAATTGGAGGCACCATCAACGAATAGTCTCCAGATGCCTGATGCCGAGGGAACTTCCTGCTTATGAATAGTTTGAGCTTGGTCACAAGGATGTTCTCCATTAAATTTCATGATGAAGTTAGCAAGGACCTATCCTTTGATGGCATTGCTTGGCTGAAACTGGATGTCAAATGGTTTTAGCTCGACTGACCACTTTGAAAGTCTACCGGATAGATCTGCTTTTCTCATGACTACTTTAAGAGGGTGGGATGTAAGGACAATGATGGAGTCATCTTCGAAGTAATGTTTCAATTTCCTTGAGTCTACCACTTGTACAAAGGCGAGCTTTTCTAGTGGTAGGTACAGTTGTTCGGCGTCCAGGAGGGTCTTGCTCACGTAATAGACTGGGTGTTGGATCCCCATTCTTTCGTATACTAGTGTAGAACTTACGACATGACTGGAAATTACGAGGTACATATATAGAGTGTCATTCTCTTGAGGGATTACGATAAAGGGTGGTGTGCTGAGGTAAGCCTTGAGTCCTTCGAGCAATCCTCATTCCATTCCACATCTTTGAATTTCTTTAATAGTTGGAAAACTGGCTGGCACCTTTTAAATGACTTTGAGATGAATCGGTTCAGAGCGACGAGCATAATTGTGAGCTTCTTCACGTGTCTTATCGTATACGCAGGGGGTGCACCCTTTTGATGGCATCAATTTGGTCTGGGTTGGCTTCAATGCCTCTCTTGCTGACCATGTACCGAAGAAAATTTCCTAACTGGACACCGAAGGAAAACTTACTTGCGTTAAGCTTCATTCGATATTTCCTCATGATTTCGAAGGTCCTCGATCGGTAAGAGAGGTGATCTTATTTAGGCTTGCTCTTGATGATCATATCATCTATGTAGACCTCCATAGTGCTTCCCATTTGGTCTTTGAACATTTTGGTGACCAACCATTGGTAAGTTGATCCTGTAGTTTTTAGCCCAAAGGACATGACCTTATAGCAATATAACCTAACTGTGATGATGAATGCTGTTTTATCTTGGTCTGGCTCGTGTAGAGGGATTTGGTGATACTCGGAGTATGCGTCTAGGAAACTCATTCTTTTATAATCTGTTGTGGCATCCACCAACATGTAAATCTTTGGGAGAGGAAAACTGTCTTTAGGTCAAGCTTTGTTAAGGTCGGTGAAGTCAATGCAGAATCTTCATTTTCTATTGCTTTTTGGGACCACTATTGAGTTTGACAGCCACTTAGGGAATTGAACTTCTCGTATGGATCCTACATCCAGCAGCTTCTCCATAGCCTTGGCCTTCTCGGATGCAGTTCATCATTCCTTTTATGCGATTGGCTTGAAAGTCGAGTCAACGTGCAGCCGATGACAAACCACACTGGGATCAATCCAAGGCAGCTTGTAGGGTTCCCACGTAAAAACGTCCAAGTTATTTCGCAAAAGTACTATCAGTTCCTTCTTCTCTCGATCTGTGAGGGAGGCTCCAAACAAGAACATCCAATCTTTCTTATCGTCGTCGGATGCGACTTCCTCCAAGTTCTCAACGACACGCTCAGAGGGGAGGAGCCTGGTCTCCTCCACTCCAGGTCTTCCATATTTTATCTGCTATTTGGAAGGTATTAAACATTCCTGTTCTTCAACCTTCTCCTTGTCTTTCTCAACTTTCTTTTTTGGTTTGGGGTGTATGGCCTCTATAAAGCACCTCCTCGCCATCGCTTCATCCCCATGGATTTCCATCACTCCTCGCTCGGTCACATACTTGAGTTTTTTATGGTAGGTAGATGAAACAACTTTCATCGCTTGTAGCCATCCTCTGTCAAGGATCACCTAGTAGGGTGAGTCAATATTGACCAGGAGAAACTCGATCATTTTGGAGATGTTTCCTGCCCTTAGTGGTAGGACAATCTTACCCAAAGGGATAGTTATTTTTCCAGTAAAACCAACCGCAGGAACAGTGGCTTCCTTTAAGTCGGCGACACTTAACTTCAACTTTCTAAACAGGTCGAGGTACATTACTTCGGATGAGCTACCTTGGTCAATGAGCAACTGGTCGACGTCATAGGTAGTTGTCCTGAGTGTAATGATCAATGCATCATGATGTGGTGTCCTTACTCCCATTAGGTCCTCATCTGTGAAAATAAAATGCTTGTTGTAGTCGATATCTTCAACTCGTCAATGCTTCCCATCTTATGTTTTGGACGGATCGATCTGAAAAGCTTGCATTACTGCCGTAAGCTTTTTCACTTCCATTCGAGATGCATTCCCCTGAATCTTCTTTAGGTCGGATGCCCCATAAATTACAGCGAACTCATGGCTGATGTCTTCTTCAAACAAGTTATCGGGTCTTCGATCTCCATTTGCAGATACCTTCTTTGTCTTTTTTCTACGAAGTCGTTCAAGTTCCTTACTTGGGTTAGCTCCTCAAGGTGAGACTTGAGAGCTTTGTAATGCTCGATTTTGTGCCCTCCCTCCTTGTGGCAGTGCGTTGTTCCTATTTGAGGGGTCTCCACCCTTCTTCCTGTGCCACTTAATGAACGGTTCATCCTTGATCTTGGCCAGAATCTTGTAGATTGTCTCCTTTAAAACTGTGTTTACTGCAATGCTTTCGAGGCATCACTTTTGTTCCCATTCTTGGGTCCGCTCTTGCCCCCATTTTTGCTTCCTTTCTTTTGGTTCTCAGTTTTGTCACTGCCCTTTCTAGTGAACTTGGAGTGACCATTCTCCCCTGTACTGAGATGGGTCACATCTTCAACTTTGGTGTATTTTTCAATACGAGCCATTAAGTCATCAGTAATCGTGGCCTCTTTCTTAGTGAGTGACTGGTGCAGGTGGCAGGAGCTGGGTAAACCAATCTTAAAGGACTCCACGGCGACCTACTCTGAGCAGTATTTGACCTCATTGAATAGCTCCCAATATCTCTTCGTGTAGTCTCTGAGGCTCTCCTAGGGCATTTTCTTCATTATTAACAAAGCATCCATTCTCTTTGGATGGGAGCTGATGGTAATAAAGCGATTCATAAAGAGCTCTGCCAGGGACTCAAAACTTATGATGGATCTGTGAGGGAGTTTTTGAACCACTTTTGAGCTACGTTATGCAAGCTCGATGGAAAGATCCGACACATCAACGCATCCTTATGGTTCCAGAGGGTCATGGTCTGCCTGTACTGCCTAATATGGTCAATAGGATTAGCCTTTCCATCATAGATCTTGAATCGAGGCATTGCAAATTTCTTTGGGGCATATTCTTCTTCTACCGCCCTTGATAAAAGGGATTTCATCTGGGTCCCAAGAGCTCGCTTGGCTAGCTCTCAGGTCGACTGGCACCCCGATGTGCGGGACGTTGGTCCATTTCTCTTCAAACCAGATTTCGTATGTCGTCGTTTCCTCGACTTGGGCTCTTATAACGACGAGCTGATTGTTATTGCCCGGGTAAGTTGTTATCCGTCCTGTGTCCCTCAAATCTTTGAGATCCACGTCTGGGGAACCTTCCTCGGCTGCGAGACCTTCTCGCTTGAGGGCTAGGAGTGCGATAGTGATGTTTTCTCATGCTGCGATGAAGTTCTCTCTCCATATTTTCCAGTTTTCTCTTGAGGCAAGTGTTCTTAGCTTCTTATTTGCGAGTAGATTCCTCTTGCTCTTGAAGACTGTCCTCATAGGCATCGATCAGCCTAGACGCCTGCGTAGAACTGTCTGGTCCCTGAATTTCTTCCGAAGTTTTCTATTCTGGGCGAGGCTCAGGGTTTGAGCGTCGAACTTCAGATCTAATCCTGCGAGGGGCAGGTTACTCTTGAATATCCTCTGCTTGAGGGGCATTGCTACTGTGACCAGACATTTTGGGTTCTTATTGGTGAAGGCTTTCTTACAGGAAAACAATTATTTCCCACAGACGGCGCCAATTGTAGTGACAATAAATCTCAACACAAATGATAAGAAAATGAGATCACCAGAATAAATAAAGAACAAAAAATAAATGCAATCACACACAACACAATATATACGTGGTTTGACAAAATGGCCTACATCCATGGTGGTTCTCTCTGATTTTTTTATTTTTGTTTACTCCCAGGGGTGTGTTTAAAAAATCGTGCCTTTTGCCCCGGGCTGAGGGTTTAATTTATTCATGTCATTTCTCGAAGAGTGGGGGTGTTGGACTCCTCCACGTTAGCCCATAACTTCTTGAATATCTCTTGAGAGATTTTAGGGGTTGAATGGGTCATAACTGAATCAGTTATGCACGAGGCCTTTAGACTTTGGGCCGGACTTAATCGGGCAAATCATCTGGGCCGAAATAATTAATCGAGGTACCCACAATTTCCTTCGAGTGGAGATGAATTGGATGGATTAGACGTTACACCTGTCAATCCAAAATAAATCATTATAGAGTCCCAATCATAATCATTATCTTAATATATTTATGTAACTTTCAATGACTATACAACCAGAATATAATTACACTTAAGTTGAATTCCATAAAACACGTGTAAAGACGATGCAATGGTATATATGTTAATAAAGTTATGAACATTTAACCGCAAAAAATACCATATAAGGAATTTATAACTAAAAGCAAGTAAACATAAAATTATACTTCTCAATGTATATACACATATAACATGTACTCAAACTACCCTTTGGAAGGAGGAGATAAAAACATTCTTTCATGGGTATCCAATATGGCATCAATTTATTGTCCTTTATACTTAAACATCCTATATTCATAAATTGTACAAATACAGGTTTCCAAACTTATTAATATGAAAACATATGTGAATATACTTTCCATTACAAGTGACGGTGTAATTTTTCAATCTTCCTAGAGCAAGGTATGACCATTTCCTTCCAACATATTAAATCTTCACTGCATGATCCTCTATTGTTCCTTCAACTTACAAGAATTTTAATAATGTTTATGCATCATAACTTTGTACGATTTTCCACCAATTTTCAAAACACATACTGATAATACATAATTAAACTTTCATAATTTTTAAAGCTCATTTGCTATGTCAAAATCTTTACCAAACTCAGGGCATATCAAAATTAATAATACGAACAACAATTATGTACAACCTTGAAACCATCACTAAGGCCTAACCACAAGGAGTTTCATTCTAATTTTTGGATATGATATGAATATGTGAGTCTAGTTTAATATATATTTGGAATTTCACAATTCCAGTTATCATACAAAAATATATACAAGTTTGAATAAAAGAGAGTTATATACAAAGTAATACGACTCACATATACCACTTATCTCACGTATGAACAAATACATATAATCACAAATGAGGATGGAATTCCAATCAATAATTGATCATTTTTTTACTTTGAAATGAGTATAATCCAAGATTAAAACAATATTAACACATAATTATACCGTGTAAACACCTTAAGGATTTTCTTGGAATTTTTCCAAGTTTTTCTTGTAACCCTTTCTTCCTTAAACTTCTACTTTCTCTTTCCTCAAGCTACAAAATATCCAAACTGAACTAGAGTTAAATTTTTTGAAAAAATAGGTTAGATGTAGAGTTTTAAGTCGGCAAAGTCTTCCTTCCTTTACAACTAATCAAATTAAACCATTTGGTTTACTAAAAGACAAATTACCACTTAAAAGGAATGGACAGATTTGCCCTCTGTTCATAAATTTGGTATAACTTCTTACTCAGACATCCGTTTGATACTACGTTTATTGTGTTAAAAACCTAAATCATATATCTAAAACTGTCTAGTTTTCACCTTGAGTCAATTGCTATATTATAAGAAGGTCCAGACTAGTATCCAACATGAACATTACTACCGAAAACTTCAAAATTTTATATTTGTAGCCCATTCGATATTTCATGAATTTTAAAGGTAGGATTAGACTAAATATAATAAACTAACATCATATATATTAATAACACATTATCCATATCACATGACTTAAGCATGATTCAAATAGAATTTATCATAGTTATATCCGGGTTATTACAATAATACATAAAATCATAGTGTACATGTTTGGAGTTAAAAAAAAGAGTTTGAAACTGTTGTTGAGGTGATTGTTTAAGTTTGATCTCAAGGGGTATTTATAATTTTGGATCTGGAGTGTTCATTGGTTGAGAAGGGTGGTGGATTTGAACTGAATATATGAAATTTTCTAGCTTGGTTAATGTACCTCACATGTGTGCATGGTGTACACATGTGATAATTGACTTCTAGTGCTGATGTAGAGGCTTATTTGGATAGTGGTAATGTGAAATTATTCAAACTTTGGTAGTTGGTCCTTGGTTGATCAAGTATATGCATTTATAGCCTTAAAAGTGTACCTTTGATGAAGTTTAGCGGTATTTTTGTAAATTCAGAAAGTTTCAAGGGCTGAAATTGTAATTTTTGCATAGTTGAAGTCTAGAGGATTAATTTGATATAAATTTGAGGTTTAGGGGTTAAGTATAAGTCAAGTTATGTTTATTTGAAATATTCAGGGGTTGGTTTGTAATTATTAAAACTTGAGGGTGTCTGGATTAATCTAGTAAAGTTGTAGGCCATTAAGGATAGTTTCATTTTTGTTAAAAGACTTTTGAGTTTGAATACTTTATGAGGGTTGAAACAATGAATATATGTGATTATGGTCGGTTGATAGATTTGATTCGAAAGTCCGTTATTACATGTTTGACCATGCTACACTTATTAGACTTTATGATACATATTCTTTGTTGATAGCATGTGTTTCTTGTGTAGTTTATCTCATGATATAATGTGTCCAATCTTGATTTATCACTGACTATATCTATTTACAATTTATATATTGTGATTTATTTTTGTGGTTATCCTCCATGCGATTTAGGGAAAGAAAGATTTTTTTGTATATCCTTCTTACAATTGATTATCCTATTGTTACATTGTTAAATCTATTTTATCTCTTGCATATTCTATGCTTCATAGTTTAAATTACCCTAGCATTATCCTTTTTACCTTTTTCTATTCATATAAAATGGGGAGAAAATATTATCTGCAATAGGGCGTTTATTCAGGGATAGTTCCTATGTAGGGGAGAATTGCCTTCTCATTAATTTTACCTTCTTGATGCTAGTGTTGTTTGAGTTTTGCAGTTATCTCATAATGGAGAATCTTAGTTTTATTATCTTTCATTAATCTATGTTGTCATTTCTAGGGTTGTGTGTTAAATAGATTGATAATTGGGAGTTTGATGTATTTTGTAGGATTTTCATGTATTTTCGGATTTTATCACAGAATAGCCAAAAAGGGAGATTGAAGATGTACAGTTATGTTTCTCGGCTTATTCCATGTCAAAATATTTTATTTGTCATGCATATAGGATTTTTTATTTTTAGTCTGGGAGCATATCATTGGCATTTCTTATCTATCTAAATGCCAGAGTTCCATAAATGCCTCTATTTGTGTCTATGCTGCATTGGATTGCATCGCTTCATCGACTTAAAGACTCCAGTGGATTTTTGGACCTTTTACGATATGGTATATGACCCATAATTCACATTAGCATACCCACTCATACTTTTTCCCACATTGTATGCACTTATTTTTATCATCCAAATGCTACTTTTTTCAAACTTGTGGAAAAGGAGCCATCCAAAATCATTTACTTTAAAAATCCTTCAAAATGGCATTTTGGTAATTTACATGCAGTCAAACATGTAAATGGGGAAAAATCAATTCCTCTGAATGGAAGCTTTTTATCGTGTGCATGGATTTGTCCATAATTATCCTTTTTGGTCATTTTTGTAGGCATGAAAATGATTTTTTAATTATAAAAAGGTATTTTAGCTCTATATTCAAATTATAACTCTTATTTCTTTCAAATATTTTTTTAGATCAAGTGTTTCTCTTTCTATCTCTAGAAATTCTAGATGAGATTTGATTTTACCTCAATTTTATTGAAATATTTTGTGAGATATTTTTGAGTGATTCATCACATCAATATTCGAGGAGATTGCAGTGGAATTATCCAAAGTTGGATGTGAGAAAGCTAATATAGTTGGATTATTCTCTCTATATAAGCTTTAGAGGAGTTTGGTTGAGAATCGTTGGATCAGTTGGAGTTTAGAGTATTGGTGGATTGCAAGATATTGTGCATGTGAATTCAAGTTAGGAAAATGATTGATGTCTTGTAAAAGCCTTCATTTTCTAGTGGATTAATTGTTGCATCTCAAAGTTTTTCCCACTAGGTGGGGTTTTTCCTTGTATATCTTGGTGTTGTGCTTATTCTAGCAATGACACTTATTCATGACACAAAACCTCACATAATCTCAAATCTATAACTGATTTAGATTGATACATGCTTAGATCTCACATTATTGCAATGAATTGAACTAATTGGGCTAAATCTCACATGATCTCAAATTAACTTGAATTTGTATCTAGCTGGATAGAGGTGTAAACTTTCCACCCTGTTTAGTTTCAATTCTACTCAAAGGCTTTTGAAGTGGATTTGAATAGATTTCATAACAGTTTCCTCAAACATATAATTAGATATAATAATTAACGATTAAGTTTTTAAAAAGTTGACTAAGTTTGAGTTTAAATTTCATTTTGCAAATCAATTGACTAGCCATGAATTCCGAGTATGTCTTATTAACCCCATCCTAGGAGATTAACACGCTGAATTTTTGTGTTTTCACTTTTTAACTTCCAGTAATTTTTTTATTACGGATTTAAAGCTTTTATTAGAGGCTTTGACAATCGCATTGATGTTTGGTATATAAGGTGAGGACTTGTGTCTTTGAATGATGTATTCTTCAATCACTTTTGTGACTACATATTCAATATGGAAGCCACTGTTCCATACGAGCTCATGAGGGTCACCATAGAAATAAATGATATTCTTTCAGATGAACTGTGATACTTTCTTCATTCAACATGGTCTATGACTCGATTTTAACCCATTTAGTTAAATAGTTAATCACGGCCAAATGAACTCATTACCTTTAGATGCCTTGGGATTGATTTCCCAATGAAGTCGATTCCCAAGTCGAGAAAGGCCATGGAGAGGTCATATTGTATAATTTGTCCGGAGGCAAATGTTGGAGATTAATGAATTATTGACACTTATGGAACCTCTTGACGTATGTGGTGCAATTTTCGTCCATGTTATTAAATAGTAACCTTATCGAACGATCTTTTTGGAAATCATATAATTGTTGGTGTGGGGTCTTCATTACCCACCGTGGATTTTCTTCATGATCTCTTCAGTGTATCCCCTTCTATGCATTACAAGTGGGTGCCATCGAAATTTTTCTTGAACAAATTTTTATCATAAATGATGTAATGGCTGTGAGTTTTCAAAGAATCATGCAGTATTTCTAATCAGACCCTTGAGGGTACCGACCATGTTTGAGGATGCACCAAATATCAGAATACCATATTTTGAATTCGTCTAAATCTTCTTTGGTGGCGAGATCGATTTTGTAACAACGGTTATGTCTTATATTGCTTCTAGACTTATCAGAAGAAATTATTATTCCCTCGGGCATATTGATCATAGAAGAGAATGTTTCCCATGCATCAACCAACTTATCCCTCAAACTGGAGCGGTAATTGAAGATGACATCTTTAAATTATGAGTCGAGCTAGTCCAATTGAGCATGGAAGGGTAAAAGTCTCTTGTCTTTAACTTTTTACTTTTGAAGGACTTGTCCTATGATGAGGGACAAATCTCTATCGGCATCTAGGTACTGAATTCCCCTCTCGAGAAAAATCTTAAGGCCCATAGTACATACTGCAACATCCCATATTTTTTTAAGTATTTATTTTTGAGCATTTTGAATTACACGCGTGCATGTAATTTAAATGAAATGAGAAATAATGAGAATTTGATAAATATTAATTAGAGAGAAAATGATTAATATTTATGTGAAAATATATTTTCTGGTGTGATAAGTACATAAACAATTGTCAAATGATATTACGTCGCAAGTGAGTAAAAAGCAACGGGTTCTGAGGGTATCTCATTCAGGATGCGCGTGTGGGTAGAATGAGGTGAAAAATTGATGTTAGGTCACTCAAATGGTAATTTCGAGTTCATGGATGATCTGAGATGGGTCGAGATAGTCAAAATTAGGTATCCATGGATGGGAATTGGGTTCTGAAGGCTTTTTAGACTAATGTGGACCCTTATAGGGGTGTTCGAGTCATTTTACACTTAACCCTAAGCGTAATTTCGAGATATGGGGATAATCAGAGATGGTGGATGATAGGGGTAGCCATTGCATCATTCTGAAATACCTAGACTTGGGAGAGATGAGAAAAAAAAGAAGGGAGAACTAAAGAGAGACTTAAGAAAGTCATTCCGGGGAGATACTGGGATAATTCCATGCTACAATTCCTATGCAAGAAGGCTCAAAAAGAAGGGATTCAAAATCTCTAACTTTATAAGGAAAGTGTTTAAACTTTCTTTGATAACTTATGATATGTCTTCATTCATGTTAGAGTTGGTGAAAAATATGGGTTTTGGGGTGGGATTAACATGATAAAAAAAGGATTTGGGGAATGATATTATAGTAGATGATTTAATTTTAATCCCATATATATCATGTGAGATTGAATTATATATATGAAAGATGTAATCTTGAATAAAACATGATAATGATTCATAGAGAAGATGTAATCTTGAAGGGTTCTTGGAAGAAATTAAAGAACCTTGGAATTTAATTAAGAACATGATATATTTCTTATTATTTACGTCGAATCCCATGGAATAGTATGCTATCGGATGATTTGGGATATAAAAATACGTTTCTTTATGTTTAGATAATGTTAGATTGAGTTTAGATGAAGTTTGGTAATCCTATAGTGTATTGGAGATTTGGAAAATTCGTCAATCCCGTAACAGACCCACCCATGCAGAACTAAGGGGCGAACTAGTTTGTCTAAGGTTCGAATCGGTTCGGTCCACCTGTTCAACATAGGTTGGGTATCTTAATGTTTTCGTGAATCGGTTGTGGTTCAAGTTAATTCAGGAGGTCCATAGATGAGGTTATGACTTTTGAAAAATATTTATGACATTATTTTACCTTGGATTAGTCGGATATAAATTCCGAGTTATGGATATACGGGTGTTTAGGGTAAACGACACTAAAAAATTAATTAATAAAATTGGTTTGGGATTTTAGATAGAATGGGGATAGGAGGTGGAGTAGAATAGCTTAGTGTCCAGAATAATAGTGATATTTGTGAATTAATTATAAGTAAGTGACTACTTATGCAGTCGGGAGTCGGGTTTAGACCATTATGGGCCAGTGTTACGAGGGACATATGCACGTTTAGCCGATTATCATATATATTCGGGTATAGAGACAGTATATATATGTATGAGTATATATATATATATATATATATATACAGAAAGTCTCCCGTAAGGACTCCTTATGGTGCAGACCCCTGTACATACCATTTTTTTAAAATAGTAAGAAATTGAATTTTTTTATGAAACTTTATGGATATGATCTCCATGGTGAGAAGATCATCTCCAAATTTTTTGGTTAAAAAAATTAATTAAAAAACCGTTGAGATGAGGTGATATGTAAAAAAAATGATGTAAATATGCATTTTGAACCGTTAAAATGTTGGGTCGGTGCCAGCCGCCTTATTGATTGAATTTTTTTGTGAAACTTCATGGATATGATATTCCCACTATCAAGATCATATCCATGAAGTTTCATCAAACAATTCAATCAATAAGTGGGTGAGATGATCGCCAACATTTCAACGGTCGAAAATGCATATTTATACCATTTTTTACATATCACCTCATCTCAACAGTTTTTTTACTGAATTTTTTAATGAAAAAATTAGAGATGATCTTCTCAACGCGGAGATCATATTCATGAATTTTCATCAAAACATTCATTTTTTTACTATTTTAATAAATGGTATGTATCGAGGTCTGCAACATAAGGAGTCCTTAACAGGAGAGGGCCTCTCTCTCTCTCTCTCTCTCTCTATATATATATATATATATATATATATATATATATGTGTGTGTGTGTGTGTGTGTGTGTGTGTGTGTGTGTGTGTGTGTGTGTGATATGTGAAACATACCTACTCTATGAATGCCATCGTTGGAGGTTAAGCGTAGTGTATAGTCAACCCTGGCATTGACCAGCAGGTGTTGGATCGATTCCTCAGGTCATAGGCCCATTGCACGACCACTGTATTTGAGTTTAGAGTCTAGTGGGGTAATGTGGTATTGATGAGACTCATTGATGTAAGACTATGACCGTCTTCGGTTATGCCTTTACGATTTGGATTTCGTGGTGAGATTTCAACATGGTGGACCAGGAGTGGTACATGATGTACTTGGAACCCGATAGCATGATAGAGAATACATTCGCGAGGTTAAGCTCTCGGGATGCAGTTATACGTATATAACGAGTGATACACACACACACACACACATATATATATGTGTGTGTGTGTGTGATATGTATATATGTATATATGCGTGTTAATTATATATGGGTGAATATTGAATTAATAACTGGGTTGAAGTTATATGTATCAGTTAACGATGAGAATCAAAATGGTTTAGCGTATGTGTCAGCTAAATAAGAATTTAAAGCAAAGAATAAATACATGTGACAAAGTTTGATAGAAGTTAACGTAAGGGACTAAGTTAAGTGTTGGTATTGGTTAGGCAGGGTAGCATAACTAGAGAGTTTAAAGTGCATGTGTTAGGTGCGCGCTACAAATGAGGGGGGAGGATTATGTCATGGGAGTGTGCCTCCTGTTTAAATATGAACGCTTACATTGTATATTTGATATTGTATTTTAAAAACTCGCAAAATATTTTTCAAATGGTTTTTGGTATCTTACCCACATCAAAATATTTTGCAAAACCTTTTAGGTACTTAACCACAGGGACGCTAGGCGTGATCATTCCTTCTGGTCAGACAGTGCTGCAGTAGTTGTGGATGCTTGTAGGGATTGCTTAAATGTATCTATCTTTGATCTCTGGACATAATTTTAGTTCAGATGTTTATTTGTTCATGTTGCCCATTATCAGACATTGTTTATTTTATTTAGACTTTATTTCATTTTAGTTCTGATGGATTACTTTATTGAGACTTTTATCAAGTGTTATTCGGTTACTTCGATTATTGCATTTATTCAGTATTCAGTTTATTATCATGGCCAATGGATATTTATATTATCGGGATGGTTTGTTATATGAATTGAAGTTGTCATAAACAAATTGATAAGTTTTTAAAGTTGACATCAGGCTTAATAGGATATTAGAAATAAATTTGATTTTCAATGGTGATGCTAAGAATGAGCGAGTCTGAGATTCTTATTTTATTTTAGTAGAGGGTTGACCACTCGTTAATTTAATAGGCGGGGTGTCACACACACCTCATACTCTTTCATTTTATTATTGTATGGAAAGTCTATTTTGATGGAAATAGGAGTAAGAGAATCATCAGCGTCATCAACAGTATTCTAATGCCATATCCTTTCTTGTTCACGAATCTTTCATGGAACATCTACCACCATAATTCCTCATAGAGTGCATAGAATCTCTTCATCTGGGAAATTAGAGTTCCACACATCGAATCCTTCTATGGGTTGATCTTCTAAGTAATCATAAATGGCCCTCCCTTTGACGGCCTTTTACATGACGTAAACTATATAGAACTCGTCCATTAAAAGAAATCATCGAGACATGAAGCTTGACAAAAAAGGGCTTCTTTAGTAGATATTTCATGGGATAAATTCGAGACATCAATTTGATAGGAAATGCAAGCATGTAGTGTCAAAGTTTCTGGGTGACCCAAACTAAGGTGATGCAAGCCTTTTATAACATTGTGTAGTTTACTTCAAATCCTGTTAGTTTTTTATTGACACAATAAATATCTATCTTTGTTGGACTCTTCAATATATTAGTCTATCATAGCCCAACTGCAGTCTTAGTGAAAGTTAAGTACAGGAGGAGGGGTAGGCCAAGTTGTAGTGGCATGATAACATGTGGTTGGGTTCGGTACTATTTGATTTTATTGAAGGATTCTTGTCATGAAATTTTCTAGACCTTAGTTGAATCCTTTTAAAGAGTTTGAAGATAGGTTCATAGATGTAGGTGAGATGGTAATGAATTTACTTCTTTTCGGGACCGAGGTAGCGGCATCTCAAGGATTTCTCTTTGTTTGGTAGGGTTTGCTTTAATTCTCCACTCGATGACCATGAAGTCTGTGAGTTTCCCGTTTGTGACACCAAAACTGTATTTTTGTAGACTGAGAAAAATTTAGTTTATCGTAGACATTTGAACCATTTCTTTAAGGCAGGGACGTGAACTTCCCTAGTTTTGGACTTGATGATCAAGTGCTCGATGTAGGGATCAACTTTCTTGTGGATGATATCATGCATGATGATTGTGGATTCCCTTTGATATGTAGACCCAACATTTTTTTATACCAAAAGGCATGCTACTATAGCAAAAGGTTTTCGATGGGGTAATGAAAGAAATTTTCTCTTGGCGATCAAGGTGCACCTTAATCTGATTATACCCAACGAATCCATTGACGAATTACTTGAGACCGTGATTGGAAGTATTTTTTATGATCATATTGATGTTGGGCAAATGATAGTCAGCCTTTGGAGAAGTTTGTTCATATCTCGATAGTCGACGCACATACGGACTTTCCCTCTTTATTTTGCTAAAAGGACTATGTTGGCGAGCCAAGTCAAGTAATCGACTACACGGATAAAACCCACATTCAATTTTTTATCACATTATCTTTATTTTGAGGAACCATTCTCATCGAAGCTTCCTCAGATTTTCCTTGATGAATTTTCATTCAGGGTATGTAAGGATCTCGTTTTGAAAAATTTTTGGGTCAATGTCAGGCATGTCGCTACAGGACAAAGTGAAGATGCCCACGAACTCATTCAGAAGCTCTTTGAATTGTGACTGATCTTGTTTGTTGAGTGTTGGTCCAATCCTAATCTTGTGTGGTGTGCTACTTGAACAAAGATTAATGTTAACACTTTCCTCATCATTAGTTTGAAAAAAAATATGTTGTTTTTTTATTATTTCTTGAGATCGGCTAATAGTTGTTCATTCATTGATTTACATTTATCAAATTTTTTACTAGTAGAATCAACGTGTAACAACACTCCTTGTTGTCGAAATTCTGGATCCAAAACATATTTTAAGTTTGTGTCAATTTTATTGAAGATCATGTACACAATCGGATTTACGTCATTGACACAAATGACTCATCACACCAATAGTTATATCACGTGGGAAATATGATTTTTAAAATATAAAAATTATCTTTTCTTTTGGTAAATTTTGTTCTGTTTTTAAAAATAATTTTTAGAATTTTTTTAACGGATCTTTTTATAACTTCTTGTGTACAAAATTTTTAGGGACATATTTTTAGTGGCATTTTTAATTGTGCTAAATGGATTTAAACCCTACCGGGGTGAACCAAAACCTATTTATGAGATAACCTTTTAAACATCCGGTGCACCTCGCATTTGAGCTGCAGGTTAACAGCGAGATTTCCCCCCCGTGACGCACAACATTTTGCCAGGCCACCACAGCGGGACCTCACATCCTCTATAGCGGATGTTGGGCCGTCATAGCTTATGTCCATTTATTGGTTATGGAAATTTTTTTTGGCTTCGTATTTGTGCAGGGAGTGAGGTGCATATGTTTTTGTTAAGTTTTTATTTATTTTGGCTTCGCGTAGGTTTGAGGTTTGAATTTTTCAAACTTGGTTCTGACACATGGTTAAAGCAACTGATTATTCAACAATTCTATTTTTACATAGAGTTGGTACAGAATCGTATGTACATATTGATGTATCGTGTCTATATTAATCTGTATCTGTAAACACGATTCTATACGAATCTTCAGTACAAATAGAACTACTCTTAATTTTTGGATCGGGTATGACAATATGCGCCATTTTCTTTATTTCTTTCAAGCGCGTGAGTTTCAAGCGCATGGTTTTGGGTCCTTATAAGCTTTCTTTTATTTTGTTTTTTTCCTTTGCTTCCTCTTTTTCTTTAGTTTTAGGCGCATGGTTTCTGATTGCTTTTAGTCTGATGCGCATATATATATACACTTGCGGTAGGACGATAAATTTGTTCCCGTAATAAAACTCAGCTTAGAATAACCTGCATTCTAAAAAAAAACCATTAAAATTATTATTTTTCTAAAAATAGTTAAATTTTTTATAAAAAAATATTTGAAAATATATATTTAATAAAAAAATAATATAATAGTCATATATATATATATATATATAGTCAGGCTCATGTGCACACTAAGTTTGCATACTAAGTTTACACATCATTTTTTTAAATAGTAAAAATAAAAATTGAGTTGATTTTTTTGTGTGATATTTAAACATTTCAAAGGGCGCATGTATAAAAAAGTCAGCTCAAAAAAACTTTTTTTACTATTTTTAAAAATCGGTCAAACTTTTGTTACTTCTAAGTACTTTAAAAACTGCGAAAGTTTGACCGATTTTTTAAAAATAGTAAAAAAAGTTTTTTTGAGCTGATTTTTTTTACATGGGTCCGTTGAAATGTTTCAATATCAATTTTTTTAATGCTTTAAAAAAATTGGTGTGCGTTAGCACTGTGCAAACTTAGTGTGCACAGGAGTCTGCCTCTCTCTCTCTCTCTCTGTGGGTATATATATATATATACCCACACACTAGATTTAATTCCGCGTTATGCACGGGGATTTTAGAAATCTCGTATAGAAAAATTAAAAGAAACATATTATAAAAATATGTATCCAAATATTTTTAATGAGAAAAATTTTCTATCACTTGACAATTAGTTAAAAGTTTGAGTTAAATTTGCAAGAAAAACTAATTGACATGAAATCTACTTATATCAAATAAATAGTATCCAACCTTTTATGCTATTTTCCTGGGAATTATGTTAAAAATAAATTTGACATAACCCTAATCAAATAGTTCCATGCACAATGCTACAACTTAATATTGGAATCTATCTAGTGATGGATATTTTGTTATTTGATGAAATCCTCAACTAACCTTATCCTTAATGGTGACGAAATGAGATATAACATAAGTAATTTTTTTTCGCTAAATCTTTTTATTCTTATTGCAAAATAAAATAATCAAATCATCAATTTAGTTGAGTAGCATTGTTTCTTTTATTTAAGAAAAAAATACAAATACATTTCTTATTACAAAGTGATCAAACCTTGTGTGTGTGTGTGTGTGTGTGTATATATATATATACTCTTATGCAGACTATCCACCATTTTAACAGTATGGACCAGACATGTGTCATCTGGCGGTGAGCCCATAAATTATAGGAATTCTCTTTCTATTTTGTGGGTTCACCTCCAGGTAACGCATGTCCAGTCCGTACTATTAAACTGAGGGATAATTTGCACAAGAGCAGTATTGTATATATATATATATATATATATATAAAGAGAGAGAGAGAGGGAGAGAGGCTCTCGTGCGGACTTACTACCGGCCAAAAAATATCTAGGGACCACTTTGTCTTTTATATACTATTGTCTTTTTCTAAGGTTTTTAGAATAAAAATATCTTGCCCAATAGATTCTAGAGTCTATTTAAGCTTATTTTAAAGTCTAATTAATTTGTAAGTCTAAGTATAGAATTTTTGGGACTATTTCTCTGGCGTTCTCGATCGCTATCATACTGTGTTTCAGAATAGTGAGGGTTATCTATCCAACTATTTTCTTCAGGGTGTCTAGATATCTCAAGAGGTTTTGATAGAAAATAATCTAATCTTAAACACCTTATGCGATATTGAGGTTTTATCCGTCTAGTTTCTTTATATATTTAATTAATAATATGGATTATATCATTTTCTATAAATTCATCTAATTCACTATCACCGTAGGATGACGAAAATATACGATAAATTCTTGGAACACATGTTTCTACGTATTTAAGAATAGGACGAACTGATCAAGATCTAATTACGACAGTTCTTGTTTTAGCTAACCTTTTGCGTATAACATATTTTAATATATCTATAGCATATCTAAGTATTCTAGTATATTCTTGATTTTTTTTGGTTTTGAATGTGCTTCTACGAAATCTTTTGTTCTTAAGTCTTATTTAAAAAGATCACTGATATTTGTTCTAAGTATTTCTATTATAGGACCACTCACCCTTTAGTAGAAATGGAGGAAATATGAATTATATTGTTTTTATAATATAACACTAAGAGATTAAATGTCAATCTTGTAGCAAATTATTTAGTAGGAACTAAATGTTCACACTTTTATTTGTACTAATCCATGAATATACCCTTCTTACCCATAATACGTTATTATTTGTAGTAGCTATGATGGGATATCCTAAATACAAAGATTGGATGGGTGAGACAAATAGATTAGGGGATGTGTTTCATAGAGGTGCTATTGAATGTGTTAAATACGCAAAGATATTTCATAATGATGAAGAGTTACCATTTTTGTGTGCTAATTGTAAGAATAATAAGGTTTTGAGTGGAAAACAATTAAACTACGCTAGTTAAGATTGGGTATGCAAGATAGTTATCAATTTTAGATTTTTCACGGGGAATCGAATTCCTTTTGTCCCCGAGCAACCTTCATAATAACCTTCAATAAGTAGGATATATGTATAAGGGAAGGAGGACAATGTATATCATAATATACTATTTAGTTGATGACGCTTATGGAGTTCATGAAGTGGAAGAAAATGAGGTCACTGACGATGTACAAGGTTCAGGTGCTCATGAAGATATCGGGATAAACCTTGACAATGACTACCAAAGTTTAAAATTTAAGTCGACCCAGTCTTTGTACTCTGACTATGACAAAGATCAAACAACTTTACATTCCATGGTTGGTTTGCATAGTTTAAAGTCCCAATATGGTTTGTCTGGTAATAGCCTAATAGGAATTTTGAATTGGGTGAAGGGCTTGCTACCCAAGAAGAATACACTTCCAAATAGCTATCCAATTATGAAGAACAGTTTGAAAGGTTTAGGAATGAAGCATAAATCAACTCATTCTTGTGTATATAACTTCATACTATACCGAAAGGAGTATGAAAATCTCGATCGGTGTCCAGTATGTGATGAACCTAGATATGTTCAATCTATTAGCAAGGAAAGCATGTTCTCCAAAGTGCATCAAAAAGTGTTAAAGTATTTTCCCGTTGGGCTTAGGTAAAAGATATTTTTTAGAGTATCATGGATAGCGGAGGCAATGACTTAGCATACTAGGGCAAAAGTATGCGATAATATCATGCGTCTTTGTATTGATTCTACAGCTTGGAAGAGGATGAGTTTTAAGTATCTCAATTTTTCTCAAGAATGACGTAACATTCATTTGGCAATATCAACAAATGGGTTCAATCCATTTGAAAATCTAAGTGTCAATTAGAGTGTATGGTCAGTGATCTTAGCACCACTCAACCTCCCTCTTTCACAGTATTTTGAGACCTGAATTTTTGATGCCGTCTTTGTTGATACCTGGGACAAAGGCTCCAAGTTAGAACATTCATGTCTACCTGGATCCTTTGGTAGAAAAATTAAATAAGTTGTGGGAAGAGGGTGTGCAAGCATTTGACTCTTTTACAAAAGAAGAGTTTACACTAAAAGTTATGTTGATGTGGGTAATTCATGATTTTCCAGCTTATGGGACATTATCTGGTTATGTAATACATTATTATTTGGGGTGTCCTATTTGTGGAGAGGAGGATGAATCTCTTCAAATCCCCTCTACCTCAAAATATGTATACCATTGCCATAGGAGGTTTTTATTCCCCACTCATATCTTTATATTTGAGAAAGGTTCCATTTTTTTACCGGGTGGGGTTGAACACAAGCTACCTTCAAGAAAACATTCTGGTTCAGAAATTAAATGTAGATCTTATAATTGTGGCCTTAATATGCTAGGTAAGAATCCTAAATTTATGAATGTCAAGCATAAGAAGACCCCAACTTGTAATAAAATTGAGACAAGAAAGGCATGGTCTAGGAGGTTAATTTTATTTGACTTGCCTTATTGGAAGAATAACTCGGTGCGCCATATGTTGGATGTAATGCACGCAGAGAAGAACATCAGTGAACATATTGTGGGCACATGTCTTGGGGGGAGTTATTCGAAGGATGGAGAAAATGGATGAAAATACCTTAAATCGTTGAAACTTAAGCCACAACTATGGTTGAAAGAAGATAGTAGGGTAAGGTAAATAATTCCCCTTGGTGAGTTTACTTTGACGAGTGAGGAAAGGAAGGTTCTTTTAGACACAATATATAATTTGAAGATTCCATCCAATTTTTTGTCCAACTTGCAAAGGATTGTGAATTATGCTACCCATAATTTACATAAGTACGTCCCACGATTAGCATGTGATCATGCAATTGGTTCCTCTATTGTTTAAGCATTGTTTCTCTAAGAACAAGGATTTATGGATGACTATTATGCAAATTAATATCTGCTTCTCACTTTTATGTGAGAAGGTAGTCAATCGAGATCACATAGTGGCTGCAAAATTAGGGTCGACCGAAGCGATTTGTGTATTGGAGAAGTATTTTCCCACATCATTCTTTTACATAAGTGTTCACTTGTTGTTACACCTATGCGACGAGGCACTTCTTTGTGGCCCAGTTAGATATCTATGGATGTATCTGTTTGAAATATTGATGAAAATTTTCAAATATTACGTCAAGAATACACTATACATTAAAGGATCAATTGCATAGGAATACATCATTGTGGAGTCATCAATGTACACTCGAGAATATATGCCTGACCCTAGCAGCGTGAATGACAGTGATGAGTCCATCGATGAGGGTGGTCGTGTGATGGATAAATGAGTGAAATTAACGAGTTTACAGCATGAACAAGTAGCTCGTTATCTATTTGACACACATGAAGATGTCGAAGAATGTAAAAAGTAAGTTTATATTATTTTAAATTTTATATTATTTTAATTTTTATACATGATAAATTTTGTAATATGTTCGTCACAATCAATGCATAAAATATGAAGTGTGTGGTAACAATAAAAGGAAAACAATAATGATACAATCAGACAACGAATTTAGGTTGTGGTTGTCACATGAGGTAATTATAATGAAAATGTCTCTTATTAAATGTCACATTACAAGCAAGCTTTACAACTAACCTAATTAATTTATCTATATTCTCAACTCTTAAAGACAGATGATGCGACATCAAGGCTTGCTCGTCTAACCACTAGACCCTTATTCATGGCAAAAGAGTACAAAATGTATCGATAATATGGTTACATATTTGGTGTAAGGGTGCATGAGGAAAATACAAATATATAGAACTCGGGCATTTCATACAAGTCTCTTACTTATTTTCAAGCGAGCGTAAAAGATAAAAACCTTGTTGAAACTGAATTGACTTACTATGGTGTAATTCAAAATATATTTCAGTTGGGCTATATAAGCTTCAAAGAAGTTATGGTTTACTGTGATTGGGTAAGAGTTGAGGATAAAAAGGCTTGTAAAGTTGATCCTGTCACAAATTTGATCATGGTTGACTTGTCCAAGTTGAAGAACAACGAACACGTGAGTGATTAGCCGTTTGTTTGTGCTTTTTAAATGTCAAGCAATTGTTTGACTTAGAGTACATCAACAATGTGTCATGGCCAATCATCCTACATGCTCCAAAGCCTCTAAACATTAGTGTGGATGACTTCGCTACTCCTACCAAATATCAGTCCATTTTTTATGATAACCCAATTTTGAAACAATTTTTAGATTTGTAATAAGTATTCCAATTATTTGTAATGACCAATGGATGTATGATTCTAGTGCTTTATTATTATCGGATGACAGTTTAATGCTTTTAATTCTTTTGTACCATATCAATTTACTGCTTGTAATAACCAAATGATGTATTCTTCTAGTGCTCTGTTATTATCTATTTTTTTTTTGTTTTTTGGTTAGTGAATATGTTAATTTGGATTTTAATTAAATTAAGCATTAATTGAAGGTCCATGACATGATGCGATATTTAAACAATATTTAGATTTATAATGTCGTTAACTTGTATTCTTCTAGTTCTTTATCATTATCGGATTTGAATCAAAATTGGTTTTTTAGTTAGTGAATATGTTAATTTGGATTGTAATTAAATTAATCATTAATTCAAAATCCATGACATGTCCCGATATTTAAACAATATTTAGATTTATAATGTCGTTAACTTGTATTCTTCTAGTTCTTTGTTATTATCGGAGTTGAATCAAAATTGTTTTCTTGGTTAGTGAATATATTAATTTGGATATTAATCAATTTAAGCATTAATTCAAAGTCCATGACATGACCCCATATTGAAACAATATTTTTAGATTTACAATGTCGTTAACTTGTACAATATTCTAATTCATTTGGATTTGATCATTTTATCATATACATTTTTGTACTAATAACAACAACTTTTGTAGAAAATGTCTTCATCAGGGCATCGCGGCAGTGGAGGCAGCGAAGGCTCCTCTGCCACTAGGCCCCCAAAATAGGGTAAATTGGGGTCCGTCGTCAAGAATAAGATGACATTATTGGCTAGATCCTTGGAGTTATTGAAGGCTATCATCGGCCTGGGGTACACTGATTGGAGGAAGGTGTCGAATGAGCTCAAGATCGCCATCTAGGGGGCATTACAGGTAGTGTGTTTATATTTATATTTTATAATTTAAATTAAACTAAAACTTACTATCTTTTTGGTTCGTATTTGTTCGACAGGATCAATTCAGCCTATCCCCATATGTCCGCGACTCAACGTTAGAACAGTTAAGAGATCAGAATAAGACATGGGAGAAAAATATGTGGTCACGGTACTTTGGATAGACATGGGAGTCCATAATGAGAGTGCGTGACATCGTTCCATCGAAGGAGCCGATCTCATTGTCACAGTGGCAACAATTTGTCTACAATGAGGTTGAGGAGCAAAAATTGACATCTAATCAATCGGGGAGGAAAACAGGGTGAAAAGGCGGACGTCTTATGCCAAGGTGGAGCACAAAATGGTAAGTTTTTATTTTTCTTTAATTTTAGTTTTATGTTATTCTAATTAAACATTACTTTGCGTTACTTACTAATTCTGCATTATTTTATTTTAAGAGGCGGGGAGTGGACCTGGGGTGGACACATAGACTCGATGCCTATGTGTCAATCATGACGAAGAAGGGAAAGGATATGGAGGTTTCCTTGAGCGTGGCAACCACGATTGTAAGTTATAATTGTTTTATTTTTTTAATTACATTATAGTTTTTTATTAATTTAATTAACTAATCGTGTACTTTTTGTCATTTTAAGCAAAGCAATAGGAAGTGAATGAAAAATAGTCTAATGTTGACAAAGCATCTTTGGTTACGGATGCACTTAGCCAAGTGCACGAGCGGATTACAAGGTGTGGACTAGGGGGTGCTCTCAGGTGGAGAAGTTGAGGATCACTGGGATAGATATGAGAAACACCGGGTTGGCTCGTAAGGTGGACACTCATGACGATAAACTAAAAAGGTTGGAGGCGAGGGTCTTAGATATGTACACCTTCATGAAGTGTCAGTGGGGTCCACCTCTGATAAGGGAAAGGGGAAGGAGGTAGAAGAGGATGCCACTACTTCATCGTCGATACAGATAAACTCGTCTCCCTTATATGATCCATTTCCCATCTTTACCCTCGTCAAATGTCGTATGTCAATAATCAGTTGGTCGAGCGTGTTTTTAAAAGACATATTTGGAGGAACGTGCCATGCAAGACTTTGAGGCACAGGATTGCATCACGCATATTGTGATCAGAAGGGATAATGCACCTTTGTGGTTGCAACAACAAAGCAGCGTTCGTAGAATTGATGTGTGTCTCAATTCACATGTTGTGTGGCCTTCCTTCTTCCTCCGACCATAGACCCTACTCCATGACATTATTTGTATTTATTTTATTTGGATATTGGATACTATTTGTATTTTCTTGATTTGGTTTACATGTTGGTTTGGTTTTTGTTATGGATATTTGTATTAGTTATTGAATATTGACTGTTGCTTGATATATATGCTGTTTGGATAGGATAAAATTTGCTATAACAGGTACAAGTATACTGATGGGCAGTGGCAATGGCCATACTACCCAGTAGTTTTTTTTTTTAAATCTTCCCAGATTTGTCACAGACTTTGACTGTGACAAGTTCTTGATAACGAAAACTTGTCTCGGACTTATCACGATTAAAGTTCGTGACAAATTTTTATTTGTCACGGACTTTGACCATGACAAATTCTCCTTTGTCACAGACTTATCACGATCAAATTCTGTGACAAATGTAACAAACTTGTCACGGTCTTAGACCTTGACAAGTTTACTTGTCATGATTTTCGGCCTTGATAAGTGGGTAGTTTTGGTGTAGTGATAATATTTGAAATAGTTAGGGGTTTGGATTGAGTTATTACCTTTCTTCTGGTCTGCAATTACTTTATCTCTTCCCTTTGTCTCTTTAGTTTGTTATTATCTTTCTCCGTTCTGTACCACTTGAAACTCTCTTTTTATGTGTCACTCCTCAATCCTCTGTTGGCGTTGGACCCATTTCCTACCTGTATGCCACCACTCCTAATGCCCACTTGGCTAACGGCTCATGGAAAATCGACAACTGACGATGGTTTAATAGTATAATACCTAAATGTTACACCAAAGTTCCACAAAATAGTCCTCTATGAACAGAAAGTTGGAGATGTTTGGAGAATAATAACATCATGACGAAAGATATTTCAGGAAAATAAAATACTTGTATTGCATAATATTAGTAAATATAACTCTCACTTTTCCCCTAACTATAAGAGGTTTACTCACTAATTTGCATACTAGTTTACAAATATTACTCTCTCTCTCTCTCTTACTACCTCACTCACTCTCTCTTTTGCCTCCCCTCCCAACATACAAACTCTCCCTTTTATAGATTAAGGGAATTTACAAATGACTGGTGACCAACTGCGACAAGTGAACCGGTGAAAGAAATACAATTATCAAAGTCTATAATGATAAAGAAAATTTAGCATCTTTAAATCATTGAGTCTATTTTTGCTTTACAAAAAGCATCTTTGTCGTCTTGCAATAATTCAGTCTTAAACATCAAACGCCTTCCGTCTTTAATAATTTTTAGAATAAATAGGGGCCCTTCTCTGTCCCGTCTTTGTATTCTTCTACTTTTTTTCTTTGTATTTATTTGATGGAGTATTATTATTGCTTAAATACTCATCAATGAGGCCAACCACTCTAATGTTGGCTAGTAAAGCTACCTCTACCACTTCTTTGGATTCCTTCCCGAGCCTTCCATTGAATGGTTCATCATCTTGGATAATTAAATATGTCTTATAGTATACAGTATACCATCTTTCATGGCTGGTCAGCAACTCCATAATTTTGATTGTTTCCATGGCTTGGGCAATCTGGAATTCGGACTTATCAACATATAGGTCTTTGGTATCATCTTCAAAAAGGATCTCAAAGTCTTCAAATACAAAAGATGAAAATCTAGTAAGTCTATATCCTTCAACTCTTTTTCCCCTGTAAGAACTTGGAGGAATCTAATAAATACTACAAAATAAGGGAAAAATTCTTATATCTTCTTGGCATACTCATGGACAATTTTTTCAAGAGTAATAGAGTCTTCTACAGTCTGAATTTGGATGAGTTTAATGAATCCATAGTTTACAAGAGTTATGTGATCCATCTATACTTCTCCAAAAAGATAAATTTTTGGAACATCTGTGAAGAAACCACTAATTATCAAGGCATCTCCATTAATATCATGTAATAATATATTGAAATGATCAATAATGCTATCACCCTCTTTCTGACAGTCTTCTGAAAATGGAAGATTATTATTACCAAATGGTATAATAGTCTTAGTCTTAAAAGTCTTTTGATGATAAAAAAAATTATCAATAGGTCTAGCTTTGGAAGTTTTTCCAAGAGTCCGAGCATATGTCTGTGTCTGAGGTTTAGGAATAGCAATAATACTGAGTTCAGTAACTGTAGGTCTTTGAGTTCTCATGAATCTGGCAATGGCTGCCAAATTATGTTTAAATTCGATCTATATTATATTTTTTATATTCCACCATATGGTGTCTATAAGAGTATTTTCATCATCTGAAAATTCTATATTTTTTTAAGTCGGAATATCTTTAGTATGGTCGATATTGGGGAAAATACATTTTCCCAATGAGTATATTCTGGGCAACAATTTCATTTCTTGATTTTCCTGGAGGAATAAGAATATCATCAAAGTTTTCCAAAATTGGTCTTTCCTGAGTGTCTTGGATATGAGTCTAAGTCTATTTTTGCGTTACCAACATTTGGTTTTACGTGTCTAAGATAATTTGCAAAGTTTTCTATGTGAAGTCTATTGGTTCCAAAGGAAATCATGATGTCATAATATGTTTGCATCATAAAACAAGAAATAATATTGGTAACACCCTGACCCGAATTTAGATTACTGTTGGAATAACCCAAATCCGAATTGAGGTGTTAAGGGGAAGGGGGAAAAGGTTTACTTTATTACTGAAGAAAAATATTTATTTAATTTATTTAAGGAAATAATATTCATTTGTCAAATTTCAATTTAAGAAAACGTTTAACATGCATAATAAAACCAACTTATGAATTTGTTCATGAAAAACCATTAATATCACAATTAATCTATCGAAATGAAGTTTATAGAGTAAGATAACACAATAGTCCAAATCCCATAACAGAGTTCCGATATATTAATTAAAGTACTAGAAATATAAATCTTAAACATATTATGTATGGACAACAAGCATCTAACGCGAGTCTCACCCTCATCATCCTTATCGAGATCCTTTCTAGTGTCACCAAGTGAAGTTCCTGGGGTGGGAAAAGTAGGGGATGAGGGAATTACCAGTAGGGCGAGAAATACTAAGAAATAATTTGAATGTCTTTCGTCATTTTGTAAAACAATTCCCATTTCATTAAATGTTATTGAAACTTACATGCAATGCACCCAGACTATGTGCCCAACTCACACTTAAGCATTTTCATGTCTCGTGCCAGATACTTAACTTATAAATCCAACTATGTTGTCATCATAATATTAATAAGTTTCATTTATTCAAATTAATCAATCCACTCATTATCCCAATGTTTCATGAATATTACTTTTATTACTTTTGGATTGCCCAACATCCATGATTTCACGGCCTTTCAACGTCGGTATCGAGCACATATATGTTACATTGACCTAGTTGTTAGGGGTCTTTCACCTCTAAGGGTGTCATGCCCTCCTTAATTATTCTTTTCGACAGCATCCGAATATCATTATGTGCACGTATATTCACATTCTTCCAAATGTTTACATTCTTACAATTATTCTCATTATTCCAAGTACTCACATTAATCATTCGGTGTTACTTCTTTACTTCATTATTTGCCTTACTTTAAACATAGTCGAGGAGGCCAACTAATAATAACACCGTATTTTGAAAACTTATATCCAATCATCATTTACTTTACTTATTTATTAATGCATTAACACATTTTTAGTACCTTAAAATGGTTTTAGTATAATTTTAAAGTAAAGAAACATTATATTTCACTAGTTTTTCACATAAATACCAAAACTGCCATTATGCCATTTTTACACCAAAATGCATCTTTTAAATGGGTTTTCAAGAGAAAAAAATATCTTTATAATACCTTTATGTTTTTCTATATTGTTTACCCAATCTAACATTTATTAAGAAATTAAAATCATAATTTTAATATAGAGTTTGTTATACAAAGTTCAAATGGGTTTTTTACATCATTCTTACACCAAATTTTCATCGTTTTAAAGTGGGAATTGTAGGCCCCTTTTTATTTCCAATATGATTTAAGGATCAAAAATAATTTTTCTTTCAAAACCTTTTTCTACCTAAACACGCACCAAGTTTGTGAACCAATTTTACTTAAGCCCAATCTTATCTTATTTAATCATAAACATTCATTTAGGAGATTAAAGAAAGTAAAATAAACAAGTTTACAACACCGGATGTCCGAGTAAACCACAAAGGGAAAAAACCTTGGATGACCCAATCCAGAGAATCAATATAATATGATTTTATAAAGGAAGACAGACAGACTTAAACAGTCGATCCCCACAAGTCTTGACGCTCTTCTTCTCTTTAACCGCTCCTCCACAGTGCCCATGTAGAAATTCTTCCACGGTACTCATCCACAGAACACGTGTCCACGAATTCCAGGTGTCCACCGATGCAGCTTGGCAACCATCTACGATTCCAAACACGAACTCCTCTGTTTCTTCACTGTAAATGTTCAAAGTGATGAACAAACCCCAGATGGATCAAACAAGATCTCTATAGTAATAGTATATGAAAGCTCAAATCTTTTAAACTCTAAGGATGATTTTAATCTTTAAAAACCTTAGAAAACTCATGTACAGAAAAAAATGTTAAACTGTAATTTTAGTTCTGCACACACTTACGAAATCTGAGATAAAAATTATTTAAATAAAAAATTCAAGTTGGCAAGTCATTGTAACGAGATCCGCATGTCGTTCTAACGACTGTGAGATGTCGTTTGAACCACCTAAACCTAAGTTGGTGTTTCATATGACTCTATACTGTAGTTATCTCAAAATAAATGAAGATAAAAACATTTAAATTCATTTTTAAACATTTAAAATAAAGTTTCCATCCTTTAAAACTCTTTCCGAACTCTATAAACATAATGCGTTCGTACCTCAGAGATATTAGGAATGCAATCTGAATGAAGATGTGAATTGTGCACCAATAAAACTTGGCACGATATATCGTTGAAGCTTTGCTGCTACGTCTTCTAAACAAACATGTCATATACTTTATGGAAATCGTCACAATATAAGATCTATCTATGACACATAATAAGTGTCATTCCGAGAATAAGTCAATTTCATACACATGAACTCAATTGGGAATTTTGTCCTTACAAATATTCTCCTTTGACTATTTCGGGAAAAAAACCAAATAATGAAATCCATGTAATACCCTGTGATTTTAAGACTGATAATTTAATTATTTTGGGAAAAATAACAACTTATTTAAATTAGAGAATTTTGTATTTGGCAATTGAGGTAAAAATTTGAGGATGTTAGAAAGTATTTCGAATGACGATGCTGAGTGTGCGGTTGATCCCGGATGGGTCGATATAGTTGAAATGACTGTACTTGGGTCTTATTTGGGTTCAGAAATATTTTTTAAGTTCGTTTGACTCGAATTGGAGTAATCGAGTCATTTAAAGTGTGTATTATCATTTAAAGTTGGGTATTTTGGAGATAAGGCTTATTAAGCCTCCGTGAGATAACAATATCATTTGAGAGATTGAGAGAAAGACCTAAAGAGGGAGAGAAGAGGAAAGGAAGAAGAGAAAGATAAGAAAAGCTTGGGGATTCCGGCTATTACGCGATTTCGAGGAAGAATCAACCTCTACAATTGCAAGGCAAGTGATTAAACTTTCTAATAATTCATGTGTGTGATTTATTTCATGATTTGTGGATAAATTTATGGATTTTGTGAAATATTAAAACATATATTTTGGGTAAATCTTGCATTTGAGGTGTGTATATATGAAGTTGAGGTTGAATAATTAGTTGGGTTAATTTATTTGATGAGTTTTAATGTTAGAAACATGATTGGGCTGAAGATTTGGAATTAGAAGTTGGTATTTTGGGGGTTTCGGAAAGTTGGAGTTCATCCAAAATGAAGGTTGGCTGAGGTAACTACTATGTCCCCTCGACCGCGGCCAGGGGGCCGATCAACCGCGCCTTAAGGTAAAATCCTACTGCCTTCTTCCAAAGGCAAAATTTAAAACTGTGGTCGAACGGGGGTTAGGGGAAGATCGACCGGTACTCTGTTTTTAGTCCAAGTATGGGATTTTATTTTCACCCCTTGTCTTTCGGGTCTAATCTTAGGAACCTTTAAATATGTTATGAGAAGTATGTTTTGGAGATTTTTAGGTAGTTTCACCTAAGATGAAATGTTGGGGTCGTATTGAGTTATTTCGAGAGAATATGAATTTAATTTATCGTATCGATTTAGTGGGGAATCCTCCTAGCATCGAGATTTCTAATTGGGGGATAATTATTGTTTATCGGTGTGCATTCAGATATAGATGATATCCTTAATGTTGATTGAATTGGGAGACTATTCATACTAATAGGTGTGATGGATGAGTAAGTTTCAAGTGAGGGGTCCTGGTATGAAATAAAATGGGAAGGTATACGAGTTAGCAACGGTTAGTATAACGAGAGTTATATACTTATAAATGAATTCACTTCTTTTATACATACGAGCGTAAAAGAGTATGTATACCTATATGGCGTGATGTAAATACCTTATGTGATGGTTTCCATTTATATGATGTGATTGTATATATATCTTGTGTGAATGATATATATATATATATATAGACACACACACTTATTGTGTGAGCATACCCTCCATTGCTATCATGAGAAGTTGCGCGATGTGGGTGAGACCCCTGACTTGAGAAGCAGGGTGCGTATAGTCCCCAGGTCATAGTCGTCCTTTATTTATTGTGTGATTTTTTCTGGGTGAGAAATCTTGGGTATGATTCGTTCTCACTTTTAGGTTCGGAACTATGACCGCTTCCTATACGTTGTGATTTATTTTATTACCATGGCGATGTCATAATAATCCGATAAATGGTAAAACGGGATAGAACGAGTAATTCCTAGATGATGATAGCATTGTGAAGTATTTTATTTACGCTAAGTGTGTTATGGTATTTTCTTGTTGGGGTGGAATGAGATTGCTTTGTAACTAGAGAAATGTTATAGACCCAAAAAGGTTCGGAGCAATATCTGATTTATGTGATTAGAGATTGTTGCTCCTCTTAAGTATTCGTAGTTTTGTGTGGGGTACCGAGGGCATAATGGACCTCAATGACCAACGTTTTTAAGAAGTAGTGTATCGGGTGGGTTTCTTGTTTGGATTTCACTTTGCGAGACGACCCACGCACGAAACGTAGTGCAATATTGGGAGTGGGGAAAAGTTTAGTCCTTATTACTCAAATTTATATGTTATAGGGAATCAATGCTTTATGAAAATAAACTGGATAAATATTTAAATGAGTAGTTGATGTTATATGCGCCGTGCATTGAGGGCATAATGAATCTCGACATTCAACAGTGCCAAGGAGTAGTGTATCAGGGCAGTTCCTTATTTGGATTTTTTTGTGAGACGTCCCACGCACAAAACGCAGTGCAATATTGAGAGTTGGGAGAAGTTTAGTCCTTAGCATTTAGATGCTAATAACTCGTGTAAGTTAATAACTAGAATCCATTAAATTCTAGTAAGAGATATGTATATGTACATATATATATATGTTAAAATAAGTTTAGATGCATATTTGGGTTATGGTGAAATCGGAAGTTTATGGTCATGTTTTAGATGATGGGTTACGCGAGTGTGGATTTAGCGTAGATTAGATTTTATTGTCCCGAGAAAGTTTTGGGTAGTTAATTGAGGATTAGGTGCATACGTTTAAGTGCGCGCTGTAGTTGAGGGGAGAGTGAGATTTCCAGGAGAGTGCGACTCCACTTTAATCACGTTATAGTGCATTTATAATTATTATGCATTTTAATTCACTTTCTAAAATGTTTTCACACCTCGGGCCCTGACACCTTTATATTTTCTATTGCTATACATATTTTATTATTTTAGGTGTTCCTCCGTAAGGACGCCAATGATGTTTTCTATCCAGTGTACTCGTGGAGCTGTAGCATTTGCGGATTGTTGCGGGATTTTGTTATAGCCGTTTCCTATCTTTTTTAAAATCTAGGTTAGGATTCCGTGTGTATATCGGGTTTACACCAAGAGTTGTGGTCTTAGCACTTTATATTTCTTTTCTCAGATATTGTATTGTCTATGACCCGACAACATATTCAGATATTTTCCTTTTGTGTATTTCTGGTATTATATAGAACTATCGTCTTTTATCTTAGTCTGTGTGTAAATTACCCTCTTCTGTAGGTATTATGTTGTTGATTGGTAATGCATTGTATGTTTTAATTTTGTTTTGGCACCCGCTTTTTATAGTATTGGGTAGTTAGATATGTTCATCTTGGTATTATTAGTAGATGCTGAGAATGATCCACTTGAGATTCCTGATTAATTATAATATAGGGTTGGCCACCCGTTATTATTTTAAGAGGTGTGTCAAAGGTGGTATCAAAGCATCAGGTTCTAGTGTCTTTGGGATCTGTGCGGGTTTTCTGCATTCTTCCGTAAGCGTTCTTGATGTAGAGCCCTATTATTAGGACCGTTGTGTTCATTACATCTATATTTTCTTCTGCAATGTGTAATCACTCGAACAATATTCTGATACACATGTTCTTGTTTTAAATGCCACCGAACATAGGTCATACAGGCAGGGCAAATAAAGGGGCTGAGAATATGGAACCCCAAATGCCTCAAGGGACTATGATCACAACCGAAGTTGCCAATATTATGGTACAAGAAGCAATCGCTGCCATTTATGTGATGGCACATCAACCTGCAGCCCAAGCCCACCCAGGTCCATCTACGTGGTAAAGAGTACGGGAAGCTTTTTGAAAGGGGCATCCTATATAATTTTTAAGGGGAGTTATGGATGCAAGTCATTGGAAGAAGAGTATGAAAAGGCACCTACAAATGGTTGAAAGTAGTGAGGTGCAGAAGCAATTTCTCGCCACCTTTAAATTAATGGGAGCAGCTCTCCAATGGTGGGAATAAATCACCACATCGGAGCAAAGAGATGCGATGCCCATAACAAATTTTTTGGAACTCTTTGATCGACGGTATTTTTCGTTCGCGGTCCAGAAGGAAATGAGGAGGAGACTGTTGGATGTGTTTCAAGGTGATCAAACGGTGGATGAGTACGAAGAATAAGTTACTCGATTAACGAATTTAGTGCTTGATGAGGTAAATACAAAGGAGAAGCGAATAATGAAGTTCATGGGAGGTTTAGAATGGCGAATTCGGCAGCATTTGTTAGGGAACCCAGCATTATTGACTTTTGTCAAGGTAGTGAATGAGGCATTATTACAGTGTCAGGAATATCATCTTCGTTCACAAGGGGGTAATAAATTTAGAGACTCGGGTTCATCAAGTAAGTCTGGTGAAGAGAATGTCAGTGGAGTAAGATGGCATAAATAGGATTATCGAGGGTCGCAACAACGTTTTGTTCCTCAGGATGGACAGGGAGAATTTGTTGGTAGATGTTTCTTTTGTAAAGAAGTAGGCCATAGGAAGAGAGATTGTCCCAAAAGAGGAAGAAGGCAACTTTTTGAGGAGGTTTCGTATGTGCAACCCCTAAAACAGATTATAGGCTAGTTTGGGTCGGAGAACTTTGAGCAGGAACCCATCAATGAAGCGATGCAGTCGGACTAGAGAGGTAATATGTAAATTATATTTTTCTTTGTGGTTAAGATTATGCTTTGAGGGGCATTAGGAGTATCGCATGTAAGATTTTAATGAGAGGTTAGTTGTTATAAACCGGTTATGTATGGGATGACCCGGAAGGGAGGAGTGAGCAAGTGAGGCTCTTAGATGATATCTTTTGGAAGAATAGATTGTCTTATGATGTGCTAGTAGAGAGTTATGACTTTGTTTTGAATGTAGGAATCGTTAAAACGCGTTGGGTAGTAGTTGTAAAGCTATAGTTTTATAGTCGTGATAGACTTATGTGATTGTAATGTTCTAGTTATGGAAGGGCCTAGAGTATGGAAATGTTTTGTTATAATGTAAGGTATTCTTGTTACTGAAGAGATTCGGGGTTTAGTGGTCTATTGTTGAGCTAGGCATTTTAGCTCATGTTTATGCTAGTTTTGAGAACTAATGGCTGGTAAGAGTACTGTATTTGTTGGCGCCTTGTGTCTTAGGCATAAGGTATTTGATTTGGAAGTTGAAAGACATAAACTATTTTTAAAATAAAATTATTTTATAGGCCTTCGGGAAATATCAAAATGATTCAAAAATATTTCTTTCAAACTTTAGTCCCGATCCAACTGATCTCAATCCCCGACAGAGCTACATAGTAGTGTATTGGGAGGGTTCCTTGTTTGGATTTCGCTTGAGAGACCTCCCTCGTATGAAAGTAGTTAATGTCAGGAATTGAGAAGAGTTAAATCTTCAGACATTTCAAAATTTTTATAATTAGCCGGTTATAAGGATCTATTTGTTTCAAGTTATCTTACGATTTAAGGCTAAGTGGAGCCGGGTAATGTTTATGCTGTTAAGCTTGGGTACAGGGTGTATGGGTTCCCTGGTTAGCAGATTTGATTTTTAAATCAACATAATTTGCCGTGAGAAGTGGGAGGAATAGGTATAGTGATCTCGAGAGTGGGTGTCTTAGGAGCTAGTTGAGGTTTGGAGTACCAGGCTTAGCTTAATTTCGAGGACGAAATTCTTGTAAGGGGGGAAGTCTGTAATACCCCGTGATTTTAGGAATGATAATTTAATTATTTTGGAAGAAACAACCACTTATTTAAATTGGAGAATTTTATATTTGGCAATTGAGGTCAAAATTTGAGGATGTTAAAAACTATTTCGAATGACGATTCTGAGTGTTTGGTTGATCCTGAATGGGTCAAGATAGTCAAAATGACTGTACTTGGGTCTTATTTGGGTTTCCAAATATTTTTTAAGTTCGTTTGACCCGAATTGGAGTAACCGAGTCATTTAAACTGTATTATCATTTAAAGTCGGGTATTTTGGAGATAAGGATTATTAAGCCTCCAAGAGATAACAATATCATTTGAGAAATTGAGAGAAAGCCCTAGAGAGAGAGAAGAGGAAAGGAAGAAGAGAAAGAGAAGAAAATCTTGGGGATTTCGAATATTACGCGATTTCGAGGAAGATTCAACCTCTACAACTATGAGGCAAGTGATTAAACTTGCTAAATAATTCATGTGTGTAATTTATTTCATGATTTGTGGATAAATTTATGGATTTTGGGTAGGGGTGAAATCGGTACGGTATGGTCGGTAACGACCCCTTACCAATACCAAAAGCATATTCTATATGGTCAAACCGTACCGTGCCAATTTACCGACCAGTACATCAAAACCAAAACCAAAACCAAACCGACCGATTTTTCAGTTTTTTTCGGTATTTTTTGGTTTTTTTGGTTTCGGTCATTTCGATTTCAATTCGATTTTTTCCAGGTAAATACCAGAATTTCAAATCATTTTATACATTCAGTAAATCTGGTATATATTTCGATATACCCATTTCTAGCTGTTACAATTTCTAGCATTTCTAGCTATTACAATTTTTAGCATTTCTAGTTGTTTGGAACAATTAGAAACATACACAAACAGGTACAATTTCTAGCATTTGGAACAATAGATTTAAACAGATACGAGATCAAACTAATCGGTTTGCTTTTGTTGGAGCCGGAGGAGAGTGAGACTAGATAAGGGAGCTGGTGCCTGAGGAGAGTGAGCCAAGATAATAAGCCTAAAAAATGAGGGAGTTGTTACCTCAAAAAATGTTCGCCGAAAAGTCAAAATCATCCACACCTCCAACAACGAAAAAACAAACATTCGCCGAAAAAGCCAACTCACCAGAAAAGCCAGCTTGTCGGGAAAAAAATCACCAGAAAACACGGAGGGAGCTCAGATCTGAATACAGCTGTCACCGAAAAAATTATCACCGGAAACCCGATCTCAAAACGAAGTAACCACACCAAATCGAAAGCCAAATCTCAAAACAAAAAAATGTTGTTCTCAAATAAAAGTCCCCAAAAAATTATTTCTCAAAATCAAACCAAGGTTGAAGAAGAAAAAAATGAGAGAGAGAGAGAGCTCAAACAAAAATGACGGCCACACTTTTTGAGAGAGAAAGAGGTAAAAAAAATGAAATGGAAACCCTAAAAAAAGATCTCTACACAAACCACAATATAAAGCCCAAATGAAATAAGGGCAAAACGAAAATATAGCCAAGAAAACAAACGGATCTTTTTATTTTAACAAAATGCTGCCTAATTCATTTTGTGTTAAATGTTTGATTAATTAAACAAAATATATGTTTAATTAACATGATTATTTAACACTTAAACCAAATACTCAAATAAATAAATTTAAATTCAAAGAGAATATAAAAACTCACTCATGAGAAATAAAATAAATAGAAGTAGTATGATACCCAAAATAATTTGACATTGCACAAAAAGTTTGGTACGGTATTTCGGTACGGTAATTTTGGTACGATATCGGTATGGTAAATTCGGTAAATCGGTTTTTTGTATCTAAAAACCAAAACCAACCAAATTTTTGACGGTATTTTTGGTTTTGGTAAAATCGATTTTTGGTATTTCATAATATGAAACCAAAACCATTTTTTTCGGACCAAGACGGTATGGTACGGTAAAAACCCATACCGGTTGCACCCCTAATTTTGGGTTATAAATGTTAAAACCTAGATTTTGGGTAAATCTTGCATTCGAGGTGTGTATATATGAAGTTGAGGTTGAGTAATTAGTTGGGTTAATTTATTTGATGAGTTTTAATGTTAGAAACATGATTGGGTTGAAGATTTGGGATTAAAAGTTGATATTTTGGGGTTTTTGGAAAGTTTGATTTCATCCAAAATAAAGGTTGGCCGAGGTATCTTCTATGGCTAGTCGACTGCGTCTAGGGGGACGATCGACCGTGCCTCAAGGTAAAATTCTACTGCCTTCTTCCAAAGGCAAAATTTAAAACCGCGGTCGATCGGGGATCAAGGGCCAATCGACCGGTCCTCTCTTTTTAGTCCAAGTATGGGATTTTGTTTTCACCCCTTATCTTTCGGGTCTGAATCTTAGGAACCTTTAAATCTGTTATGAGAAGTATGCTTTGGAGATTTTTAGGGAGTTTCACCTAAGATGAAATGTTGGTGTCATATTGAGTTATTTCGAGACAGTACGAATTTAAGTTATCGTATCAATTTAGTGGGGAATCATCCTAGCATCGAGATTTCTAATTGGGGGATAATTATTGTTTATCGGTGTGCATTCGGATATAGATGATATCCTTAATGTTGATTGAATTGGGAGACTATTCATAATAATAGGTGTGATGGATGAGTAAGTTTCAAGTGAGGGGTCATGGTATGAAACAAAATGGGAAGGTATGCAACGGTTAGTATAACGAGAGTTATATACTTATAAATGAATTCACTTCTTTTGTACATACGAGCGTAAAAGAGTATGTATACCTATATGGCGTGATGTAAATACCTTGTGTGATGGTTTTCATTTATATGATGTGATGAATGATATATATATATATATACACTTATTGTGTGAGCATACCCTCCATTGCTATCATGGGAAGTTGCGCGATGTGGGTGAGGCCCCTGGCTTGAGGAGCAGGGTGCGTATAGTCCCCAGGTCATAATCGTCCTTTATTTATTGTGGGATTTTTTTCTGGGTGAGAAGTATTGGGTATGATTCGTTCTCACTTTCAGGTTCGGAACTATGACCGCTGCCTATACGTTGTGATTTGTTTTATTACCATGGCGATGTGATAATAATTCGATAAATGGTAACCCGGGATAAAACGAGTAATTCCTTGATGATGATAGCATCATGAAGTATTTTATATCCTTAAGTGATCGATTTTTTATATTTAATTGTACTCTAAGTGTGTTATGTGTACTTACTTGTGGGGGTGGAAGGATTGTGCTTTATAACTAGAGAAATGTTATAGACCCAAAAAAGTTCGGAGCAACATCTTATTTATGTGATTAGAGATTGTTGCTCCTCTTAAGTATTCTTAGTTATATGTCGGGTACCGAGGGCATAATGGACCTCAAGGACCAATATTGTCAAGGATTAGTGTATTGGGGGCTTCCTTGTTTGGATTTTGCTTTGCGAGACGCCCCACGCACGAAACGCAGTGCAATGTTGGGAGTGGGGAAACGTTTAGTCCTTAGTACTCTGATTTATATGTTATAGTGAATCAATGCTTTATGAGAATAAATGGAAGAAATATTTAAATGAGTAGTTGATGTTATATGCGTCGTGCATTGAGGGCATAATGAATCTCGACAATCAACGGTGCCAAGGAGTAGTGTATCGGGGGAGTTCCATGTTTGGATTTCTCTTTGCATGACGTCCCACGCACTAAACGCAGTGCAAGGTTGAGAGTTAGGAGAAGTTTAGTCCTTAGCATTTAGATGCTAATAACTAGTGTAAGTTAATAACTATAATCTGCTAAATTCTAGTAAGAGATATGTATATGTATATTTATATGTTACAATTAGTTTAGATGCATATTTGGGCTATGGTGAAATCGGAAGTTTATGGTCATCTTTTAGATGATGGGTTACGCGAGTGTGGATTTAGCGTAGATTAGATTTTATTGTCCCGAGAAAGTGTTGGGTAGTTAATTTAGGATTAGGTGCATACGTTTAAGTGCGCGCTCTAGTTGAGGGGTGAGTTGGATTTCCAGGAGAGTGCGACTCCACTTTAATCACGTTATAGTGGATTTATAATTATTATGTGTGGTGACAATAAAACTCAACATAAAATAACAAACAAAGGCAATCACTAGAATAAATAAAGAACTTGAAAGAATCGTAACCACAAACGACACAAGATATATATCGTTCGGCAAGAAGGCCTATGTCCACGATGGTGCTCTCAGTATTTTATTTCTCTTTACTCCAGGGGAGTGTTTACAGAAAAGAATACATGCCCTTTGTCCCGAGCTGAGGGTTTAATATATACATGTTGTTTTTTGGAGAGTGGGGGTGATGGACTCCTCCACATTAGCCCATAACTATCTAGAATATCTCGTGACAGATTTTAGGGGTTGAATGGGTCATAACTAAGTTAGTTACAGTGTGAGGCCTCTCGAGGCCTCTAGAATTTGGGTCGGACTTAATTGGGCTACTCTTCTGAGCCGGAATAATTTATCGAGGTACCCACATTATGCATTTTAATGCACTTGCTAAAATGTTTCCACACCTCAAGCTTTGACCCATTTATATTTTTCTCTTGCTATACATAATGTATTATTTTAGGTGTTCCTCTACAAGGACGCCAATGATGTTTTCTATCCAGTGTACTCATGGAGCTGTAGCAGTTGCGGACTATTACGGGATTTTGTTATAGCCGTTTCCTATTTTTTGTAAATTCTAGTTTAGGATTCACTGTGTATATCATGTTTACACCTAAGAGTTGTGGTCGTAGCACTTTTATATTTCTTTTCTCAAATGTTGTATTGTCTGTGACCCGACAGCTTATTTGGGTATTTTCCGTTTGTGTATTTGTGGTATACTATAGAACTATCCAATTGTATCTTAGCATGTGTGTGCACATTACCCTGTTATGTAGTTATTATGTTGTTGATTGGTTAATGCATTGTATGTTTGTTTGTTTTTTTGGCACCCGCTTTTTATAGTATTGAGTAGTTAGCTATGTTTATCTTGGTATCGTCAGTAGATGCTGAGAATGATCCACTTGAGATTCCTGATTAATTATAGTATAGGGCTGTCCACACGTTATTATTTTAAGAGGGGTGTCACAAAGCCTAAGACGGTCCATCAAGCTGTATGACACCTAAATCCCTTCCCATAAGACCTAAAATAAAAAATTATAGGACAAAGGACTAGTATATGCAGGTCCGACAAGTATATGCAAGACTGAAAGCATGAGCTGTCTAAATGTGATGTAGTCTTGAAATCTTGACTCTCTAAAGCATACCTACACACATGAAACAAACAAATACCCAATAAAGTATGGAGGAACAAATGATATAAAAATATCAATATATAAAACAAATCATATGTTAAACATGTGAGCAAAATAATGTGTGAATACAACATGATACCAATAAGTTATGAACATATGATCAAAGTCATGTTACCAATATGTAAAGTAAAAAGGATAAAAATATGTGCTCATCTCACCCCCACCCCACCCCATCCCACATACATCTCTCCCCCTTTTTGTCTCGAATAGACAATAAGTGAAAAAGATAAACTATCACATCTAGAATGAGAATAATCAATGAAGTATATCTAGATAAACATGGAAAGGCAACTACTAGTTGGAAAAAGTCATAATGAAAGAAATTATCAATCTAAGCAAAGATGTGATTAAACGAATCAATGCATTATAAGAATCAAAGCATGAATAATTAATATCAACTTCATGTAAAGTGTCCAAATGAACCCAGAAGTACCAAAACAGAAATATATAAGCATATATGCGAAGCAAGTACTGAAACAGAATAAGGGCTCAAAATCCCGCAGGTCGTTCGAACTACTATGCCATGTCGTTTGAACGATAAAAGCAAGTCATTTGAATGAAGTAAAAAATAAACCAAAATAGTAATCTGTCATTTGAAGCATCCTTCTAACGACCCTAAAAACGACCATCTATGACAAAATTACCGCCTCAAAAAACGTGTCGTGAGAAGCATAATTCGAATGACTTGGACATGTTGTTCGAATGAAGTCTCGAAGTCGTTCGAACGACTTTAACAACCTCTGTATTCTAAGTTCCAAAAATGATAAAGTTTCCCCAATGAAATTTTTTCATGAAAACAGGTACTGGAGATACGAAACAGTAGAAAAAACATACTCAAAACAAAAAAAATAAAACAAATGAAACAAAGTGATTTTCATGTCAACATAGTATCAATGTGCTCAAACATGGACTTGGAGTGAATGGATGTGAACTAGAACAAATGAATCACAACATGAACACCTCGAAACTATCAAGTAGCTCTAATTATTAATAACTAAATGTTATCAAACTTAGTTTTAGCCACATGTGACAATTAATATATTGAGATAAATGAACTAAACAAACAACATGCACGCAATTCTAGAATTTTGATGATTCTACAAAAAAATAGTGTTATGACACGTTTTTTAACATAAGGATTCGTGGTGCAAACCTGTTTAATTTCCATCCAAATACCCTAAAAAATACATATTTTAAGCCCTTTTGAGGTTTTTATTTTTCTCAATTTAGAGAAATCCTATTGGCCCTATTTTTGGCATATGATTCTTTTTATTGCCTTAATTTTTTCTCGGGCACTTTTAAATGGTGGCTTTCATGATGAGTTAATTGTACTCTCACAGCCCTTTCTTGTGAACACTCATCATTTTTTTCAATATACGCAATATGAATCCTCATGGTAAATGGTTCTTACATGCACACCTCGTCTTAAGTCTTATTACGCATAGATGACGAAATTGAGATAAGAACGTCTCACCAAACTCAAACATGCATGAGGTCAAACATTCATATAAACTCGTGCATGTGTGCAATAATGGCATATATTCGAAGTCGAATCCAACTTCATATTAACTTCGAAACAACCCCATTAAGACAATGGTTAAGCTTATTCAACGCATCAACAATCATAACCGATTGCCCTAGCCACATGAGTAATGAAATGATGTGGGTCCAAGCGCACCAATATGCCACATCAAACATGACAACTCAAGACACAAAAGAAACCTGAAAATCTTTTTGTGTTTTCCTAAAAAATATTATTGACTCAAAAAAAAATCTTTTTGTATTTTTCAAAAACATATGAAACAAAAATCTTTTTATATTTTCGAATAAATTTTTATCAAAACAAAATATTTTTGTATTTTTCAATAAGACTCAAATAAATGAAAAATAAAATTCAAAGAGATACACATATCATAACACTAACAATAAATAATCATGAAGCAAAGACTAGTGTATGACAAACATGGCAACACAATCATCCTTTAGATCTAGCATGGGAAGAATGAAGTGCAACCAAACCAGAATCATGAAGTTTAATTGCTAAAGCCTCTAAGTTCGATTTACTAACCCCAAGTAGGTGTATAATGACGCATGGGGGTGTTGGGAATCGAAACAAATTTATTCCTCAACTTCCTAGGAGCATTTTTAAGGTCATAACAAAAGCGCCTAAGGTGACCCTTCCTACCGTAATGAGAACAAGTGTAAACATGGCAAGGAATATGACCTAAATGTGGACCTTTCCTAACATTCCTAGTCAGCTCTCTCACACGAATGGTATTGGATTTGGGAATGGGAACAACACAATCATCGTAGCCTATACCAAACCTATCTTCCCTAATTTGGACGGTGCCTAACATCCTATCCAACTTTTCCAACGTTGCTGCCAAATCAAACTTCACCTTACTCGAGTCTCTAAATCTCTACTCAAGCTCGCAAATACTAGACTCAAGTGAACTCCTAGACTCCTCAAACTCTAGAACCTCTTCATTCAAACCCTTCATCAAACCCCGAAGACTATCTCGCTCTTTCTCAACGTATTTTAGTTTCTCCCTAAGAGTCTTCTCCCGTGCGCTAAGATCCTCAATTGAAGCATCATTATTTTTTACGTCACACTCATTCAACTTATTTTGCAACTTCAAGTTTGCCATTTTCACTTTTATCGCTTCCTTATACGAATCATTAAAGGCAACTTGCAACTCTCCCACATCAATTTCTTCATCCTCACTAACTTCACTCTCACTCACTTAGGATTCACACTCAACGGCCTCAGAAGTGTCATTCACATGAGAATCTTCATGAGAATATTTATCATCGTCGCTCACATGCCATGCCATGAACGCTACAAAGTTGCGCTCAATGGGGTAACTCTCTCCCTTTTTCGGTTCACTGTTCCTTAAGGTGACACTATATGCTATCGATTTCTTTCCCTCCTTCTTAAGTCCAGTGGGACACTCCGCTACCTTGTGACCATAACCCTCACAACCAAAACACCTATCTAACTCATCCGACTTTACATTCTCACTTTTATTTTTAGGGGGGGGGGGGGGTCAACCTTGTTGTTCTTTGATTTCTCAACTCTTTTGGCATCTTTCGATTTCTTTTGGAACTTAAGAAATTTCTTGAACTTATTTGCTAACAAGGTTGCATCCTTAAAATTTGAATCAGAATCATCATCCGAAACTTTAGTCTCCTCCTTCTGGGATTTCAAAGTAATGCCATTTTCTTTCTTTGGCACTTGCTTGGAGGTAAACATGTCATTATTATAAGTTTGTAAGTAACCTATAAGCTCTTCTAGTTTTGTCTATTCAAGCATACCTAAGGAGTTTAAAACAGTAACTTTGGGATCAAATGTACTAGGCAACAACCTTAAGATTTTCTTTATGACTCGATTATCGGGTATTTTCTCCCCCAAATTAAATGACGAGTTAACAATGTTAGACAATGTATCATAAAACTCATTAAATGACTCACTCTCTAACATCTTAATCGTCTTAAATTGTGTAGTGAGGTTTAGAAGCTTAGATTCCCTAACCGTGCTAGTGCCCTCGCGAGTAAGTGCAAGAATATCCCAAGCCTCTTTTAAAGTTTCACACGTCATGATTCTATTATAATCTTTCGGTGTGACATGTGAGGAAATACCATGAAGACCTTTAAAATTATAAAGTGGAAGTGTATGTTCGTCTTCGATCCATGACTCAACAGGTATCAAATTAGTGGCCTCTCCCTTTCATGTGACCGGTGGTGTCCAACCCTTTTCGACCTCTAACCACACACTCTTATCAATTGATTTTAAAGCACTTATCATTCGCATTTTCCAATAAGCATAGTTTGTTCGATCAAAGACAGGAGCTCTAAAACTTTCAAATTCCGAAATTCATTCTTAAAAACATAAGGGATCAACACACACAATTTATTTTCTTATACCAATTTGTAGGCCCCCGTTTATTTCAAATGTTCTTTAAGGATGTCAAAAATATTTTTTCTTTCAAAAACGTTTTCAACTTAAACACACACCAATTTTGCGAACCAATTTTACTTAAGCCCAATTTCATCATGTTTAATCTTAAACATGCATCTAGGTGATTAAAGCAAGTAAGATAAACAACTTCACAATGCTGGATGCACTAGTAAACCACAAAGGGAAAAATCCTCGGACGACCCAAGCCAGACAATCACTACGATACAATTTTACAAAGGAAGATAGATAGACTTACACAATGACCAAGCGTAAATTCTTCTGAGTTTAGCCCCTTAAGTTAGTGATTTTAATATGTCGAACAAGGTAATTGAACCAATTTTATGCCATATTGATCCATTGACTGTTTCTAACAATTTTCCCTAGTTTTCGTGTATTTTTGATGAAGTTTTCAGGAATGGAATGCAAGGAAGGAGAGAAAGAAACCAGAAGATGAATGGAAGAAAAGTCAAAGGGCAAAAGCGTAAAGTTCTACTTAGAATTCGAACTTGACACCAAAAGGGAAGTTGAAGAGCATGAGTTCACAAGAGCATAGGAAGAAACGACACCTAAATCGGAGTTCTAGTGAGTCAAAGTTGAAGGGAAAAAGTCAAAGTGAAAGAAAATCGGACCGATCCGAGTGGAAACTGGACCGATCCGAAATGACTAAGTCCAGTACACCCCGGATGGATGGCAAACCGATGGAAAAAGAACCGATCCGATAAGGATCGGACCGATTCGGTGGATATCGGACCGATCCGAGGGTAATCCGGACTGCTCCGGTCATGTGAAATCCTGGCATTTATTGTGCAGATTTTTGGTGTGCATAGCTGGTGAAACTTGTGCCACAAGCAATTTGGGCTGTCAATTTCGTGGTTAAATTGTGCTATAAAAGCCCATGCACTGCATCATTTGAGAAGGAGTTCTAGACTTCTAGGTTAAATGCTAGGTCAATTTATAGGGTTAGTTTTTTAGAGAGAAAAGCTAGAAAGTTTCAATTTCTTCAAGAGTTTTCATGAACCCTAGTTTGTAAGAATTTCTGAATTCCAATTCCATTTTTGTTGCTGAATTCAAGTAAACTCATTTCATTCTCTTGTTTTATTATTTGTAAATCATTTACAATGTCTTGTAGATCCATAATTTTGTGTACGAATTTGGTCTTTACCCAAATCATGTGTAACTAAATTCCCAAGGGTTGGGGTACATGAACTCAATCCAAGGCAAATTATTTATGTAGAAAATAGAAGATAAATTAAAATATTGATCGAATTGTGAATGAAAATCATACAAACATTGTCAATCTTTTAATCTCTCTTGCCCTAGGTACTTGAGATGTTTAAGAACACTTTGTGAGTATAATTGATCATTCACCGCTTTATATATATCTTTGATTTCATATGATGCGGGCTAGATCCTTCATATATGTAATGCTTAGAATTTATAAGGACTGGATTTAGTCAAGAATTTTAATTTACAATTCTAGTATTCTATACGGTAATTTGTTAAGGATTGAAGGATTGTACCCTACCCTATTTTCTCTTATTTGTCAAATCTAAGTTTTTTCGCAATTTTCAGTTTGTTTTTCTTAAGTAAAATTTTTAATTCATTAGAAATTTTCCCAATAATTAATCATCTTTTTATGTTTATTTTGAGAAATCATTTTAAGATTTAATAACTTTACCTATTAATATTTGGCAATTTCGATCCCTGTGGATACGATCCCGACATACCGGGTTTATTACTTGAGCGACAAGGCTTGCACTTGAGCCTAGAGAAAAATGCACTTTTGAGACAAATTCTTAGTCGCGTCAAGTTTTTGGCGCTGTTGCCGGGGATCGTTAATTGTTAAAGTTTTAGGAAAGTTTATTTTAATCTACAAGTGATTTTGAAAAAAAAAAAAAAAAATCCTCATCTCTTATGTGCTTATATGCAGAATTCATCTCCCACCCAAGTTCACGAATATCCTATAGCCGAAGCAAGTTCTGAAAAGTCTGAGTCTCCTCATTTTTGGGTTCCACCTCCTTCGCCTAATAATTCAATCACAAGTCGTTCATTGAGTCAAACACTGAGTGAGAATTCTGAACCTTTTGGTAGCAATATGTCGGAGCACGGTAGTGTTTGTGTTGGTGCTGGAGAGGATGAGATACCATACCTTCCCATGAAGGATCTTTTATTTCCGGAGTGAACTGTTACCCCTGGTTGCATTTTACTCCCGTATAATGCCGGTCAGTTCCATTTTCGGAATGGTATGATCCAAATTCTTCCTACATTTCATGGGATGGATTCTGAAAAACCATATCTCCATCTTAGAGAGGTCGAGGAAGCATGTGAGACGTTTGGAGACCAAGCTTGTCCACAAGATGTAATCCGGTTGAAGCTATTCCCTTTTTCCTTAAAGGATAAAGCTAAAACTTGGTTATGTTCCTTACCCCCAAATTCTGTGTTATCTTGGAGAGATATGCAAGCCAAGTTTTTATCAAAAAAAATTCCGCAACACAAAACCAATTCTGTTAAAGCCCAAATTCAAGCTTTTCGTCAAAATGAGAATGAGGATTTTGATAAGTGTTGGGAGAGATTTCAGGAGTTAGTTAGTTCGTGCCCATATCATGGTTTTGAAAAGCATCACCTGATTTCATTTTTCCATCAAGGCCTTACTTTAGCATCCAAACAACTTGTTCAAACCATGTGTGAAAGACCTTTTTGGGAGTTAGATTCGAGCGATGCTGAGGCTCATCTGAAATATGTAGCAGAGACTACCCAAGCATGGGATATTTCTGATCCCAATAGTCAAAATCGAAATCGACAAGTGTCCAACTTGCCTGTTGCGTCCGGTATTTATCACTTGGACAAGGACACTTTGTTGGATAGAAAATTTAACCAATTGGAGAAGAATTTCAGAGATATGCTTGAAGTGCGTTTGAGAGAAGTAGCTGGACCAGTACAAGCCGGGAAGGAGAAAGTGTGTGCCATCTGTAATGTGGGTCATTCTACCAAAGGATGTCCTACCATTCCTGCATACAAGGCAATGTACACTGAACAGGTTGAGGCAATAGGAGGGTTTCGAGGAAATTATAATGCACAGCAAGGGAATGCATATAATCAATCGTGGAGGAATAATACTGGGTTCAATTATGGACAACCCCAAGGTGGGATGGTTCCTAACCCACATATGACTCTACCACCACCCCCTCAATTTCAGCAAGTGGCTCCTCCAATGCTAAATCCTATGCAAGTACCACCTCCTGGTCCTTATGTAGCTCCACATAGAAGATCTATTGAAGATAATCTCAATCAATTCATCCAATCTCAAAAAGAGAGAAATGCTAAATATGATCGAATGTTCACTGAAATTCATACTAGCATTTCTAGGTTGCAATCTGCAGTGAATACTCAAGAGAAAGGTAAACTTCCAGCCCAAGGCCAAAGACCTCCTCTTCAAGGTCAACCTACGGTTGGCTCCACATCATCGGATTTTCAAGAACAATGTCAAGCTATTACTACTCTTCGTAGTGGCCGCGTAATTGATCTAGCACCAAAACTTCCAAAGGAGAAGGATGATGGAGTTGAACCCGAAATTCCCAAGGAATCTAAAACTTTCGAGTCTGAAGAAACTTGGTTGGAAACGGAATTGAAAGAGGAGGAAGTTTAACCTGAAATTAAAGTCAAGTTGCCCACTGCTGCTCCATTTCCTCAACGCTTAGTGCCACCCAAGAAAGGGGCTTCGCATACAGAGGTGTTGGATGTGTTGAAGCAAGTAAAATTGAACTTGCCATTTCTTGATGCTATGAACAAATTCCAGCATATGCTAAGGTTATCAAAGATCTTTTGACTGTAAAACGACGGCTTAAGGTGAAGAAGAATGTTTTCTTGGCACAAAATGTGAGCTCAGTCCTTCTCAATGATCTTCCACCAAAATTCAAAGATCCTGGTGCACCTACCATTTCGTGCGTCATAGGAGAAAAAAGAGTGGAAAAAGAATTGCTTGACTTAGGTACGAGTGTAAATATCCTTCCATACTCGATCTATAAGCATCTTGATTTAGGTGATTTAAAACCTACCCGAATCACTCTACAGTTAGCAGATAGAACAGTGAAAGTGCCTCGTGGGGTTGTAGAAGACGTGATAGTTCAAGTGGACACGTTCTACTTTCCTGTTGATTTTGTCATTTGGGACACTGATCCTGTTCCCCATACGAGAAATCATGTTCCAATAATCTTGGGCCGTTCATTCTTAGCTACTGCTAATGCTTTGATCAATACATGGAATGGCCAAATGCAACTCACTTTTGGAAACATGACTCTCGAGACCAATATTTTCAATGTCGCTAACCAAATGGGTGATGAGGATGAAATTCTTGAGGTTGATCTTATTGAAGAAGTGGTGGAGGAGAACATTAAGAAAATTATAGGAGGAGATGCATTGGAAGTGTGTTTAGTGCAAAGTGGTGAGAAAAAAGAGTGCTTATACTGAGTTTTGAGCGTGAGGTGGAAGAGTTGGAAAATTGGTTACAAGAGGAAGAGAATTTTGAGAGTTTAAGAGATGTTGACTGGATTTCTAGGTATGAAGAATTGCCTCCGAGGGAGACAACCATGATTCCCTCTGAAAATAGATTTCCTAGTCTTGAGTTGAAGAAACTACCCTCACATGTCAAATATGCTTTTCGAGGAGAGAATGATACATTTCCTGTTGTTGCTTCTTCCCGTCTAGAAAAAGGGGAAGAGGGTATGTTGTTAGATGTGTTGCGAAAGCATAGAATGTAACACCCCGCCTAATTAAATACCGGGTGGCCAGTCCCATACCAAATTAAAACAGAATATACAGTTGGCTCATTCTTAGCATCACTGTCGAAAACATTTACAACTCACCCAATACTCAAATAAGCTGGTGTTAAAAAACTTTCCAAATTTAAATTTCAACAAAACCATTTTTCATTTTCAAGAATAACACAACACATTTATTTAACAACACTGATAACACAATAAGTATCACAAAATAATTTAAATGCAAATGGAATAAACATTCCCAAGTAATATAAATCCTTTACAATAATCCCAACAATGTAAAATGTATTAAAACTCAGAATACAACAATATTTTACTCCAACAGAAAATGATAACTGAAATCCTTTTGGGCGACATGCCCTAACTAAGAATACTGTGAATCAAAAAGATGATAAGCGTCTAAGCAAAACTTCCATAGCTCCATAGCTCGTCACAATCAACCATGGTTGGCGTCCCTGTTGCTGGACACCTGATATAGAGATACAATAGAAGGGAAATATGCAAGGAAACGGGTCAGAGCCCGAATGTGTAGAGTATTTTTAAAACAGCAAGTATTTAACAAGTGCAATAAAGCATTTATTATGTACATGTTAGATCCAACTCTCACTTGCAATTCTCACCTCTCAACTAGAATGCACACTTAACGTTTCCTATTAACCTCTTAGTTAATGGTTCCTCTTTTCTAGTCTCCATATTATAATTCCATTCCCATATCATAATCCCCGTATGTCCCATACCATACATCACATTATTATTATTTTACATTTCTCCTTTATGATTAGTTTCTCATTAACATGAATCATTACTCATTAATATGAATCGTTTCTCATTAACATGAATTAAGCTTTTCAATTTTATAAGCATAAACATTTATTAACTAAATTACATTATCTTGCTCTATTCACCGTTATCTACAATTATCACCGTAGATAGATTTAACCACAATATATTCATTTAATCATTTAATCCAATATATATATATATATTCATATATAATACGGCACCCCGAGTCACAGCTGCGGTGCAATGCATTACTCTGCTATCATGTCCCATCATCGCAGGTCGCCGAATAGGGGACTAAAGGTTCGGTAAGGATTCCTCGAACCATAAACAAAACACAAACAATGGAGGCGAACATAGTTCTCATATCCATGGGTCACGCACATACCTACGTACCCACAGTCAGCGGACTTATCAACTCCCCGATAAGTCTTTCATAGACCTATGTTCTCGAGCGACAAATCAAAGATCCCATGGATTCATCAGGATATGACTGCCCTCACGCGCAAACCTCCCACCGATAGCAAGTAAGCTAGGTATGTCATACACATAACTCATCAATCAATCAAATAGGTATTATCATACCTATAATATAATATTAATAAGGTAATTATCACTACCCTAAGATATTTCCCATACTTAGAATTATATCTCTTTTAAATTCCACGTATTAATATATAACATATTTAATTATCCTCGCATCCTATGACATCTCTCCACTCCCGACGTTGTTAAGGTTCATGCGCGGAGCATCTCGCAAAGCGAAATCCAAACAAGGAACCCCTCCAATACACTACTACTTAACTTTGTCGATCGAGGAGGTCCGAAAACTTCAACTATGCGATCGGGATAATCTCATACCATCTTTCAACCAAATGAGTTCTAAACTCCCATCTCACAAGATTCAAATAGGATTTCCCTCATCTTATATTCAGTAAGAAGTCATTAATTTCCTACTGGTCCATAACCTTTATTTCTCCCGAACTACTACGAATTTAGTTCTCCTTTTAATTAAGGTTAAAATCGATAGTTTCAAGTCCCTTATAAATACCTATTCTTTCACTTAGGATTAAGCCCTCTTGTAAACTTAAGGATACCCAGGTATTATATAAAATCACCCCTACTGCTCCTATCTTAAATCCTCATACATCACCATTCGGAAATTAACAAACGAATCTAGAAACCTAAATTCCATTCGATATAATTTTCATCATTTAAATCATTTGAATCTAAATCCAATTAATTCAAATCTTAACAAGGGTTTACTGATATTTTCTAAGTCCCAAAATATTCAAATAATAATCACCAAAGATTCACAAGAGGTTAGGGATAAGAATCAACATTTAAAAAGAAACAACTTTACTTAATCAGGGGAGGTCGATCGATCGAAGGTAGGGGTCGATCGATCGATCGATCCCTCAGGTCCAGGTCTGACTTTCTGCATTTTCTGCAACTACGGGTTTAGCAACTTTTGATCATTTAAACCTTCATCTAAACATCCCAAATGACTTATAAACTTTACTACATGATATATCAACATATATGAACGATTTCCAATACTATAAACATCCTAGAATCATCAAAGGATTGGATTAAAAAGCATGTTTATCTCCTTATTCCCAGAAATTTATTAACATAACCTCTTCAAGAACACATCAATGGTTTCCATCATTTATTCAACAGATTCATGACTAATTTGTGGATTATTATCATCCTAACACATGAGTTAAATCCCTATATCATTTCAGTTTTCCAGAAATCCATTTAATGATCCATTATCTCTTCCAAACATGAATAATCTTTTCTTTTCATACTATTCTAACATGGACAATATACAAACTTATATTGCTATTATCAAACACTTGACTTTAGTGTAGGTCTGATCCTTTGGTGTAGTTTATCTCAGTTGGTTGTCCCTTCTCCGGTCAAACTCCGGTGGTGGTTGGTGGTGGTGAACCTTGGTTCTTGTTCTTCACCTTCCCAAGTGACTTTTCCCTTCCCAAGCACTCTTACTCTCACTCTAAGAAGATTGCTGCTCTTATTTGTGAAGAGGATATGAATAACTCCCATTCACTTAATCTACCTATTCTTATAATGATCCCAAATCCGAAATCACTATTCATCCCCCCTAGAAAAATGACCAAAATGCCCTTTCGGGTTGTCTATCCATTTCCAAATGACCCGAGACTCAAAATTAACATCCAAATAGACTTTTCTGACTATTTCGAACCTTCCGGACGCAACTACGCAGTCGAAATGACTATAAGGTCGAAAGAAAATAAAATTCCTTTTTAATTTAATAAACTAGTCCCGACACGTCCCATACCGCGTCTGACTAAAAATATAAATTACCGAATTTATATCATACGGTCATCTCAATGACCTCACATTCATATATTACCTAAATATCTTTAAGTAATATTCAGAATCATCCATATTCATATCCACAGTCCGGATAAAACCCAAATGAATTAATTAATAATAATATCCAATTAATCCATTAATTTAAAATATAATCCATTTTAAAAGTCATTTAAAATTACGGGGTATTACATACTTCCCCCCTTATAACAGAATTTCGTCCCCAAATTCAGGAATATAAGTCATACCGGTAAGGTCAACTCCGAGTATAAATCGCACATCGCAAGAAAATCCAAGATGTACCGCCCATACAGTACATTTACGAAATCCCTATCGATGTTATACGCCAAGCCTCACCATATAGTCTCAACTGAATCAAATTTAGACTTTACCTAATCTTCCCTATACCGTCCTCGTGACAAACTTTGGGAAAAACTGAGCCTCACACATCGAACAAATAAATCCTGAAGTTCCAACTACTTACCTTTTACAATTATGAAAATTACTGCCATACAATCATCCAGGGCGCCCATACACCCTGTCATACCACTTTCAATATTAAAAGTTTCGCAAAGATTATAAACTCATATACTAAAGACCTAAATTATTTCGACTCCCAACGGTTAATAGTTTCGTGCGTGGGGTGTCTCGCAAGCGAAATCCAAACAAGGAACCACCCCGATACACTACTTCCTAAAGTAGTCGGTCATCGAAACTCCTAAGGTCCTTAGTCAATAATGTATAAAAAAAAATTATAAAAATATCAGGTTTATTGATTTAAACAAAAATTTGGTTTTCTTTCGATTTCAAATAAAGTCTACGCATCTACTCTCTTATAGAAGACAAGATGCAGACATATGCTCTCATATACCACAAGTCAATGCACGCCGATAGTCAAATCACACTCGGGCATGCTCAAGGTAAGTAATCCCATGATAAAAATCAAACCCCAGTGATAACATGTAATATAAAGGTGTCCCACACCCCTCAGTGAGTCTACGTAAATATCAGTGCTATAGGCTAAGTTTAGCAACCCTTTTGCCCACACAACATTCATCGTAACAAAATCAATATACGCTTCATAATCCTTAGATAGAAAACATACCCTCATTCGCGGGTGGTGGTTGTTGATTTACTGCCTGATGGACGTTATATACACGCCCGTACTGACCCTGCTGCGCGGGTGCTACTGGAATGGGAGGTAGTGCTAGCACCGGAGATGGAGCTGGAAGAGCAGCTGGTGGAAACACTGGTACCTGTGGCTCCTGTCGAGCATGTTGTTGCTGAGGGAATTTGTCTTTCTCAGGACAATCTTGACGTTTATGGCCATACTTGCCACACACGAAACATTTTCCCGCAAACCTTCCACTACCTTGCCCCTGTTGACCCCGAACCTGCTGGCCATTACCTCCCTTCCCTTGGCCCTGATGAGCCTGTCTCTGGCCCTGATGGCCCTGTTGTCCTTGCCCAACACCTCTATCCTCAAATCGAGAATCTCCAGATCACAAACGCTTAGCATAGTCCCCTGTCTGGGAACCCTGCTCACTCTGACGCTGATGATTCTTCCCTGGCTGAGTCCCACTAGAACTGCCCCCAATAGTCTTGCCTTGCAGGCCTGACCCAAACCCCCGCTTGACACCCTGATTATGGAAGCGGTTATCTTGGCAGTGAAGCATTGCAACATTAAGAACATCTGCATACGTACGTAGTGAAAGATTCCCCAATAAATGTTGGCGAATTTTATAGTTCAACCCATCTGTGAACATTAGGACTCTCCTCTGCTCAATAGGTACTTCAGCTGGTACCAAATTAGTTAATCGCGTAAACTCTTCCTCATAATCCGCCACAGTTTTCTCACCCTGCCTCAAATCAAGTAGCTTCTGCCTCATCTCTGTCTGGATGGCGGAAGGAAAATACTTCCCATCAAACCGTATTTAAAAGTCTTGGATAGTCATTGTGTCCCTCTCCTCCATAGTGGTCGTAGCTTCCCACCATTGCAAAGCTTCCCCTACTAGCTTGAATGTGGCTAGTATTTGATGTTGAACCTCAGTGCATTCGATCATTCTCAAGTTCCGTTGGATATCTTTCTTCCATTGGCTAGCAGTCACAACATCTGATCCTCCCTGAAACTCAGGTGGGTGCGCTTTCTGAAAGGCATCCCTCGCTCGTTCCCATGCAGTAGGAAACACTTGCCCTTGCGCGGGTGGCACAACCGGTGCCGGTGCAGGAGCCTGCTGAACAGTATCTACAGCAGCATTGACTGCCTGAGCGACAATTGCAGCAACTTCGGCTGCAGTCATTGTTCCCTGAGCTGGGGCGGGCTGAGGTGCACGTCGAGGAGGCATCTGAAACGAGAGAACACTATCAATATTTGATATCTCAAAATAGCTGAAGATCGTAAGCATAAATAGAAAAGCAATAATCCTACTCATAGGGCTCTACATCAAAGAACGCTAAGCTGAAGACACAATAAGCCGTACAGATTCTAAGGGACACTAGAACCTGATGCTCTGATACCACCTGTAACACCCCGCCTAATTAAATACCGGGTGGCCAATCCCATACCAAATTAAAACAGAATATACAGTTGGCTCATTCTTAGCATCACTGTCGAAAACATTTACAACTCACCCAATACTCAAATAAGCTGGTGTTAAAAAACTTTCCAAATTTAAATTTCAACAAAACCATTTTTCATTTTCAAGAATAACACAACACATTTATTTAACAACACCGATAACACAATAAGTGTCACAAAATAATTTAAATGCAATTGGAATAAACATTCCCAAGTAATATAAATCCTTTACAATAATCGCAACAATGTAAAATGTATTAAAAGTCAGAATACAACAATATTTTACTCCAACAGAAAATGATAACTGAAATCCTTTTGGGCGACATGCCCTAACTAAGAATATTGTGAATCAAAAAGATGATAAGCATCTAAGAAAAACTTCCATAGCTCCATATCTCCTCACAATCAACTATGGTTGGCGTCCCTGTTGCTGGACACCTGATATAGAGATACAATAGAAGGGAAATATGCAAGGAAACGGGTCAGAGCCCGAATGTATAGAGTATTTTTAAAACAACAAGTATTTAACAAGTGCAATAAAGAATTTATTATGTACATGTTAGATCCAACTCTCACTTGCAATTCTCACCTCTCAACTAGAGTGCACACTTAACATTTCCTATTAACCTCTTAGTTAATGGTTCCTCTTTTCTAGTCTCCATATTATAATTCCATTCCCATATCATAACCCCCGTATGTCCCATACCATACGTCACATTATTATTATTTTACATTTCTCCTTTATGATTAGTTTCTCATTAACATGAATCATTACTCATTAATATGAATCATTTCTCATTAACATGAGTTAAGCTTTTCAATTTTGTAAGCATAAATATTTATTAACTAAATTACATTATCTTGCTCTATTCACCGTTATCTACAATTATCACCGTAGATAGATTTAACCACAATATATTCATTTAATCATTTAATCCAATATATATATATTCATATATAATACGGCACCCCGAGTCACAGCTGCGGTGCAATGCATTACTCTGCTATCATGTCCCATCATCGCAGGTCGCCGAATAGGGGACTAAAGGTTCGGTAAGGATTCCTCGAACCATAAACAAAACACAAACAATGGAGGCGAACATAGTTCTCGTATCCATGGGTCATGCACATACCTACGTACCCACAGTCAGCGGACTTATCAACTCCCCGATAAGTCTTTCATAGACTTATGTTCTCGAGCGAAAAATCAAAGATCCCATGGATTCATCAGGATATGACTGCCCTCACGCGCAAACCTCCCACCGATAGCAAGTAAGCTAGGTATGTCATACACATAACTCATCAATCAATCAAATAGGTATTATCATACCTATAATATAATATCAATAAGGTAATTATCACTACCCTAAGATATTTCCCATACTTAGCATTATATCTCTTTTAAATTCCACGTATTAATATATAACATATTTAATTATCCTCGCATCCAATGACATCTCTCCACTCCCGACGTTGTTAAGGTTCATGCGCGGAGCGTCTCGCAAAGCGAAATCCAAACAAGGAACCCCTCCAATACACTACTACTTAACTTTGTCGATCGAGGAGGTCCGAAAACTTCAACTATGCGATCGAGATAATCTCATACCCTCTTTCAACCAAATGAGTTCTAAACTCCCATCTCACAAGATTCAAATAGGATTTCCCTCATCTTATATTCAGTAAGAAGTCATTAATTTCCTACTGGTCCATAACCTTTATTTCTCCCGAAATACTACGAATTTAGTTCTCCTTTTAATTAAGGTTAAAACCGATAGTTTCAAGTCCCTTATAAATACCTATTCTTTCACTTAGGATTAAAGCCTCTTGTAAACTTCAGGATACCCAGGTATTATATAAAATCACCCCTACTAGTCCTATCTTAAATCCTCATACATCACCATTCGGAAATTAACAAACGAATCTAGAAACCGAAATTCCATTCGATATAATTTTCATCATTTAAATCATTTGAATCTAAATCCAATTAATTCAAATCTTAACAAGGGTTTACTGATATTTTCTAAGTCCCAAAATATTCAAATAATAATCACCAAAGATTCACAAGAGGTTAGGGATAAGAATCAACATTTAAAAAGAAATAACTTTACTTAATCAGGGGAGGTCGGTCGATCGAAGGTAGGGGTCGATCGATCGATCCCTCAGGTCCAGGTCTGATTTTCTGCATTTTCTGCAACTACGGGTTTAGCAACTTTTGATCATTTAAACCTTCATCTAAACATCCCAAATGACTTATAAACTTTACTACATGATATATCAACATATATGAACGATTTCCAATACTATAAACATCCTAGAATCATCAAAGGATTGGATTAAAAAGCATGTTTATCTCCTTATTCCCAGAAATTTATTAACATAACCTCTTCAAGAACACATCAATGGTTTCCATCATTTCTTCAACAGATTCATGACTAATTCGTGGATTATTATCATCCTAACACATGAGTTAAATCCCTATATCATTTCAGTTTTCCAGAAATCCATTTAATGATCCATTATCTCTTCCAAACATGAATAATCTTTTCTTTTCATACTATTCTAACATGGACAATATACAAACTTATATTGCTATTATTAAACACTTGACTTTAGTGTAGGTCTGATCCTTTGGTGTAGTTTATCTCAGTTGGTTGTCCCTTCTCCGGTCAAACTCCGGTGGTGGTTGGTGGTGGTGAACCTTGGTTCTTGTTCTTCACCTTCCCAAGTGACTTTTCCCTTCCCAAGCACTCTTACTCTCACTCTAAGAAGATGGCTTCTCTTATTTGTGAAGAGGAGATGAATAACTCCCATTCACTTAATCTACCTATTCTTATAATGATCCCAAATCAGAAATCACTACTCATCCCCCCCTAGAAAAATGACCAAAATGCCCTTTCGGGTTGTCTATCCATTTCCAAATGACCCGAGACTCAAAATTAACATCCAAATAGACTTTTCTGACTATTTAGAACCTTCCGGACGCAACTACGCAGTCGAAATGACTATAAGGTCGAAAGAAAATAAAATTCCTTTTTAATTTAATAAACTAGTCCCAACACGTCCCATACCGCGTCGGACTAAAAATATAAATTACCGAATTTATATCATACGGTAATCTCAATGACCTCACATTCATATATTACCTAAATATCTTTAAGTAATATTTAGAATCATCCATATTCATATCCACAGTCCGGATAAAACCCAAATGAATTAATTAATAATAATATCCAATTAATGCATTAATTTAAAATATAATCCATTTTAAAAGTCATTTAAAATTACGGGGTATTACATAGAAGTGCTTTTGGTTGGACTATAGAATATTTGAAAGGTATAAGTCCCTTGATTTGTACCCATAAAATCCATCTTGAGGAAGAGGTGAAGCCATCGCGTGAGATGCAAAGGCGGTTGAACCCAACCATGAAAGATGTAGTAAGAGCGGAAATCAGCAAATTGCTAGATGCTGGGATTATCTATCCCATTTCGGATAGTAAATGGGTGAGCCCAATTCAGGTTGTTCCAAAAAAATCTGGGATGACCGTGGTTGAAAATGCTAAGGGAGAATTAATACCACAACGCACCACCACCGGGTGGCGTGTTTGCATTGACAATCGAAAGCTCAATGCCGGAACTCGAAAAGATCATTTTCCCTTACCGTTCATCGATCAAGTGATTGAACGAGTGGCGGGCCATCCTTACTACTGTTTCTTAGATGGGTATTCTGGATATAATCAAATTGAAGTGGAAGTACTTGATCAAGAAAAGACGACTTTTACATGTCCGTTTGCCTATAAACGTATGCCATTTGGGTTATGTAATGCGTCAGCAAATTTTCAAAGGTGCATGTTAAGACTCTTTAGTGATATGATTGAAAAAGGTCTTGAGGTGTTCATGGACGATTTCAGCGTTTTCGGTCCATCTTTTTACCAATGTTTAGCTAATCTTGAAAGAGTTCTATTCCGGTGTGTGGAAAAAGACTTAGTACTCAATTGGGAAAAATGCCATTTTATGGTTACCGAGGGCGTAGTTTTAGGCCACATAGTCTCATCTAGGTGGATTGAAGTTGATCGAGCAAAAATTGAAGTAATAGCTGAGTTACCCCCGCCAAAATCACTTAAAGATGTGAGGTCCTTTCTAGGCCATGCTGGATTTTATAGAAGGCTTATCAAAGACTTTAGCGTCATCGCTAGACCTTTGAGTAATCTTCTCATGAAAGACACTCCATTTTAGTGGAATAAAGCATGTCAAGAAGCTTTTGATAAACTTAAAAGCATGCTTATTTTCGCGCCTATCATGCAAGCTCCGAATTGGTCACTCCCATTTGAGCTTATGTGTGATGCAAGTGATTACGCGATTGGGGTTGTTCTTGGATAGAGGAAAGACAAGAAAGCTCATGTTATTTACTATGCTAGCAGAACATTATCTGGCCCTCAGCTTAACTACTCTACTACAGAGAAAGAGTTACTAGCAGTCGTTTTTACTCTCGATAAATTTCGCTCTTACATTGTTGGGTCGCCTATCATTTGCTTCACTGATCATTCAGCCCTTAAATATCTCTTGAGCAAGAAAGATGCCAAACCCCGCCTAATCAGGTAGATCCTACTCCTACAAGAGTTTAATCTCTCGATTCAAGATAAGAAAGGAGTAAAAACGTCGTTGCTGACCATTTGTCATGCCTCTCGTCCGACGTGCCTATAGATCCCTTTCCCATAGACGAGTATTTTCTGGATGAAAAACTATTTGCTACTTCTTCTCTCCCTTGGTTTGCGGATATAGTCAATTACCTTGTCACTGGAGTTGTTCCATCTAGTTGGAATCCGCAAGAGATAAGGAAGTTCATTACATGGTCACGCATGTTCTTTTATGATGATCCATATTTGTTTAAGTATTGTGCTGATCAAATCATCCGAAGATGTGTACCCGATGAAGAAATCCAAGGGGTAATTCGAATATGTCATTCGGAAGCATGTGGAGGTCACTTTTCCAAAAATAAAACTGCTGCGAAAATCCTTCAAAGTGGTCTCTATTGGCCCACAATCTTCCGGGATGTGAATACTTTTTATAAATCATACGATAGATGCCAAAGAATGGGAGCTATTACTCGTCGTGACATGATGCCATTAACCCCAATTCTAGTCTTGGAGTTGTTTGATTGTTGGGGTATTGACTTCATGGGCCCCTTTCCACCTTCTTTTAGTTTTTTATACATCCTCGTCACTGTAGATTACGTCTCAAATTGGGTTGAGCCGATACCTACAAGGACGAATGACAGCAAGGTGGTGATAAAATTCATTCAAGAAAATATACTTTCTCGTTTTGGTATGCCTAAGGCCATAATTAGTGATAATGGGACTCATTTTTGCAATAGGCCTATGGAGAAACTAATGCGGAAGTATGGAATTGTCCATAAAGTTGGAATAACTTATCACCCTCAATCGAATGGCTAAGCCGAGCTTGCTAATCGGTAAATCAAGAATATCTTGGAAAAGACAGTCGATCCTAATAGGAAAGACTGGTCTCTCATATTGAATGATGCACTCTGGGCTTATAGGACCGCATACAAGAATCCCCTTGGGATGTCCCCATTTCGATTTGTCTATGGCAAACCTTGTCATCTTCCGGTTGAGATCGAACACAAAGCGTATTGGGCAATCAAAAGGGTGAACTTCAACATGGATAAAGCCGGTGAAACACGTAAACTTCAGTTGAATGAGTTGGAAGAAATACGCAATGATGCGTATGAAAGTGCTAAAATATCCAAGGACCGAATGAAACGAGCTCATGATGGAATCATTCGTAAGAAAAAGTTTCATTCAGGACAAAAAGTACTTCTCTACAACTCGAGGTTGCACTTGTTTCCCGAAAAATTGCGGTCAAGATGGTCAGGACCATTCATTGTGAAAGAGGTATTTCCCCATGGAGTTGTTGAACTCATAGATGAGAAAGGGGGAAACACATTTAACATTAATGGGCGCCCTATTTAGAAGCAATTGTCAAGGAAGCCGACACAGTCTGGCTGTCGGACCCCATTTATGGGGATTGACTGAAAAAAGTGAGGTGAGGTCGTCCCACCCCCGACACGTATGGGGTGATTGTTGTATATATGAGTCTTAGGAGTTAGGAGTCGTAGGTTTGAGTCAGTCCCGGGGTTGAGAATCCGTCGAGTGAGGGGTGTTAAGGTTTTGATGAGCATTGAGGGTATTTTGAAGTGTGCGCGATTGGAAAATCATCATTGGAATGGAGAATAGGAGCTTAATTGGTGAAAAGATGAGAGAGGAGAAAATTCTGACAATTCAGCAGATCGGATCGGTCCGGTCCTGAAATAAAAGAACCGATCCAGTCAGGCGGATCGGTCCGGCTGAAATAAAAGAACCGATCCGGTTAAGGCGGATCGGTCCGATCCCAAAACCGAATTGGTCGGGTTGTCTGCAGAAGTTCATTTCCCAAGGGTCACACCTCTTCACTCCCACCTTTTCAATCCACACCTCTTCACTCCCCCCAATCCCCTCCTTTCCCCAAAAATTTGTCCCCCCATTTTCCCACCCTTTCATTCCCCCTAATTTCCCAATCCCCTATTATAAATACACCCATCCCCCTACCCATTTTCTTCACACATCCATATCTTCTTCTTCTCACTCACTTACTGTTTAAATCCTCTATATCCATGGTTGCTCCTCAGAAGTATACCTCCATTGAAGTCCTTCCCGACGGAAATGGAGAGTACCGTTCTCGCCGTGAAGCAAATTGGTGCCGTAGGTTTTTCAGTCCTACCCGCGAAATTCATATTGAACGTCAAGTGTTGTGGGACCAACTGCCAATACTGTCACAGCCCTGTTCATGTCAAGGGGCTGGTGCCGATTCTTCAACGAACCTTATGAGGTAGTTTGGGAGAATGAGGTCCGTCAATTCTACGGTTCGCTTGTCCGTACTGCTGAATTTGAATCCCAAGCCTTTGTGGATTCCATCCCTATTCCATTCTCACTTGACCTTTTGGCATGAAAACTCGACTCTTACGGTATGACCACTCCAGCCCAGTTTGATTATCCGGGTCCTGATCCCGTTCTCACCAAATAAGTTTGTATCTCAAGGATCCAACCCGGTGCGGTTTGGAATACCGAGACATTTCCCGTCGGTCGCTTAATCGATAAGGCACGGTTCACTTTTCATATCGTTTGTGCCAATATTCTACAAACATCCAATGATTCAGCAATGCGGCCGCGTCAAGCTACGATGACGTATCACTTGTTCGACCCTGCGACTGTTATCAATTTGGCCCGGACATTTTACACCGACATCCTATTTGTGGCCTACGACAAAAAGAGTCGCGCACCTCTTCCTTATGGTCGCCTCATTACATCCTTGCTTAAGGATGCTGGGATTGCACCACCACAAGATCTTGTCAACTTGCCTAAGCCTTTAGGACAAGAAGCCCGCACTCGCAGTGAACGCCAAATTCAAGTAATCCGTGCAAGGCGCGGTGAAGATTCGAGTGACGAGGAGACTGACGAGGAGGAGAACGTTGCTGATGAGGATGTTGAAATGGAGGAAGGTGAGGAGGAAGACTATGATGAGACTGCTGATCCGGATTACATTCCGGTTGGGACGGGCTTGACTGAGCGCGTTCTCTCTCTTGAAACGTGTTTTGCTGAGTACGTGTCTTCCTACGAGAGGGACATGAGTTTGGTCCTGCGTATGCAGGCCGACTTGTACCGTCTTTAGTTGGGACCCGAGGCCCCTCTTCCTCCTTACTACTACAATCCGTATGATCCTAATTCTCCAGGACCTTCCCATCGCCCACCCGCCCCTTAGGATTCCCCTCTATCCCTTTAGGTTTTTATAACTATGTGTGTACTATTTGCTTACACAGTTGTTTTCACAGTTGGTTTGTAATATACAGCCTAATATGATATTTGCTTGTTTTATTTGTCTCACTCTTAATGTTGTCTTCTTTATTTCTCTCGTCCATTTGATTGAGGACAATGCAAATCACTGAGTTAGGGGGGATGACAGGTGCGTATTCATAAAACTTCACATATATGTGTATCTAAAAAAAAAAATTGAAAAAGCCAAAAATATTTTTGTTCAAAATAAATAAAAATTTAAATTTAATATTTCAAAAATGTCACCTTTATTCTATTTGAAGTTTCAAATTGTTAAATCTCAATTGCACTAAGCCAAAATTGACCAAAGATGGAAATTGAAAGAAAATTGACGACTTTACAAATAAGTGTGGAGATTGATCAAACCCGGTGAGATTTCGAGCCTTTCAATTTTTTATGAGTTTTTAAATCAATCCGAGTTTATGATTAACTCAAAGTTCTTTTCAGCGTTTTAATAAGTCGTTGATGAACTCAATCCTTTGTTTTGATCGGTTATGGGAAATGTGTGAAATGCTGTCTCGAAATTCGTGTTAAATATATCTCTAAACTTAATTAATCTCGAGATGCATATGGTAATGTGATTAGAAATTTGGACAATGAAGTAGGCCTTCGTTTGTTACCCAAAAATATTAGCCATAAAAAGTTGTGAAAAACAAAATTATCCCTTTGCAACCCAATTTGAGCCAAATAAATTTTTTTCCTTTTCGTTTGATAACCCGAAAAACCCAAATAGCCCGGGATTGTGAAAATTGAATATTCATCAAGTAAGTCCAAATTGTGCAATAAAAAGGGGTTCGAAAAAAAAAAAAAAGAGAAAATGCCCGAAAAAGCACAAATGGACGTCATAAGAAAATTTTCCAATTCCGAACATTCCTTCCATTCCCAGTTTTACCCTTTACACTTTTTAACCCAAAAAGTCCTAACCGAGTTCAAATTGCGAAATTGATTACCGCGTGGAGAGATAAGCTACAAAAAGATAATATGAGAGATTAAATGGTGTGAAATATAGGTGATGTTCCCGTTTCCTAATGACTGTATTCCGATGATGAGATCTTTTCACCATATATTTCCTTCTTTTCAATTTTGTATGCATGAATTTGTGTCCATTATATTTATTCTTTATATCATGCATACCGAGAGAAAATAGCCATAATCCGAGAGATTCGTTTGTGAGAGAATTCTGTAAGAATTTGAATCAAAACGAATTTTCGGAAAGTACCGTAATGCTCGATCGGTGGAAATTGGAGGTTTAATTTCTGGCTTTGCACACACACACTATGGTCTGAAACATTTGAATATGAATTTATGGTGATTATTTTTCGAAAAGTTTAAATTGTACAATTTTTAAGTATTTTGATATTTGTTTGAAAGAATTTTGTGGGTAAATTCACTGCAAACCCTCACGAGACAAAACTCGTCCTACTAGGGTAACCTAGAGGTTTAAAGGCTTGTTGTATACGCTAAATGCAATCGCATGACTGCGAAAGTGGAATTTTATTTTAATAAAGATATTTTCAAGAGTAGAATTTTGGTTAGATTCAGTTACATTCCCCGGGACGTGCAAAGTCCTAAGTTAGGGGGATTTGACCAAGCGTAAATTCTTCTGAATTTAGCCCCTTAAGTTAGTGATTTTAATATCTCGAACAAGGTAATTGAACCAATTTTATGCCATATTGATCCATTGACTGTTTCCAACAATTTTCCCTAGTTTTCGTGTATTTTTGATGAAGTTTCCAGGAATGGAATGCAAGGAAGGAGAGAAAGAAACCAGAAGATGAATGGAAGAAAAGTCAAAGGGCAAAAGCGTAAAGTTCTACTTAGAATTCGAACTTGACACCAAAAGGGAAGTTGAAGAGCATGAGTTCAAAAGAGCATAGGAAGAAACGGCACCCAAATCGGAGTTCTAGATCAAAAGTTATGGCCAGTCAAAGTTGAAGGGAAAAAGTCAAAGTATAAGAAAATCGGACCGATCCGGATGGAAACCGGACCGATCCGAAATGACTAAGTCTAGTACACCCCGGATGGATGGAAAACTGATGGAAAAAGAACCGATCCGATAAGGATCGGACCGATCCGGTAGGATAAAAAAGAACCGATCCGGTGGATATCGGACCGATCTGAGGGTAATCCGGACTGCTCCGGTCATGTGAAATCCTGGCATTTATTGTGCATATTTTTGGCGTGCATAGCTGGTGAAACTTGTGCCACAAGCAATTTGGGCTGTCAATTTCGTGGTTAAATTGTGCTATAAAAGCCCATGCCCTACATCATTTGAGAGGGAGTTCTAGACTTCTAGGTTAAATGCTAGGTCAATTTCTAGGGTTAGTTTTTCAAAGAGAAAATCTAGAAAGTTTCAATTTCTTCAAGAGTTTTCATGAACCCTAGTTTGTAAGAATTTCTGAATTCCAATTCCGTTTTTGTTGCCGAATTCAAGTAAACTCACTTCATTCTCTTGTTTTATTATTTGCAAATCATTTACAATGTCTTGTAGATCCATAATTTTGTGTATGAATTTGTTCTTTACCCAAATCATGTGTAGCTAAATTCCCAAGGGTTGGGGTACATGAACTCAATCCAAGGCAAATTATTTATATAGAAAATAGAAGATAAATTAAAATATTGATCGAATCGTGAATGAAAATCATACAAACATTGTCAATCTTTTAATCTCTCTTGCCCTAGGTATTTGAGATGTTTAAGAACACTTTGTGAGTATAATTGATCATTCACCGCTTTATATCTATCTTTGATTTCATATGATGCGGGCTAGATCCTTCATATATGTAATGCTTAGAATTTATAAGGACTGGATTTAGTCAAGAATTTTAATTTACAATTCTAGTATTCTATACGGTAATTTGTTAAGGATTGAAGGATTGTACCCTACCCTATTTTCTCTTATTTGTCAAATCTAAGTTTTTTCGCAATTTTCAGTTTGTTTTTCTTAAGTAAAATTTTTAATTCATTAGAAATTTTCCCAATCATTAATCATCTTTTTATATTTATTTTGAGAAATCATTTTAAGATTTAATAACTTTCCCTATTAATATTTGGCAATTTCGATCCATGTGGATACGATCCCGACTTACCGGGTTTATTACTTGAGCGACAAGGCTTGCACTTGAGCCTAGAGAAAAACGCACTTTTGAGACAAATTCTTAGTCGCGTCACACAATGACTCGATCCACACAAGACTTGATGCTCTTCTTCTCTTTAACCGCTCATCCACAGTGCCTACGCCGAAATCCTTCCACGATACTCGTCCATAGCACATGTGTACACGAATGCGTTGGTGTCCACCGATGGATCTTGGTAACCGACTATGATTCGAAACACGGACTCATCCGTTTCTTCACCGCAAAACCCAAAGATTAATGTTCAAAGTGATGAACAAACCCCAGATGGTAAAAACAAGATCTTTATAGCAATAGTATATGAAAGCTCAGATCTTTTAAATTATAAGGATGGTTTTAATCTTTGAAAACCTTAGAAATTTTTTGTGCAAAACTGAAACTTTTAATTGTAATTCTGGTTCCACACATACATATGAAATTATGAGAGAAAAATTCTTTAAATAAAAAATTCAAGTCGGCAAGTCGTTCTAACGAGATCCACAAGTCGTTCTAACAATAAACGAAGATAAACGAAGATAAAACATTTGAAATTCATTTTTTGAACCTAAGTTGGTGTTTCATGTGACCCTAAACTATAGTTATCTCAGAATAAACGAAGATAAAACATTTGAAATTCATTTTTTAACATTTAAAATAAAGTTTCCATCCTTTAAAACTCTTTTCGAACTCCATAAGCATAATGCATTCACACCTCAAAGATATTCGAAATGCAATATAAATGAAGACGTGAAATGTGCAATAATAAAACTCACCATGATATATCTTTGAAAATTTGTTGCTACGTCTTTTAAACAAACACGTCATAAACTTTATGGGAATTGTGACAATATAAAATTTATCTATGACACTAAATAAGTTTTGTTCCGAGAATAAGTCAATTACATACACATGATCTCAATTGAAAATTTTGTCCTTACAGGAATTATGACATTATATTTTCTAGCTATTTTTCTACATTATTCTACTCATTTAATCATAAACTTAATCATTAAAATTACCATTTTATTGTAGAGATAACATATAAGGTTTTAGGTGGGTTTTCTATACCATTTTAAGTCATTATTTTTACTTTTTAATGACATCAAAGTAAGGGCTACATTTATCATTCTTTCAAAACATGATGAAATCTATCTATTTCATTTCAAAACATATCATTTATCATGTCTAAAAATTATTCAAGCATATTCATATAAAATGAGGATTTCTACCAAAGACATCCATGTACATGCATCCTACAAATTTATATTCAAGTAATATGTGATTGTAACATTTTTTTAACAATTTTCATGTTCTAATCATTCATTTATACAAGCATGATATTATGAAATAGTCAATAAAGTTAGTTCATTTTAACACATAAAAAAATATGGGTTTGCATAATAGAAAATAAAAGAATTAGTAATTTTTAACAAGAAATCATCTTTCATCAACATAGATGTTTTAAGCTTTTGAAAATATGAATTTAGGAAGAGGAAAACCCTACTTGATTTATTAAGAGGAGATAACATTGGAGAACAAGTCTTCAAGTCCTGCTAGATTGCTCCTAAACTCCACTTCTATGCTCCCAAAATCAAGCTTTCAAGCCACACCAAGTTGCCTCACCCCTTGTGTGATGTATTAATGGAGTTTTGAGATTTTTAATGGGGTTTGAAGAGAGAGAATATGGTTGCAAGGGTAATATACGAATTTTAAAAGTATTTTTTCTCTTGAGGACATAAATAGGGGAAGAGGATGGAGGATTTTATGTTTATTTGGTTTACCAAGTTCATGAATCCCCCCACCTTTATTTATACCAATATTTAAGCCTCCCTTTTCGATGTTTGACTCATTTAAGCCTGCTAAGCTCTAAAATATAAGTGAAACAAGTTTTACCTAAGTTTGGAAATTGCAAAACCCAACCACCCATTAAATGAGCCAACCACGCCACCTAAAATAAATTTTACTTTAATTTAGACATAAAACTCGCCTAAAATCGGGTATAAGTTTTTTTTTTTTAAAACATCCAATAAGTAAAAGTTGTTCAAAATGAAATTTTATATTTTTTTATAAAGTTTCAGATTTTTCTGAGCACTTTCATTTTTGACGAAAAATGATTTTTTTTCTTTTTCTTTTTTTTTTTTGGCGTTGAACCCATGGCAATTTTATATGTAATTTTTTTTATTTTAAATATATGGTCAAATTATTTTTTGACTTACGATTTGTCTTAGACAGTTCGTACAAAGCTACATTTTGCAGTGTCGCATACCGTCGAAAAGTGTTGTATTATACTACTCGTATCCGTGCATCGTTCATTTCTTGTCCAAATTGCATAAAACTTTACCAAAGTGCTTAAATAAATCATATACACGTAAATGAATTCCCACGCGAGACATGTAAAGTAAAAATTTTGTTAATGGCATGTTGAGATATGAATAGGCCAAAATACAAGTGTGTAGCAAAAAGTGCCGGTATTACATTCTTCACTCCTTAAGAAATTTCATCCCTGAAATAAATCCTAAGTCACTCAAACTACTTTGGATTTTTCTCCTGCATCTCGGCTTATCTCACCCAAGTAGCACCTTCAATACCCCATGACTCCCAAAGGACTTCCACCAAAAGGATAACCTTGTTCTGCAGTACCATATCCTCACGGTCCAAAGTAGATAAAGGCCACGTCAGAAACGTAGTATCCTCTTGAAAATCAATATTTTGCCAGTTGATCGCATGACTAGGATCGTACAGATATTTCTTCAACATAGAAACATGAAACACATCATGAACTTGAGTCAACTGAGGAGGTAATTCCAAATGACAAGTGGCCTCCCCAATCCTCTTCAAGATCTCAAAGGGACCATTATTTCGAGGTGGGAGCTTGTCCTTCTGGCCAGACCTCTTGATACCAGTTTGGGTCCTAAATTTTAGTAACGCATGGCCACCTACTCGGAACTCTAGTAATTAACGATGATTATTAGTATAGTTCTTCTGCCTAATCTGGATCGTGACAAGTCTCTATCTAATCAACTCAACCTTCTCAGTCATCTCCCTAATCATATCGAAACTTGTGAGATGCTTCTCGCAACCTCTACTAAACATACTAGGAAAGAACCCGGTCTTCCCTATAGTGTCTCAAAGTGGTCCATCTCAATGCTCGACTAATAACTATTATTGTAATAGAATTCTACAAAAGGCAAGTTCTCCTCCCAACTACCCCGAAAGTCTAAAGCACACGCTCGTAGTAAATCCTCCAAAATCTAAATAGTACGCTCAGACTGCCCATCAGTCTTGGGGTCATAAGTCGTACTTAAATTCGTCTTAGTACCCAATTTCTCCTGAACCTTCCTCCATAATCGAGAGATGAACCGAAGATCCATATCTGAAACATTAGTGAGTGGAACACTATGTAGTCGGATAATCTCCCAAATATAAAGTGTAGCAAATTTTGTTATGCTATTCATCACTCAAATTAGTAGAAAGTGTGCTGAATTAGTGAGACGGTCTACTATAACCCAAATCGCATCGTGCCCTCACTCAGATTGAGGCAAAGCTGTAACAAATTCCATAGTAATATGCTCCCATTTCCACTCGATAATTGTAAGTGGTTGTAACAATCCAACTGGCTTCTTATTTTTGGCCTTTGCCTGCTGGCACGTGTAACACATTTCCACAAACAAAGCCATATATTGCTTCATCCCTGACCACCAAAAATCTCTATAAAGGTCCCTATATATCTAAGTATCTCTCGATGTATACTGAATCAATAATGGTGAAACTCTTCCTGAATCTCAGCTTGAAGCTCCTCAATGGATAGGATAATCAACCTACCTTTATGTCGGATAATACCTTCTAGATCAATTATTATAGTCGCGTTGAATGAAGTTTTAGAAGAGCATGATCTCATCATCATATAACTGAGGCGTTGAATGAAGTTTCAGAAAAGCATGATCTCATCATCACATAACTGAGCATCCAAGACCTTCTGATGAACGACTAGTCTAACTATCATACCCTGTAAATAGGGCCCATCAATACTCTATTGAACATCAAAGTCATTCGGCATACATCTTTCCACAATAGCATTTAATCGCTACTAAGGTAGGACCCGACATCTTGCTAACGGCGTCAGCCACAACATTGGCCTTTCTTGAATGGTAATCCAAAGTAAAGTCATAATCTCCCAGAAGCTCGATCCACCTCTGCTTCTGAAGGTTAAGATCTCGCTGAGTGAAGATGTGTCAGAGACTCTTATGATCCATGAATACCTTAAATCATGCACCATATAAATAATACCGCTAACTCTTCAAAGCAAACACTATAGTTGCTAACTCAAGATCGTGGCTGGGGTAGTTACTCTCACGTGACTTAAGTTGTCGAGATACATAAGTGACCACATGACCCACCCATATAAGAACTGCACCAAGACCAGATCTGGAGGCATCACAATACACTGTATACCCTCTTCCATGCTCGGGAAGAATAATAATAGGTTCTGAAATAAGCCTAAAATTTAACTCCAGAGAGGTAGCTTCACACTCATCTGACCACATAAAATGGACATTTTTCTACGTCAACCGAGTAAAGGGTGATGTAATTGGAGAGAAATCCTAAACGAATATCCTGTAGTATCCATCCAAGCTAAGAAAACTTCGAATCTATATGAATGCCTTCGATCTTTGCCATCCGAGGATGACTTCAACCTTGGACGAATCAATGGAAATGCCCTCACCAGACACTACGTGGCCAAGAAATTTAACCTCATCAACCCAGAATTCACATTTGATAAACTTTGCATACAACTTATTCTCCCTTTGTACCCGAAGTGCAGTAAGTAAATGGTCCTCATGATCGACATTAGAATTTGAATATACCATAATATCATTGACAAATACCACCATAAATCGGTCCAAGTATGGTAGATAAATACGATTCATGAGGTCCACGAACGCAGTAGGGGCACTAGTTAAGCCGAGAGGCATGACCAAAAACTCGTAATGTTTGTACCTCATTCGAAAAGTTATCTTGGGATATATTCCTCCCTAACTCGCAATTAGTGATACCTAGATCGAAGATCAATCTTGGAGAACCTGCCCGCTCCCCATAATTGATCAATTAACTCATCGATCTTAAGTATAGGATATTTGTTTTTCACCATCACCCTATTCAGTTGACGGTAATCAATTCAGAGTATGAGAGTGTTGTCCTTCTTCTTTGTAAAAAGTACCGGTGCTCCCCAATGGGATGCACTAGGACGTATAAAACCCTTTCTAGTGACATCATCCAACTAGAGCTTTAATTCTTGCAACTCCTCCGGGGCCATTCGATGAGGAGGTATGTACATAGGTGAAACACTAGGATGAATATCTATAACGAAGTCAATCTTTAGACTCGGGGGTAATCCTAGAAGATCCTCAGGAAATACATCGAGAAAATCTCGCACAACAGGATAATATTCCATCACACGTACAAGATCTTCTTGCTCCACAATGCTTCTTAACTACCCAAAGAAATGTTTCTGATCTCATATAAAAGAGAATTTTCAATTATAATCTATTCTCTGCTCACTGCCAAAGAAATAGTGAGACCCATATCGAAGATATACTGACACTCTGTGGCGATGGCACTCGATAGTGGCGTTAAAAATGGACAACCAATACATACCAAGGAAAAATTCAAAGCCATACATATCAATTAATATAAGATTATACTCCAGAATATAGTCTTCAGTTATAATTGCACAATTCCGACAAACTTTGCTAAGGACAACACCGTCACCTATGGGCAATCCCACAAATATGGGTGGGCTAAACTCAACTACCTCTTACCCCAAATAGAAAGCTAAGGAACTATATATAAATGAATGAGATGATCCTTTGGTACCACTAAACATTAAAGGGTTCAATCGCCGAAAACCCTTCAGCAAAGAAGCTATAGTAGTAATTTCGACAGTCCCGTTACGATTACCCCTCTCCTGCTGTGAGAGAGTGTCATCAAACTGATGCATGGCCTTTCCATGCATTGAATCTTGTTGTTCCCAGAAGCGATATTGTTATGCCTAGCTATCATCCTAAAATAACATGTAATTTAACATACTAGTTTATTCAAGGAAATATAAATAAGGAAGACGGGTTATCACTCCGTCGCACACATGGATCATTATGCTCTGATACCAAGTTATAATTCCCCTACCTGAATTTAGATTACCGTTGGAATAACCCAAATCCGAATTAAGGTGTTAAAGGGAAGGGTGGGAAATTTACTTTATTATTTAAGAAAAATATTTATTTAATTTTTTTAAGGACATAATATTCATTTGTCAAAATTCAATTTAAGAAAATAAATGATTAACATGCATAATAAAATCAACTTATGAATTTGTTCATGAAAAACCATTTAATACAACAATAAATCTATCGAAATGAAGTTCACTGAGTAAGAAAACACAATAGTCCAAATCCCATAAAAGAGTTCTTGTATATTAATTAAAGTACTACAAATATAAATCTTAAACATATTATGGAATAAACAACATAGCATCTAACGTAGAGTCGCACCCTCAATATCCTTACCGAGATCCTTTCCAGTGTCACCAAGTGAAGTTTCTGGGTTGGAAAAAGTAAGAGGGTAAGCGAATGGCCAATAGTGTGGGAAATACTAAGCAATAAATTGATGATAAACAAAATATTATACATATACAATGTCTTTCGGTATTTTGTAAAATAATTTGCATTTCATTAAATGTTAATGCAAATACATGCAATGCACCCGGGCTATGTGCCCAACTCACACGTAAGAATTTTTATGTCTCGTGCCATAGACTTAACTTATTTATCCAATTATGTTGTCATCATAATATTAATAAGTTCAATTTATTCAAAATCCTTAATCCATTCATTTTCCCAATCTTTCTTGAATATTATTTTTATGACTTTGGGATTTTCCAACATCCATGATTTTACGGCCTTTCACGGTCGATATCGAGCACATATATGCTACATTAGCCAGGTTGTTTGGGGTCTTTCACCTCTAGGGATGTCATGTTCTCCTTAATTATTCCGACAACATCCGAATATCATTATTTTTCGTACATTCACATTCTTCCAAATATCCACATTCTTACAATTATTCTCATTATTCCAAGTACTCGTATTAATATTTCGGTGTTACTTCTTTACTTCATTTTTTGTTGTACATAAAGTAAATGATGATATTCCAAGTACTAGCATTTTATAGTAAAGAAACATTTTCTTCCACTAGTTTTTTACATAATTACCAAAACTATCATTATGCCATTTTTACACCAAATGCATCCTTGAAATGGGTTTTCAAGAGAAAAAAATATCCTTATAATACCTTTATGTTTCTCTATATTATTTTAACCATTCTAACATTTATTAAGTCATTAAAATCACTATTTTAATATAGACTTTATTATACAAACTCAAATGGGTTTTCTACATCATTCTTACACATATTTTCATCGTTTTAACAGATTTTCTAGTGGGAATCATGAAATTATATTTACTAACTATTTTTCTACATTATTTTACTAATTTAATGATAAACATAATCATTTAAATTACCATTTTAATGTAAAGTTCAATAATAAGGTTTTAAGTTGGTTTTATTAAGCATTTTAAGTCATTATCTTTATTTTTTAACGACATCAATGTAGGGATGAAATTTATCATTCTTTCAAAACATGATGAAATCTATATATTTTATTACAAACCATATCATTTGTCATGTCTAAAAATTATTCAATTATATTCACATGAAATGAGGATTTCTACCTAAGAAATCCATTTATATGCATCCTACCCATTCATATTCAAGTAGTATATCATTATAACATTTTTTTTATAATTTTCATATTCTAAGAATTCATTTATCCAAGCATGATATTATGAAATTTAATCAACAAAGCTAGTTCATTTTAACACAACAAAAAATTGGTTTGCATAATAAAAAATACAAGAACTAGCAATTTTTAACAAGAAATCATCTTTCACTACATGGGTGTTTTAAGCTTTTGAGAACATGAATTTAGGAAGAGGAAAGCCCAACTTGATTTATAAAGAGGAGATAACTTTGTAGAAGAAATCTTCAATTCCTTCTAAATTACTCCTAAACTCCACTCATATGCTCCCAAAATCAAGCTTCAAGCCACACCAAGTTGTCTCACCCCTTATGTGATGTTTTAATGGAGTTTTGAGCCTATTTAATGGAGTTGAAAGAGAGATAATATGGTTATAAGTATGTGCTATGAATTTTAGAAGTGTTTTTGCTCTGGAGGACATAAAAGGGAGGAAGATGATGGAGGATTTTATATTTATTTGGTTTACTAGGTTCATGAATCCCCCCACCGTTATTTATACCAAATTTTAAGCTTTCATTTTCAATGTTTTGACTCATATAAGTCTCCTAGGCTTGAAAATAGAAGTGAAATATGTTTTACCTAAGTTTGAAAAATACAAAATTCAACCACCCATTAAATGAGCCAACCACACCACCTAAAATAATTTTTAGTATAATTTAGACATAAAATCTACCTAAAATTGGGGTTAAAATATTTTTTTGAAGATGTCGAAGAAGGGAAAGTTTTTCAAAATTAAACTCTACATCTTTATGTAAAGTTTCATATTTTTTTGAACACTTCCATTTTTTGGCGAAAAATATTTTTTTTTCTTTTTTTTAATCGTTGACCCTATGGTAATTTTATTTATATTTTTTGAGTTTAAATATATGGTCAAATTATTTTTTTGACTTTCTAATTGTCTTATACATTTTGTACAAAGTTATATTTTTGTAGTGTCCGTGCATCGTTCGTTTCTCTTCCAAATTGCATAAAACTTTATTGAAGTGCTTAACTAAATCATATAAATATAAATACATTCCCAAGAAAGACATTCAATGTAGAATTTTTGTTAATGGCACGTTGACATGTAAATAGGCTGAAATACAAGTATGTATTAAAAAGTGCGGGTACTATAATATTAGTGTTAAGAAACATGGTTTCTCTAGATATAATGTCTAGTATAGTGTTTTTAATTCCTTTTATATGAATAATAGACAATTCATATCCGCCAAGAAATTGGTGCCTTTTAATTAGTCTATTGCTTCTTGATTTTGATAAGTCTAAGTCTCTGAATTTTACTTTATAAATTGAATTAGTATAAACAGTAAAATGCTTAGGTCTAAGAAAAGCATATATCTTTATATAGCCCGAACTATAGCTAAAACTTTTTTTTTCATTGGCTGTATATCTTGTTTCTGGATCAGTAAAAGTTTCAGAACTATATCTATAAAGTTTCTTTTTTTTAGTATGATTATATATGGAAAAATACACTGCTCCCTATTGTTTATAAGAGGCATCTATTTCAGCTATAAACTGGTCTTTAGCATTAGGCTGTTCAAGTAGAGGAATATTCTTGACTGCTTCTTTGATTTGTTTTATTACGTCAACATTATCTTTAGTCCATTTGAAAGGATTAGTCTTATATGTTCCTTTTAATTTGGCTGTTAAGGATTGTTTTTTGAAGCAAGGTTCTTAATATAGTCTGTAGCACAATTAAGCAATTCTAAAAATGATTGTAATTGTTTTCTATCTCTAAGTTGGTCTAAAAATTCAAGAATCTTCTTGGTTATGTGTTCTGCTAAGGATAGTTTTCCTTTATTAATATGCATTTCTACAAAGTCTATATCAGTTTGGAATAATTGCATTTTCTTTTCAGTTTTAACAATTCCATGTTTATCTAATTCTAATATAATCTTTTTAAGATGGTCTACATGTTATACTTCAGCCTTACTAGCTTCAAGAATATCATCACTACTACTTAAAAAGCGTCAAAGTTTTAGGAAGATGATATATTACATTTTGTCCCTCATTTTTCATGAATTGACATTAATACCCATTATACCATTAATATGGCAAGGAGTCTTCTGATTGTACAAGCATTTTCATACTTAGTTTTACCACTTTAATCATATGTTCCACCCTCTCATCTCATCTAACAAATCTTTCTCTATCTTAAATGACTCCCCTTACCTTTTGTAGATTTTATTTAGCATAGATTTTTCATGAGAGACTGTTATGAAAAGGCTCATAACAATCTTAAGAAGAAATATGCACACTTGGATTTGCAAAACTTGACTATCTCTTTTTTCATGAAATTCATATGTTATTCATCATACCGTGATAACACATATAAAAACGATTAGATGAAGATCTTATATCAATCTTGCATATAGGGACAAAACTTTTTTAATTGACAAATAGATTTGGTTTTCAATGAACAAAGAACTCATGCAGGTATTCTAATTTCTCTATTTATTATTATATATTCTTTTCATGTTCGAATTTATGTATATTTCATAAGAACACTTTTGGGTATTACTTTGGAGAAAATGCTTTGATTAATCAAGAGATCGACTCCTTTCGTGAGTTCATATCAATTCTTATTGTCGTGTAAGGTCGTCATGTCTCCAATGCTTTCAATTAGTTTGGTGATATATTATTGCTTTTATCAAAAAGATCCTGCCATAATTGGTACTAGATCATTTCTATTCTTTTAGTTAAGCTATAATTCAGGATTAGTTTAAGAAAACTTGAATTAAATTGAAATGGAATGTTTCAAATGGAAAAATCGAAGATAAATTAGCATGTGTATCAATTATTTAAAAACAATCACCAATCTAGTTAAGGAGATGTTCTTACTAGTTACACTTGCTTAATGGTTAACATTAAATTATTTTCTAAGCTACCTATAATTCATTTCATGGTTTTATAATTTTTTGTGATAAAAAGAAATATGAAACAAATAACTCATGAGAACAACTGAAAATTGCACCATTAATCACAAATGACCTATGTACTTCTTATTTTTCTTAGAGTTGTGATTGAAGCTAAGCATTATATATGTGATTATTATTATTATTTTTTTTTGGGGGGGGGGGTGAAAATTTAAAAAACAATTGAAGTTAAGAGGACAATGAATCGCTTTTTTAAGAGGTTACTTTATATCATTCTTTCACAAAGAAATGTAATACCTTCATAATATTAGATTTGTGCCCAATAAATTCGTGAATAATTGCATCATATTAATACACAATAAATTTGTTAATTTCATTTCATACCAGTAACTTACCATTAACACAATAAGTGCATTTTTTTATAAGTTGTTGACATGTGTCCAAATCTATGCTTTGTTTCTTCTATTCTCTTATCCGAACCTTGTCAGATTATCTCCATGTCTTCCGTCCATACATGTTTATGATTTATTAAACTATTTCAGACAAAATTATCTATTATAAGGAATTCAGATTTAGGCCATATTATATTATATGTTATGAGTTATGATAACGTAACTTTTCTATTATAACTAAATGCTTATTTTTTATCCTAAGTGAAAGTAGTTTTTTTAAAAAAAATTTAAATACCAATTCTACACTTACATGAGTGATTTTACAAGAATATTCAAAATCCAACCCTCGGACTATCATTACTGACGAATATTTCACCTTCTTTAAATGCAATAACTTTATTGTTGCACTGGCTAGCTGGATTTTATAAAACAATACCGCCACATTGTTTTAACTTTTAGTATTTCACGAAAATATCATTTTCATATTCATATGACTTCTTTGAATTACATAACAGATCAAACCGCACTTAATTGCATTTGCTAAGCTCGCAATGTGTTTAGACATATGTTTATGCCATGAGACAAATTATATTTATTTTTAAATCTTTCAAAATCTTTTTTAAATTTCATTACTTCTCAAATTATTTTTATGTAAGGGTTTGATGACCTTTACTAATTACTTAACTCATGTTGCACCGCCTAATATAATAAAATGAGTGGTGTGCCAAGTTTTTTACTTCATTGTTGGGTATGGATTAACAATGTGGATATTTGAACAATTTGTATGGTATATAAGTTTTTTGTGGAGTAATTTGACGTATGACATTTGTATTATGACAATTGAAAAAATATATAATGAGAGAGATATGACACGATTACATTTATTCGCATCTCGTGTGCTGTGTATTATTGGTGACAGGCACCAAGAATGTTATAAACATGAATTAAATACACAAAATAAATTTACATTCGTGCCATTGGTGTGACACCACGTATATATTTAATGATTAGGTTGATTAAGTCTATTTATTAAAATTATACAGTTTGTAAAAACACAAATATATATTATTCTTAGCATGAAACACGAATCTATGAATTAAGATAAATCAAGATAAAAATGATATAATAATCCTCAAGACAAAAAAATTGAGTTCTTCAATCACCTAAACCTTTGGACTCATTGAAATTTTTTATTTTGTTGATCTTTTGTGTTCTTGGATTCTTATGACTTTCTCCTTCCTTAACTATATTTCTATTCAAATGCACGTGAATTTATTTTTGTTACGATATTTTATACTTATTTAACAATAAGACATACAATTTATTTGTATTTCTTAGGTGTTAACGAACATGTCTACTCGGAATGCATTATTCCCTACTTTTAATGCTTCAGTTGACTACCCAGATACCGTTGCACTTGTAATGCATGTAGACACACCTAGTCTATGTAAATAAGAAAAAAATATGAGTAGGGTCTAAAAATGTTATCCATTCTTCTTTGATATACTTTAGGGGCATTCAAGTATCCAAATGGAATAACTAACCATTCATATTTTCCTTGGGGCACACTAAAGGTTGTTCAAGTTATACTTTTTGGGTGCATCTTAATTTTTCAGAAGCCTGACTTACAATCAAACTTACTAAATATAATTCAGTCTTCAATCAAGTTAATTAAATTATTCTTGTCTAGTATCTTATAAGAATCGAATTCACAATTCTTGTTAAGGTGTCTATAGTCTATGGATATACGTCTTTTTTCTCTCTTTTTTCAGTCTCATTTTGAACGTAGAAGGCAAGGCTATTATTTCTACTTTTTCTTTCTTTAACAATGCTTAGCTTAAGCATCTTATCTATAGCTTTTTCGAATTCTTCTCTATGTTCTTATGAATATCTTGTGTTGTAAGTTCCACCATTAATAGTGGAATCTGGGTTAATAGGAATAATTTCACAATAACTTTTGTTTTTGTCCCTCCTGGGAGCGGTATTTTCTCCTAAAGTAGGCTCTCCTAATTGCCTAATATTTTTTTCTGCTTTTATATCCATTTTCCTTTGTTTGGATATAGCTCGGGCCTTTGATAAGGATTGTTAGGATTGATCTAGAATTTCTTGTTGTATAAGTGATATTTACTTATAACACTTTTGGTTTGGACACTTACATTCTTTTTGTAAGGGTTTAGTTATTTATTGGGCTTCTTGTCGGTTTGTATGTCTAGGTCCACCATGCTCAGCTAAAGAACTTTGATGGATTATTATTATATAATTGGACTTTACCTACATAAGATCAAAAGCAGTCTTGGGATAAATTAGAGGGGCAATATTATTAAACTCCTCTTTATGACCAAGTAAAATCTTATCATTATACTAATGTAATATCCCATACATTTAATAATTTTTAATTATGGGATTAATTAACTTAAAAATGGGGAATTTATTTGTAATTAATTTGGATTTAATTAAATAATTACTAGAGCGATGAGAGTTAGTATTTATTGATGTGAATTAAGTTGAATATTACTTAGTGAGTTTAGTAATATAAAATTATGAATTAATTGTCACGAGCGAATAATATGACAGTTATGGAAATTAGGTCGGAATGCGCGTGTCAGTCGTGTCGGCACGCAATTTAATGAAATAAAAATTAATTTATTTATAAGTCACCCATATGGTCATTTTGAGTGCGCCATAGTGTCCAGAAGGGTCGAGATAGTCGAAAACGTCTATTCGGGGGTTTAGTTTGGGTCCCGGGGCACTTTTAGGCCAAATCGGCATCTCGGGAGGGTATTTTAGACATTTTTATTTTTGAGGAAAATAAACCCACAGAATTTAGAGGAATACTATTAAGTCTTTATCACTGGACTAATAAGTGAACATCACATATTAAAATACTACATAAATATGCAATTAAAGTACATATATAAAGAATAAACACGAGTACTAATCCACATTCATGTGAACTAAAAAAAATATACACACGATCCCATACAAACAAATTATTATCACTTAGTGTCCTTTTAATTTAAGTGTCCATCACTGGATAATGAAATATATATTATAAGTCTCATAATAACTACACGAAAGAATCTACCTTTGGCGGAACTTCTCAAGCCTCTATCGATAAACTCAAGAAGTCCATATCTTAATGGATTTAAATCATACACACACATTAAAATGGGAGATCAATACATACTCACACTAATGTTTAGTCCTATACCAAATCTCTCCCAATGGATCAAGTCATTTGCATCTCACCTCGCGTGGTGTTGACTGACTGAACATATGATCAAACATATCACCACACAATCACACTATCAGGTATACCAAAACTCTTTCAATGGATCAAGTCATGAGCATCTCACATCATGACCTTGTGACTGAGTGAATGTGTGATAAATACATATCTACCTCCTCAAAGTCCTACTTCAACAATCAAGAGTGTGGTACCCGGTCACAACCCATTTAAATTGAACTCCGACAGATAGATTTCATGATTCGAATATAGTATGTTTACATCAACAAACGATTTATACACATAAAATATATTTAAATAAAGGTTATGTATATTCTCAAACCTAATGGAGACAACCTAATTCTCTACGCCAGATTATCCAATTAAATTAAAGGTTTATTACATCTGAAACCCTAATTAAAAACCAAAATATTTGACTTTTTAGTTTATCCTCTTATAAACTATAATATTTTGAATATACATATTATTTCAAATTTATATACATATATACCCAAAACAAAAATATACTCAAGTTTCCCCAAAACTTGCAAAGACATAGGTATGGATCAATCTGACGAGTCTAGTGCTGAGCTTTATCCACGATTTCATTCATGTTGGATTAAAACCCTCAAATTTATCCTAAATCCTTTATAAAATAATAAAAACCTAACCTCCAAGCATATAAATTATGGATTATTGTTCTTAACCTATTTCTATAAGGATTAACATCATTCTAACAAAATCAAAGGTTTAAATATAAATAATCTAAATATAAACCTAACTTCATCTTTTTCATTCAATTGATTCAAATTAACTTAATATTTGTGGCTTGTTTATCCAATTAACTCAGGGTTTTTATTAACACAAGTAAATCAATCATAAATATGGGTTCTAACATCATAATCATCCACCAAAATAAATCCATTTAATTTTTTCTACAAAAAACCCACTTTTGAAATTAATTATTAACCCATTAACAACCCAAAGAATTGACCCAAATAAACCCAATCCCGGCATGATTAAGATGACATATTTAATTCTTAAACATGCTTCCAATCACAAACTAGTTTAATAGCATTAAAGTTATAAACAAGTTACAAATTACATGATGATAAAGCAGAAATTTCTTGTGTGAACAAGAAGACTAAGTTAAATATTCACTTTGATTCCTTGTTCTTCACCTCTAAAGTTATCCTTAATCTTTCCAAAATCTCGTAGGCCGCTAGGATTTATGTTTTATATGTAAAGTGTATAATTAATGAGGGTTAACACCCCTGAAATACCCTTAAACCCGCATGTCACTAAAAAACCTAATTTTTGGCCTCCATATAAGTTCAACACACTAGCAAAGCTAGTCCAAAACTTAACCGAAAGGTATGCCAACCTCTTGGGATCAATTTAAAGCATTCAAAATACATCTCCGGCCCTACGTATCATTCAAGAGTTCGATCCAAAAGGTAATACATCATATGATGCAGTAATACCTTACAACGTAAAATAAAACATACCCTTACTTATTTTACACTTGACCGCACATAGACTAATCTAAGCCTGTCAATGGCTAAGGTCTAGACCCGGACCCGATTCGAACCCGAGACTTATAATAGGGTCTGAGCATATTTTTTTGGACCCGAAAACCTGTTTATTAAATGGGTATGGTTTAGATCCTATACAAAACCCGAACCCGAAGACCCGGCTCAACTTATACATTATTATTTTTTAAATATATATATATACTATAAATTTATATATATTTATAAATATAACATGTAAGTATTATATGTAAAAATATATATTTAGGTATATAATAAATATAAGTAATATATGTTTTATTTATACTAATCATATACTATAATACATTAAAAAATATTTTAATCTAAGATTAAAAAATAAGGGATAAAATAAAACTAAATATAAATAAATGTATATATCTGGCCAGATCTGGACTCGAACTCGGACCTGAAGACCCGTTTCAGATCCAGATCTAATCCAATATTGTATACCCGATAAAGCCCAATTAAACGGATCTCCCTAAACCCGACTCTTTGACAGGCCTAGTCTAATCTCATATAATTAATATCATGAATTAATTATTCATAACATGTGGCATAGCAAAATGCATAACAGAAAAAAAATTAATGATCATCTAGATAATGCATTTTATTATTACCAATTCACACGAGTAATAATTATTCCTTTTTATTCATTTATTTTCACAGTTAGCAAATAATAAAGAAATATCTCAAAAATGTGTGGTATTACAATTATGAATGCAAATTAAGCTCTAATAATCATATAGAATCCTAATTGAACTCCTCAAATTACACTTTCAAACCTAAACGGATCATTATACCCAAAATCAAAATTTTCGATACATCTTCTTACAATTCAAACTGAGATTAAGCATCACCACTAATTAAGTCTATTTCATGGAAAAATATCATCAGCTTAAAAATATCATTCATACGCATAAGTATTATAATCGTAATCATATATCAACATAGATTGTCAAAGATTTTCATCATAAACCCTCACAAAAGCATATTTGATATCCAATAACAATTTTCAACACTAATCCATATTAACCCAATACAAATATGATTAAATAGAAGATTTTCATCCTAAACATGCATGTATTCCCGAATCAATTTAGTATCAATCTTGTATTCCTAAATCAATCAAATAATAAACAAGTTACAAATTATATGATGTATAGCAAAAGATTTCTTGCATGATAATAAAAGTGAATGATTTGTCTTCTTTGATCTCTTACTTCATCTCCTAAGATGTCCTTAAGTTCTATCAAAATTCTTAGCTTGCTACTGTTTGTGTTTTTTGTGTAAAGTAATTGATTCACGAAGTTTGACCTTTTTTTTAATATAATCGTGGGTGCCCGGGTTGGCTCGCGCGTAAACCGACTGATCCCATAGGTCCCTGAAGCATTGACCATATAAACACACCCTAGTGGCCCCTTAGAATTGTCGAGTGTGAGATTTGAACCCCCGACCAATGGCCTTTATGATCACTCTCTTTACCACCTGGACAACCCTTAGGGGTTAAGCTTGACCTTATTTAAATACTCTTAATATCATATGTCTTTAAAAGCCCAAAATTTGGCCTCTAAATTAGCCCAAAATGCTATCCAGAGTCGTCCAACACTTATTCTAAACGTATTTCTACCCCATAGGCCCATCCAAATCACTAAAAATACATCTTCGGGCCTCTATATCACTTTAGAGTCAGTTCTAAACTATAATTCCTGACAACGTAAAATAAAATACGAAAATTAATTATTTTACGATTAAACTCACATAATTAATTCTCATATATAATTCTATAAATTATTTAATTTATAATATGCGATGCAAAAGTTTCATAACAAGGAAAATTTAACAGTCACATAAATTATTCATTTATTATTACCATTTCACACAAGTAATAATTATTCCTTATTTTTAATTTATTTTCTCAATTAATGATAAATAAATATCACGAAAATATGGGGGTATTGCATGATGTATAAATATATATATAGGCCCTACCTTTTGGGTTCTTTAAGAATTAATGGGTAGGTCTCACATATCGTATATTATTAGACTTGGCAACAAGTCGTGTTGTGTCGTCTCATATCGGGTTCATTATTTTTTTCATATTCATGTCGAGTATATTTCGTGTCATGTTGCAATTGTTGTACATATCGTATTCATATTATGTATGATAATTTTCATGTCTCATTTCTATCAATAAGTCTAATGAAACATGTATTATGAATCAAACCCCAATTACAATTCAACTTATTAACTAATAATTTTATGTCGTGTGATTGTTTTAATATACACAAGAAGTTATAATTTAGAAAATGATATGAGTCCTGAATACATCCCCACATCACCAAAAATGATGTGCCGGTGTGATAAATATTGTACATTATGCTATAAAAATAATGACAAGGTACAACGTTTGGTTAAGAAAACGCACCATATGGTCAATGAGTTGGAGAAAATATTTTATACTAATAACATTACTCTTATAAGAAAAATATCATTTTCCCAAAATTATCTCTAAAATCATAAACGATTGCAATAAATGCTTGTACCCAACTTCCAATACACATTTTCCAAGGCATTCGTTGTAAAATTTGAGGGATATGTGTCGAGGATGTAGCATTGTTCATCTTATAATTATCATCACTACATATAAATCTACTTAGATATGGGTAGTTATTAGTTGGATTGGTTAGTATTTGGCTTATACTACTACCATGCCAATTTTTTTTGGTAATTTCAATTTTCTATTTTTCAAACGCACTTACTAATATTAAAGCGTACGATATTTTGGTATTATAGGATTTTTATTAAATTTTGCTAATGATAATTTTTTTATATTTGTTGGTATTTTTAATTTCCAAATGCAATATATAAGCTAACACATAAACTGAATATATTTTAATACGTCATACACATAAAATGCTAAATAAACTAGGAATAAACCTAATTTTCGCACATAAGCACTTAAAAGAGTTCATATTAGAGAAAAAATAAATTAGTAAACATGTTTTCTTATCATAAAAAACGTATTTACTTTCTAAAAATAAATTTAACACCAACTTTTGCTATTGGATTTTGTAATAGTTGCGTTAAATTAATGACATAAATTTAAAATATAACAAAAAATAGACTTGTATTTTGGGCATATCAAACTGGTATTTTAAACGATAGTTTCGTTATTTAATTTTGATATGGTTATGTTAATAATATAATTTTTTAAATATTCAAAACGAAACTAGCAAATAAATTTTTGATCATTTTGGTTTTGATAATTTCAATTTGCAATGATAAAAATATTAAGGGTGATTTGCATCTTAGGGTATATTTGTTCTCATTTATTATTGGTTGGGTGCATAGTTTCTTTTATTAACCAATGGGTACCAAAATTAACAGTAGCTGACTCATCCCATCGTTAGCTAGTTGTTTGAAAATGTAAATGTATATATATGCCCCTCCTCCAATTTTTCACCATTCTTGTCAACTTATACCAATTTACTGTGAAAAAGAATTACAACCCTCATTAATTGCTGAATATACAAGACTCATCAATAAAAATAACTTTCTTCTTGTTTATATAACAAAAATATTTTTATAAAACAAGTTATATCCAACTGTTTTTTTAAATAACGAAACATTTTTTTCAAACTTTTTTAAACAAAATATGGTTTTATTTCATTAAAAAATCCATTTTTTCAACTTTATAACAAAGCGGTTTTTGTAATTATTTCATTTAAAAAATTACTTTTTGCTAACTATTTTGATATACTGTTACACCATGTAATTAACTCTCTCACAAAAATATTTTTCTAAAACAAGTTATATCCAACTGTTTTTTTAAAAAACGAAAAAAAAGTTTCAACCTTTTTTAAAAAAAATATGGTTTTATTTCATTAAAAAATCCATTTTTTCAACTTTATAACAAAGTTGTTTTTGTAATTATTTCATTTAAAAAATTTCTTTTTGCTATCATAAACTATTTTGATATACTGTTACACCATGTAATTAACTCTCTCTCTCTCTCTCTCTCTCTCGGGTTGCAAATTGGTGTGCAACACTACAACTTGAGTATCGACTTCTCTCCGAGGGCTTACTAGCCTCATCTCACTCCTAGAAGGAGGAAAGATACTGCGATCACCCGATCGAAAGCAAGGTTTGGCGGATGTTACGAGCAACACTTTCAGGATCAAGGAATTCAGGCTTTCAAGCGTGATTGTATACTAGTATTTTAGGGATATGCAATTTGTTCTACTAACCCGTTTATTGATGGGATTCTTGCTTTTACGAACGAAGGACAAATGAAGATGAAGGAGGAAAAGGAGTGGGAGTAGGAGCTAGCCTAAAGTAGGGGAGGAATCGAATGATTACGAGATAGACAATGAGACAAAGCCAAGAGGGCAGAGCACTTAAACATTTCACTCCGAGTACAGGGAAGTCTGCCGGCAAGAATTCCTCAGGGCGTATTTTACAAAGTTTCCTTCAAGGTCACCCTTCCTTAATAGGAAGATGGAGAGAACATTATTTAACAAGTTCATTCAAGTGGGTGCGGAGGACACATCAATAACCAAGGGCTTACCAAAAAAATCATGAGGCAAGGCCCTCTATTAAAAGTAAGGGTCTCTCTCTCTCTCTCTCTCTCTCTCTCTCTCTCTCTCTATATATATATATATATATATATATATATATATATAATAAAGGAGGAGGGACTTTTTGTCCTCCCCAACTGACAGTTCAGATTGAAAGTTGATGAGTTTGGTGTTTATCAACTGAGGGCTGAGATCTCTCTCTCTCTCTCTCTCTCTCTATATATATATATATATATATATATATATATAAAATAAAGGAGGAGGGACTTTTTGTCCTCCCCAACTGACAGTTTGAATTGAAAGTTGATGAGTTTGGTGTTTATCAACTGAGGGTTGAGATTAAATATTTATAAGGGTTAAGGATAATGCACATGGAAAAATCTACACATGATTCCTTCTCTTGCTTAAAGACCCTGCTATACACAGTACCCCTGTAGACGGAAAGAGCACAAGGCTCGAGGAAAACAATAAAGACCCACTTTTACCAAAAAAAAATAATAAAGAACCAGCTATACATATCCTTCTCCTCATTCCCCTCCGGTTCAGTCCACCGCTCTCCCCCATCCTCTCCCTCTCACTCCGGTTCAGTCAACCACCACCCACGTCCTCATCCCTCTCCTGCAAGACGCGAGCAGGGGAAAGATCTATTGCAAGACGCGAGTAGGGGAAGATCTATTGCAAGGCGCAAGCAGGGGATGATCTCCGACGTGATCTGGCCGTCGACAGAAGATCTGTTCCTCTATCCTTCCCGTTTTCCCTTTTTTTTGTTATTTAGTTCATCAATTACTAACAACCCAGGTTGTAGATGCGGAAGCCGGAGGTGGTTCCGGCGGCGATGCACCCGAAGTCTTGATCCAAAATCACTCATATTCAGGAACAAAAAAATAAAAAAATCAATGCCGTAGTCTGAATGTTAAATGACAGGTGAATACCTACTAACAAGTGAGACTTTGCATTGTTCACTTTTCTTAAGTTGTATCTGAAATTATGATATTATCATTGTTGTCCCTTTTTTTTGAAATTATGACTCCATGTGTAATTTGTTCGTAATTGAATGTTACCAATAATCACTTCTGGACAGTTTTTTTCATAGGGTTTCGAAGGGGATGAAGTCAAATTGAATGGTGCGGGTCTTGGTTGAATCTCAGAGTGACGGTGACGATTGTAAGGAAATTTACAATCTGGGCGTGAAAAGTCATTTAATCTCTCCCTCTTTTAGTTTTGTAATGTATATTTACGGATTATATTTTCATGTATATGTATTCTAAATGGGTGGAAAATAATGTTAGGGTGGTTTGTAGCTCTCTGTTCAAACCTCTGGATGGTTTGAGGGTATGAAATCTAAACACACATTAATTTTTGAGCTCATAATTAATTCGTTTCACTTTTAAAATTTTGAATATGAGACTGTATCCTAAAAACTTAGGTATGATCATTTTTGTTAGTGGTTAACTATTGTATATACATATTTGCATTTGTTTCATGAAAATAAAAATGAATAATAATTTTTGCTGCGATGGGTTTCTTCGGCGATTGTGGTGGATGTATTGTGTTTCTCTGATTTTTCAGCGATGGGTTCCATTACCCAAACCTAAACGCTGATCAAGTCTTTTTATTTTTGTTTATTTTCTTGATTGAGATCGATGTGAAGGAGACGAACGACTTCGTTTTGGAGTTCGTGGTTTCGGAGCTTGGGGATTTGGATTTGCAGGTTTATTTTCTGAATCTGTTTAATGAATTTCTGAACCCTATCAGGTTGTACTTTTTAGATATTTGTTTTCGTTTCATTTACTTCAATTATATTTCAAGACCCAAACATAAAAAAAAACTGTGATTAGCAACAAACTGTGATTTATTATTCATAAAGAAGATGTTTGGATGATACTAAGGTAAATGGAAGGCTCACCCTGTGCGTATTATTTAGCTTTTTTTTATCATTAACTTGGTATATTTTGCTGTTATGGCTAAAGAAATGTGTGATATATTATAACTTTTTTATATCATTAACTTGGTATTATATTTTGCTGTTATAGAAGGCTCACCCTGCCTTCAGATATATTATAGATTTGATACAGATTAATGTTTTTTTCCAACAGTGAACTTGCAACTCATTCCAAAAACACCGACGGAGTAATTGAAAATTGAAAATTTGTACTTACTATGTTTTTTCTACATGAGTTTTTGTTATTAATGTTCACATTCCAATTGAATTTGAATCAATAGTCATCTTGAAATTTGTTAAGATATCTTTTAATGTTTCCAACAAAGAAAATTTATATCTTCAAAATAAATATTTTTTCTTCGAACTCTTTACTAAAAGAGTAGTGCTACACTCCCCGAAATTTCTATCCCCATTCCAAACCGAAAGCCCCATCCCAGCTGCCACCTCATTCATTTGTTTAATTAATTATGTTTTTCTAAAAAAAAACTGTATTTTTATAAATAAAAAAAAAGTTGTGCCTTTATAAAAAAAAATTGTGTTTTTATAAAAAAAAAAAAAAAAAAAGAACACGAACATGACTAAAACCTGTATTTTAAAAATTGTGTTTTTAAAATATGACAAAAAACGATTTTTTTTTTTACCAAATACGAACATAACCTAACTAAAACACGACATGCCGCAACATTAATTATTTCGGTAGTAATTTTTTTAGGTAATATTTTATTTTTTTAAAAACAGTTTTAACACATTTTTTGGATGTCTTTTTTTGTTGATAAAATAAGTTTTATGTTCTATCTAATGCCAATTAAATTATGTTAGCGAAGGCATGATACGAGTTTTTTTTTTTTTGTTGATAAAATCAGTTTTAATAACAAAAAAAATAACCTGCTAATTTGATGTTTTAGATTCGTGATTGATTAGTGCCGTTGGCGCGGACCCACATTTAATAAATGATATTGGTCCTGGAATGTAGGTTCGTGCGAGCGGCACTAATGAGTTGTGAATCTAAAATATTAAATTAAACAGTTTTTTATTTATTAAAATTAAAGTACATATTTAAAAAAAACTATGTTTACTATTAAAAAGTTCCTCGCACCAAAAATAAAAAACTATATTCCAAAAAGTCGCTCACCACATAAAAACACTCAATGTGTGCCGCTGGCGTGGACCTTTAAAAATAAGAGAATATTAGTTAAATTAGTGGTTGAGTACTTTTTGGAACAAAATAAAAACACTCAATGTGTGCCGCTGGGGCGAACCTTTAAAAATAAGATAATATTAGTTAAATTAGTGTTTGAGTATTTTTTGGAACAAAATAAAAACACCCAATGTGTGCCGCTGACGCGGACCTTTAAAAACAAGACAATATTGGTTAAAAAATGGCTTACTAAAATATATTCTCCGAAGCTCCTCTCCCAATTTGAAAAGTTTAAAAAATGGCTTAGTAAGTTTGCTAGCCTTTTAAATTTAAAATTTTAATTATCAATATTCAGAAATTTGAAATTTCCTAGCCTCTTTTTATTTTTTATTTTTTGGTAAGTTTCAACATATTTTTTATGGCAGATTTTCTTACATGTACATATTATTTTGAAGTTACACATATAAATGGTTTTAAAAGTTTTTGAGAAATTATATTTTCATTGATTGCCATTTGGGGATCGGTGTTAGAATTGCTTTGAATATGTTAGTTTTAAAAAATGTTTGGACTGATAATATGTACTTACATCTATTAAACTTTAAAAAGTTACTTTTTTACTTGAGCCATTTCAATTAAAAGCTTCCCCAAAAAAATCCTTAGGCTTGAAACGCTGCTGTGATGCTATTAACTACTATAGCCTATAGGTGGTTAAAACTGAAGTCTAACATGTTATAGTCTCCTATCAATCAATTTGGACACATGAAGTCAGCTAGGCCTAATCTCTTAAATATCTAATGGTTTAAAGAAGTAAACCTATAACAGTATTAACCTACTGTTTCTAACAAAAGTAAACAGGTATGCTATGGTGGAAAGTTAAGCCTATTGGGTTAAGTGAAGTCACACTAAGTGACGAAACCAACATAAAATCCCAACATAGAATCCTATTCCGTCAAATCATAAACATGTGAGGTATACCTGGTAACTAACCAAACTAAGGTAGCCAAACTGATATAGCACATCTAATAGGTTATTTTGAAAATTTATTTAAACAATATGAGTTAATTTTAGATAATCTAATTTCATTTTAAAAATTATTTTCCACAAAGATAATCTAATTTTACTTTTAGATAATATTTAGGCCAATAATAAAATATTATGTATCAATAAATGCACGAGTGCCTAATGTGTCAAGTGCACATGTGTAATGTGCATCACTTCGTGTTATACCTTTACTCGGATTTGGGCTTTGAGTGAGTCGAGGCGTCTGGATAAGTTGAGTGGCATTTTCAGCATGTAATCGGCAAGGCCCATCGTAACATGGAATGTTATAAAACGTGTAGCTATAGAATGTTACAAAAGGTGTGTAATTTCATTAAATAAGATAAAATTTAATCAGTATTTTAAAGTATTTCTTAAAGTGTAAAATATCATACTTAGGAGAGTGATCGTGTCATAACAAAAAATAATCGGAAGAAAATTTGTCACCGTGCCATCGGCACGGGTACACCCTAGTATATATATATATATATATATATATATATACTAGGGTGTACCTGTGCCGATGGCACGATGATAAATTTTTTTCCATGATGATAGCACAACGATAAATTTGTTCTCGTAATAAATTTGCTCCCGTGATAAATGTGTACCCGTGTCAATGTCATGGTGAAATAAAAAGTCAAATTAAAATAATTTAACTCTAAAGTGTGCTCGTGTCAATGGCACGCTCATAATTTATCCCGGTGCTTTTTTATTAGCGACCAATCATTACCGACACACGTTAGTTTTATTTTATTTATTTTTATTTATGTATTTGAGAAAATAGTAGACTTTTTTATTTTTTAATATTTAATAGTGTATTCTCTTAATTTATTTTTATAAAGTTTTTATGGTAACTATTTCTGTTAGGACAAAATATTAACCAATAGTAGTATCATATTGAAGAGGCTATTATTGTAAATGTAGAATAAAAGTGATGTTGATAAAAGATTACTCCAAGTGTCTTCCATCTTTTTACAACACATGCGAAAAAGAAAACAGGAATGAGAACGAAACATTAAGAATGGATCAAAAATACAAAGAAACAAATGGAACAAAGTCTTATAATATGACTGTAGAGTCGGTACAAACCCATTGGGTGATATTTTTTGTCTAACCAAATAAACATAAAACCACAATAAACACCACAAACTAACGAATCAAATACAAAGTCATAACATCCACCTCAAACACCACCAAACTGACCATAAAAATGTTGATTCTAAAAATAAAGAACAACACTAAGACATGGTAACAAAATATCATTAATCTGACTTTGGGGAGAGAGGGACATGATGTCGGCCAAGGGGGAGGTGGGGTTTTGCAATGCAGTAATGCTACAGATTGTAGCTTTGAATTTTATCGGAGAAATGTATATGTGACAACCCGCGATCCGAGATAAGGGGTGGCCAGCCCGATACTCAAACATAACAGGACTCATGGATGGATATCATCATCAGCACCAACAAAAATAAACTGAGTATACGGGAAAACCACCCAATAAATCAGAAAACGGGTTGCCAAAAAGTTTATAAATTTAAAACCAGTTAAGAAAAGTAAATTTAAACAACCCAATCTGATAAGCAAGTGGAATTCCACAAGAATATATATAATACAACTAAGACGAATGTATACAAAAGGACCGAATAGGCTGTCGGTCCACAGCTACATACAAAGTATTACAACAGTTTATTATCTTACGTAATACATTCATTAAACAAGTACAAAAGTTTGGGCCACACTCATGATGAAAAGACCCGATCATATCTAGAATACCAAAATGGAGGCGTCTAGAACAACGTCCTGTAATATCCACAATATCTTACAGCCCGTCAAAATAACTGGAATGGAAACATCAATACGGGCATCCTTGTGGTGGAGCACCTGAGCGGATACAATCGTATACACAACAAGGAAAATAAACCGGTCAGGGCCGGGTTCTATATGATCACCAGAAGAAATAAAAAGCATGATAGAAATGAACAATTATGCATAAATGATAAGGATGATAATATGGCATGTTATCTAGCATGTTAAGTCTACATTACAATTTAAGGCAATTTAAATCATTTACACAAGAGAATAAAAGTAAATAACTTTAATTGAAAACCTTTCTTCATTTATCCAATTTCAAGTTCCCTTTACATTCCTTAATAGGAATAAAACCATTTATTTGGTTTAATCAAGAAGATAATTTCCCTTCCTTATTAACTTCCATAGTTAATTATCTTTCCATTCCTTAATAGGAATAACATTAGTATCAAGTGCTCTTTATGGCACATAAATCTCAATCATATGCTCTTTATAGCACGTATCCATGCTCTTTATGGCATATATCCATCAAGTCCCACTTGATGCAGAAAAGTTATATTCTTATACATATAACAATTCTAAGACCGCCCCTCCGAGTTTTTCCACTGGGTGCGACCCTAAATGACCATCATCTTCCAGGGCCTATCTATACAAGACAACCTGGTCACCTATCACGATACGTCGGGAAGTGGCCATATGCCTGCGGGAGAGTCAAGACCACACCCGAAATCTCCTCACCAGCGCAGAAAACATATAAAAACCCCGCATATGGCCTAGGACTATATCCACCCTGCATTCATTAGCCAGGGGACATCACCAAGCGCGCGAACTTCCCTTATGATGTCATTTAGAGAGGTGTGTTTAAGTAAATTAACATTTACCATATTAAATCCCATTTTCATTTTCAATTCCCATTACCAAATTTCCATTCCCATTATCCATGTGTTTGGTTCTTTTTATTCGAACCTATCATCATTAAACAACTGGGTTTATTTTAGTTGAACCAATCATCTTTAACACGGTTTGGGTTCATTTTAGTTGAACCTATCATCTTTAAACAATTTGGGTTCATTTTAGTTGAACCAATCATCTTTAACACAGTTTGGGTTCATTTTAGTTGAACCTATCATCTTTAAACAATTTGGGTTCATTTTATGCGAACCTAATTCCCATCGAATATTGACATTGATATTCTTCAAATCACAAATTCCCAGCTTAGTCTCCAAATAATCAATATGATTCTACAATTCCCAAAGTTCATAAAACTTCGATAAGCCCCTAAAGTCTCCAAGCATGGGCATTTAAACTTCTAAAAATTCAATAAAGGAAGTAATGCCTTAGCATTACTTTAAACCTTCCCAGAATAAACCCCAGATGAACCCATTCTGATCTAGGTTGGCGACCAAACTCAAATACTATTCTAGGACACTAAGTTTACTTCATACAAGAAGATTCCTAGGTCCTAATCCTAAATAAAAAGGTTAAAATTGGAAAAGGAAAAATCAAAAGAAAATACAGGGTTTCCGAATCGATTCGGACTAGCCGAATCGATTTGGGTTCATGAAAGAAAATCGATTCGGACTATCCGAATCGATTCGGTCAGGAGAAACCAGCATTCTGCATAATTACCGAATCGATTCGGATGAGCTGAACCGATTCGGACGGCTCAGGCTTGCAAACTGTCTCTCAGCGAATCGATTCGGCCAGGCCGAATCGATTCGGTTCTGCAGAAATTCCTAGTTTTGGCTATGGAGTTTTAAACTCCAAATTTCTACCCAACACAAAAACCCACCAAACCAAGATCATATGCTGCAATTTCTACACCAAAATACCTCTACTACTAACATTAACATTATTTATCATCCAAATCAATTTCCAAGGGTTAATACCCAAATAAACCAACAAAACCCTAAAATGACAATTCATAACAATTCATAAATATCAATGATAATTATTCTTCTTAAATCATACAATAGCAAGTAGATAACTTGCCTTGATCATGCAAATGCAGATTTGATTTGGTGTAGGCAATGATCCAAGCTTGAATCTCCAAATTTCTCTTTTTCTCCTAAAGTTCTCTTCCTCTCTCTACTCTCTCTAGGGCTCAATTGTGTGTTAAGAGAAATAGTAAGTTTTAGCAAGACTTAATCGGGCCTTAAGTCTAAAATGCCCACTTAAATGATCAATATGCGATATAATGATACGCAACTACAAATTTAAGCCATAACCAGTCAAAAGTGCCCGAAATACCAAAATGCAATATGGCACTTATTTTGACTGTCTCGCACCTACCGGGACTAACTACACCCTCCAAATTATCATTTGGGAATTTTATAAATCATTTTGAGTTCCGGTTTCTCATTAAACCAAAATGTCATTTTAATTCTTATGATACAACAAGTCACCAAATGGATATTTTTACCTACTCATCAGGTAATCATACAACATTTCAGTAAATATTAACCTTTTTTCATATTAAATTAATATTTACTCAACATCCATCATTTTATAATTAATTACTACATATAGTAAATAAATATAAAATAGGCTCTCAAAAGTGAGGGTTGTTACAGTATAGTCCAGGCCGGAGCATGTATATGTACCCAGAAAAATTCACCTTATGCCATAAACAAAATACGAAAGAACTCATAATACAAACGAAAAAAAATTAGAACTATAAAAACATTCTTGTCCATATTGACCCTCTTGTCCATATTACAACGTTGGAGCGGGGATATGTACCCAGAAAAATGTAAACTACACAGTTATGAATATGCCTTATTTGACCCTCTTGTCCATATTGCAACGACGAATTCGTCCAACAAATCTAAGCTCCGGTGAGATCTGTTGTTTCCAAATCTCGCCACCGACAATTTCCTGCATTAGCGGTGTAAATGAGGAACATCGGCGATCGGTGTCTTTTTGACCGGCAATTGGATCAGTGATCGAAGTTGGGAGACTCAAAAATCCACCGTCTTCCAAAGCTTCATAAATAAAAAAGAGATTATATGAACTCATATCTCATAAATAAAAAATAGAAATAGAAAACTTTAATCAAGACACAATAAGGAGATCAGTCTCAAATAAGGAAACCACGGTGGCGTTCTTGGTGGAGCAGGAGAAGGAACACAGTTCCACTCCATACAAAAATATTTTTTTGCCCCGTTGCACTGATCCCTCTATTTCCTCTACGATGAAACCCAGAATGTAAGAAATTAAAGCAAAATCAAACCTAGTTCAGATGTAGACCAAATCGAGTTCAGGTGCTCGGACTCGGAGGAATGAGAGAAGCGGCTAGTTGTAAGCGTCAATACTTACAGTCTGAAGTGATAACCATGGTTAAGGGTGGGGTTTTTCTTGGACACAAAGTGAGTTTATTTCTGTGAAGTTATAATATCTATTCTTGAGTGAAGAAGCTCCAATAGTGAAGATGTAATCTTTATCCCTCCACTCTTGGTATCGTGAGAGACCAGCTCAAAGATATGAGATATGATATGACCGCATATCTTACATTGCGTGCTATAAGAACTCTAAAGGTTTTGAGTTCCAATGCAAAGAAAAATATCCGTTGAGTGGCACTAGGTAGACCGATATTGAGAATTTTGAGAGATTGAGAGGCAGGCCCACGTGGCACAATAGATATATATAAAATTTGTTTATATAGATTTCGTATCCAAAATGATATGACGTGGCAAACCCCTCCTCCTTCATTTTATATATATATCCTCCTTCATTTGTTTATATAGATTTTGTATCCAAAATTAAATAATTTTTGTAATCATGCGATATTCATAACTGACAAGGAGATAATTACTAACGAGCAATATTTCATCATGAGTTCCATTTAAATACCCAAAGTTTGAGTATGTTAATGTGTCTAATCCATAGTAGTTTTAGCATATTGTACTAAGTGTATACAAATTTGTATATTTTCGTTCAAGTTGTAGAGATTCAAAGTATAATATCACGTAATTTTAATTGCTTTATTTTATTAATTTAGTTGGGAAAAAATTAAATTGGAAACTAGAAAATATAAATTTGCGAGATAAAGAATTAATATCTATTGGAATTATTATTTACACGTGTCTGATAAGTAAATAGTTATACAACTTATTATAGGTCACTTATGAGTCTTAGCGATGATCAAATCTGTGATGGGTCGATAGGATGCTACATCTACGAACAAATATAATCTATGGGAACATGTAGGGTACACACGTGTTGTTCCCGGGTAAAATAAATGTTAGCATGATTGGAGTTTGGTGACTCGGATGACCTTTTTAAGTGTACTGGTGATTCGGGAAGGGTCTAAATAGTCAATAATAGGTACCTAGATGTTTTGTTTGGGTTTCGGAGGCTTTTTAAACATAAATAGGGTCGTATAAGGGAAAGAATGTCATTTTATATTATTAGTTAAAAAAGAAAAATGGGAATGCACTATTAATAAGGCTTATTAGGGTTTGGGAAGGTGGATGATAACCCACCTTTCACTTTCCAAACAAGAGGTTGAGAGAATAGAATTCTAGAAAAGAGAAAAGAGGCAAGGAGGAACGATCTTAAAGAGAAGATTCAACCCAAAGTGAAGAATGTCGGATTTGTAATCCATTAAGGTGAGTAAATACTTGCTTTATGTTGCATTTTAATTTGTAGTTAATTACTTTCTTGAATTAATTAGAAATTGGGGGTTTGATTATGAAAAACTAAAATTCATGATTAATAAAGAAGTCTATTGATAATGATTACATGATCTTGAATGGTGAGCAAATTTGGGTTTTAATAGAAAAGAAGAATAAAATTAGATGGAAGATAAGATCTTGACGACTAAATTGAGATATGAGTTTAAATCTTAAATCTAGGATGTTTCCATGTTAGATTTATGTTTATCTCGATGGTATTAGGTTATATGGATGGTCCATGAACTAAATTTCTGGAAATTTGAGTATAGTAAACCCTAAAAACGAAGTTGGGAGCTTGTGGATGAATCCTGCCTAAGGAGGAGTGCTTCAGGTATGTCCTCTAGAATCTCGTTAGAACCTCGTTCAAACCATGTTCGAACGAGGCACTGCTTTTCATTCAAATGAGTTGGGATTCCATTAGAACAAAGTATTATTTTATGTTCGAATGAGATAGGGGATCCGTTTGAACAACCCATGGTTTTAGGTCGAGTTTGGATCGGAGAAACATTTTGGGTATTTTTATGAACTCGAGAGAGTATGTGGGATGTTATCTAATTGAGTGGATACTTATATAAATATATGTGTGTGGAAAATTATTAGTGAGAATTTAATAATTAACTAAGTTTCTCAAATAAGGGACTAGTTAAATAAATAAAATGCTGGGTTGGATGGACTTCGGGTTTTGGGTGAAATGTGATCGGTGGAATATGCGTGCGGGTTCGGTAGTTATTATGTATACATATCAGAGGAACGTGTGTATATATATATATATATATATATGCTCTTGTGCGAACTAGTCCGCATTTTAAGAATGCGGACTGAACACGTGTCACCTAACGGTGTGCCTAGAAATTATCGCCTGCATTATAGGCACACTCTCTCTCTTTTCTCGGCTCACTGCCAGGTGACACATGTCTGGTCCGCATTCTTAAAATGCGAACTAGTCCGCACAAGAGCAGGACTATATATATATATATATATATATATATATGTGTGTGTGTGTGTGTGTGTGTGTGTGTGTGTGTGTTACTTCCTTATTAAACATACCTACTCAATAGTGCTATCGAAGGAGGTTACGTATAGTGGGTAGTCCACCCTGGCGTTGACTAGCAAGTGTTGGATTGATTTTCCAAGTCATAGTAGGGTTGCATGGCCATTAACCATGTGTGAGGATATATGTTTGTTTGTGTCCAGTTGGGTGCGATGTGGTATGGTCTCGACCCTAGGGTGTACGGATATGACTGCCTCCATTGTATGTGTATTCATTTAGGATCGGTGGTGAGATTCCAACACGATGGCTAGGAGTGAATCGTGATGCCTGGAGACGGATAGAACACGAGGAATTTATCCGGGGAGTCCAATCTCTTGGGATACGGTTGTATATGTATAATGATATATATATATATATATATATATGTGTGTGTGTGTGTGTGTGTGTGTGTGTGTGTGTTTGTGTGTGTGTAGATATGTTTATATGTATGTTTATATGATATAACATGTATATCTATTTATAGCACGGGTGTATGTAACACCCCGCCCACCCGAGGAGAGCGAACGGAGCGCTAATGCGATAAAATAAATCTAAATCCACAAGTGACAAGGTATAGAGCATCTAAATAAACCCATAATAATATAAATCCACTAATCTCAATCTTTTCAATTACAACAAGTCTCTCGAATTAAAATTACAACTATCTAACTCGAATAAAAATACAAATCTCCAAAGCTCTATACATCAAAATAATACAAATATTTCCCAAACAATACTCGCTAAAATCAATCTCCATAGATCCCCAAAATCCGCGCTAACCTGCCACTAAAAGAAAATATGGAGAAGTACACAATATGACAGGAAAGATGCTCAACAAATATATGTTAGCGATGAATAAAGCGTAACAACACGAGAACGAATATTCAAATCAAATAAAAATCTCAATAGCATTTTATCAATATAATTTCTCAACAACACATTAACCGAGTCACGAGGCCTCACCACATCCGTATATGTTTATCAAGCCATATCCCGGGAAACAGGAATTTTGGCGGGTGCCCAACATCCGTGCCATATTAAAATCTCATGACAACGTTCTCAATAACAACATGAATAATACCACATGAATCAAAATAATTTCAAGAATTATTTTTCCAGATTTCAACAGGATTTAACAATTCAAATAGGAGTTCAATTAACAAGAAATTAAAGAGAATGACACTCGCGAGATTTAAGGAGCATACTGTGTAAAACCCCATACCTCAAACCATGATGAGAAACCAATGATCACATCCTCAAGATCAACACAAAAGCTCCTCCAAGAACCTCCAACAAAATAGCCCCAAGAACACCTCTAATCTAAGGTTGGAACTCACAAATCTCAAGGGCCAATGTATATATAAAAAGAAGATGAATATAAAATATATTTGCTGCCAAATTTTGTGTCAAAAGTATGTTAAAAGGCTTGGCCACGACTTCCTTTTATAATGCAAAGAAATGAAAAGTTGGAATACAAAAGACTCCTTTAAATAAGGCAAAGAAATGAAGAGTTGGAATTCAAAACAACTCCAAGAGTTAAAAACATTTTAAAATCATTTTAAAATCCGTTTTAACTCCGTTTTCGAAACCGTTTGAAATTCTCGCCTTTAAAAATAATAACCAACATATTTGAGCAATAAAAATAATTTTATCAAAAACTTTATTTTCCTCCATTTTTCAAAAATTAATTAAAATAGCCCAAAATTACGCGGGTTGTTACACTTCCCCACTAACAATGGAATTTCGCCCTCGAAATTCGCCGAATGCCTAAATCTCAAAATCAAGCCAACAATCTCCAAAATAATCTCGTCTCCAAAAATATATTCCTCATATCTAATCTCAAAACCTATCACGAATATCACCTAAAATTTTCTATCTCCAAAAATTGCTAACCACGCAATGAACTCAAAACCCAAGCCCCGAGGGTTGCCGTATACCTAAGCTCTGATACCATTTGTAACACCCCGCCCGCCCGGGGAGAGAGAACGGAGCGATAATGCGATAAAATAAATCCAAATCCACAAGTGACAAGGTATAGAGCATCTAAATAAACCCACAATAATATAAATCCACTAATCTCAATCTTTTCAATTACAACAAGTCTCTCGAATTAAAATTACAACTATCTAACTCGAATAAAAATACAAATCTTCAAAGCTCTATACATCAAAATAATAAAAATATTTCCCAAACAATCCTCGCTAAAATCAATCTCCATAGCGCCCCAAAATCCGCGCTAACTTGCCACTAAAAGAAAATATTGGGAAGTACACAATACGACAGGAAAGATGCTTAACAAATATATGTTAGCGATGAATAAAGCGTAACAACATGAGTATGAATATTCAAATCAAATGAAAATCTCAATAGCATTTTTGTCAATATAATTTCTCAACAACACATTAACCGGGTCACCAGGCCTCACCACATCCGTATATGCTTTATCAAGCCATAGCCCAGGAAACAGGAATTTTAGCGGGTGCCCAACATCCGTGCCATATTAAAATCTCAGGACAACGTTATTAATAACAACATGAATAATACCACATGAATCAAAATAATTTCAAGAATTATTTTTCCAGATTTCAACAGAATTTAACAATTCAAATAGGAGTTCAATTAACAAGAAATCAAAGAGAATGACACTCGCGAGATTTAAGGAGCATATTGTGAAAAACCCCATACCTCAAACCATGATGAGAAACCAATAATCACATCCTCAAGATCAACACAAAAGATCTACAAAATCTCCTCCAAGAACCTCCAACAAAATATCCCCAAGAACACCTCTAATCTAAGGTTGGAACTCACATATCTCAAGGGTCAATGTGTATATAAAAAGAAGAGGAATATAAAATATATTTGCTGCCAAAATTTGTGCCAAAAGTATGTTAAAATCTTGCCCACGTCTTCCTTTTATAATGCAAAGAAATGAAAAGTTGGAATCCAAAAGATTCCTTTAAATAAGGCAAAGAAATGAAGAGTTGGAAGTCAAAACAACTCCAAGAGTTAAAAATATTTAAAAATCATTTTAAAATCCGTTTTAACTCCGTTTTCGAAACCGTTTGAAATTCTCGCCTTTAAAAATAATAACCAACATATTTGAGCAATAAAAATAATTTTATCAAAAACTTTATTTTCCTCCATTTTCCAAAAATTAATTAAAATAGCCCAAAATTATGCGGGTTGTTACAGTGTAGCTATGTATGTTATCTTTTGATTATTTGAATTATAGCAAGTGTGTTGCTAAAATATTATTTATAAATAAATACCAAGTGAAGATGGTTAGACTTGCTTAATAGAACTTATTAGTGGAGTTAGGCTTACATAGTAGTTGTATATCCTAGTTAGATCTGGTAGTTTACACAATATCAGAAAACTTGTTGGGAAACCCTTTTCTCCCTTTGTGTCAGCACTTGTTGGGAAACCCGATGTTGCGGACCTAGACTAAGGTTGTAAATGTCGTATTATTCCACTTTCAAGATCATTACTTGCACCTGAGGGGAGAGAATAGGGTCAGAGAGTCTAGCTAGCAGGGCAAGATCGGGGTAATGTTACCAGCGGGGCACCACAACAGCCGTAGAGGCAGAATAAGTGGGGTTCCCAGCAGGTGGACACTGTTAAGAGATTCAAGCCAGGTAATGGAAACTTCAGGTAGGGCCATTAAGGCCATCCTCACACCTCTCAAGACACAATAGGGTATAAGGTACCAGGTTTAGAGGTAAGGGAAGCCTCTTCAGGGCCAGTAGGCCTAGAGGCAGGAAGATTTTACTAGTTGATGCTTCGCATGTAGGGAATAGGGCTACATACGGTGTTCATGCCTGAACATGACTAGGGTTTAAGAGCAGGGGGAGAAACTTCCTTCCCCACTAGTAGTTACAGTATTATTACCTCCATAAAGGTAAGGGTAGGGACAATTTTAGAGTGTGTATCATCTTTGAGGATCGGTTTTACCTCCAGTGCCACCAGCCACTGAGGATATATTTCTTATCCATGGGAACATTATTTGACATAGGAGTGTCACATTCATTTGTCAACACTAGGTTTGCATGTGCGACAGGTTTAATGTATTTAATCACAGATATTATTATGACTGTGGATTCAACTTTAGGTGGTGGGATTCTTATTCGTTCCATCTTCAAGGGGCAAGGTGTGGACAAGGGGAGGTTATGCTTAGTAGCGGATCTGCTCGTGTTGGACTTGGACGAGTGTGACGTTATTTTGGATATGGAATGTCTAGTGATGTACAAAATGATGATGGACCGTTACAGTGGGATTATCGTGTTCGCTATACCAGGGTAAGACATATTTCTTGTGGCAGTGCCTCGTTCGGAGGGAGGGTCTAACACGCATTTATATTATATCAAGGAGGAGACTTCTGAGGATATAGTCATCTCATTGGATTCATTCCCAATTGTCATAGATTTTTTCGATGTATTTCAGAAGATACTAGGGCTATCGCCTAGTCGAGAGATTGAGTTTGTGATCGACTTAGCACCGAGGACTAGGCCGATAGAGCGTGCGTTGAATCGCATGGATCCTTTAGAGATGCAGGAGATACGAGATCTGATTCAGTAGTAATTTAGGGCAGGATTTTATTCGCAGGAGTAGTTCACCTTCTGTTGCCCAGTTATGGTTGTGAATAATAAGGATAGGTCTTTACGATTGTGTATAGATTTCTAAGAGTGGAACAACATCACGATCCCGAAAAAGTATTCATTGTCGCATATTGATTCCTTGATCAAATGAGGGGAGCAACCTACTTCTCTAAGGTTAACTTGAGGTCGGCGTACCATCAGTTATGTATTAGGGAGGAAGATATCTCTAAGATCGCATTTTTAATGAGATATGGATCTTATGAGTTCAGGATTATGTCTTTCGGTCTAACCATTGAACCAACAGTTTTCATGGAACTAATGAATAGGGTGTTTAGAGGTTTCTTGGATCAATTTGCCATTTTGTTCATAGATGACATCTTGATTTATTCTTAAAGAGAAGACGAGTATGCGGAGCACTTGCGATGGTTCTCCAGACTTTACAGAACCACCAATTTTATGCCAAGTTTAAGAAATGTGGATTCTTATTACAAGAGGTGTAGTTCCTAGGCCAAATTATCTCTGAGAATGGGATTTTTTTTGGATCCCATAGCACCAAGAATAACTATCCCACTCATGACTTGGAGTTAGCAGAAGTAGTATTTGTCGTGAAGATTTGGAGGCACTATCTTTTGGGGGAGAATTTTGATTATTCATGGACCATAAGTCACTTCAATATCTCTTCTCACAAAAGGATATGAATATGAGGTAGCGTGGTTACTTGATCTCATGAAGGCTTACTAGTTTGGCATGCAGTATCATTTGGGGAAGGCTAAAGTAGTGGAAGATGCATTAAGTTGTATGTCGAAAGGATATTTCGTAGCAGTTTGGAAAGTGAAATGGACAGAGCTTCTCCAGGATGATGAGGTAGTGTAGGAGTACTTAGCAGTGATAACCATCACGCTCGAGGTCATTTTAAGAATTGTGAAGGCATAGACAAAGTATCTGCCTTATCAGGAGAGGATTCAGCAGTTATTAGCAGATGGAGGGGAGTCTTACTCAGTCAGTAATGACGGTGGCTTACGCTTCAATACAAGGTTAATTATCCCATATAATGAGGAGCTACGCCACACAGTTATGAAGGAGGCGCATGAATCATGGTTTTTAGTGCATCCCGGAGGGGATAAGATGTACCACGATATGAGGCAATAATATTAGTGAGCCGAGATAAAGAGGGATATAGAAGAGTTCACCTCCAGGGGCACCACTTATCAGATATTAAAAGTCGATCATTAGATTCCAGTCGGGGTTCTATAACCTTTGGAAATTCGAGTGTGGAAATGGAAGAGTATTTCTATGGACATCACAGTGGGGTTACGATTCCATATGGGTCATTGTGGATCGACTGACTAAAGTAGCCCATTTCTTTCCAATTCAAGTGGATTACATGATGAGGCAGCATGCATAGCTGTTTATAGCGGAGATAATTACATATTATAGGGTTCCTTTCAACATTATTTGATATCGGGAAAAAATCTTCGTGTCCCACTTCTGGAAGATCTTTCAATAGGTTATGGGGACAGAGTTACATTTGATAACAACCTATCACCTCCAGATCGATAGGCAGATGGAAAGGGTGAATCAGATGTTAAAAGATATGTTGAGGATATGTATCTTGGATTCTAAGGGAAGTTGGGAGCAGTATTTGACTTTAGTAGGGTTTGCGTACAACAACTCATATAAGTTCACTATTTGCATAGCACCATTTAAGGATTTGTATGGGAGACCTTATCGTTCACCTTCTTATTGGTTAGAGCTTGGGGACAACAAGCTGCTCAGGCCGAATTTAATTCATAAGGCATCAACAAAGATCGAGTTGATTCAAAGTCGCATTCGAGTAGCTCAGAATAGGTAAAAGATTTACGTTGAAGAAAATTGGAGATTTGTTGAGCTTGACGTGGGTGATCAGGTGTTACTACGAGTATCTCCCATGAAGGGAGTGACGTAGTTCGGGGAAAAAGGAAAATTGACACCTAGGTATATGGGGACTTTTCCCATTATCTAGAGGATTGGGCCAGTTGCTTTTAGGCTCGCCTTGCCAAAGAATTTTCAAAGGATTCACGACGTGTTTCATGTGTCGTCATTGAAGAATTATCGCGAGAGATAAATGAATTACTAGAAAATACTGTTTGAGGAGATTGACTTGTAATCAGATATCTTATATGAGGATATACATGTTACCATTCTGGATCGTAGCGAGCGCAAGCTTCGGTCAAAGGTGGTATCGTTATCGTATGTAAAATGGGGACACCATAATGTTGTCGAGTCGACGTGGGAGTGTGAGGATGATATGTGGGATAAGTATCCCGAGATCCTTGAGGCAGGTACGTTCAAATTTCGAGGATGAAATTCCGTTGTTGGGGGAAGTATGTAATACCTCGTAATTTTAATTGGTTTATTTTATTAATTTAATTGGAAAACAAATAAATTAGAAATTAGTAAATATTAATTAGCGAGAGAGATGATCAATATTTATTGGAATTATTATTTACTTGTTTGTGATAAGTAAATAGTTATACTATTTATTAAAGATCCCATATGAGTGTTAGCGACGGTTAAATTGGTGATGGGTTAATAGGATTCTACATCAACATATTAATATAATCTATGGGAGACACGTAGGGTACATACGTGTGGGACCTTGTCAAAATAAAAGTTATCATAATTATAGTTAGGTGATCAGATGATCTTTTTTAGTTCACTGGTGATCTGGGAAGGGTCGAAATAGTCCAGAATAGGCACCCAAGTGTTGTGTTTGGGTTCGAAGGGATTTTTAGACATAAATAGAGACGCATAAGGGCAAGAAGGTCGTTTTATCTTATTGATTATATATAAATTCGATATTTAACTATTAAGAAGGCTTATTAGGGTTTGGGAAGGTGGTTGATAGACCATCTTTAACTTTTTAAGCAAGATGTTGAGAGAAAAGAACACTAGAGAAGAAAAAATAGGCAAACAGGAAGGATCTTAAAGAGAATATTCAACCCGGATTGAAGAACGTGGGGTTTGTAATCTATTAAGGCAAGTAAATATTTGTTTTATGTCACATTTCAATTTATAGTTAATTACTTTCATGAAATAATTAGAAATTGGGGGGGGGGGGGGGTGATTATAAAAAAGCTTAAATTGATGATTAATTAAGAATTCTATTGATAATGATTACATTATCTTCAATGCTGAACAAATTTGGGTTGGTCGATATTAAAAAAACCATAGTCTTAATGTAAGAGAATAATGAACTTAGATGGAAGATAAGATCTTAATGATTAAATTGCGATATGAGTTAAAAACTTGAATTTGGGATGTTTTCTATGTTAAATTTACATTTATATAGATGGGATTGGGTTATATGGATGATCCGTGAACTAAATGTCTATGAATTTGGGTATAGAATACCCTAAAAATGAAGTTAGGACGTTAGGAATGAATCCCGCCTAAGAAAGAGGGCTTTAGATACGTCCTCTGGAAACTCGTTAGAAAATCATTCAAACCCCGTTCGAATGAGGTACTGATTTTCATTCGAATGAGATGGGTTTTTCAATCGAACGAGGTACTATTTTATGTTCCAACGAGATGGGAGTTCCATTCGAACTACCCATGGTTTTGGATCAGGATTGAATAGGAGAAATGTTCCGCGTATTTTTATGAACTCGAGCGAGTATGTAAGAGGTTATCCAAGTGAGTGGATACTTAATTAAATATATGTGTGTCGCAACTTATTAGTGGAAATTTAATAATTGACAAGAGTGCGCGAATAAGGGAGTAGTTAAATAAATAAAATGAAAAGATGGATGGACTTCTGGTGATATGCATGTTGTTTCGGTAGTTATTATATTTACATATTAGAGGGATGCATATATATATATATATATATATATATATATGTGTGTGTGTGTGTGTGTGTGTGTGCGTGTGTGTGTGTGTGTACTACTTGCTTGATAAACATACCTACTCGATAGTGCTATCGGAAAAGGTTGCACATAATGGGAAGTCCACCATAGCGTTGACCAGCAAGGGTTGAATTGATTCCCTGGGTCATAGTACTATTTCATGGTCACTATCCATGTGTGAGGATAGGTGTTGGTTTGAGTCCGGTTGGGTATGATGTGGTATGGTTACGACCCCAGGGCGTATGGCTATAACCGCATCTATTGTATGTGTATTCATTTGGGATCTGTGGTGATATTCTGACCCGGTGGCTCGGTGTGAAGTGTGATTCCCAAATCCGAATAGCACATAAAGAATGTATTCGGGGAGTCCAAGCTCTGAGGATACGGTTATATATACATACATACATACATAAATATATATATATATATATATATATATATATATATATATATATATATATATATGTGTGTGTGTGTGTGTGTGTGTGTGTGTGTGTGTGAGTGAGAGAGTACAAGAAATATCACAATAAAGAGATCCATGAAAACAATACAAAGAACAGAAAGTAAATATCATACACAACAACGATATACGTGGTTCGATAACTTGCCTACATCCACGTAGAGGTTACTGTTTTATTATAGTGTCTCTCGATGTTTTTTGTTCCACCCCTTTGCCCCGAGTCTTGGTGTACAATTTATAGATGCATCAGTGAAGACATTAAGTCTTATAAGGAACTAAATTATCACGTGGATATATCAAGGAATACCTGAATATCTCATTAGAGATTATTGGTAACTGATTTGTCCATATCCGTAAGTGTTCTAGTGTATTTGAAATGCTCGTGTATGAATTAAATCATGATTTGGGTCGGGGGGACTTTGATCAATTCGGGTTGGTCGGCTGCTCTCGTAGGCCATTTGGAATGGGTCCCCACAGTTGCCCTTAAAAAATTTGGGCCCTGTTAACCTTGGGCCAATAATTTTTAAAAAGCCCATATCTTGAAACCTTCATGCTCTGATTTTCAAATGGCGTTCTTTTATATACGAGAGAAATACATGGGTACACTCATTATGAACACATCTTCATGGCATTCTTGTAATTCATTTGAATGGGAGAGGAGACTGTTGTCTGACCAGACATCTGAACCTCTAAATATCATTTTAGGAGATTTTGTTCATCATTGACACTGGGTTTCAAATCGGATATATAGTCCATCTCGTCAGTTCAGTTTAGTACACTTTCTTCCTTGCTTGTTAATCTTTGTTAAGTTCACCTTCTTCAGCATCCTCTTTTCTTCCAGGGCTCCATTAATCTTACTAAGTCTAGCTCTTCCTTTCTTAAGATTTTCTTAAAAATTACTATATAGCCATAGCTAGGGTTTTATCCGTGTTTCTACAATTATGGCGATGCTAGATAACAAAATGGTAGCTGAGTTTAGGCATCAATACAATATTCTTGATTGGGTGGTCATCTATTGTTCCTCTCTTCTTAGGAATGTTCGTGATGTTAGGGGGGGGGGGGGGGGGGCGGCACTGGATTTATACCCTCTTGATAACCGAGTGGGTTTAACACTCCCCATACCAGTTGTTCTTTACATTCTTCAAATATTTTGAAGTCTTACTTACCCAGTGTTCCCCTAACGTTTGAAAGATAGTTAAAGGAGTCCATAGGATAAACACCCTTTATGGGACAAAATTGGGCCTTATCGAGATCTACTATTGCTATGTGTGGTCACGAACTGGTAATGGTATTATATATTTTAAAACTAGGAAGGCTGAGAGGATCCTAGTGGTGAATCTTCCAGACTCCCATAAAGATTACTAGGAAGATGGTTTCATTGCTAGAAACTGACGACGTCCTCCTACTGGTGAGGGATAAAGGCATCCAGGCCCTGTAATTTCAGACTACGGAGAGGGTCAAATAGGTCGCTTCTTTTTTTCATTCCCTAACTATGCAGTTTTTCTTTTTGACTTTTATCCTCTTAGCTAATGTTCTTGTTCCTTTGCTCTTATAGTTCGTATAAAAAATTAGGAGCCTGATATAAGTGACGTTAATGTCGATAAGTTTTTGAAAAGACTGGAACATCAATAAAATGCTACCAGACAACGAACACCCAAGGTTGGCAGCCTACCTATTAGAATACAAGAATATGACCACTAGCTTTATTGCTCGTCCGGTTAAAAAGGTTCTAAACTTACAAGTTCCTAAGGGTGGTCCTTCTGACCCCATTGTGATAGAAAAGGAGGAAGAAGAAGAAGAAATGGCCCCTCTGATAAAGAGAAGAAAGTAGAGGCTTCCTGATAATGATGACCAGACCATATAGTCTTATGTACTTAAGTCTTTAAAGATATTTAAGGCTGGTTCCCCCAGGGATAATGATTCTGGCCCGTCGAATAAGGGAAAAGAGAAGGATAAAGGGAAGAAAATAGAATCAAAAGAGAGGGAGAGAGAGAGAGAGAGAGAGAGAGAGAGAGAGAGAGAGAGGAAGGAGGCCAAAAGAAAGTTGGTCCTGAAAGCCTCTAGATTCCATCCTCTTACTACAGATGCTAAGGAGGCTAGTGTGGGTGATGCCCCTTCTCTTTCCCCCAACCTACTGAAGAGGCCGGTGCTCTCTACTAATCATGAGTGTTCTTCGAGATTGGGATCATTATAGCTCACCCTCAAAACTACTTAGGGGATGGCCCTAGTAAGTCTTCTCTGTTGTTTGTTTCTTCTCACTTTCTTTACCTTTGTAATGTGTTATTTTTCTATCTCTTTTTGTGCAACTATTATCTGATTTTACAACTCTTTTGGAAGACCATGCCAACAAATCTAGAATCAAACAAGAGCTAAAAGACACTTTCGAGTCTGAGAAGAAAGATTTTGTTGAAGCTTTCCTAGCATGGGAGTAAGATATAGAGAAGCTGACCAAGGCTTGTGATGACCTTGGAGCATCCCAGAAAGTGATGGTCGCCGAGAAGGCCCAACTGGTTAAGGCAAATAAAGATTTATACAACAAAGTTGTTAAGTCGGAGGGGGATCTTTACCAAGAAAAAGATAATAGTTATTGTAAAGGATTCAATAAGGCTTATGATGATGCCGAGAACAGCTAGCCTATGGATGCAAGGTGGCCTTCAAAAAGGGTTAGGATCGGGCCTTGAAAGTAATTGGGACTTCTGGCGAATTCGATATTTTTAGTCTCCACTCCCGTAGTCCTGATCCTTTCGAGGAGGATGAAGAGGGTGGTGGTCAACTTGCTGGTTACACTGAGATCATTCCTACTAAGGTCGGTGTTGATGAGGATGATGGAAGTGAGTAGCTTATTATTGATAAGGGAAAATCCATTGCCGAAGATAATCAAGTGAAGGATTATGGCTCGTAGACTAGGAATTTTTTTCCTTCCTTATACAATTTCTTCTCTAAAAATTTGTAATCATCTCTGAAAACTTACTGTATTAGCCTTTGGCCCCTCCCTTTTGTGTATTAATGAAGATAAAATCATTTTTATTTATGTATGCATTTGCTTAATCTTAACATGCTAATATTTTGCTTGTGATATTATCTGGGTTATTTATAGTTTGTTGATTTAAACCAATACATTTCTCATAACTCCCATCTGGGGTGAATCCTTGGGCCAAATATCAATTTAAAATCTTGTAAAGCCTTCCTAAATATTTACAAGTCTTTTTGAAGAACAAGCAATATAAGAATCAATCGGAGCTAGTTGCTAAGTGGAATGATAATCTTTAAGAGATGGAGGAGATATGCACCTCGTATCATGAAGAAGTAAATTCTTTGAGGGCTAAAATCTTTGAAAAAACTGAGGTTAGCCAATTGGGTGAAGTCCTTCAAGTAAAAAATGATGCTCTGAGGAGGGACGTAGCTAAGCCGAAAGTTAAGGTTTCTAGACTCGAGAAATGTTAAGAGATTATGGAATGCATTCAAAATGGGACCTCGAGAAGCCTGGTCGGACGGCTATAATGCAGGTTGGGCAGATCCCCAGTAAAGCTTAAAGATGATAAAGATGCAACTTTCTCTTGTGGGTGGATGACCACCCTTAGGGTGTTGAAGACACCTAAAGAGTCCAGGCTGTGGTATAAATAGCAGGCCGAGTGTGCCACTTCCTGACATAATCTTTTCTTGAATAATGATCAATAGATTCCAGCTGATGCCATTACTTCCCATCTCTTAGAGCACGATCTAGATAGTGATATAAATAAGCTTGCTCTCAAACCAGATGATGGACAAAGTTCGATTGTTCCTGAATATCTTGCTCGAATTCATGGGCCATCTTAATCCCTTGTATGTTTTTTATCTTTATTATAAATGTAGCTTTTCATTATAGTGAATGAAAAAGTGTTATTTATCAATTTATGATGTTCTGAGCCTATGCTGACTAAACAAGTGTTGTTAATAATCGGAAAGAGTTATTGATTGCTAGATAACCAATATATTTGTTGAGCAAATGATACTGAGTGATCACCATAGGACCTTTTTTGTTTAAGTGGACTAGTTCTTAGGTTTTATCACTTTGAGATTCTTAGCTAACTAAATGGTATTAAGAACTAGTGTTAGACACACGTTGTTATGTGTTTGAACATTCTCCCAGTCTAATATGACTTAGAAATATCATTCCATCTACTTTACCTTTTAGATTTTATTATCACACTCCCTTAGGCCTAAGTAAGATGATGGAGATAATATACCTGGTAGATGGGCCATCCGCCCGAGCAGGATTTTTTTAACTAATAAATTTGGTGACCGATCTAAGTTGGCTTTATTATCGAAGGGCCTCCTGTAGGGGTTTTATTATTGTTGGGGAAACTCATGTGGTATCTAGTGTTTGTAAGAAGTACCTTATAGTTTTAGTAATTGAAACGCTTCTATTGACTTGTTCTATTTATTATGAACCCTACTCGATACGTGAGGTCCCCTGATTGAAACAAGTTGAAAAACTTGTTGTAATCCAAGGAATTTAGCCACGCACAAAGGAGTTATCATTTGGAAAAGGTGTGTATTGATAAGTTGCAACTAAGAATATTTAAGCAGCAAATACATAATATGAAAGTGCAGGGGACAACTGGCATTTATTCATTAGATATTGTTTGACAAGAAACATAAGTTTGAAAATAATAAATTTGGCTAAAAGTATAACTTCTTGAGATTGTTTGCGTTCCAGGATCTTTGTATCTCCCTTCCCTCTAGCATTTTGAAGTGATATGCTCCTTGAAGGTCATACCTAATTACTCAAAGGGTCCTTCCTAGTTTGGTCCCAATTTTCCATATGATGGTCTTACGGCACTGCCGAGGACTTTTCTTAGGACATAATCTCCTACCAGAAAACTCCTTGGATTAACTTTTTTTGATGTACTACTTTGCCAGTTTCTATTGGCAGGAAGTCAACTTGAGCATGGCCTGCTCTCTACACTCCTCTGCTAGTGCGTAAGGCATCATCATTAAGTCCTTGATCGACCAAGGTTCTTCTCATAGTGGGGATACCTACATCTAGTAGGATGTTAGATTTCATCCCATAAATGAGAAAGAATGGTGTTTCCCACTTGGTCGCCTAGGGGTGGTAGGATAAGCCCATAGAACATGAGGAAGCTCATCCACCGAGGTACCTTTAGCTTTTTCTAACAACTTTTTCAGTCCATCGAGTATAGTTTTGTTGGAAGCCTATACTTGTTCATTGCTTTGGGGGTATGCCATAGAACTAAAGTGGTGCTTAATGTCATGTTCATCACAAAAACTTTGAAAGAAACAATTCTCAAATTGCATGCCATTATCAGTGATGATAGCCCTTGGCACCCCAAAGCATGTCACGATGCTACACTAGATGAAACTAGTCATATCTGAGTCGCGAATGTTCATTGGTGGTTCTTCTTATATCCATTTGGTGAAGCAATCCGTGCCTACCAGTAGATATTTTTGATTTCTTGGTGTGGTAGGTAGTGGTCCCACTATGTCTAGCCCCTATTGTGTGAATGACCATGGGCTTGTTAGTGACTTCACGTCACTGGCGGGCTAGTGGATCAGGGGAGAGTGATTATAACATTTTTCACACTTACTAATGTAGATGGCGGTGTATTTTTGCATATGAGGCCACAAGTAACCCACCTTGATATCTCAGAAAGCCAGAGATCTTCTTCCTGTATGACTCCCACAAATGCCGTCATAAAGTTTGTTAAGTACTTGCTCGATGTCATTTGGGTGGACGCACTAGAGATATGGACTTGTGAATGACTTATTGTAGAGATTCCCTTATAAGGAAAAATAAAAGCAGGCAGGCTTGACCCTTACCTGATGGGTCGACTTCTTGTTGCCGGGCAGTATGTCGCTCCGTAGATAAATGACGATGGGATCCATCCAACTGGGGGACTTTTTTGTGAGGAGGAGATACTCGGCTACAATAGTTAGGTAAATACTTAGCTGCGCGAGGAACTTTATCTGAATAGTCCTCTTTAAGTCGGAGTCAATTACCAAACTCAGAGCCATTAAGGTGTCGGCGTGACTGTTCTACTCCCGGGGGAACTGTTGAATGTCTACTTTCTTAAATTCTACCATAAGTCCTCTTCCCACAACGAGGTAGGTTGTATGTGACACCCCGCTTATTAAAATAATGGGTGCCCAACCCTCTACTGAAATAAAATAGGAATCTCAAATGGCTCATTCTTAGCATCACTGTCGCACAGACCAAAAATATAACTAACCACCCAAATTAAAATAAAGCAGATGCCAAAAGTTCAAATAATATAACACATTTAAATCCATTAACAACAATTACAAAATATGAACATATATACATGTAACAGACTACACAACAAAAATAATTGAATAAGTTGTCGGTTAACAGACACATAAAATATATCAAATGTCTGAAATATAAAGCATATACATCAAAACAACCCTTGGGCAACACATGCCTGCTTAACACTCCTAATCCTTAACTAGATTAACTAAAATGAGATGCAACTATATAAAAAAAATTCGTTAACATTCCACATATGCTGCAGCTCCATAGACTCTGGAATGGAAGCTCAACCTTGGCTTCCTTATGGTGGGACACCTAAAAGATATAACTAAGGACAAGAAAAAGAAAATATATAAATATGGGTCAACGCCTGGTTTTAAAAATATTTTAGCAAGTGAATATAGTACGAAATTCCATTATTAAGCTAGTGTATGCCTCCCTTAAGGCTCATACTCACCCCTCAACTACAGCTTGCACAAAGCGTATGCATTTTAAGTCCTACTTAAGATACCCAACTCATCTATGGATAACCCAACCTCATACTTATACATTAACCCACACTCGCATATCTAATTCATACTAACATGACCGCTTTTAATATCATTCTCAATGATCATATATCGATTCATTACTAATAATTTTCACTAATTATAAGCATATTGATTCACACATTAATCATTAAAGCCTGTATAATATTACTTTCATTATTATACATGATTTATAATTTCACATCAAGTACACATACATATACACTAATTATATGTATACTAACCATCCCTCAGAGCATTAGCTCAGTGGATGCAGTCTCTAAGTGCTACCATCTTCTAGGGGATACGCACACCATCTTGGGTACCAACCGTCGGGCGCTCATACTGACTTGGTAAAACAAAACATAAACGTATGGGAAACGGTCATAGTTCCTCACTTGAAAGTGAGACGAATCATACCCAAGACGTCATACCCATGATAAAAGCCACGCTACATAAATATTGGACACTATGATTGGGGGACTATACTCACCCTGCATTCACTAGCCAGGGGATTCACCCACATCACGCAACTTCCCATAATAGCACTAAAGGGGTATGTTCCACGTAATATATCTCACACACAAGATATATTTACATACACATCATACTTATATATATTATCTCATATCTGTATGTATATATCGATAAACTCGGCTACTTGTGTATAACAGTCATTACACTAGCCGATACTTTCTCAAATATATTCCCAATCCGGTTTATTACTCAATCACTCACTTAAGCTTTAATAATCAATTGGACATTTGATTAATCCAAAAATTTGATATAACTTTAACACACGACTTGTCTCAACTAGCTCGTATCCCATATCTTAAATGAATTCCTACTCCCAGGAAAATTTATTAAGGAACCGTAGTATTAATCTCACTAATACACTTCCATAATCATCCTGGTGTAACCCTAGCATCATACAGTGTCATTATCCCACTTTTTACATCATAAACATTAATATCACTTCATATTAGAGGGTACTCAATCCCTAAACCCAATTGGAAAGGAGTGAAAGAGTAGTTAGAAATCTGTGACATGCAAACCGAATCGATGGTTTCCAAAAATAAACCAGTCAGCTACATTGAAAAGATCAAACCGAACCGATGGCTTCCAAAAATGAACCGGTCCCCTAGTTAAAAAATGAACCGGTCCGAGGTCCACTAGCCGAACGATCCGACCTGTTCAGTTTTTGTTCCTTAAGAGATTTTTCCCAAATCTCTAAATCCCATTTCTAACTTAACTCCACCAATATTTCCACCATCCAAATTATATATCTAACATCAACGTCAAAAATTTATCAACAAAATCAAGATTTAACCATATCTAACAATAATTTCAAGGGGTTATCAACACAAAATCAAGATTTAACCCTTAATATCCAAAACATAATAGCCCACAAATTGATTATACAATAATTCACACACAAGAATTATTTAGCAGGTTTAATCACTTGCCTCAAAATTGTAAACTTTGAATCCTCTTTTTAGTTGTGGCTTTCGTTGGAAAATACCAAGATTTCTCTTCTCTTTCTTAGGTTTCTCTCAAGTGGGTTATCTCACTTGGCTAACTCTCTCTCTCTCTCTCTCTTATGAGATTGGCTAACTCTCTCATATATATCTATAAATCCCCAATTGAAATGATAATACACACGTAAAATAACTGGTATACCCATATCCGAGTCCAACTAGCCAAAAAGACTCCAGAACCCAAATACAACCCTCGGGTACTCATATTGACTATCTTGACCCATCCCAGACCAATCGTGCACCCTAAATTGACATCTGAGATTCTGATAATAAAAACTCCTATTCCAACCTCATATAGCTCACACATATATGCCCCGGTTGAGAAATAATAAATTCCCGTCGCTTCTACTCACAGACGACAAAATAACATTCAATATGATTTTATTTACTTAATCACACTAGTAAATATACAATTCGCATAAATATTAACTCTTCTACACAAATTAATATTGATCTAAATTCCCATTTTAATTCTCAATTATATTAAATCACACACACAAGGTAATTTAATACTGGAAATAAATGCTCCAAAGTAAGGGTTATTACATAATCCCCCCCTTACGGAGGAATTTCGTCCTCGAAATTCAAGCGTATCTAGTAAAAAGAGGTAAGGATACTAGTCTTCCATATCGTCCTCTCATTCCCATGTCAACTTGTCGGTATAATGGTGTTTATATTAAACTCGAACCAAAGGCAGTACCTTAGATCGTAGCTTACGCTCAGTATGGTCTAAAATGGCAACCGATTGCTCCTCATATGAGATATCGGGTTGCAAATTAATTTCTTCCAATGGAATATGCATATAAGCCCTCTCACTTCTTTTATACTTCTTCAACGATGAGACGTTAAACACATTATGAATTCTCTGTAAATGTTCCGACAAAGCGAGCCTATATGCCACATGCCCTATCTTCCCAATAATTGGAAAAGGCCCTACATACCTTGGCGTAAGTTTGCCTTTATTCCCAAATCACATCACGCCTTTCATAGGGGATACCCTTAACAACACTTGGTCTCCCACTTCGAGTTCCACATGCCTATGATCTGCATCGGCATAGCTTTTCAGTCGATCTTGAGCAACTCGTATGCGATTCCGAATAAGCTCAATTTTACCAGAAGTATCTTGGATTATCTTCGATCCAAGAAGTTTATTATCCCCCACTTCCAACCAATAAGCGGGTGAACGACATGGTCGACCATATAATCCCTCGTAAGGTGCCATACCTATAGTGAACTGGTAAGAATTATTATATGCAAATTCTATCGGCGGAAGGTATTGCTCCCAAACTCCCCTAAAGTCAAGTATACACATTCTGAGCATATCTTCCAATATTTGATTTACTCGCTCAGTCTGCCCATCAGTCTGTGGGTGATATGTCGTACTCAATCGCAACTCAGTTCCCATTACCTCCTTGAAACTCTACCAAAAATGAGACACAAAGATCTTATCTCGGTCAGACATAATATTAATCGGCACCCCATGTAACCTCAAAATCTCGGCAATAAAAAGTTGGGCATACTGTGCCGTCGTGATTATCCATCCGCACTGGTAAATATTTCACTGCCTTCGTTAAACGATCCATGATAGCCCAACTGGAATCATGACCTCGTTTCAACATCGGTAATCCCATGATAAAATCCATAGATACACTTTCCCATTTCCATACCAGAACTTCTAATGGCTGTAACATTCGATAGGTCACTGGTGGTCCACTTTCACTAACTAACAAGTGGTACATTTGGAGACAAACTCAGTTATGACCCTTTTCATGTCTGCCCACTAATACTGTCGACGCATATCCTGGTACATCTTGTCCCCATCAATATGTACTGCAAATCGTGACCCATGGGATTCTAACATAACAACATGCCTCAAAACCCCATTATCCAGGACTACTAGCTTCCCGTTGAAACGTAATCCACCCTGAGAACTGATAGAGTAGGATTTCTCTCCCTTAGTCAATAATTATTACACCTTGTCCTTGTAATCTTTATCCCTGGCTTGCGCTTTCATCACCCGCACCATAATCTCGGGTGTGACAGTCCACACTACCATACATGCCCTAGCAACTGCATCATCCTAATGAAGTTCATTCCACTTGGATTTCCACACTTTCGGTAACTGTTTGGTAGGTCATCGACATAATGAGTCGGCAACCACGTTAGCCTGCCTCAGGTGATATTGAATATCAAACTGATAATCTTTCACGAATTCTAACCAACTACGCTGCCTCATGTTGAGATCCTTCTGAGTGAACAAGTACAGCCATGATTTTTTATCTGTGAAAAGACAACACTTATCCCCCAGGATATAATGCCTCCATATTCTCAAAGCAAAGACTATCGTAGCTAGATCCAAATCATGTGTGCTATAATTTCTCTCGAGGGGCTTGAGCTTGCGAGGCACATATGCGATAGCCCTGTCCTCTTATTGTAGCATACCCCTAGTCCGTGGAGGAATGCATTAGTAAATACTAAGTACTCCACTCTTGCTTTAGGCAATGCGAGTCATTTAGCACATCAAATGCTAACTGACAGTAATCATCCCACCCAAATTGCACTCCCTTTCGGGTTAAATTCATCAAAGGGCCTGCAATCTTCGAAAATCCCTTAATGAAATGGTTATAATACCACGCCAATCCTAAGAAAATATGGATCTTTGTCGATATCATGGGCTCACCCCACTCCCTCATTGCTGCAACTTTTCTCAGGTCCATTAAAATGACATTCTCTGACACCATATAACCCAAAACTGCACTTTACGTAAACAAAACCCACATTTCTTAAACTTGGCATATAATTGATGTCCTGTAGTGTCTGCAGAACCAAACACAAATGCTCAACATCTTCACCCTCCGTCCAAGAATAAACCAGAATATCATCAATAAACACAATCACAAAATGGTCCAATAAGTCCTGAATGAACACTACAGGGGCATTGGTTAACCCAAACGACATAACCAAAACTCATAAGATCCATAACGGGTCAAGAATGAAGTTTTAGAGACATTATGTTCTCTAATACGTAGCTGGTGCTACCCCGATATCAAATCTATTTTAGAGAAGTACGATACCCCTCTCAATTAATCAAATAGATCGTCGATACGAGTTAACGGGTATTTATTTTGGATAGTCACATTATTCATCTCTCGGTAATCCACACACAATCTAAGAGACCCGTCCCTCTTCTTCATAAATAATATGGGGGCACCCCACGGTGACGTATTACACCGAATAAAACCCTACCCCAGAAGTTGCTGAATTTGTTCTCGTAACTCTCGCATCTCCAAAGGAGCCATACAGTATGGCACTCGTGCATTCGGCCTAGTCCCAGGCACTAAATTAGTAACGAACTCGATCTCTCGACTCGACGGTAAGCCTGGTATATCCTGAAAAAATATCCGCAAACTCCCCGACTACTGAAATCAAGTCTAAAGAATCAACTACTTCCTGCAAGGTCTCTTCCTCGATATACTACAAATGGGTACTCGAACCTCCCTTCAGAAGGGGAATGGCAACTAAAAACATTTTCTGGCTTAGTATGGCAAATACAATGGAACTCCCAAAATAATGCACCATCGCCCGGTATTGTACCAACCAGTCCATACCCAAAATAAAATTGTACCCGATCATATCTAACATAAGTAAGTCAATTACTAAACTAAATCTTTCGATGTCTATCTCCACCCCTATGCATATGGAGTGGATAAGCGCCCCGCTACGCAAAGGAGAATCTACACACATTAAAAGGGTATCGTCTGACTCTAACAATCCCACCACATGCATAAAATGAACATCTATGAATGAATGCGATGCTCCCATATCAAATAACACCCGACCCATATGCCCGTGGATAGGGAACGTACCATCAAATGCTAGTGGAGGTTGTTTCACTTGCGATAACATTGCATTTTGGACATTCTAAACTCACCCAAACTGTATATATCCCTATCGGGGTGGAACGATTGGAACGGGTGATGGACGTGGTAAAGGTGCCTACTGTACTTCCTGGGCTCCTGGTAACTGTAACTTATTCTACTGTGGGCACTCTGACTTCCTATGACCTGCCTCCCCACACCGAAAGTAACGGCCCACAAAATTTTCTAGCCTCTGGCCCTGTTGGCCAACTCAAAACTGCCCTTCGTCGCTGGCCCTGTAAACCTTTACCCTGTTGGCCTCCCCCATTATTCCCTTGGCTTCCTTGTCCCTAGAGAACATTCTGCAGCTTTTGGGAGCCTTGATGGATTTGCTTGAAGCCACTGCCATCAGATCAAAAACCTCCGGGATGTTATCTCTTAGTTGAATCCCCCGGATGGAGATCCCGCTCTTCCTGATGGTTACCTTGCTGCTGATACTACTGTGACCCGTCGGCACCATTTCCTCATGACTTAATCGGCTGACCAGGATCCCTAAGTCACTTATTCCCTTTCAGATGAAGACGGTGATCCTAACAGTGCAATAATGCAGTATTTATCACATCTGTAAAGGTCAATAATGCTAGGTTCCCTAACAAATGTTATAGAATCCTCCAATTTAAACTACCCATAAACTTCGATATTCTCTTTTCTTCAGTATTTACCTCGTCTGGCACAAAATTTTCCAGCCAGGTAAATTCTTCTTCATATTCGGCCACCGATTGATCCTCTTGAGTCACATCTTATAATTTCCTTCTGAATCACAGTAATAAAATATTTACGATCAAATCGAACCCAAAACTCCGATATGGGCATCGTGTCCCTCTGCTCCGAAGTAGTAACCGACTCCCACCACTGGAGAGCCGCACCTACTAACTTGAAGGTGGAAAGTATTTTCTTCTGAACTTAACTACATTCAACCATAAGGAGGTGACGTTGAATATCCTTTTTTCCTACGACTCGCCACTATCATATCGGCTACGCACTGAAATTCTAGAGAATGCCCTTTTGGGAAGGCTTCCCGAACTCTCTCCCATGCAGTTGGCCCTGTGTGGGTTTGAACTACTGACGTTGCTGGCTGCTGCTGAGCCTGAGGAAACTGTTGAGCCATAATGGTCATGGTTTCATTAACTGCTTGAGCCACTATATTGGTAACCTCTGTTGTAGTCATAGTTCACTGCAGTAATTGGGGCTCCATATTCTTTGCCCCTTTATTTTCCCTAGTCGGGCAACCCCTTCGTGGCAGCATCTGAAATAGTAGCAAACTATATCAGACTACCGTTAATGCAAATTCTCACAGGAGAAGATCGTAATTGTGCATTGAACACAATAGTCCTAATAATAGGGCTCTATATCAAAAACGCTACGGTAGAACGTAGAAAGTTCGCACAGATCCTAAAGACGCTAGAACCTGATGCTCTGATACCATCTGTGACACCCCACTTATTAAAATAACGAGTGGCCAGCCCTCTACTAAAATAAAATAGTAATCTCAAATGGATCATTCTTAGCATCACTATCACACAGACCAAAAATATAACTAACCACCCAAATTAAAATATAGCGGATGCCAAAAATTCCAATTATATAACACATTTAAATCCATTAACAGCAATATACATGTAATAAACTGCACAACAAAAATAACCGAATAAGCTATAAGTTAAAAGACCCATACAATATATCAAATGTCTTAAATATAAAGCATATACATCAAAACAACCCTTGGGCAACACACGCTCGATTAACATTATTGATCCTTAACTAGATTAACAAAAATGAGATGCGACTATATCAAAAATCCTGCAACATTCTAAACATGTTGCAGCTCCATACACTCTGGAATGGAAGCTCATCCTTGTGGTAGGACACCTAAAAGATATAAAAAAAGAAAAGAAAAAGATAAGATATATACGGGTCAGCATGCTGGTGCCGCCCTCTCTTGAGACTCATACTCACCCTTCAACTACGGTGCGCACCTAACATATGCATTTTAAATCCTAGTTAAGCTACCCGGCTCATCTATCGATAACCCAACCTCATGCTTACGCTATAACTCACGCTCGCGTATCTAATTCATATTAACATAACATCTTTTAATATCATTCTTAATGATCATCTATGGATTCATTACTAATAACTTTCACTAGTTATAAGCATATTGATTCACACATTAATCATTAAAGCCTGTATAATATTACTCTCATTATTATACATGATTTATCATTTCACATCAAGTACACTTACATATACACTCATTATATGTATACTAACCATCCCTCAGAGCATTAGCTCAGTGGATATAGTCTCTAAGTGCTACCATTTTCCAGGGGATACGCACACCATCCTGCGTACCAACCGTCGAACTCTCTCACAAAGTTGGTGAAACAAAACACAAAAGTATGGGAAACAGACATAGTACCTCACCTGAAGTCAGAGGAATCATACCCAAGATGTCTTACCCATGATAAAAGTCACACTGCATAAATATTAAACGCTATGACCTGGAGACTATACTCTCCCTACATTCACTAGCCAGGGGATTCACCCACACAGCGCAACTTTCCATGATAGAACTAAAGGGGTATGTTCCACATAATATATCGTACACACAAGATATATTTATATATACATCATACTTATACATACCATCTCATATCCGCATGTATATATCAATAAACACGGCTACCTGTGTATAGCAGTCATTACACTAGCCGATACATCCTCAAATATATTTCTAATCCGCTTTATTACTCAATCACTCACTTAATCTTTAACAATTAATCGCACATATGATTAATCCATAAATTTGATATAACTCAGGACACACGACTTCTATCAACTAGCCTGTATCCCATATCTTAAATGAATTCCTATTCCTAGGAAATTTTTTGAAGGAACCGTAGTATTAATCTCACTAATACACTTCCATAATCATCCCGGTGTCACCCTACCATCGTATAGTGTCATTATCCCACTTTTTACATCGTAAACATTAATATCACTTTATATTAAAGGGTTCTTAATCACTAAACCCAATTGAAAAGGAGTTAAAGAAGACTTAGAAATCTGTGACATTCGAACTGAATCGAAGGTTTCCAAAAATTAACTGCTTCGCTACACTGAAAAGAGCGAACTGAACCGATGGCTTCCAAAAATGAACCGATCTGAGGTCTACTAACCAAATCGGTCCAGCCTGTTCAGTTTTTGTTCCTTATGAGATTTTACCCAAATCTCTACAACCCATTTTTAACATAACTCCACCAATATTCCACCATCCAAATTATATATCTAACATCAATGTCAGATATTTAATAAAATCAAGATTTAACCATACATAACATTAATTTCAAGGGTTTCTCAACACAAAATAAAGATTTAACTCTTAATACCCAAAACACAACAACCCACCAACTAATTAACACACAAGAATTATTTTTAGAAAGTTTAATCACTTGCCTCAAAGTTGTAGACTTCTAATCCTATTCGTAGTTGTGGGTTTGACTAGAAAATCCCAAGATTTATCTTATCTTTCTTAGGTTTCTCTCAAGTGGGCTTTCTCACTTGGCTAAGTCTCTCTCTCTCTCTCTCTCTCTCTCTCTCTCTCTCTCTTGCTTATGAGATTGGCTAACTCTCTCATAAGCTTAATAACCCATATATCTATTAATCCCAACTTTAAATGGCAATACACACGTAAAATAACTCGTATATCCCTATCCGAGTCCAACTAGCCAAAAAGACACCGGAGTCGAAATACGACCCCTGGGTACTCATTTTGACTATATCGACCCATCTCGGATCAATCGTGCACCCAAATTGACATCCGAGATTCCAATAATAAAAAGTCCTATTCCAACCACATATAGCTCACACATATATGCCCCAGTTGAGAAATAATCAATTCCCGTAGCTTCTACTCACATATGACGAAATAACATTCAATATGATTCTATATACTTAATCACACTAGTAAATATACAATTCGCATAAATATTAATTCTTTTACACAAATCAATATTTATCAAAATTCTCGATTATATTAAATCATACACACAAGGTAATTTAATACTGAAAATAAATGCTAAAAAATAAGGGGTCTTATATTTCCATCCTATCATTTTTAGTGTTGAAGTCACTGAACACTTGCTTGGAGACTAGTTTAGAGTCCCCGAATATGTGAAGGCACTTTGCCCCCAGCAGTTGGGCCTTGCGCAAGCCAACGATCAGTGCTTCATACTCAGCTTCGTTGTTGGAGGCCTCAAATCCTAATCCGATTCCCTGCTCAATCATAGTATCTTCTGGAGTGATGAGAATGATCCTTACTCCTTTCGTTTTGGAATTGGAGGCTCCATCAACGTATAGGGTCCAGTATTTAGACTGTTTTTCCTCATTTATTGACCACTCCACTTCTAGTTGGTCGATTGGATAGTTTTCTATAAACTTAGTAATAAATTTCGCTAGGACTTGTCCCTTAATTGTCGTTCTTGGTTGGAAGTGGATATAAAATCTCCTAAGCTCAATCAACCATTTTGAAAGTCATCCGGAGAGATCGAATTTTCACAGAATAGCTTTAGGGGTAGAAAGTGATTATAGTTATTGAATGGGCTTCAAAGTAATGTTTCAGCTTCCTTGAGGTGACTACCGATTCATATGTGAGTTTTTCCATAGGTAGATACCACTTCTCTGCTTCCAGGAGTGTTTTGCTAACACAATAAATTGGGTGCTGACCTCCCTCATTTTCACAAATCAGGGCGGATCTTACAACGTGGTCTGATACTGCAAAGTAAAGGTATAGTGGGTCTCCATCACTTAGAATCACCATTAAGGGTGGCTTGCTAAGGTAGGATTTGATTTCCTCTAATGCTTGTGAATAGTCATAATTCCATATGGGGTTTTTGTCCTTCTTTAGGCACTGAAAGAATGGTCGACAGCATTTTGAAGACTTGACGATGAAGCGATTGAGTGTCGTGAGCATACCAGTGAGCTTTTGAACATCTCGCAACTTCTAAGGAGGCTGGACTCTAGTGATAGCATCAATCTGATGTTGATTGGCCTTCATTCCTCTTTTACTGACTAGATAGCCTAGAACTTTCCTGACTGGACACCAAATGAATAGTTACTCGCATTACGCTTCATCCAATACTTCATTAGGATCTCAAAGGTTATAGCTAAGGTCGTGAAGTGGTCGCCCTTATTATTAGTTTTGACTAGCATGTCGTCAATGTAGACCTCCATCGTGTCTCCCATATGTCTCTTGAACAACTTGGCAACCATTCTTTGATAAGTTTTCCATATGTTCATTAAGCTGAATGGCATAACCTTGTATAAATACAACCCAGTGGGGGTTATAAAACATGTTTTATCTTGATTGGGTCCGAACAAAGGAATTTGATGGTATCCAGAGTAGGCATCCAAGAAACTCATCCTTTTATGCGTTACTGTAGCGTTAACCAAGTGATCTATTTTGGGAAGCTGTCTTTAGGGAATGCCCTGTAGAGGTCTGTGAAATCAATACAGACCCTCTAACTGTCGTTGCTCGCACACACCACTGGGTTGGACAAGAAATTGGGGAATTAAACTTTCGAATGGATCCTGTATCTAGTAGCTTCCCTACTTAATTTTACATAGCTTTAGCCGTCTTGGGGATGTTTGATGATCCTTCTTAGCGACCGGTTTGAAAATCGAATTGATATGCAGGTGATGGCATGCTACATTATGATATATCCCTGGAAAGTCATATGGTTTCCAAGTGAAAACATCCAGATTATTTTTTTTAAATGTAATCAACTATTTTGCTCTTGATCGGCGACTGTGATTTCGACCAAAAAATTCCTCTTTGGAAAATTGTCATCGGCCCCAACTTTTTCCAGGTTTTCAACGACCCTGTAGGAGGGGTGGACCCTGGTTTCCTCCACTCCAGGTTGGTCGTACCGTAGTTGCTATTTGGAGGGTACACCCCCTCTTGGGCTTCCTCTTGAGCATCCTATACCTCCTTCTTCTTTTCTTTTTTAGGGTGAATGGCTACAATAAATCACAACCTGGCGGTGTCTTGATCGCCACGAATTTTAATGATACAATGCAAATATTGCGTATTTCACCCGTTAACCTACGCCTTATTAGCCCCCTTGGGTATCTTAATCCCTATACTTATGCTCGTTAACCAGAAAACCTCGAATTTCTATGTTAACATGTTTTGCAGGGGTTAATTGAGCTTTTGTAGGTATTTGGATGCTTAGTATGAAGTTCAGACGCTTTTCGGAAATGTTTCGTCGACTTTTGCAGCTTTGGGGGCATTTTAGTAATTTTAGCATTCGAGTTTGAATCCTGAGCTCTTTACGGAAGTTGAATCCCTTTGATTTCTCTTCGCGTGGCCGCCGACGGTGCATGATTCCGAGTTGTATCGATAGAGTTATGGCATTTTTAGGATGGTTTTTACTGTAAAAGTACACTCAAGGTCACATTCAAGGGCATTTTAGTCATTTCATAATTTGGCCCAATGTCTTCTTGGATGTTGTATTCCTCTGAGTTATCTTCGCGTAGCCTCCGACCGTGCCTCATTCCGAGCTATAACGAAGAAATGGCGGCATTTTCCGTAAAACAGGACAAAGCTGCAGAATTCAGACATGTAGCTTGCGAATCGATTCGTCCCAAAACCGAATCGATTCGGAATGCTGCAGAAATGCAGAAATGAACTTCCCCTGTTTTCGAATCGATTCGGACCATTTCCGAATCGATTCGGCTACAGTAAAAGTCCGAAAATCTGTATTTTTAAGTTGGTTTTTGGTTGGGTATATAAGGGTAAACATTGTATTAAGTGGGGAGAACGTTTTTAGGTTAGTTTTAGTTAGGGTTTGAGGGTTTTGGATGGTTCTTCTTCCATTCTTCTTGGATTGACACACCATTTGGATTGTATGTTAACTATTCATCTCCCCTACCAATTAATCTAGTTGTATTTCATTCTTTCCTTGCTTTCTAATTAGATTTTCATGCTTTCATAATTAGTTTATTGTGTTTATTTATTGCTTTCTTAGTTTAATTAGTTTATTCATGCTTAGACCTTAGATAAATAGGGTCGGGATTTCATTTCCGCCATTTTCGGGCCCCGAGCTCCGAAAACTAGGTTTCGTGCAAAATCGCGTTTAATTGAAACCGCGTGTATTAAAGTTAGATTGTTATGCGTTTAACTTTATTTGTCACGTAACTTTAGTGTTTATAGCGACAATCCGAATTTAATCCGCGTGTGACCATTTTTCAGTTAAATGTTTTATCTCGCAACTTTGGGTTAAATTCTTTCTTGTGTGATGTTTATGCTTAATTAAAAATGCTCGATCAAATGCTTTGGAGCCTTAATTCTAATTAGTAGTTGTTTCGATCCGTTTGGTAGAATGCTATCCCGATCCTCGCTTTACTTTTGTGTAGCATAACTTATTCTTTTGTTTTGTCACCATAACCACCCTATCATCTTTTCTTTTATTTATTTTACACTTTTATTCCTGAAGTAATTAAAACAATTAAAGTCTAAAATTTAATCACTCCCTGTGGATTTCTTACGACACCCGACTTACCGTTGTGCTTGCTTGTCAAGTGTGGTAGTAGCTTAGGTTCTTTTGTATCGCGGCGGCGAAACACACAACGATTGTGTCCTCACACGAACACACTTTTTCCGCCCGGTCAGAAAATAGCGCCGTTGCCGGGGAGTAATTGTTTTAGATAGTAATTGTTTTATTATTTCGTAGTATTTTTCCTTTTGTATTTGTATTCTTTGTTTTAACCTTTTTTGCAGGATTTGCATACTTTGAGCGCTAAGAAACTTTGATTCGCAGTTGCTCACTTTCTTGCTCGGATTCTCCATCTACAAACAACGAGGTAATCATGTCCTACTATTATAGTTATTACGGTCATTCTAATGATTCTTACTTTGGGGATAGTTTTCAAGTTTTTTATTTTCAAGATTTTCTTGAAAATGAAAGACTTGAAAACATTTATCGGAATGAAAATCGTTATTGGGAGCTTGAGTTGGATTCATTATTCGAATCCAATGAGGATTCTTATTTCATTACTTTCGAAGACGAGTTTCAACCAAATGAGGAGTCCGAGGCTCTTGAGCCGAGGAAGCCTACTTTGGAAGAAACTTTTCTTCTTTACTCCCAAGGTTTGGAAAGCTTAAATGATCCTGGAATGAGACTTGGTGCACTTTGCGATGAGATGAATTCTTATGCACAAAACAACGAGGAGGTGGAAACTTGTGTTTCACCTCAATTTTTCAAAGAATTTCTCATCGAATGTGAATCTCTCTCCCCCGAAATTCAATCTCCTTCCAACGATGAGTCGATTGAGATTGAATTTGTTTCATCACCATATTCGTTTTTCGTCATTGAACCATTAGAATTACCGGTTGATTCCTATGAGTCGGTAGAAACTTTTAAAACTTCTACACTTTTTGCCGATGTGGACTCTTTACCGGACTTGTTTTCGATGGATGTTATCCTCATGTGTGCACCATCTCCCATTCCATTTGAAAAACCTTTGGGAGATGAATCGATTTTTCTTGGACCTCTAGTGTTCTTGTCCCCCTTGTTATCCAAATCCCCCATCGCTCGCCCAAAATTTCAAATTGGCGATGGTTCACTTTTTTCACCACCCACATGCCTTTCGTTGTTCAAACGGAATTCTTATTTTTCGGGAGGCATGTTCGCTTTGGAGGGTCCACCGTTGATCTTTCAAAGTCAAATACCTTTTTGGGTGGGCCCTCAACTATTTAGACTTCTAGTGTATAGTTAGTGTGAAGTCTAAATAGTAGGTTGTAAATAGTTAGCTTTTTAATTTTCTTTCTTTCCTATTTTTCCTTCCTTTTAATTTAGTCTAGTGTAATTAGTTAACTTTTTGTTATTTGTTTTTGCTATGCTCGGTACTAACTTGTTTTGTAGATTTCATTGGACTCGCGCTTATGGAGATCACTCCAATTTTGGGTAATATCGTTCTTTTCCTCTCTTTGTGTTGTGTTCTTAATGCGCATTGAGGACAATGCAACATTTAAGTTAGGGGGTGTAGGATATTCTATCCATTTTATGTGTAGTCCATTGATTTGCTTACTTTTAGTTACTAAGTATGCCTTTTTGTGAAAAATTTGAAAATTTTCAAAAATATTTTCTTTCTTTTTTCTCCTTTGTTGGGCATTTTGTCTTGTTTTCGATGATAAATTTCAATAATTGCCCGATCCAATAGACAACTCAATGATGCATGTTCTCGATTTTAGAATTTATTAGACTTTAGTCCTCAAATCATTGATATTGTGGATAACTTCATGAATTAAACTTTATCCCATGAGCATATGCACTTTCCTTGTTATATTGATTTGGTTTAAGATTTTTATAACTCGGTAATCTTTTGTTGCATTGTATATACTTACACAGGGTAAGCTTTGTACCTTTCGTCGTTTGTGAGTGTTATACACTATTCTTTTCTCATTGAAAACGTTGAATTCGTCGGTAATCTCTCTATTCTTTCATTTGACCGTTCATTAATTGAGTTCATACTCGAAATGTTTTACTTGAGCACGATTTTCATATATTGTTTTGACTTGAGAATTGCATAAACTTTGTGAAATGATCATAGGCAATCTTTGTTATATCACCCATATTAGCCTTGACGTCACCATATATGTTTCCCTCGTTAACCCCTTTGAGCCTAAATATAGCCTTTCTTTTCATAACCCAAATTCCCATAACCAACTCCAAATTGGAGTTTTAAGACATACATACACCTTACATACCTTTGTTTGGAATGTTACTTGGGATTGAATGTTGTTGTTGTATTGCGGTTGCAATTTTAGGCATATGAGAGTTTGATAAGCAAAGAAAAGAAAGTAGTGAAAAAAGTGAAGAAAAAGATAAAGCAAAAAGAAAAAGAAAACAAAAGAAAACATGAGAAAAAGAAGAAAATAAAAGAAAGAAAAAGTTGTATATGTTGTATATAGTTCAATACGCTTTGATTACTCTCCCCGATGATATATCTAATGCCGTTTTGGAACTTGTTTTCCAATTTTGCTATTGCCCGCATTTTTCCATTATCCCGAGTTTTCATCTCCGAACACTTTGAATCCGTACATACATTCCTTCATTTCGTACCCTAGCCTAACCTACATTACAACCCTATTACAAGTCCTATGTGATCTTAGGTTGATGTAATTCAAAAGTTTAAATAGTTTTGATAATCTGTGAAAATGCATTTCGCCTCTTTTAGTGTGCGGTATCCTTTCATTGAGATTACAGTTTTTCATTTTATATATAGCGTTCTTCATTTGTGACATGTGTGCGGCCTAGTTTCCATTTACTTTACTTTTTATGCCCGCATGTTCCGTGTGTTACCTCCCGTTCTGAGTGAATTCATTTGTTGAGCGTAATGCCCGTGAGGATTGAATGTATGCTTGCTTTGATTAGTATCCGGTTTATTTAAGTTTTTTCCAAAATATTTTTTACATTTGCTCTCTCGCTCCCACTTTAAAGTTTCAATTCTATGAGGTGCATTCAACCTGTTAATAACAACGGACTTTAGCTTGAATTCGTTCAATATGCTAATAACATGTTTGAAATCTTTTTCGTTGTAGTTGAGTTTGTCGCATGTTGGGTTGGGCATATTTTGAGGAAACCATATGATGTTTGTGGGTTCCATCACTGAAAACCCTCACGAGACGACACTCGTCCACTAGGGTAACCTAGGGGTTTAACGGCTTATTGCATATGCTAAATGCAATTGTTCGCCCGCGAAAGTGGCCTTATCTTGTTATTACTCTTTAATCCCATTTTGTACTTGTATCATGCTTTTGGTTTTCTTGTAGTTCTTGTTGTTTCCTATTTCATTGCTAGGGACTAGCAATGTGTAAGTTAGGGGGTGTGATACAACGCAAATATTGCGTATTTCACCCGTTAACCTATGCCTTATTAGCCCCCTTGGGTATCTTAATCCCTATACTTATGCTCGTTAACCAGACAACCTCGGATTTCTATGTTAACATGTTTTGCAGGGGTTAATTGAGCTTTTGTAGGTATTTGGATGCTTAGTATGAAGTTTGGACGCTTTCCGGAAATGTTTCGTCGACTTTTGCAGCTTCGGGGGAATTTTAGTAATTCCATCATTCGGGTTTGAATCCCGAGCTCTTCACGGAAGTTGAAGCCCTTTGATTTCTCTTCGCGTGGCCGCCGACGGTGCATGATTCCGAGTTGTATCGATGGAGTTATGGCATTTTTAGGATGATTTTTATTGTAAAAGTACACTCAAGGTCACATTCAAGGGCATTTTAGTCATTTCATAATTTGGTTTTTTGGCCCACTGTCTTCTTGGATGTTGTAGTCCCTTGAGTTATCTTCGCGTAGCCTCCGACCGTGCCTCATTCCGAGTTATAACGAAGAAATGGCGGTATTTTCCGTAAAATAGGACAAAGCTGCAGAATTCAGACCTGTAGCTTGCGAATCGATTCGGCCCAAAACCGAATCGATTCGGAATGCTGCAGAAATGCAGAAATGAACTTCCCCTGTTTTCGAATCGATTCGGACCATTTCCGAATCGATTCGGCTACAGTAAAAGTCCGAAAATCTGTATTTTTAAGTTGGTTTTTGGTTGGGTATATAAGGGTAAACATTGTATTAAGTGGGGAGAACGTTTTTAGGTTAGTTTTAGTTAGGGTTTGAGGGTTTTGGATGGTTCTTCTTCCATTCTTCTTGGATTGACACACCATTTGGATTGTATGTTAACTATTCATCTCCCCTACCAATTAATCTAGTTGTATTTCATTCTTTCCTTGCTTTCTAATTAGATTTTCATGCTTTCATAATTAGTTTATTGTGTTTATTTATTGCTTTCTTAGTTTAATTAGTTTATTCATGCTTAGACCTTAGATAAATAGGGTCGGGATTTCATTTTCGCCATTTTCGGGCCCCGAGCTCTGAAAACTAGGTTTCGTGCAAAATCGCGTTTGATTGAAACCGCGTGTATTAAAGTTGGATTGTTATGCGTTTAACTTTATTTGTCACGCAACTTTAGTGTTTATAGCGACAATCCGAATTTAATCCGCGTGTGACCATTTTTCAGTTAAATGTTTTATCTCTAAACTTTGGGTTAAATTCTTTCTTGTGTGATGTTTATCCTTAATTAAAAATGCTCGATTAAATGCTTTGGAGCCTTAATTCTAATTAGTAGTTGTTTCGATCCGTTTTGTAGAATGCGATCCCGATCCTCGCTTTACTTTTGTGTAGCGTAACTTATTCTTTTGTTTTGTCACCATAACCACCCTATCATCTTTTCTTTTATTTATTTTACACTTTTATTCCTGAAGTAATTAAAATAATTAAAGTCTAAAATTTAATCACTCCCTGTGGATTTCTTACGACACCCGACTTACCGCTGTGCTTGCTTGTCAAGTGTGGTAGTAGCTTAGGTTCTTTTGTATCGCGGCGGCGAAACACACAACGATTGTGTCCTCACACGAACACACTTTTTCCGCCCGGTCAAATTTTAACCATGCCCTGATCATTAACACACTTCAGTTTTTGGTGGTATGTGGATGGCATAACCTTCATGGCATGGAGGCATCTTCTGCCTAATATGGTGTGATATGGGGACTCAATGTCCGCAACTAGGAACTCAATTAGTTTCGAGATATTTCCTGCCCTACCTGGCAGGACTATATTTTCCAGCGGTATAGTGATCCTTCTTACAAAGCCGACCAGTGGAACTGTAGATTCCTTAAGGTCAGCGACATTCAGTTTCAGCTTGTGGAACAACTCTAGGTACATTACTTCTGACGAGCTCCCTTGATCAGCGAGCAGCTTGTCAACGTCCTAATTTGCAATTCTAAGGGTGATTACCAATGCAACATGATGTGGGGTTCTGACTCCAACCCAATCTTCATATGTGAAAATGATATGCGATATGCTTGGTATAATCGACATGCTCTGGTCATCAATGTTTACCAGCCTGGGTTATGACAGGTTCAATCTAAAAAGCCTCTATGATGAAGGTCACCTTCTTAAGCTTCATTCAAGCAGCATTTCCTTGGATTTTCTTAATATCTTATATCCTATAGATTACTACGAACTCATTCCATGTGTCATATTTAAGGACGTTGTCCGACTTCAGATCGCCTTTGGATTCGACCTTATCTTATTTCTTTTCGATATACTCATTCAAGTGCCCTAATTAGGCTAGCTCCTCCTAGTGTGACTTCAGAGCCTTGTAATTTTCAGTCCTATGGTTGTTCTCTTTATGGAATGGGCATCTCAGCACATTATTTCTTTTTGTTGGGTCGCCACCCATCTTTTTAGGCCAATTAATGAATTGCTCATCTTTGATCTTGCTTAGGATTTTGTAAATGGTTCCTTGAACACTGTGTTAATAGCCTAGAATGCCTTAAAAGTATTGGCTCTGTTCCCATTCTTGGAGACGTTCTTATCTCCCTTGTTTACAGTATCATTCTTCTTGATTCCCTTATTTAACTGTGCTCGACTATTGTCCCCTGCATTGGTGTGAACTACATCTTCCACCTTAGTGTATTTTTTAATGCTATCCATAAGGTTGTCAATGGTGCTTGCTTCCTTCTCAGTTAGGGATGGTGCAGCAAAGAAATGGTCGATAAACTAATTTTGAAGGATGCTATGGTAACTTTCTATTAGAAGTCCTCTACTTTGTTGAAGACTTCCCAATACCTTTTGGCATAATCTCTAAGTCTCTTTTGTGTCTTTTTCTTCATCGTAAGCAGTGCATCCATCCGCTTAGAGTGGGAGCTGCTGGTTATGAAGCAAGTAGTGAAGGCCTCCGTTAGAGCCTTAAAGTTTCTGATCGACCTATGAGGCATCTTTTCAAACCACTTTTGTAAAATATTATGTAGTCTAGAAGGGAAAATCCAGCACATTAGTGCATCATTGTGACTCCATAAGGTCATTGCTTGTCTATATTGTCGAATATGGTCGATGGGGTCTGTCTTTCCATCGTAGATCTTGAACCTGGGAACAACAAACTTATTTTGGGGCTCCTTCTCTTTGATCGACCTTGAAAAAAGGTATTTCATCTGAGTATTTAGAGCCCTCTTGGCTAGTTCTCTAGTTGACCTGGCTCCACGGTAGGCTGGATGTTGGTCCATCTCCCTAAGAACTAGAATCCTAATGTCTTTATTATATCGATCATTCCTCCTGTGGCATCTCTCTGGTTGGCTATGCTCTAGTTGACCATCCTCTGATCTGCCACGTTCAGTTCTTTCTTGGTCACACCTGAAGCTCTTACCTTGGCTGTGAGTGTTACTTGCCTGAGGACTAGAAGTTCTATCTCGGCGCTTCGTAGTGCCCTTTTGACGATCTCCCTCCATTCTTTCAAGTCGCGTTTGGAGGTGAGAATTTTTTCTACCTGGAGGAATGTAGCATCCTCTTGTTCGTGAAGCCTGGCTTCTTAAGCGTCGACCAACCTAGAGATCTGTGCAAATCGGGGCGATCCCTGGCTTTCTTCGAAAGGTTGCATTTCCAAGAGAAACCTGGGCTTTGTATGATGGCGAATCTCCGACCTGACCCTAGGATGAACTGAGTCTTCCCGCACACCACCAACTTGAGGAATATTGCTGCTGTGATGAGACATCACAGGCTTTCTATTTGTGAAGATTTTCGCAGGAATAAAAATCGCTTCCCACAGACGGCCAATTGTAAGTACAAGAAATATCACAATAAAGAGATCTACGAAAATCATCACACGGAACAAAAAGTAAAGATCACACACGACTATGATATACGTGGTTCGGCAGCTTGCCTACATCCACAAAAAGGTTACTGTTTTATTATAGTGTCTCTCGATGTTTTTTATTCAATCCATTTGCCCCGGGTTAGGGTATATAATTTATAGATGCATCAATGAAGAGATTAAGTCCTATAAGGAACTCAATTATCACGTGGATATACCAACGAGTACCTGAATATCTCTTTGGAGATTATTGGTAACTGATTTGATCATATACGTAAGTGTTCTAGAGTATTTGAAATACTCGTGTATGAATTAAATCATGATTTGGGTCGGGCAACGCTTTAATCAATTCGGGTTGGTTGGTTACTCTCGTGGGCCATTTGGAATGGATATATATATATATATATATATATATATATATATATATATATATATATATATATATATATATATATATGTGTGTGTGTGTGTGTGTGTGTGTGTGTGTGTGTGTGTATCTATTTATAGCATGGTTTTAACTATGTATGTTATCTCGTAATCATTTAAATTATTGCAGATGTGACGCTAAAATATTGTTTATAAATAAATACCTAGTGAAGGTAGTTAGGCTTAGCTATTACAAAGTATTAGTGGAGTTAGGCTTACAAAGTAGTTGTATATCCTAGTTAGACCGGGTAGTTTAATTATGATAATTAAAATGAACACGTTAGGTACGCACTATGGTTGAGAGGCGAGGTGTATCAGAAGTGAGTGTGATCGGTTAATCTTGAAAGTAATACACTACAGTTTTAAACTATTTAAAATAATTATTTACTGGTGAAAATATTTTACTCTACGGGCTCTGACCTGCATATTCCTGCCTTTCCTGTTTTTCCTTGTTAGACCTTTGGTGCGCAGAAGCAGCAACCGGGGCAACAAGGATAGATTTGTTCTTGCCAATGGTAGCTGTGGATCATTGCTTAGACGTTTCATTCATTTATGTTCTAAATATCAATCATTTTCTATTTACCATTGGGCGTGTTGGCCGTAGATGATGGACTTTATATCACTGCAGGCTTTTATTATTTTGTCAGACTTGTATTCAGTTTTTATTTTGGTTCATACAGTAGATATTTTTGGTGATCGATGGTTTATTCGGTTCACCCTTATTATTTAATATGCTTGATGTCCAGTCTGTTATTGTGGTTGTGTAGATTATTTGTATTGTTTATGTTTTATTATTACAGCGATAGTGATGCTGAGAAAGATTCATATTGAGATGTCGGTTATATTTTGGTAACTGATTGATCACCGGGTATTAAAATATGTGGGTTATCACACAAGAATGGTTTTTTAATTGATTAGTTGATGATTTTATTGCGAGAAAAATGATGTTTCTTCACAACTCTTATTCACGAATATAAAATTTTGGTTGTGTTGTAATGATTCTGTTTCAATGTGTTGTAAAATTTTAGTATATCCCTAGTTTGAGAACCGTAGTTTCAGAGAGGGTTTCAAATTGATTCATTGGGGTTAACTCTGTTTTGTTTTACTTTTACTATCTAAGCAGGACTTTCTTTTTTTTGTGTGTGTGTGTAAATTATACGAGTCTAACATTTAAAAAAAATTGTATTTCTTATAAGACATTTTTATAAAAAAAAAATTGGGCATTATTTATAACATTTTTTTAAAAAATGTTTTGAAAAAATTGATTTGTAAGAAATGTAAAAAAAATTATATTCATCTTTTTTAATACTGATTATTTTCATTGAAATAAAACTGGATGTTTTTTAATTAAAAATAGCATGATTTAACTTTTTTTTTAAGTATTTTTTATAAGACATTGTTATAAACAAATAAAATCTGGACATTATTTACAACATTTTTTTTAAAATGTTGCAAAAAAAGTGATTTTTAAAAAAGTTAAAAAGAAAACTGTTTTCGTTTTTTTAATGGACATTATTTTTATTGAAATAAAACTGGATGTTTTGTTTTGAAAAATAGTTGGATCTAACTTTTTTTAAAGAAAATATTTTTTTATAAGACATTTTTATAAATAAAAATGGATTTTATTTATAAGAAAAAAAAAATGAGCTGGATAAAAAAGTTAAAAAATAATTGATTAGTAAGAAAGTTAAAAAAAAAAGATCTATTTTGTTAGATAGGGTCAAAAGTGTTATTTTAGATTTCCAGCTAACGTCTGTCTATTTATCTCTACGTTTTTTTGTTAATTTTGATATCCATTAATTAATAAAAGAAATTATAGTACCCGACTAATAATAAATAAGAATAAACGTCCTCCAAAACACAAGTAACCCAAATATTGAACGGAAACCAAAATTTTGACCTACAATAAAAATTTATACAACAATCACCCTGTAGGTGAGGTATATCTCGCATAACAATGTCCCGAACTATTCACAGAATCATTTGCTGCCTGCCGAAATAATAATGTTTCTTCTTCTTCTTCTTTATCTTTTTTATAGTTCAGGAAGTCCTCCTAAATGTACATGCTTGTTCAATAGAAATCACCTACGAAAACATGTATATATGATGCTTTAGAAACAATAAATATTAATAGTGTCTCCCTCTAGATAGTGATTGGCCCGGCACATGCCCATTACCAAATTTTGGTGAGAATTGACTTTACAATTTTTAATGTGAGACAACCAATGATCCGAAGAAAACGGATTGCCCATAGAGAGAGATTGAGCCCCAAGTTCCAGTCGTCTACCTAGCTGTACCGAATCACCGTCCTACAACTGTCTATATAATTTACCATTTATATTTATACACTATTGCATGGATGTCCTTCAAATATCTTCGTAAGTTAATTGAATTGGAGGACTGCTATTATTCTAAGGTATTCGTTGCTTTGCATTCTGGTATTCTTTAAATACTGTAAATTGGTAATTTACATACCAAATAACATTATTTATCCTAACCAAATTAATAGTCAGGTCTCCCTTTAAATTCATCGGAAATTCCAAGTTTTTTTTGTAAAAATAATATAGAAAACTATGTGAATTACAAAGTTATTAATTTGAGCAATATTAATGAGAAAAGCAATGTAGGCCTGTCGAGTGTGGTTTCGGATTTGTATTAAAACTCCATAAACCCGTACACATTCTGTTAACAAATGGATTTCAAAGAACAAATTCAAACTCAAACCGTTAGTATTAACTAGTCACGACCCAAATCGTTAACACTCGTTAATAAATTAAAATTTTCCATCAAAACAGAAAATAATTAATTCCTACATCTTAAATTCCAAATATTAATAATGATAGAATCCGAACAACAAAATGTTACTTACTCAAAGATACAAATATTTCAAATATTACGATGTATATTAAAGCAAAGAGTCAAGGGTGATGTTATGGAGTTTAAATGGGTGCAAACGGGTATAATTGGTGGTATCAAAATTACCAAACTCAAACCGTTATCTTAACGAGCTTATCGTGTTGACTCGATATTGATCCAATCCCGATAAACTTATATGCATTAACTTATAATTTAGCACTGTACCGTGTCATGTTGCATTTTGACAGCCATGACTCAATTACATGCCTTGCATTAAGAGATATTCAACATTCTTAAAAGGATATATAAAATGCAACTTGAGCAAATGAGAATTAAAGGCAAGACTCTAGAAGGACGTGGAGTTTTAATTTTAATATTAACCTTGCACTAAGAGTTTTTATTTTTAACTTTGGATCGAATGGTTCAAAAGTTATGATATTAACCTTAAAGTTTTTAATTTGTACAATTTTAACTTAAAAATGTATCTAGGTGGCAAATGACTCACTTGTTATTATCTTTTAATCTCATTTTAAAAAATTAAAACAAGCTAAAATTAACTGATTCTACGTCTCTCTCTCTGCCTATTCGAATCTCCCTCTCTCTTCACCCATTCAACCCCCACCCACAACCGTCTCCAATGTTCAACAGCACCACCGACGACATTTCACAACTCTCGTTCTCTCTCTCTTTACACGCGCGTGCACGCACACACACATGTGTGTATATATACACGATATACACAAATCATATATATATGCATGGATCCATGTATATATACATGAATTAAATGTGTGTATGTGTATGTATGTTAGTGTAAATGTGTGTATGTATGTTCTTGTATATATGGGTTTCCATTTGTGGGTATTTAAGAGAATAGGAAGTTTCTAGTAGGGGAAAGTACTCTTAGGTCCTTCACAAACAAATTTTAAACACTAAAGAAATTTTGACAAATTTTAAATATTTAGGTCCACTAATTCTCTTCTTGTAGAAGTCCACGCTAGTGGCATAACAAGTGGACTTAATAGTAAATTATCCTTAAATGTTTAAAAATTATTACCAGGTGACATAATTGTAAATTGCCCTTTCTAATATGGGCCATGCTATCAATAAGCGGGGTGAGGGAATGTGTATTTGTTGGTAGGTTTGTGTTTTATTGTAAGCAACAACGTATGTCTTGGAAAGAGCAGAAGGTTTCAAGAAAGAAGAAACTTGGGGTGGAGGTTCTTGCTATGTAAAACAAATGTGGGGTTGAACCGAAAAAATAAAGGTGGGATGGGTGTGTGTATTTTGTGGGTACCTGCAATCATGAGGGCAGATGTAGGTGGCAGAAAGTGTAAGGCGAGGTGGTGGCCGGTGGGTGGACCAGAGGTGCAGTGGAGGTAGTGACAATATATATGTAAATGACTTGTTTTAACAAGTTATTTATTTTATTTTTTGTTCGTGGTTGAGTTTTAGTTTATTTTTTTTATTATATGTATTTTTTTAACATATGGTACTAAATTAGTGAGTCAGTTGCCACATAGACACCTTTTTAAATGCCTATTCATAAAGTTTGTTATCGAAGGAGCTTTAATGGAGGTCTAAAATTGCACAAATTAAAAACTTTAAGCTTAACATTGCAAATTTTGAAATATGAGGGTAAAAGTAAAAATTATCCCAAACTTTAGATTAATTTACTTTTTTCTATATATTTTAATAAGAATATTGCACTTTTCAATATAATTATTAAAATATTTCCCTATGAGAATACACACATGGGAGGTGCGTATTTATACTTTAATTCAAGCTTTTTAGATTTGAATTCACGTTGCATTGACGGATCATTAATTATAGATTCAATAATTAAATTCGCACATTTGAAAAGAATTTTCATTGAATTTTCACTTGGGATGTGCGAATTAAAATTTTAAGGAGATTTCGCATTAAGAGCACTAATTCTCTCACCTCCCCAGTTCTCAACCCCCCTTAAAATACATATGCACGAACAAACTCATCCAACTTTATGTATTCATAATAGTTTTTTTTTCAGTACAACTAAAATAATATCGTCATGTATTATCATCAACCCATAACCCCCCACAACTCTTATTGAGATAACTAAACCTAAACCTACAATATAACAAGCAGGAAACCCCATTATTTCCTCTAAACAACTAATTTTATTATCCATACATATAAATATATGTTCGTGTGTGTTTGTGTGTGTGTGTGTGTGTGTGTGTGTGTGTGTTTTGAAATACCCAAGGATTTTAAATAATTAATTTAAATTGGTAAATTTTAAATAATTGATTTAATTGGATAATTTATATAATAAATTAAATCGGGTAATTTTTGGGTATCAAATTAAATTGGATAATTTTTTAATTAAACAAATTGAATAATTCTTGAGTTAAATTACGGGATACATTAGGCTACGTTTGGATTATGACTTTATGTGTGATTTAGAGGGCCACTTGGATGCCCAAATGGTGTTAAAAAGATAGAAAATCGAGCCTATGGGTTGGGTAATCTATTAGACAATTTTAAGAGGATTTAGGTTTTGTTTTGTGGACCATAAGCTAAAGATAATACGGGATTGATAAAAGTGACAAAATTACATTATACAAATATTGGTTAGCTTAGCTTAGCCTCACTTCCTCATTCTAGTAATAAAACCCTAAATCAAATCGGAATCAATAGAGAGAGAATTAGGAGGCTATTTTTGAAAATGATTATAGAGAAAGTAAAAAAGATTAAGGTGAGATGATTAAGGATCCAATTGGGAGCAAATCAAAAGTATAAGCCTCTACATCAAAATTAGGCATTTCATCTGCAACCAATCAAGGTGTGAATCTTTTCATTTATGTTATTTGATTGTCATAATGTATGTTAGAATTCATGTAATTGAGTTAAATAATATTAAGAGATACCATTAGGAGGGAAAATATGAATTTGGAGTATTGGTATATGGTTGAATTGTTAAGAATTCATATTTGGAGTGAAATGTTAAAATTAGGTTTCTTGTTCTTAAAAAGGTGAAATGAATTGTAGGTCTGAATATTGAGAGTTGTTTCATGTTTCTATATATGGCCAGTTTATTAATTCATATTGAGTTGGGTTAAATAGCTGAGATTGGTGGTAAAAATTAAGTAATTATAAATAATAAAATAGTGTTTTTTTGTTAACTTGAGATTTTCTAAGAGGTTAACCAATTACTTTTGGATTTAATTATGTTTGAATTATTGTCCTTATATATATATGTTGGTAATTGAGCCATAGTTTTGAGACTGACCAATAAATTGAGGAATGCTGAGTTTAGATTTCTTACGGAGGGTTTATATAATTTCGACTGAAACAGTGATGCTAAATCTAGTGAAATTGAGAGTACTACTATGTTTATATAGATTTATAAAACCCTCAATATATATTAGATCTCTGGGTATATTGATTGTGATGAATTGGACAAATTTTAGTGAGTTTCTAAAGATGAAATTCGTATATTTTTTAACTTTATTTTCACTTCTGCTATAGCAAACCATGTTCGATGCCCCTACAGTGTCGATCTCCCCTCTAGTCCTTAAAGTTTGAGATTTTTGACATAGTTTTTGGTTCGTGGTTGAAGCTAGAACCCTATAAGGACTAATTTAATGATGTTTTGGACCAATAAGAATATTTGAATATGGTAAGTAAGTGTTAACTCAACCTTGATAACTTGGGATAGTTTTTGGAAATTAAATTACTAATTACGGACCAATATGTAGTGTTTTGGTTGAGGAATCAAACTTAGGGTCATGTTGACATGAGCCAATATGAGGGTTTTAGAAGGGTAGAATATCCACCTAATTACATGTCTTAGGTAATGGGGACCTATTATATGTTATTAATTACATAATGATACCACAGTTGTGTGTAGGCTTGTGGTAAATCTACTAATTAGGGATTTGATAGAGAGGTTGTGTATGTCAACTTGGATTAAAATTATCACAACCCCGTCCCAAAATTAGTAGTAGGAAACGAGTGTCTTGACATGCCACCAAGGCAACAAATATTATGACTTAAATTGTTTCCTTAAATAAGTGCAACGGAAATATAAATCACATGGTTATGAATCGTAAAATACTGAAAGTAAAGGAATTAAATCATCAGAGCTTTCTAAAAGGAAACTTAATTTATATTAAAAGTAACAACGAGTTACAACTTAAAAAGAAATTTAAAACTGATTACAAGAGAGCCAAACATGCTCAATATGATATAACAACTTTTTATTTAAAATAACCAAAAAGAGATCTAAAAGTTGAATCTTCCATATAGTCCTTATTTGTTCCCTTCAAGCCTACTTATTTCCTGAAAAATGGTTAGTTATACAATATCAGCTAAAAGACGAGTGAGGTTTAATCTCTAGACATTTCATGGTTTTTCAGAAAATTGATACCTATTCAATTTCCAACATAAGGCATATACATATATGGACAGGAATTTACAGTAAAATATGGAAAGTAAACTCGCAGTATATATTTTCAGAATAATCAGTTCAGAACAGAACAGATAAAACAAGTTGAACAATATTTCAATTATTCAATTTATTTTGATGGCCATGTATGCTCTAATACCTAGATAAACAGATTGTGTTACCAAATGTTTCCACCTGACAACAACACAGACAGAAAATCATGATATCTAAAACAACGCCTTATTTAGGGCGCACCAGTGATAAACCAACTGGGAAGGTACCATCCAAATATTTCCACCCGGTAGTCAAGGCCAACATAGTAAAAGAGTTTCCATAGGCTGAATCAATAATTTCAGAATTCAAATTAGATGTATATATCGAGAGATATACACATATAACAAACGACGGAATCATCTGTATCGGATGTATTTGAGAATAAAATCATTTAACAAAATAGATATAGTTTGCATAATATCATATAATCAAAATACACAAGGAATGTCATAGAGTACTCACCTAGAACAAAAATCTGAAGTTACAGATACAGAGTCTTGGATTGTTCGTTAATCTTAAGACGAAATTTCCTCACATTTTCTCTCACTATTTATCTTTGATATTTGGGATGGATTTTGTGTAACACTGATCCTAAGGATTCTATTTATTATTTTCCAAAGTTATCTGGGTGATGACATGCGGCTCGATTACTAAGCATTCATTTTGGCGAGTCAGCATGTTGCGTGTCGTGTAACGAGGCTATCTTGCAGCCTTAATTCACCAGACCGTGACACGTGTTTTAACTTTTTCTAAAGGATTGACATGTGATTTATCTTTTCATATAAAGGCGACACGTGTGCGATGGAGGTGTCCAAAAGAAAGCACGAGGTGTAAAGTTATTAAGGGTATAATTGTCATTTTACACATAAAAGACTATTTTAGTAATTTTACACCATAAAATTTCAATATATCTTAGGGATCCTTAAAAATATTTTATTTACAAAATGGTCCTTTTTATATTTTCATTTTAGTCCCTAAAACTTTCATTATTTTAAAATCAAGTCCCTAAAGTTTTTTAAAATTTTATTTTTTACCCCAAAACTTATCATTTATCTTAGGATATGCTATAAGACTTTGATTTAATCCATTATGATGAAGAATGAGGTTATTTCAAAGTGTTTAAGTCGTACAAACCAGCCTCCCCTTCAACCAATCAAAATATTACACATGGTGTGGTAATAGGACAAAATACAACTTAAATGATGGACAAATTTGCCCTTATATCGTAATTTCGATGTAACTTCTTGCTCAAACCTCCGTTTAACAAACCATTTGTTGCGTTACAAACCTAATTCATATGTATACAACTTTTTACTCAAGTAAATTGTTATATTATAATGGTGAAAACTAGTCTCCAATAGGAGCATTCCTACCGAAAACTTCAAAATTTTATGTTTGTAACTAATTTGATATTTCATGATTTATGAAGGGAGGATTAGAATGAAATAAATAAATTAACATTGTCCATAACACATATGAAATAATAAAACATTTAAAACTATATATGAATATATAAAAATGGGGTCATTACATCCTACCCTCCTTATAAAAAGTTTGGTCCCCAAACTTTACTTACATTAATTTCCAAACAAGTAGGGATATTTCTCCTTTATTTTATCTTCGCCCTCCCATGTTGCTTCTTAAATGCAATGATTGCGCCATAACACTTTGACCAACGGAAATACCTTGGTTCGTAATATTTGATCTTTATGGTCCAAAATTTCTATTGGATGCTCAATGTATGACAAATCTTCTCTAACTTGAAAAGGTTCGTGACTTAGGATATGCGTTAGATTAGGAACATATTTCTTCATCATTGACACTTGGAACACATTATAAATACTAGAGAGTTCAGGGGGTAAGGCTATTCTATACGCAACATCTCCTATCCTTTCAAGGATTTCAAAAGGTCCTATGTATCTTGGACTTAATTTTTCTTTATTCCCAAATCGGATTACTTCCTTTGCTGGTGATACTCGCAAGAACACATAATCTCCTCTTTGGAATTCCAACTCTCGTCGACGATTGTCAACATAACTCTTTTGATGGCTTTGAGAAATTCAAAGTCGGTCTTATATCAATTTCACTTTCTCTGTTGCGATCTGGAAAAATTCTGGTCCCAATAATTTTCTTTCTCCAACTTCTACCCAACATGTAGGGGAACGACACCTTCTTCCATAGAGTGCCCCATATGGAGCCATTTGAATACTTTCTTGATAACTATTATTATATGCAAATTCTACTAACGGTAAATGATCATCCCAATTCCCCTTTAGATCAAGTACACATGCCCTAAGAATATCCTTTAATGTTTGAATGGTTCTCTCAGATTGTCCATCTGTTTGAGTATGAAAAGCAGTGATGAAATTCAATTGTGTTCCCATGGCTGCTTGTAGGTTTTTCCAAAAGCGATACACAAATCTAGGGTCACGATTAGAAACAATTGAAATTGGGGTTCCATGAAGCCTAATAATTTCCCGCACATACAATTTGGCTAACTTTTCTAAAGAATGGGTAATCTTAATGGCAAGAAAATGAGATGATTTAGTTAACCTATCAATAACTACCCAGAAAGAATGATTACCATTTGAACTCCTTGGTAAACCTGTCACAAAATCCATAGTAATATGTTCCCATTTCCACTCAGGGATAGGTAGGGGTTGTAGTTATCCCGATGGTTTTTTATGTTCAGCCTTTACTTGTTGACAAACCAAATACTGAGATACAAATTCCGCTATCTCCCTTTTCATGTTATTCCACCAAAATACTTCTCGAAGATCTCTATACATCTTTGTACATCCTATCTCGAGTGATGACTTTCCTCCAAAATTTGCCTCTTTAGTTGGGCATCAGATGGAACACACACTCTATTTCCAAATCTCAATATATCATTTCGTATCACAAATTCAATCCTCTTCCCTTCAATAGCTTCTTCTCTAATCTTCTTCAGTTGTGGGTAATTTACTTGTGCAATTTTAATCATTTCCATCAACATGGGTTGTACTTGTAAATTTACAATTGTTCCTCCTTCACTATAAATACGTACATCTATTTCCATACTTCTCAAATCCTTCAACAGTGATTCCTGGCTTGTAATAAGATAAGCTAAATTTGGTGTAGACTTCCTACTTAAATCATCAGCTACTATATTACCTTTCCCTGGGTGATAATGAATATTCAAATCATAATCCTTCATTAATTCTAACCACCTCCTTTGTCTTATGTTCAATTCTTTTTGGGTAAAAATATATTGCAAACTCTTATGATCTGTATAAATCTCACAAGTCTCACCGTACAAATAATGTCTCAAAATCTTAAGAGAAAAAATTACAGCTGCTAATTCGAGGTCATGGGTTGGATAGTTCTGCTCATGGGTTTTCAACTGTCTTGAGCTATAAGCTACAACTTTTCCATTTTTCATTAGCACACATCCCAAACCATATTTAGAAGCATCACTATAAATCACAAATCCCCCTGTTTCGAAAGGAATAGTTAAAATTGGGGCAGTTACTAATTAATTCTTAAGTTCTTGAAAACTATTATCAACTTCCTCAGACCATTCATATTTCACCTTCTTTTGGGTTAACCTAGATAGAGGTTTGGCAATACTAGAAAATCCTTCAACAAATATTCGATAATAACCTGCTAATCCAAGAAAATTACGAATCTTCGTCACATTAGTTGGTCTAGGCCAATCCAATATAGCTTTGATCTTTTGAGGGTCAACCGACACTCCCTCCTTGGAAATGACATGTCCTGGAAAAGAGACGCTAGGCAACCAAAACTCATACTTCTTTAATTTTGTATATAATTTCTCCTTCCTAAGGATTTGCAATACCGTCTCTAAATGATTTTCGTGTTCTTCAATACTTCTGGAATAAATAAGGATGTCATCAATGAAAACAACAACACACTGATCCAAATACTTCCTTAACACCCTATTCATCATATCCATAAAAGCGGCTGGTGCATTAGTCAGTCCAAATGGAATCACAAGAAATTCATAGTGACTATACTTCCTCATACATTCTTTCACTATTTATCTTTGATATTTGGGATGGATTTCGTGTAAGACTGATCCTAAGACTTCTATTTATAGTTTCCCGAAGGTATATGGGTGATGGCACATGGCCCGATGACTAATCATTCATTTTGGCGAGTCAGCATGTCGCGTGTCGTGTAACGAGGCTGTCTTGCAGCCTTAATTCACCAGACCGCGACACGTGTTTTAACTTTTTCTAAAGGATTGACATGTGTTTTATCTTTTCGTATAAAGGGGACACGTGTGCGATGGAGGTGTCCAAAATAAAGCACGAGGTGTCAAGCACGATGTGTAAAGTGATTAAGGGTATAATGGTCATTTTACACATAAAAAGGGTATTTTAGTAATTTTACACCATACAATTTCAATATTTCTTAGGGGTCCTTAAAAATATTTTATTTACAAAATGGTCCTTTTTTATATTTTCATTTTAGTCCATGAAACTTTCATTATTTTAAAATCAAGTCCCTAAAGTTTCTTATAATTTTATTTTCTACCCCAAAACTTATCATTTAGCTTAGGATATGCTATAAGACTTTGATTTAATCCATTTTGATGAAGAATGAGGTTATTTCAATGTAGTTAAGTCGGAAAAACTAGCCTCCCCTTCAACCAATCAAAATATTACACATGGTGTGGTAATAGGACAAAATATAACTTATAGGATGGACAAATTTGCCCTTATATCGTAATTTCGGTATAACTTCTTGCTCGGACCTCCGTTTAACACACTGTTTGTTGTGTTACAAACCTAATTCATATATCTACAACTTTTTAGGTTTTACCTCAAGTTAATTGTTATATTATAATGGTGAAAACTAGTCTTCAATAGGAAAATTCCTATCGAAAACTTTAAAATTTTATGTTTGTAACTAATTTGATATTTCATGATTCATGAAGGGAGGATTAGAGTAAAATAAATAAATTAACATTATCCATATCACATATGAAATAAGACAACATTTAAAACTATATGTAAACATATAAAAATGGGGTCATTAGAATGATGCAGCACATTCACAAGCTTATATTATTATCTTGATCCTACGCGTTGAGGTCGCCATTCCTTTTAGGGGATATTGGGGGCTTGATCCTTTCGTGTATATGTTTTTATGTTGTTACCTAATCAGTGTGATGACATAGTGAGTTTCCATTGTTTTGTATTTTGGTACATTGAATGATGGAAATGGGTCCCTTTTTAGGGATTATTTGTGAGTTTTATTTTATTTTGTTATTGTATTTTTCTTTCTTTTGCGTGATTATTTAGAGGTAAGGAGTAGTAATGGAATTTTTGTAATTTGGGCCTTAGCTTTGATCGTAAGCTACTCTTCTCCATTAAATACCCACTTGTAAGCCAAATTTGGAGTTGATTTGAATTTGAAAATAGAAAATTGTATTTTTCTTTCTAAAGTGTGCGTTTAGATATTTGTAGGAGACTTTTGACATGTAGTTTACGTCAAATTAGTATAAGAGTGGGTGTCTCTTCACATTGGTGTTGGTGTATCGGTGTATTTTTATCAAAATCGTATGCTACTCGCAATGGCTCCCAAGAAATCCAAACAACATAATGAAGAGATTCAAGAGTTGAGGTACATGATTGATCAACAAAACTTATAATTCAACAAAAAGTTTGATCTCATCATTCAACTCATCTCCTCCAGGATCCAAAACCCTAACCCTATCCAACCCATTGAAAACCCTAACCCTAACCCTAGCCCCCCATGCCCCACCCCTATCCCTTTATTCTTGCTATCAGCAGCCCCCAAAACCCTTACGCAAACCACCCGCTGCCCATAACACCCCCCACCCCTCCGAACCCCCTAAAAAACCCTGTTGACCTCCCTGACAGCCCCTTGCATTGCCATTATAAATCCCAGATCCCCTTGAATCAAAAGCCATTCCCCCTGCCGACCCCACTTGCTAATAAATGCCCCTGTCGTCATCCCTAGCAAACCCCTTGCTGCTACCAACCTAATCCATAGCCCACCCACACCTAAATAGCTCCCCTTGCACCTGTCGCCCCTCGAACCGAACCCCAAATGCTCTATGCCATGCCACTACCCCGACCCGACTCCATTTCAGCCCCCGACCCCCTTCAACCCACTTGTTGGCCACTATTCCTCTTCCACACACATGGTTTTTTACTTGAGTGGAAGCTTTTAGGGTTGCTTTGGGTGAAGAAAGAGAAGAAGAAGAAGAAGAAGAATAAGAAATTTGTGGGATATGCACTCCTCAAGTTTTAATAATTAATTTTGCGCCCCCATAATATTTTTGGCACAATTTTTGAAATTTCCTCACGAACTCCCAATTTTTTTTTGAACACTCGAGGATGAGCTTGGTTATAAGAGGGGAGAGCGATGGATATGGGTCCCTTTTTAGGAATTATTTGTCATTTTTATTTTCTTCTATTTTGTTATTGTATTTTTCTTTCTTTTGCTTTATTATTTAGAGGTAATGAGTAGTTATGACATTTTTGTAATTAGGGCCTTAGCTTAGAGCCTAAGATACTCCTCCCCTTTAAATACTCACTTGTAAGCCTCATTTGGAGTAGACTTGAATTTGAAAATAAAAAATAATATTTCTATCTCTAAAGTGTGTGTGTTTAGATATTTGTAGGAGCCTTTTGACGTGTAGTTTACGTCATAGAAGTCGGAACATCCTTTAGTCAATCGTGATTAGTAAAGGCACGAGTGATCCTGGAGGTACAAGGGTAGGCTTTCGTAAGATAATTATTTATGGGCCATGGGAATGCCTAAGGATTGGTGATTGGTAGATCCTATGAGTGGCCAATATGTTGTGTTGTTAATATATCGGATCGTGTGAGTGCCCTATATGTTGTTTCTTTATTAGTGAGCGATATAAGTGATATATTTGTTATGACCATAGGTTGGATGTCCTTGTGTTATTAATATGCTAGTAGTTTCATTCTTGTACTATAACCAATTAGGTGGGGATATAATGTGGGTTGATAGTGGTGGCCTTGTTTTAGAGGATGATAATAAGTATATATTTCTAGAAATAATAAATTATGTTGTTAGGGGAGTTGGGTAACTAGTAGTAGACTTCCTTTATCCTAGGATATTATGTGTAGTATCAAGTATATATATTATAGTTTATGGATAGCTATAAGGATAGGGTACCTAAGGATAAATTTATCTTATTCTAGTAAACAATGAGACAAGAATTTGAATTAAGGGGTTGTATGGATACCCTACAATTATTGTAACATGGCAATGTGTATGCTCGACGATGATTAATATGATGTTAGGATGCTCTATCCCTATACAAGATGGCAGAGTTATGCCCTAGTGCTTATTATTTTTTCATTTATTTATCATACTCTTGGATTGGATATCTAGAGTAGAGAGTTGTGATGTCATATTGGGAATGTGTAAACTTAAGGTGGGTTAGTATATGGAATACGTAGTTAATGGACACTCACAGTAGTGGAGGATGTGAAACTATTGGTTATTATCAGGATAACGAATTAGGTTTATAATCTTTATGATGCAAGGGGTTGTGTTAGTTATAATGTATTTTAACATATGCAGATGAGAATACGGAGTGAATAGTTATAGGTTATTGTTACATATTCAGTAATCGTTAGATCTCGATTGCCAACTGGTCTAGACATAAGTGTATTGGGGGTTCCTTATTTTTTATTTTTATGTCCCATATATGGAGTTTAGTGCTAGTTGAGGTTTGAGAGATGGTGTTGTGATGTCACACTTAGCTTCACTTAACAGTGGTTGATCGAGATAGATGTTTAGGGAGTAATAACGGTTTGGTGGTTAGGTTTCAAGTATGAGGCATATTGTGATAGTCCTAGTAGCTTGTATGTGAGAGGATAATTCCTTAAGGATAAAGGTACCTAGTTGTTAAAATTATCTTAAGGTTGTATGTTATCATTAGATCAAGACTTCATATATTAAAATTGCACTACTTTCTACTTAGGCATTATCGACATACCATGTGAATGTCATTGCTTATTTATTTAGAGACGCGTATTCTGTTTAACTTGAGGATCACATGGTTTCAATATACTCCATTCATGTATCTTTTGGGTTAAGTGTATGATTTTTTTGCAGTGGGTTTCAACCATCTTTTGTTAGCTAACATTTTCAAGTTCTGTTGTGGGGATAATATTTTGTGCTTAGTAGTGTGATTTCTTAAAATGGGTTAACTGAGGACATGTGTAGAGTAGTGATCTTTTTATTTCAGTTATTAGAAGCAAAGTAATTTATGAGTTGAGTTGTATAGTTCGAGGGTTGTATTATTTATCAGTTGATGAGCTTATATTAGAAGAAGTTATAACCAGTGGCGGAGGGAGCATAGGATTGGGGGAGTGCACGTGCATCCTCCAGGATTTAAAAAAAAATTAAATCAAAAGTAACCTAAATAAACCCCTTTAGTAGCAAACCTACCAAAAAAAAACCATTTCTCTACTTTTCTCTTATCCCAATTTTTTTTGCTCCAGCTTCAGTGAGAAATACCCCCTTTGCTCCGCCACTAGCTTCGGCCTGGTGATACCCTCTGCTTTCTGATAGATACCCTCTACTCTGGTGATACCCTCAGGAAACCCAACCTCTGCTCCGGCCTCTAATCAAGGTCTAGCCTCCGTGATAGATACCCTTCGGCCTCTAATCAAGCTCCGGTGATGAAGGTATAGTTGATTTTTACAGTTAATTTCGATATATTGTTCAAGATACCCTTCGACCTCTAATTTTAACTGTTCATTGTTTCAATTTTTTTTAACAGCAACTTCTTTATAAACATACCTAGCTTTGAATTACTCTACACCAACTGATAAATGGAACTCGCAACAGATAAAAATGGAACTCGCAACAGATAAAAATGGAACTCACAACTTCTTTATACAGTTCAATGCCTTGTCTTTTTTTAACAGTTATATTTTTGAATTTTTTTAACATTTAATTTTTTTAATGCTTACAATGCTTTCATAATAATAGTTTGCTCATTTTATATTTTAATTAGTACTTGTAATGGCAAATTCATATTTTGGATACTCGTTTTAGCAATGAAGTGATATGGTTTGGTTTGTTCTACTTTATTACTATTAATGTGTGAATATTTATTTATTTAGCCATGAAGTATAAATGTGTGAATTATCCTAAAAAAAAAATCTAGAGCTACCGCCCCCGAATCCCCGTAGTTTTTATTTTGGTGCTCCACCTGTTGGAATTTCGTGGCGGAGTTATAACGATAATGTAGTTGCATCCATTTATACATATTTAGTATCATATTGTACACATGTGGATATTAAAGTTTTTATTTGTTGGCATTTTCATATGGTTTAAGATTATCCTTATTCATTTCCACTCTTATATTATTCTAATGGTTATAATGTTATTCATTGTTTGACTCTTGTAAATTGGGTATTTAGGATTAATCACCCTAAATATGAAAAATTGGTGTCACCCATGTGCATGTGTATATTTTACTTGTATTTTCATGTTTACTACTGTCAATTACAACAACATTTTTTTATAGAAACTGGTTTCACTTGATCATTTAGCCCTTCATTTGCTTAACTCGGCACTAGAGAAAATAACAATTAAAATAAATTCATACGAATTAAAAACAAGAGCAAAAGGTTTTTATATAGACGCATGATCCATCGCATATTAATCTGTCATTTTTTAGTTTACATAAAAATAAAATACGTTGAATATTTATATGTGATTATTTTCTTTACATTTATCGAGGTTATCCTGTCTGTACTTCAACTTTACATTTACAGTATGTCTTGATATGCAATTATACTTTTACATTTTTCAATCAAATAATAACCAAGAAAAGCAAGTATTGAACCACTGGGGTTATATTTTGTTGGATTAATTCCAATATTTATTGATTTTATTTTTTAGTTGTTAATATTTTATTATATTATTTGTGTTTTATTTTAAACATAGTTTGGGTTTTAATTTAGAAAGTAGAAACATGAGCAAATGGGTGTGAAAGATATGGGGAGTGCTCAAAATCCCACATTGGAAGAATACTACAAAAGGTAGTGGTATATCAACTAAAGGACAACTAAGATTCTTAGTTGACAAGTCAAATAAGAGGCTATGATCCTACGCATCGCGGTGGTGCTTAAGCACCACCAATCGCGACACGCGTAAGCGCGTAAGCTTGACACGCGGCGCGCGAAAGGGCGATTGGGCGACTTAGGGCGCATTGCGCGCTTTGACGTGCACTTGGCACTTCGCATCGTCGCTTGGAGCGTGGGAGCCTAAAGTTTTGACGAGGTAAAACAGATCAACGGTTGTGATTAAACGATCCGATCAAAGGGTTTAAAATCCGAAACGGCTTGATCTAAACCGTTAGATGAACTCGTAGCGTTTCGTGTAGGGGATGTCCATTCGCTTACGATGGGACGCCTAATCTGAACCGTTAGATCGCAGCTGTTCCAAACAGGCACGATCCAACGGTTGCTGAGTCACTCCATGAAGAGCTGTGACTGTTGAAGAACAGTCACAAAAATGGCTATAAAAAGAGTTCCAGACCTCTGTTTTGGACACCGAAAATTGCTAGTTTCTCCTCTCTCCGTCCTCTATACTTTGGCATCTCCGTCCTCTATACTTTGGCATTATCAAGTTACAAATTCAGAGTGTTCTCGGGTTTGATCAAACAGTACATAGTTTGAATCAAACAACTGTTCATACACTGCATTGTATCCTGAAGGCAGATTCTACAAAACCCATTGTGTACTCGCGGTTCTGGTTCTGTCTTAACCGGATTGGGAGAAATTTTGCCTAAAAGAAAGCGTTCCAAGAACGTGCCTTGCAGAAATTAATTATTATATTTCGTTCTTTCCATAATAAAACTCCAACATATTTTGCTAAAGAATGTACATATGATATATGATTCATTCTGTTGTTGGCCTTGTAGAAAAACAAAGTAATAGAATGAGTGAGTTGATTATAGACATTTGTTGTTATAGATACTAGTGTTGGCAATATTTAAGGCTCTTAATACATCAACTGTAATATTGTTCCTTTTACTTTATTTCAGATTCGCGTTTTAATGAAGGACCTTCATTGGAATTATGTATGTGTTGATATTATGTGTAGTGCCTTTCATGTGTTCTGTTTGTGAATATGTCTGTGTAGGCGTGTGGTGGATGCTTGTGGCAAGTTATTTGTTTGCCCTTGTTACTTGTTTGTGCATGGGGCCGGTGTTATGAGCGTCATTGTATATCATTCTGTTCTCCCCATTTTTTGTTAATGAAACTTACATTATACCAAAGTATACTATGGTGCTCAGTTTTAAACCATCAAACTATAACTTTTACAAATTTACTAAAGAAAGGAAAGTGAGTATTTTTGACATAAAAGGAAAATATAAAAAAGTAGATATATAAGATAGCTTCTTTAGAGATGGAGAGAGAAAAAGTATCCATAATAAGTGTTTAGAGAGTGTGAGAGAGAGTGAAAGGCGATTAAGAATGTAATTTTTTTGCCTTTAGTCCCATATATAAAGATTTTGTAAGTCACTCCCATTATTTTAGAATTACAAAAACTTTCATGACTTTCTAAAATCACCTATAACTTCTTTGTAACCACCCGTCTTTCTTTTTGCAAAAAATGACGCTTATTTCATATTTATTATAATAAGACCAATAACTAAAAAAATAAAAACATAAAAGTGATCACAAATAAATCTATACAAATAGGACTAATTACTAAATACTTAAGATCCTTAAGAATGAAAGGAAAAAAATTCAAAATGGGGAAGTGAGATTTTAAACTTGAGAGATGGCAATTCTTTTTAAAAACTAAATTTTAACCTCCCAAATGCAAATTTAATTGAAAATACAATTGGAAGGTGCAAATTTAATTAGCACATTAAGACTTAATGATCATGTTTATTCAACGAAAATTCACATCTTAGAGGTGTGAATTCAAGTGAACATTTGCAGATCCCAGGTGCAATTCTTGGAGTTCAATATTTTTCTTAATATATCATAAAGTAATATATATATATATATATATATATATATATATATATATATTAAAAGTTCAATATCAAAACTAGAAACTCAAGGACATGATCATTATTTAACTTTAGCAAAAATTTAACCACTAATTTTAAAATAATCAAGAGGTATGTAATGTCGGTAAATAAAAAAAATATTGTGTACATTGAAAAGAAACCTTATGAATACCCTATATGACTCACAAATGTTCCTCTTGAGTAATTCATAATTTGAAGAGGTGAAGAATAATACTAACGCGAATTTTTAAAAATAATATAATAAGAGTAAATATGTAATTAATGATCTAGGTAATTTAAAAAAATATCCTAATTTTAAAATTCAAAAATTACTTACCAAAGTACTGAACTATGTATCTGTCTCAATATTTTTCACCAAACCTAAATTTGATAAAGCAAAAAAATTACTTTACCAAAAAGTTATTATTTAAAAATCTTTGGCTTACTAACTTCTATGTACATCAGCAAAAGGAGGAAATGTAGGGCCCATGAGCTACCTGCTTTATACCCAACAATGTCGTCTGGGATGTATGAATAGTATTTTCGGTCACACGTAGAGCCCATGAGAATGAAATAAAATAAGCTTGGAAACGGAAATAAAGACAGCAACTCAACCATGATTAGGTCAAGGATCCAATCAATATATGCCTCAAACATTAATTACAGTAATAACTCATTAAAATAGGAACTTGTTGACGTTAGATATACATGTATATAGTTAATAGAAAGGAAGTATTTTTTTTTCTTCTGTTTGTCTTTTATAGATTTCGACATAGTTAACAAGATTTCGTATAGTTATTTTGGATTGGGGAATGAGAACAGGAAGAGAAAGGAAAACATAGAAGGGTAAGAGTGAGAAGAGATTGAAATATTGTTTTTAAAAATGTCTAGTTGGGTGGAGAGAAAATAGATAAAAATTAGAAAATGAGACAATAATAGGAAAAATTAGAAGAATGTTTTTATAAGATTTTAGTACTCGACGAAAGGGAAAAATCAACATAAAGGAGGTGGGCAAAGTAGATGTAAATTTGCTCACATGCCCCCTTAAACAACCCCCCCCCCCCCCCCATATATATATATATATATAGTATTATTTTTGTACGAATCATTTCACATTTTAAAAGTGGGAATCGGACATTTGACGGTGAGTCTAAAAATGGGAGAGTGAGTGCCTACAATTTAGTCGATAATTTCTACGCTCACCGTTAGGTGACACATGCCCGGTTCACACTCTTAAAATGCAGATTGATCGGCACAATAGCATTATTATTATTATTATTATTATTATTATTATTATTATTATTATTATATATAAAGAGAGAGAGAGAGAGAGAGAGAGATTCAAAACTGAACTTAAAAAATGAACCTCTCCCAATTACAATAAGGAATTAATGTTCATTTTTTAGAGGGTCAAGAGTGAAGCCGAGAGAGAGGGTCATGAGTGAAGCGAAAAAATGAACATTAATTCCTTGTAATTGGAAGAGATTCATTTTTTAAGTTCATTTTTTTTTAGAGAGAGAGAGAGAGAGAGAGAAAGAGAGAGAGCGAGAGAGAGAGAGAGAGAACGACTTTCATACATACAACATATAATATCCACCCATGCGAACTATTTTTTTTACAATAGTAAAAAAAAATGGGTTGAATTTTTTGGATCAAATACCAAAAAGTCCTTCAAACATTTTTTAATACACATTTAATCTAAGTCTTTTATTTTGTACCAAAAAGTCCCTTATTCTCTTATCTTTAAAGGTCCGCGCCAGCGGCATGGTAAAACCTTTTTTGCATGGTGAAGGACCATTTGGTGTAAAATAAAAAGGTTTGGACTATACATGTATTAAAAGAAGTTCAAGGGACTATTTGGTATATGCTCCAATTTTTTTTATGGTATTTAAATATTTCAGTGAATCTAAAAAAAAAAAATCAACTGAAAATAATATTTTTTTGCTATTTTAAAAAAATAGATCAAATATAACATATTTTAAGCAGCTTAAAAACTATCATATTTGACCGACTTTTTTAAAATAGTCAAAAACTATCATTTTGAGCTTTTTTTTGTGGGGTTCACTAAAATATTTAAATGCCACACAAAAATATCAACTCAAAATTATATTTTTACTATTTTAAAAAAATAGTCCCCATGTGTGAACCTTATTTGTGGTATGTATGAGAGCGCGACTCATATATATATATATATATATATACACACTAGGGTGTACCCGTGCGGATGGAAATGTCAAATAAAAAGTAGTTTAATTGTACATAATTTCAAATTATAAAAAATGATTCTCTAATTCATATTTTAAAAGGTAAATTACAACATACCCCCATGAACTATTAATTTTTTTATACCTAACTCAATAGTTCAAGGGGATTGGTTTAACATATCCTATTTTAAATTGCGTATAAATTTTAAATTGTAATTTTATAATGGCGTTCTACCCCACCTCGCTTCATCCAACCCATGGGTCACAATACTTGTTTTCCTTACTTCACAATTTTTATAGTTATAAGATTAAGGTTTCAAGCCTCCACTTATTCCATCACATTTTAATTAATTTAGAGACTCTCCAGTCTTTTCCGTATACGAATGTCAGTAAACCACCCCACATATAAATATATACATGCATGTACCCTTTTAGTCTCGTGATTTCCACATACATGAACCCTTCTATATACCTTCGACCAAACAAACTTTCAAAACCCTCTTATATGTATACGAACACATATTAGGGTGTACCCATGTCGATGCCCCCAATAAAAATATTTTAATGATTTATTATTCCTCAATTTTTTTTAGTTTTAATTGTTATAGAGCAATTGAGAATTTTAAACACGAAAGAAAAATAAGCATACTGATTAAAAATTGACATTTCTAAGGACATATATAAGTCGGGATTTGTCATTTCATTTCAAAATTTTGACACGTGTTAGTGATGTAAGAGAGTTAATAATTTAAATAGATTAACATGATAACATCAAAAAATCGGAAGGTAATTTTTTTAAATAGTAAAAACTTCTAATAAATTTTTAATTATTGATATGATAAGTGTACCACCATTGAGAAAAGGCTCATGATTGAATATTTTAATACATGTGCACCATTGATCCATGTGCCCACAACATGTGTAGCTCCATCGAGATCAACATTATCATATGTATACCCTTTAATATGCACAACATATTAAGTTTACTTTAAAACCATCATTTTAAATATGGTGTTTAAGATGTTTAAAGAATTATTTTTCTTTAAAATCACAGTTCAAGATGTTTAAAAAATTATTTTTTACTCCACAAAAACAAATTAATATCATTTCTAGGACACTATTATGAAAAACAAGAGATAAAAAGTCAGTAGCGCCTCGAAAAAGAGTAAAGAACATTGAGATTAAAACCACAAAATACTATGAAACATGCCAACTCGTACAACCACCACAAAAAATGAAACATAAAATAAATAAGGTTCAAATTGAAAACCACAAAATATCAAAACTCAACAATAACCAAGCTCCAAAAAACATAGGTTCAAAATTTTTCATATCTGGAAGGTATTAATGTTTGTTTCCTCTAAAAATTAAATTAGGGTACCTTGCAACCGAGAGATCTGGAGGAGAAAGGGTTTAAATTGGAAACTGATAGTGATGTAATTTCTTAAGACGGGGAAATAATTTTAATAAATACTAAATACATTAATGTGGAAAGGGGAGAAATAAATACGTTGATGTAAAAAATACAAAAATCCAATATTTACGTCGTCTCATTCTTACGTGGTAGAAGTTCAAGAAATGAGAGATTCTTTCCATCGAACACCGACACTTGGATGAGGCTCAGATTCTTTCCATCGAACATCAAAAATCGAGATTATACCCATAAAAAATTAAACCCATAAAATCTAAACCCATATATGTTTTCGGTAACACATAGTCACCAAACCAAGTTCAGATCTGATAACCCCCACCAAGATTATATCCACAAAAACTAAACAAAGAAATGAAACAATCAATCTCATGGGTCTAAGTAATCCAAAAAATAAAATCAAACCTGTAAAATAACACTTTCAATTTGATGTGTCTAACCCACAAATCTTTCAATCCGATCATCCATGTACAACACCATATATTATCCTGGTACCCAAAACAATTTGAAACAAATTGGAACCATGGTACTCTATTTTTAAACCGTCGCTACCTGAACGGACATGAGTTTTCTTTAACCTGCTAAAGTCCAAGAACTGTTGAAAATAATATAAAATAAAAATTAAGCCTTTAACGCTATGGATCAAATCAGTCTAATGTGGTGAATTTAACTCAGTAGAGACGATCCTGGTGAGAAATTCAGAGATGGGTTGAGTTGATAAGCTTAACACCGTGCGCATTCTGGCATCAACTACTGCTAAACTACGCCGGACGTTACTAAATAAAAATACCATTCTTAGCATGTGACATAAATATGAGACATTCAAAACTTTAATTCCACAAGATAATATGCAATTAAATCCAACGAATATATGTAAAAATATTCAATCAATAATGTCCATCACCATGCTAATCTCTAAAATAAATCCAACTCTAATAATATTTAATACTCAAATGAAATAATCCAACAATAAATATCTAACTGAAAATCATAAACAACTATGGAACCGATTGACCCACAAAATCCATAAATGAAAGTCTCATGATATAAACGACGGAGCGAAAAGTAATTCTAAACTACTAAAGCAAGTAAAATAAATCTCCAGCTGCACTCCCTAAGAAAATCTCCAATCACTCCTGTATAGTACTCCAACACTATACCTAAAATATTAGTCAACTCAATGGGTCAGAGCCCACTGTATGAATACTAGATACTCCTCCCAGTTAGGATCCGTAAACTCAGATAATAACATTATACATGATAAACATCACAATAGACACTACACCAAAAAGGCTAAATTATCACCTTTCAGCTTTGTCACGATCATTGACTGTGACAAAAAACACCCATTTTTTGTCACAGTAAATGACCGTGACAACCTTATAAAGTTGTCACGGTCAAAGACCGTGATAGGTCCGTGATAACTTTGTTGGTAAAAAAAACCTTCCCCCTTCTTTTTTCCCACCATTTTCACTCCCCTTCGTTTTACTCTCTCTCTACGGTTTCAGGTTAGTTTTTTTTTCTCTCTTTCTCTTTCCTTTGTATATATGTGTGTGTGTATACAGGTGTGTGTGTGGGAGGGGGGGGGGGGAAGTGGGGTGGTGGTGTGAATGTGTTTGTGTATAGGTGTGTATGTGTACAGGTGTGTGTGGTGGAGGGAGGGGGAGGGGGAAATGGGGGATGGTGGGGCAGGGGGCCTGGGGCGTGGTGTGTATGTGTGTGTGTGTGTGGTGGGGAAGAGGGAGGGGGAAATGGGGTGGGGGGGGGGGGTGAGGCAGGGGGTTGGGGATTGAGTGGGTGGCGGTTAGATAAAATTAAGGGGTTGAAATAAAATCTCCCTAAAAGTATTATTACAATAGGCCAATGGTATGCTACTTGTGTATGACATAACTTTTTGGTAATTTTCAAGAATAATTTTGTATTTATAAGTTTAAATGAAATTTCATGTCTTGTGAGATTTATTTCATATCTGAAAGAGTCTACTTTTTTATTGTACATGACTCCGATGCTAATTTTTAGGGTGTTTTCTAATTTAGGGACTAGTTTTTATTTAAAAAAAACTCAACATTTCATGCTTCGTGGCTGCAATACATCCTTGATAACTTATAATTAGTTAGAAAGTGATAATGTTGAGTTAATTGAGTAGATGAATTAAAATGAGTACGGGATACACATTTGTTGGTTTGTTGTTACTGTTGGATTATATTGGACGGATGTGGTTTGATATGGAAGTTGGTTGTTTAATTTTTTTTTAAAACCCTTAATTCAATTCACACTAATAAATTCTTAAATAATTATATTATCTTAATTTACTGAGTTGGTTATTTTGAAAGTGGTACGACCACTGGATTATTGACAAAATGAGGGGAGGGGGAGTTTTCAACTTTTTTCTAAAATTACTTTGTGTCACGACCCGTTCAAGAGTGGCACGACCACGAAATTATAATAATTAAATAAAACATACTTGAAATTACACATAGTGCGCATAGATACTAGCTTTCTAGTTCTCATGCGTACGCATTCAATAGTCCTTAGACTCGTTCGAGCGTCACTACCCCTGTAATGAGATCTCTCCATTCCCCCATGACCGGGCTTACCTATTCCCGGCGTTCGACCTCACAACGTGCGAGGGATGTTTCCATGGGCGGTGATGCTGTTGAATCTGTGGGTGTCTCTTCGCAACCAGAGATAACTCTCCCAATCCCTTCTGATTTATTTCCTCCACCTGAGCTCCTTCTGCCCATCGTTCTTGCTGAAGAAAGTGACTCCGAGGTAAGATTTCCTCTATAATTTATTTGGTATGATGTCCCTTCACTCTCACCCCATTATTTATTTATCGTGGTAAACCTTGAGATTTTGGGTGCCCTAAGTTGAAGTGTCGTCGTTGTTAGCTTACATTCTTCTTCCCACGGTGCTGACGAGACCTTTGACCATAATTCCCCTTTTCAGTGCCATAACTGAGAAGTAACATTTAGAGGCATTTCTCCTTTTTCTGTACTTATTCCTCCTTTTTTAACACTGAGCTTCCTGTTACATCTTTCTCCCAATCTTGTTCCACCTTCTCTTGATGGTCTGCATGCGTATAGGGCCAAGGTTGGTGCTTCTTCCCCTTATGGTGGTTTTTCTGCACCCGCCCATATTGGGGCCTCATTTGGGAGTCCATCATCTTCTCCCAGTGAACCACCTGTGCTGGCTTTGGTACCCTATGTTGGTGGGGGAGCTATGCCCACCGTTGAGGCTTATGCAACCAGGGGTCCCGTTGGGGCTTCTGATGTAATAAGGCCACCTCCAACGGTTTCTGCCCCCGCGTCCACCATAGTGATTCCCGTTCTAGCTCCTACCACGATTGCGGCATTTTGCTAATTCTCTGCATTTTTGTTAAAGAATTTTTACCAACTCCACCTATATGGTGACTTAACAACAAAAACGCTTGTTAAGATTTTTTCATAAACTCCACCTTATAACGGTGACTTAACAACGAAAACGCTTGTTAAGATTTTCTATAAACTCCCCCTTATAACGATGACTTAACAATGAAAACACTTGTTAAGATTTTTCATAAACTCCACCTTATAACGGTGACTTAACAATGAAAACGCTTGTTAAGATTTTTCATAAACTCCACCTTATAAGGGTGACTTAACAACGAAAACTCTTGTTAAGATTTTTCATAAGCTCCACCTTATAACGGTGACTTAACAACGAAAACACTTGTTAAGATTTTTCTTCTAACACCCTCTGCTACTTCTCAGGTTACACGGGAGAATTCTCCACCCGTTCTTTCACCTATTGGCTCACCCCATCGAGAACCTACCGTCTCGAAAGATTCTAGCCATGATGACCAAGGTTCCACGACCGGTGCTATAGCAGAGAGTGAATCTGGGTGTGAGCTTCCTCTGACCGACTTGACTCCTCATGCTTTCTGCCTGATGGTGCTTCAGTGTTCTCCCCAAATACCTGCTAACCATCGTTTAGTGATTGAGAAACTTGCGAACCATTATCCTGAAACCTTCACGGTGGATTGCCTACGTTCAAACATCTCTGTTATGAATTATAAGCTTCAAGGCATGGCTACCGTTGTTGCTGAAATTGCCAGTACTCCCACTGCAAACGTTATCAGACCCCTCCTTAACCAATTTCTGGGCTATCTGAGGGAGCTGGGTCATGATGGCTTCCGATTTGACTGGCTTATAATGCACTTGAAGACTTTAAAGAGCCAGCAGCTGGTCAGCGAGAGGGAACTTCTGCGGCAACATCAGGAGGACCAACGGGCTGAGGAAGCTAGGTTGGTCGAATTAGGTAGAGGATGCCGAAGAAGATTTTCATCTAGTCAAGCTGAAAGGAGAAAAACTCCTCATCGAACGTACACAAGTGCAAATGAGGTTGGAGGTTTCCATTAACGCCCAACAGTCTTGCACCACAGCTTCTTCGGGCCTTCCTGGAGATTTTTTCTCTTCTTCAGATCTATGGTTCCTCTTAGGCTAATAAAATTTTGTATATATCTTCCTTTCACTTCTTTCTATGTAATTCTTGGGCAGTAACTCCCAATTTTGTAATGCTCTATCATTTATGAATGAATGAAAAATGTATGTTTTCCAATTCATCTATGTGTTACGACTGCTTTTTTATGTTATAAATTTCTACATTTCTATAACTCTTTCACTCTGTTCAAGTCATAAGTAAAACTTGTATATTCATAAAAACAGTTGTTTATAACAATGGTTCAGACTTAATTGTCTATACATGATAAACCTTCAGCCATTTATTGTTAACCTTGAATGGCTTATCTTCCTCCATCCTAGAAATTAAGCAATAACCTGAGTCATGAGCTTCTTTTACAACAAAAGGTCCGTCCTAATTGGCTGCAAACTTTGGTAGAGGAAGCCCCCTGATGTGCTTTACCGCTGCTTTCAAAACGAGGTCTCCTTCCACGAACTTCCTGGGTCTTACCAAGTTATCATATGCCCTGGAAATCTGTTTCGTATACATTTAAAAGTGTTGCATCGCATTATCTTTGTGCTTGTCTAATACTTCCAACTGCACGTGTCTATTTTGAGGGAGCATGCTGCTTCGCAAGGCATATCGAGCAGAGTGAACTTCTAACTCCACTGGAAGGATTGCCTTTGCCCCATAAACAAGCGAGAACGGAGTGTACCCTATGAGTTTCCTCTTGGTTGTTCTATAGGCCCATAACACAGCTAGTATCTTATCGTCCCACGATCCTGGGAAGTCCTCCATCACCTTAGCCAAAATATTAACAAAAGCTTTGTTAGTCACTTCGGCTTGACCATTTCCCTCTGGGTATGCCACTATAGAAGTATGATGAATAATGGAGTACTTGTCTGTGAGCATTGTTACTTCTGAATTAATGAAGGGCGTCCCGTTATCTGAGAGAATAACCTTTGGGATCCCAAAATGGAAAATGATGTATTCTCTAATTAATTTGCTCACCACCCCAACCGTTTCCCTTCTGAGTGGTATCGCTTCGGCCCACTTTATAAAGCACTCTGTTACTACTAGTATCCATATCTTCCCCCTCGAAGAAGGATGTATTTCTCCGACCAGGTCAAATGCCCAAGTGTGAAAAGGGTAAGGCATTGCCAGAAACTGTAAGTCTACAGATGGGCATGGATTATATTTCCATGAAGTTGGCAAGCTTTGCATTTTTGAACGAACTCAGCAGAGTCTTTCTCCATCGTTGGACAATAATACCCCAACGTCATTAGCTGATCATATAACTTGGCCCCTCCTATGCGAGCTGGATCATGCACCTGTTTGAGGACCTCAGTTACTTCTTCCTTCGTGATGCAACGGAATATCCTGTTGAAGTATCCCCTTCGATAGAGATGCCCCTCCTGGATATAGAACCTTGGGGCCTTCACTTTAGTCCCATCACATTAACTTTTTCTGTTGGGACAACTCCATCTTGAATGAAGTCGATATAGGGATGCCTCCATTCCGTTTAAGCTTCAACGAAATAACATTCAGTCGCTTCGAAAAATAGATGACACTTATCGCACCTCCGTTGTAGCTCTGCCGCCTCCTTCTTCATTCTAGGTCAGAAATATCCCTCTCTTTGAATTCTCCTATAAAGAGGTACCTCAGTTGTTTCGCAGTTCTCCTTATGTGTTTTCTTCGACCTTCACTTTGCTTCTTCTAGGCAAATATATCTTGACAACCATCCCCCTGTATTTTTGAAGTAGAGATTTCCCTGGTTTGTAAAATATTGGGCCAACTCTCTTAGCCCCATCGCTCCTTTGCCAGACTCTAGTTGCTTCCTAATCTCTCCCCTCCAATCCGCGTCCTCCTCCATCGGTAGGATTGATTGTACCACCGAAGGAGCTATTCTTCGTTGGATTATGACGATAGTTGTATCGTTCCTCATGACCATTTTTTGGGCAATAGTTACATACGCATCTGGATGGCAGTTCATCATTCTGGGATGTCTCTTGATCTTGGTCCGATGGAACTGGCTGAGGAGCCTCTTAATGATTGTTCTGTATGGTGCCAGGTTCATATGCTTCAATGCATATTCTCCGTTTACTTGCTGAATCACCAAGTTCGAATCACACTTAATGCAGAGTGAACGAATTCCCCTTCGAAGAGCCTCTAGCAACCCCAACACTAACGCCTCGTACTCTGCTTCATTATTGGAACAAGGGAAATCTAACTTGAAGAAAAGGCAAATCTCTTCCATTCCTTTTGAAAGAATAACCCCTGCTTCTCCCTTCTTTTTTTCTGAAGATCTATCGAACTGCATCGTCCATTCCTCATCAGTTGCATCCAGATAATTAGCTTTTAAGTCATCTCCTGGAATGTCTTCTTTAGGTGGTTCAAACGTTCCTAATGGAAAAATTGCCAATAGATCGGCATAGGCCTCGCTCTTGATCGCGCGAGGGACCACACACTTCAAGTCATATTCGAAGAGGATGAGGAACCACCTAGATGCCCTGCCAATTAATATAGTTCTTACCAATAAATACTTAATAGGATCGCATCTAGTTACAATATGAATTGTAAAAGACAACATATAATGCCTAAGTTTTTGTGCTACAAAGACTAAGGCTAAACAATGCCTTTTTAGACTGCTATATCTAATCTCTGGACCATGTATGATTCTACTGAGGTAGTAAACTGGTCGTTCTTGCCCGTCAATTTCTTATGCCAGTAAAGCTCCAACGGACCTCGTGGTAGATGTGAGATATAACTGCAACGGTATTCCCGCCCGCGGGGGAACCATGGTCTGTGGTGAAACTAGCAGCTTCTTCAGCCCAGCAAAAGACTCCTGGTGAACTTCCTCCCACCTGAACTTCGTGTTCTTTCGCAACAGATGCATCAACGGGTGTGTCACTTTGGCCAATCCAGGCATGAATCTTATAAGGTAGGAGACTTTACCGAGGAAACTCTTCAGCTCCTTTATCGTTCTTGGGTATGGCATCTCCAAGATCGTCCGCTGCCTATCCTGATCCATCTGTACCCCTTGTCGATCCACTACGAAGCCTAGGAATTTCCCACTCATTACTTCAAAAACACACTTTAGTTGATTCATCCTCAATTTATACTTCCTGCATTGAGAGAACACCTTTCTCAAATCACTCAGATGAGACTCCTCCTTCCTCTATTTGATGACTAAATCATCCCCATAGAATTCTACAAATTTGTGGAAGAAGTCATGAAAAATGTCCATCACTGTTCTCTGATAAGTAACCCCAGCATTCTTGAGTCGAAATGACATTACTCTGTACATAAAGTTTCCCAACGGGGTTCTAAATGACATTTTCTCTGCATCCGTGGGGTCCATCTTAATCTGGTTGTACCCCACATACCCATCCATGAAGCTATACATCTCATGACCAGCTGTGGCATCGATCAAGATATCAATGTAGGGTAGAGGGAATTCATCCTTGGGGCAAGCCCTATTCAAATGTCTGAAGTCCACACAGATCCTTATTTGGTTCTTGTCTTTCTTTCCCACCGGCACAATGCTAGACAGCCAAAGTGGATGCTGTATCGGTTTGATGAACCCTGCTGCTAATAACCGTTGGACCCCTTCCTTGATCTTCAAGTCTAGCTCTGACTTGTATATTCTCGTCGCTTGCTTCACCGAAATGGCCTAAGGAATCACGTTCAAATTGTGGCAACTAACTTCTTCGTCCAGTCCCTCCATCTCTGTGTACTTCCACGCGAAAACTTCTATGAATTCCCGAATTAACTCCACTAAGGACTCTCTCTTCTCTTTATTGAGGTATTTCACGATAAAGATAGGTCGAGGATCCTCCCCTTCTTGGGCCAGGTTTAACTGCTCCAACTCTTGTGCTTGCGGCCTTGGTTGATCCGTCATGTAATCAGGTTCTTCGGCCACATCTTTTACGAATTCTTGTATGTTGGAGTTATCTATCACCATACATTGCCCTTGTTGATCTACTAAAAAACATTCATATATCGGGTCAGCCTCATCATCGTCCCCTTTGGCCACCCATTCACACCGTCACAACCGATAGACCACCTTTCCTTCTTCGGTGATGACCTTTTTGTACTGTCTGCTGGCCATTACAACAACCTTTATTTTCTTTTCCCTGGAAGCCTCAGTAATCCTTCCTCCTAAAAATCGACTCAACACTCTCTGGTGTTGGGCCTCGTGCTGCATCGGGTCCACTCTAGGTCTCATCCTGTCTTTGAGCTGCTTTGAAATATTTTGGGGCCGAGGGACCTCCCGAGGGGCCTCCTTAGCCATCTCCCTTTCGCCACCGACACCTTCTTTATTTTACTCGTTTAAAGGCTCCATTCTTTCTCTAATCGAGGGAACCCATGCTCCCTCCATTCTTTTCATTAGGACCCGGACATCTTCCTCCAGCTCTGTGTAAAACGTTGCATCTACCCAATGAGCTTCTTCAACAACGAAGGGCCTTCTCGTAGATCTAATAGTCACCCCCGTTCCTTTGATATTTTCCTTGGCACATTGGTGATACGTGGAGGGAACTAGACCTTGGTTGTGCATCCATACTCTTCCTATTAATAGATGATAGGAAGTTGCGCTTTCTATTACATGGAACTTGATGTGGGAACTCAAGTTTCCCATCACGATCCCAACATTTACGTATCCAATGGACTTGGAAGATTAGTTGTCATATCCCGAAATTACCAAAGGCATGAGGACCAACCTTTCTTCTGGAATATTAGCCGCGTGGAAGGAGTTGATCGTCATAATATTAATGGAAGCACCCCCATCCATAAGAGTCCTTGCAAAGCTTACCCCGTTGACGCTGGCGGTTACATACAGAGGCCTATTATGAGGGAACCTTACAGCACTATCTGCATCGCTAAAGGTTACTTTTGACAGAAACCTTTTTACTAACCTAGCCATGGGTCCCCTCCATCTCAGTGAGGGGACTGCGTTCCTCTTTGCAATGTCTAAGATCGCCTGCGTTATTTCTAGTCTGCTCTCCTTCGATATCCCTACTTGCTCGAAAAACCAAGTGAACTTTGGGGATTTTGAAACTGCACTGTATTCTATGACCGGGTCTATTTCCTCGTCTTCTATGACGTATACATCCTCCGCGTCTTTAGTGCTTGCTTCATCGTAGGCTAAAACTACGTTAGCCATTCCCGTAGTGCAACTTTTCAGAGCTTCTTCCAACTCCCTCTGCTTCATCGTTAACCTTCCTTTTTCTCTTTCTTCCTCCTCATTATAGGCCATCACTAGATTGGCCTCGTACACTAGAAGTGGGTTGTTATTAATGTTCTGCGAGGGGATTTGCAACGTTCCTGCCTTCATGTACTTGTCAATGATTCTTTTTAGTGGGAAGCAGCTCTTTGTTGGATGCTGAATCTTCCGATGAATCTGACAATATTTAGGATCAGCCCTCGTTGCAGCATCGGGTTCTTCCACCGGAACGCCCTTTGGTTCATAGATCGTTCCACCTTAGACCATTGCATTATAATAAATCACAGCCTCTTCTATCGTCCAAGGCAACAGTGGTGGGTCTTCTCTGTCTCTTCCAAATTTCCTCTTGTTGTCTTTCTTCGGTGTCTTTCCCCCATCTACTCCTTCGGTGTACCCCACCCATGGGGGCTGAGGCCTTCCTCTCCCAGGTTGCATCGACTGCCTAAACATCGTGGGCACCACTATCGAGTTTGGTCGTACAACCATGGAGATCTTCCTTGCAGCCTTTAAGAACGCTGAAAAAGTTCCCTCGCGCATCTCGTTGATGAGATGGCAAATGTACTCAGGAAGCAACACTTCTGCATAGATCTGTAATAGTTTAGACTCTTTGGCCTCCTCTTTTACATCGAGGGATCTTTCCCTGAACCTTCGAACGTAGGCCACCACGTCTTCCCCAAGTCGTTTCTTCTCTCTCCCCAACTGGGTCAGAGTAAACTCATCCTCTACTAGAAAGAACTTCTGGACGAACAACACATGCATCTCCTCCCACGTGGAAACACTCTTGGGAGCTAAGTGCGAATACCAAGTGTATGCTTTATCGGTTAGGGATTTGGAAAACTCTCTCAACCTAAGCTTCTTATTGTTGCAGTACGCCCCCAAGTGCTCCACGAAACGTTTAATATGATCCTTCGGGTTTCCACCCTTTTCCTATGTATTTTTCAAAGATAGGAGGAACATAATCCTTTGGATAAGGCTCATCATTGTATTCCTGAGGGTAAGGCATCCAAAAGTCGTGATAGACCGAAGCTACCTCACTCACAGATTGCGAGGAAGCCTGCATGAACTTCAGCATCTCCTTTTGCATCTCCTTTCTCATTTCCTCCATGGATGATGATGAAACGACCAATGGGGTCACAGGCTTAATGCCCGTTACAGCTAGAGCCATCATTGCAGCTGGAACCATTACTACTCCTGATATTCCCACCGCTGGATTAACAACGGAGGGTATACTCGCTGGGACTGTTCCCGTTGCGCCCGCACCTGGAGGCGCCATTGGGGATGCTCCTGGTATTATGAAGGAATTGGCTTCAAGTCCTCCCAGCACCGTTGAAGCTACCGAAGTTTGCAAAAACTCATAAAACTTACTCATAAGGAGTGCCACCTGAGTTGGTCCCAAGCCAGCACCCATGGAAGCTTGTGTCACCCCTGGAATGCCTGTCGTCGCCTGGATCGGAGGTACCTCTATTCAAGGAGCCCCATCCCTTAGAGCCTTCAGTTCTCGCGCACCTTGTTCTTCATTATGTTGGATGTCATCAAAGTTGAGCCTTCGATTAACATTATCCTGCGCCATTCTCCTTGCTTAGAAGAATGCCTCCCCAGTAGAGTCGCCAAATGTAAGAGGGTACTTTGGATTATAGATGGAGGCGTAACCCCATTGAAGTATGGTGATGATAAGTTAAATATCTAAAACCTTGAATTAGTGATTGAACATGCAAACACAAATCTAATGAACATAGGACTCAGTTTAAGCTCACAAATCTCTCGTGTATGACTCAGAAAATAGTAATGAACTCAGAAATAGCTTAGCTAGAGGAAGAGAAAAGTAAGCACCCTAGATACACCTTGGTAGGCAGGCAAGCACGCCCGAAACACTCTCACGAATCTCTGTCACATATTAAAAACTTCGTAATAAATGACAATGGTGAGTGAATAAGACCTCTGGTTTGTAATAACTCTCTCTCTGATGTGTATTCTCTCTAGTAATAACTTCTTAAACTATCAAAAGATAATCATGCCCTCAAAGGTGGTTGGGGTCCTTAAATAGCCCCTCACATCACCCCCAAGGCAACTCAGTCATCAATGCCTGCGAAATACCTCCCTCATACTTTATGTCACCAACATTAAATGCCTGATGCACTAGGTGTCTCCACGTCATAAATATTAAATGCCAAGACAGGCCTTTTACCTAACCACTGTGTGTCAGGGGGCTGTAGTCACAGAGGTGGATTACCAACTGGCTCACAGCCCCAAATACCACAGTGGTTTACTCAAGTGCATGTCTGATATTGTTTAGCTAGCTAGTGACATCACCTAAAGTAGATGTTACGTTAAGTAGAGGGCTGTTTGGTTCACAACTCAACCCTCGATGGAACTCCAAGCTGCTCCGCCCGAGGTTCCACGGTCAGGGTTCTTCGGTGTTTTACCTGGTGTATGTAAGATGGTTAGGACAATCCCCAATGATGCCTCACATCTCAATCCTCCAAACCAAGTCCCTCTAAAATTCCCACGAAGAGGTCGTTCGATAGAGCATGAAAGCTCTCCTAGGACCTGCCAAGCCTGGTCTCTCGTGAGTACTGTTCGACCTCACACAAATTCACTATTTCTCGTTGCATGATTACAATCGTTATATCTCATAGCCAATATAAACAATTATACAATCATGACTAAATAACCCAGAAAGCTAAAGTATGAGTTGCCACGCTAAGCTGCCTCGCCTGAGTTGCCACGCTAAGCTACCTCGCCTGAGTTGCCATGCTTTCTTAATCCCAAAGACTGTTGCTAATGGGTGAATTATCCCTAATTTCAGGATTACATTCAAACACCCTTTACAACATCAAGGCCAAGGTGCTCGTCATGCATGTGATACCCAAAAAGGAGAACTCCACATTGTGGTTGCGCGAATAATCCGGCGTGGCACATATTGAGAGGTGTATTAATGCGTATATCATGTGGACTTACTTCCTCCTCCAACCTACCCCAGACTCTATGCAGTGACATTATTTGTATCTATTTTATTTGGAGACTTGGATTATATTTGTATTGTTTTGATTTGTAATATTTTGGTTTGGATATGGATTATATTTATATTTTCTTTGAATATGGAATTATGTATACAATGATTTGGTGCATTTTTTCTATTTTATTTGGATATATATTGTTTGAACAAGTACAATTTTTCTATAACAGGTACAAATATACTGATGGGCAGTGGCAGTGGCCATACCGCCCATCAGATTTTTTTAAAATTCTGCCCAGAATTATCACGATCATTGACCGTGACAATTATTTTACGGTTTGTCACAGGTTTGTCATGGTTAAAGACCGTGACAAAAATTTTCACGGTCTTTGATCGTGACAAGTCCATGACAAAAACAGTTGTCACCACCCAGACTTTTCACGATCAATGACCGTGACAATCCGAAAATTTTGGTGTAGTGAGAGTATTTTAAATTAAATGAGATATATATAAAAATGCGAGTAAAAATAAACTACTACCATCTACCCACATAACTAAGTTACCCTAATTGTTTAAGTCCAATAATTCAATTTCAGCCACAATTTAAACATTAGTTCTTAATCTTCCTTAAATTACTTTATTAAATTATTTTTATTCATGCGACACCGCTATGTCTAGTTAACCCTTTATCGAATCTGCACACACTCTTGGAGCACTTAAGATTCTAACACATCATACCCATTCCTCTCACTATTGCCAGTCAACCCGTATTCTATCAGCTCTGCACATACTCGTGAGGTTTCATGCATGATACATCAATATAGCCAGTCATCACTTATTCTGTCAGCCCTACACATAGTCGTGATGCCAACACACACCCACGTCACTATGTCCAGTCGAACCGATAACTATCAGCCCTGGACATACTCCTGACGCAAATTCATATCAATACCCGTTTACTATCATAGGCAATAATTATTAATTTCTCAGGTTCTCAATAGTTTCTATTAGCCCCACCCTTTTATCGAGCATAAATCCTCAAATCATCCTTAGTCCCATACCTGGAGGTCTCTAAAACACAATTGTATCTTAGCCTATCATTTAGGAAGAATAACTACTAATAGCTACTACCTAGCCTCGCACCTAGTCTCACGATCCAGCAAAAATAACTTACAATTCAACCCACCCTGAAACCATCCATTCGTAAAAATCCACACGAACTAGTACTATACGTAGAAAGTGTTACCAACCACTACACCAAAATGTTAATTTTGTGACTTCCTTTTTGTGACTGCTAATGGGGGTGACAAACTTATCACTCCCGGGAGCAGTCAAAAAATTATTTGTAACTCCCATTAGGAGTGATAAAATCAAGGGTAATAAAAAATTTAAGTCAATTAGTTTGTCACTGCTAATGAGAGTCACAAATGTTGTCATTTAATTAATTTGTGACTCCTGTAAGCAGTCATAAATTTATAACTATCACAAGGAGTCACAAATTTAACAGTAGGCCTAAGTTATGACTCTTACGAGCAGTCACAAAATTATAACTGTTATGAGGAGTCACAAATTTTAGCCTAATACTAAATTTGTGACTGCTATCGACATTCATAAATTCATAACTGCTCATAAATTTTGGCTTAAGAGTTAATTTATAACTGCTTTTGGAAGTCATAAATTTGTAACTGCTCCCAACAGTCACAAATTTTAACCTAAGAGTTAATTTGTGACTGCTACTAGGGGTTACAAATTTTTTGGCATGCTTTAATTTCCCTCCTCTCTCTTCTCTCTCTTCTCATAACTCCCGCTCTCTTTCATTTCGCTTTTGTGAAGAACTAAACAAATCCCTCCCCTCTCTCTTACATTTTGCTGATGTGAGTTTTCATTTATGTTATGTAAATGCCATTTTTGATTTCATTTGTGTTTATGTAAATTTTCGATTTAATTTTGCTGTTGTGACTTTTATGTAAATGTCATTTTCGTCTATGTAAATGCTGAACATTTCATTTATGCGACGAACTGTTTTGAAATATCTTTATGTAAATCTCGTTTTCATTTATGTAAACGTTGGGCATTTTGCTTTAGGTTTATAGTGTTCGATTTAGGTTGTTCAGTTTGGGTTTGGACCCAAAATTTTTATAACATTATTTATGTGAAGAACTGTCTCAGAATATGTTTCGTATTCTCAAAATATCAACTATCTCGGAATAGGTTTGTTTGATTTCATAAATGATTAGGTTTGTTTTATTTCATTGTTTATGCTTCCATAAATGTTTAGGTTTGTTTGATTTCGTTATTTTTTTTAAAGAAAATCAAGCCGTACGCTTATATGCTGAAAATGTGAAGAAACATATTGCAATTAAGGTTGTAGATGGATCGTGTAAACTATGGCAGCCAACACGTTTGCAAACTTATATTCTAGGAAGAACAAATTGAGAAAATTGGAGAGAGGTTACTAGTAATTATTTTATGAAATGTGTATACGATTGAGAAGATAGGTTAGACCGGAGCATTTTAGCCATCAAGGTTCATTCTCATTATTAGTTTGTTATGTTGGATGGTCTTACTTCACCTTATCCTTACATATTTGACTTTTTTTTGGGTTAATTTTTAATCTAATTTGAGCTTTATGTTGAGTATATATCTTTGATTATGTTCTTAGTGCAAAACTTTGTTGGGACTGTGAATTTTGTTTTTAGACTTGAACGGGTCCTAAGTGACCTTCTAAGACCACGCCTTTTTTTTGAAGCACTGAACCTCCACATGAACGAGCCCTTTGGACTCCCTCGTGTTTGCTAAATAGGGGGGTGCAAGTACCAGAGCCACCTTAACACACACCCCAATTTAAATCTGGCACTCGAGGGGGAATAGAACCCAGACACCTTACGGTATACCCGCACTATCCTCAGGGCAAGTATCCGTGGGGAGGGATCGAACTCACGACCTATAGTCTAGAGCGAAACCCTCGTTACCACTAGACCAAGCCAAGGTGGATCATTCCACGACCACTTCTTGCAAAATTAGTACACAAAAATACTTTAAACTGATACTTCAAAAATGATTTGACTGGTCTGTTATGAGATAAAAGTGTAGATATGACATATTACTTCATCAATCAAGTTATCGAAACTTTAGTTTAAAGTAAATATATGTGTGGTCTCACATTATTGTTACTGGATTATGGAAGAATTATATAGTCCAATATCATAGCCAAACTTGGTTTATTCTGACATTGATAGGATTTATTATATACTACTCATTCAGGACTGACTGAAAAATAGCCTCATTGGTGTTGAAAACATGATAGTTGAAGGCATGCATCTGCTACATTGATGGTTAGATTAAATCCCCAACTGATGTGTACTCTATTGAGTCTTATATCTTATTATATACTACTTCGTGGACAACCGAGTGGATCTTAATGGAATTTTGTTTTTTTTATCAGAGTTTGCATCTGAACAAGGAGGATTGCCTTTTGATGTGATAAATAAGGCATTTTATAAAACTGAAGACGTGTCTTTATGTTTGGTTATACATTCAGGGATGACCCGACCACAAATTTTATAGGTTGGGTCATGTTGCTTTGTTGGGGCGATTTCAAATGATGTTATGTATGTGCTTGGTAGACTATCATATAGAGGTGGGGATAATTCTTTGAATGTGGTGGCAGAACGGTTATCTACGGATCGTAATGTTGTGGTTGAGGAGGTGAGGAAGGAGGTGAAGGCCCTTCATCCCGATGATTCACATATTGTGGTTTTGACTCGTGGTGTTTGGCGAATTAAGGGCATGATTCAGGTATTAATATTTTAGTTATGATTATGTTTTGTAATCTGTAGGATTCATCCCGTTATTTCTTATACGATTTATCCTTTAGTTCTTTCTAGTAAGTGGTCAACATTACCGAGTAGCATAAGATGCACTTGTAGTTTGATGTGACCTTGATTGTTTAAATCTTATAGATGAGTAGATAGTAATCAATTTTTATATAAGCGATTCCTCACAATTGAAGTTTTCAACGAAGCGCGACCAGGTGACATTAGTTCTTTTGAAAGTTCAAGTAATAATACAAGATACATAGTGCGCTCAAAATATCCTTGATACAATGGTATCTCAAATCTAGGAGGGGCCTGGGTACCATTCGATTTTTCAAAGTTGATCCAAATTAAGCTGACCACAAATAAAGTTTCAAGAGCACACTTACCTACGTTAACTTTCCCATTAATCACCATATGATATAGACATTTAGAACGCTTGTTAGGGTTATAAATGCATCACCAAGCTTCACTCATTCATTTCATAGAAGAAATATAATTAGCTTGTTGGGTTTTCATTCATTCATTGTCGATTTCGATTATAGATTGGAGTTTTATTTTCCATATTTGCAATTTTCTGAGCATTAAATCTTTAATTGTAAATTTATAGTCTCAACTTTCTTGTTAAAGGGTTGATAAAGAAGATATTGGTTAAAGGGCTAGACAATGATCAATGTCTGAACCAATAATTTAAAGTGCTGGTGTAATGTTGGTGCTAAACCAATAACACAACTGAATAATCATCAAATCACATGGAAAACTCAAACTGGTGTAATGTTGTTGCTAAAGAACTCGGATCAGCTCAGCTATGTCAGAAATGAGATGAATTAAGCATTCCCGATTAGACATTCTCTTGTTTGTTTTTTTACTCTCGTCGTTGTGGTGTTGAAGACCATTTTATGGTTTGGTTTGTACAAACTCTATGAATTTGACCCTTATGTTCGTCATTTGCATTGACCCTACCTTGGTGATGGTAGAAGCTTGTTCAATTTGACCACCCCAGTGATAGTGGTGTTCTGTGAGGGGTCAACTGTTGAAGTATCATGGTCCCCTTCTGGTTGAAAGTCATCAAACAGAGTGTGATTAATATTTTCTATCACCATTTCAAGAAGAATACAAAGAGTGGGCGGGTATGAACCAATGTATGGGGGATGTTGGTTGATAACAATAATGATACTGTTCTTGTTGAAAATGAGGTAAATGCCCTAGTGATTTTGGTTCAGAGTGTTTTTACTCAAAGTTTAGGATATCACAAATCTGACAATCTTGATCAATAGTCAGTTTGTTAATTTATAGGCAAAAATTGGCTTAGAGTGACCTTCAAGCAACATTAGTGCTAAATCTCCTCATCAAATTACTAATATCAGATCAAAACAATGTAAATCTTAATAGATCATTTACGAGTTTCATTTCAGATGATCAACTCCCCCACAATCCTTGTAATAAGTAGGGACACAATATACATAGTTTACACGTGGTTTCCACCATTTGAAATGGATTTCAGCGAGATCGCCCATTACTAGTTGAGGATTTTGGTCCTAACCATGCTTCAAAGTGGTTTTGATGCATTTAGCTAGTGTGTCTGACTAACGATCCAATCTTTCCATACTTAGTGGAGTAATATGAGATCAAGACAAAGTATAGTTTAATCAATAATTTATGAGCCTAATTTCAGATGGTCAACTCCCCTACAATCCTAGTGATGATCAGGGACATAATATACATGGTTTACATATGGTTACCACCATTTCAGGTGCATTCCACTGAGATCACCCATTACTAATGGGGGAGTCTGGTCCTGAACACTCATTAAAGTGGTTTGATGCATTTAATTAGTATGTCTGACTAACGATCCAGTCTTTCCACACCTGATGGAGTACTTTTTCCCTTATATTTTTGTCTTCTGCTTCTTTTTCTTCGAAATATTATTTTAGGTATTGATTACTGGTTTTCAACAAGTATAGTTCTTTGATATCTTAATAATTTCAGTATTAGTTTGTTTACATAAATTATCTAATGTGTTGAATTTGCACCCTATGAATAAGATATCAATACGTTACCGTTGTTTACTTAATTTTAGGTATTTGGTTGAGGTATTTAAAAAAAATTGCAAACAATGTGGGAGCTAAAAATTCGTGAATATTAATCTAAAAATTTTCAGGGTTAAAAAATTGCAAAAAGTAAAAAAAAATCGTCTTGGGGGCTTCCTCCCCCAAACTCCCGACTTTTGTTAAAAATTTCACAGCCCTTATTAAAAATCCTGGGTCCGCTACTGCCCTTACGTATGTCTCATGCTTTTATGATATCTCATTCCTTTAGGGGTTACTTATTCTTGATATGAACTTATCTCAATGAATTAAATTAAATATATACTGTGAGCAGGTTAATTCAGTGGTCAGGTGCTCTAACACTTGGGTGAGTGACATCTGCTAATAGTATATAGGAAGATGTAAAATGTACTTGATATACAATTATGCATATAGTGTATATTATATTAAGTAATTGATTCCTTTTGCTTCTCGTGTCGTGAAGATTGGGCCTGAAACACGACTTTCTGTGACAAGACAAAAAAACTATTTGTTTGAGGCGCTTTCTTTTATTTTCGCTTTGTACGGAGATGGGGCTGCCAATCAGGGTCATTTGTTTGAGGCACTTAATATGGATGCGCTTTGGAATTTGCCTTCTATTTTGGTTTGCGAGAATAATCACTGTTAGGATTTCGATATTTATATTTCAATGCATCATTTGTTGTTGTCATTGAATTATTTCATTGATTTTGAATCTTGATGTTGTTGCAGATGGTATGGGTACAACCAAATGGAGAGCTTCCACATGTACCTAAAATTTGGGTTCCATGATTGGAACGCAAGATCTCACGGACATGACATTCAAAATTCAATGTAGCTTTCTTATTCCTTCCCTCGAATGTTTGTAGCATAAGGGAGTTAGATATAAATTTCATATTGATTGATCTTAGGGGTTGCAAATTATGTTTTTGGATCGTGTTATGCCCCAACCCGACCTGGCCCATTAAAACACAAGTACGTTATGACTTCTTATTTTTTTACTTGACACGGACACGAACCATATAAAACATAACATTATTCGTAATTTTCACTCATAATATGCCTAATAGGACACGAATAAGAACATGAAAACACAATATGACACAAATAACACAACACACGAGTCATATTTTTTACACGACCACTACTCGATTTCTTATCAAAAAATTCTAACAAAAACACGATTCATCATGTCAATTTCTTGGTGTTTCCAAAATCACCACCTCCAATAGTTCTTGCTGATCCACTGATAGGATTCTAAAAGTCTATCTTCTTATTTTGTTGATGCATGCATCTGAAGTAAATATTTTGTCTAAGTTGTGTAGAATCAGTAGGTAGGGTGTGTGAACAATTGAGGAATATTATATTTGTCTTTTGAGTACATAATCCTGGCAAGTTATAATTATTTACCGAAGCATCTTCCATGTACTTTTCTTATTCCCTTTGGTTATTGCGGCTTTTTGTTTGTTCTGTAGATACTTTGGTTCCATTGGACAACTATATATCCAAGTTTACTCTGCATTTTATCACATGCAAGGAACCAGATTACCAACAAAGTCTTTGGAATATGATTTCAACTGTGAGTTACATTTATCCTAATTGAAATTTGTTTTGGACTAATATCTACCACTTCACGAACAGTTCATGGGAGATAAAATTTTTGAGGATAATGATATCGAACCTGTGCCTAAGCTCATCGAAGTAGTGTTCCAAAACTACAAGGGATAGGTAGATCATTGGGTTGAGCCATATATTCAAATCACAATTGAGTGGCTTCGAATAACTATTTGGTACTTGTTCTTCCATGTTTTGATTTTATGTTCATATTTTCCTAACATTCATAGAAGCTGTAAAGGAAGAAGACGCTGAAGATTATGATGATATTATTGGTTTTCAAACTGATGATGATGTTGATGTCCGACAAAAAAAATGGGTGTTGATGAAAAGGATGGAGATGAAGATGACAACTTAAAGACTTCGAAAGTTGGTTGCAAAGGTAACAGTTCGTCCCAATGCTTGAGTTTTGACTCTTGAGATAACTATTGCCTCAATCTAGAGAGGAATGAGAGAAGAGACAGAAGACGGGAAAGAAAAAATGGAATGATATCAACGCATGTCATAGTTCACTTGGATATAAGATTGGTGTATTAAATATGCTATCTTTTTTGCACATTTACTATGTTATCTTTAAAACATCTTCTGTTGGAGTGGTGTTTGAAGGCATCTTTAAAACAACATGTCTGAATCATTTGATCATTTCTAAAAAAAAAAACTCAAATTCAGAATGTATTTAACTGCTGGAAGAAACCTCAAAATCAGATATGATAATTAATTCACATACTTGATTCATCAATTCACAGATATGATAATTGATTCATTGATTCACATACTTGGATAACTGATATGATCAGTAGACAGTATCAGATATGATAATTGATTCACATACTTGATTCATTGATTCATTCATTCACAGATATGGTAATTGATTCATTGATTCATATACTTGGATAACTGATATGATCAGTAAACAATATCAGATATGATAATTGATTCACATACTTGATTCATTGATTCACATATATGATAATTGATTCATTGATTCACATACTTAGATAACTGATATGATCTGTAGACAGTATCAGATATGATAATTGATTCACGTACTTGATTCATTGATTCACTTGATTATGTCATATCAATATTGTATTCACAGATGTTGTATTTATGTGACCAATTCACTTATGATTCAATTCTATGTTTGGATTCACTTATGATTCAATTTACAGATGTTGTATTTAACAGTGTCTATGGCCTCAATTTCCTAATCGATCAATTGTATGTTTGGATTTGGATTTTCTACCCTAGAACTGCATCAATTATGTTGCATGATCGTAAAATCTGCAACAAATTTAACATGGTTGACTATCATTACATCTCATCTTCTTTCCCCAAATGCATAATTTGATTCAAGGCATGTGGGAACATTAAAAGCGTATTTGAAAAGCATAAGATACATGTGTAGGAATGGCATATAATAGCAGGAATGGAAACTTTCTTCTTCACTCATCCAGTAATATCACTGCATGCCCGACACTCTTAGAATGTGAGAAATCTTTAAATTGAGGATGTATGAATGCATCTGATGTTTTTATAAGCTTGAGAAGCAAAAGTATTTTGCATTTATTTGCTTGCATTGGCAGGTTTTATAATTTGACTTGACCTTAAAAAGGTTTTGATGCACTTACCCGAAGGCGTAATATAACCGGGGATTCCATCACTAATGCACAGTTGAAAGATTTTTGGGAACAAATAGTAGATTAGAGTTTTGATTCTCGGCTTACAACTTTTTTTGACATGTGAGAAATTCAGTAGAGTCATCATTAATACATTATTAAGATTATTATTATTGTTATTTTACTGCAGGATGAATTTAATGCAGGGTCGATAAAGATGCAGACGGTAGAATCACAGAAGCATAAGTTAGAGAGGTATCCTCGTATAATTGAAAATTTATCCTTGTCACCTTCGTATTTTATTTATATTGTGGACATCACAAGGGCAAACATTAAGAATTAAGATTCCATATGAGTTACACCAAAGTTGAAACTGAAAATAGATTTTTCAAAATAGATTTTTGTATTTATGTCAAACTCTGACTGAAAATTGAAACTGACAATGAGTTGGGTCAGGGTTAATTTACTCGATCAACTTATTAAGAGTTGTTTATAGTTCATGTTATGATATGTGAAATATGTATCATGTTTAAATAATTGATTTGTCTTACTTGTTAACTTATCTAACATGTAAACCTATTATAGCCAAAACATTTATTCGTCTTACCATGAATATTAACTTCAGGTTTGACTTGGTATACGCCTGTAGTCTTTATATATGACTATATTATCTTTTTTTAGAACTTTGTATATAACTTGTATACAGGCTTCCGCCCCTTAGTCGGGTTCTTTTTATACACTTTAGCTTCTTATAAAAAAAAGTCCATTAGCTTTTTAATTCGTGAGCTTTCCATATTAATCCCTGGTAAATAATAGTTTTTAATTATTATAGCTGCTCTTAAACCTCTATATACCGTAGTGTCTCTATATACCATAACTGATCTTCTATTCCTATATCTACCATAGCTGCTCTTCTATTCCTCTTTTACTGAACTTTTGGTCTATTATTTACCATTGACTACGGTTATTACTAGTCTAACTAACACGATTACATTTTATTATTTGCAGACATACACATGGCATATCCGACATACGTAGTATTCAAAGGCCTAAATCTAAGTGTTTACACTTCATGGCAAGCAACCCAAGCACAAGTCAATGGATACCGAGGCGACGTATTAAAAAAAATTGAGTCCATTGAACTTGCTCAACAGGCATACTCCGAGTACACGAGGGAGGATGTCACCGCATCAATAATCTCTACGGTTGAAATACCTAGACTTCACGAAGCGTATCCACCGCGTGGTGACCCCTGGTCTAGGTTTAGAATGATTTGTTACATGTTCATGTCGTCGAAGTGTTGTGTCGTTATTTTTTTAGTTTTTTTTATTCTATGTTCATTTTGTACTTGGCGCCCACGAAGGGATTGTTTGATGTTAAATTAAGTTTAAACAAGTTTTATGTGTACTGGATATTTGGAATATGAGGAATATAAATGAAATGTTGTCAAAAATTTTAGACTTGTTATCATGATAATTATTTGACTTTCATTATTTCATTATTTTGTGAAAATATAAAGATATTTGTAATAGCTCTTACCACATTTAAAAAATTCAATTTTGTAACTGCTAATAGAAGTCACAAATTTGTCACTACTATTAATTTTGTAACTGCTAACAGCAGTCACAAATATAAGATTCGTAACTTCTGTCAACAGTCACAAATATAAGATTCGTAACTCCTCTTAGCAGTTACGAATCTAATATTCATGACTGCTGTCAACAGTTACGAATCTTATATTTGTGACTGCTGACAGGAGTTACAAATCTAATATTCCTAACTGCTGTTAGTAGTTACAAATAACAGTTACAAATTGGGGTCACCAGTCATAACCCCCATAGGGGTTATAAAAATTTGTGAGTGCTGTTAGGAGTTACAAACTTTCTTTTGTCACCCACTACACCAAAAATTGGAATCTGGCACGGTTTAAAACTGTGCCAGATCAAATCTGGCACGGTTTTGAACTGTGCCAGAATCAGGTGTTCCAAAATGACCATTTTTTCTGGCACGGCTCAAAAGTGTGCCAGATTTGGCCAAACAGGAACACTTCTGGCACACTTTTAAACTGTGCCAGAATTTGATATTTCTGGCACACTTTTGGCACAGTTTTTAACTGTGCCAGATTCAGCACAGTTTGAAAAAATTTGGCATAGTTCAAAACCGTGCCAAAATATGATACACTTTTGCCACGGTTTTGAACTGTGCCAAATTTTTTATAAAAAGGAAAAAAAATTAATTATTTGAAAGCACGAAAATTCACAAATTGAAAATATTGCACGTTGTTGATAAATAATGTACATACAAACTTAAAAATATTACAAGTCTTTAATAGTTTACAGGCAAAAAAAAAAAAATTGGGCAGAATTTCCTCTATTTTCCGGACATTCCAAAACCTGCTAATACAATACCTGCCTAACATAAAGCCCGCACGGACACAAAATATAAAAAATAAACTTAGAAAAGCCCGAACGGCTATAAAATTTAACAATAAAACTACAAAAACCCGCACGACCATAACACAAAAAAATGGAATCATGAATAAACCCCTTATTGTAAACCATTGAGTTCTCTATGTGTTCAATCGTGAATAAATGCCAACGATAAAATGTTATCCTGCAAAAAAAATAGAATACAAAAGAGATACGATATTAGTAACCCAGTAATTTACAAAAAAAAAACTTACTCAAACTAAAAAATTACATATAATAGTGGAAATTATCATCATATTCACAAACCGGGAGACCCGGGACTACGCGGTCAGTTCCTACAAGTTACACTGGTCCCGTGCGAGGTGTTCGTGCCTCCTACCGGGTCGTTTGGGGGTTGGTTTGGGTTTTCACCCTTTAACGGCTTGTTTTTAAGTTTAGGTGTTGATTTTTACAAATTATCATCTTATTCACAAACCGAGAGACCCGGGACTACGCGGCCAGTTCCTACAAGTTACATTGGTCCCGTATGAGGTGTTCGTGCCTCCTACGGGGTCGTTTGGGGGTTGGTTTGGGTTTTCACCCTTTGACGGCTTGTTTTTAAGTTTAAGTGTTGATTTTTGTAAATTATCATCATATTCACAAACCGGGAGACCCGGGACTACACATTCAGTTCCTATAAGTTACATTGGTCCCGTACGAGGTGTTCGGCCTCCTACGGGGTCGTTTGGGGGATGGTTTGGGTTTTCACCATTTGACGACTCGTTTTTAAGTTTAAGTGTTGATTTTTGCAAATTATCGTCATATTCTCAAACCGAGAGACCTAGGACTACGCGATCAGTTCCTACAAGTTACATTGGTCCCGTGCAAGGTGTTTGTGCCTCTTACGGGTCCGTTTAGGGGCTGGTTTAGGTTTTCACCCTTTAACGGCTTGTTTTTAAGTTTAAGTGTTATTTTTACAAATTATCATCATATTCACAAACTGAGAGACCCGAGACTACGCGATCAGTTCCTACAAGTTACATTGGTCCCGTACGAGGTGTTCGTGCCTCCTACGGGGTCGTTTGGGGGCTGGTTTGGGCTTTCACCCTTTGATGGCTTGTTTTTAAGTTCAAGTGTTGATTTTTGCAAATTATCATCATTTTCACAAACCGAGAGATTCGGGACTACGCGGTCAGTTCCTACAAGTTACATTGGTCCCGTGCGAGGTGTTCGTGCCTCCTACGGGGTCGTTTGGGGGCTGGTTTGGGTTTTCACCCTTTGACGACTTATTTTTAAGTTTAAGTGTTGATTTTGCAAATTATCTTCGTATTCACAAACCGGGAGACCCGGGACTACGCGGTCAGTTCCTACAAGTTACATTGGTCCCATACGAGGTGTTCGTGCCTCCTACGGGGTCGTTTGGGGGCTGGTTTGGATTTTCACACTTTGATGACTTATTTTTAAGTTTAAGTGTTGATTTTTGTAAATTATCGTCATATTCATAAACCGGGAGACTCGGGACTACGCGGTCAATTCCTACAAGTTACATTGGTCTCGTTCGAGGTGTTCGTGCCTCCTAAGGGGTCATTTGGGGGTTGGTTTGGGTTTTCACCCTTTAACGGCTTGTTTTTAAGTGTAAGTGTTGATTTTTGCAAATTATCATCATATTCACAAATCAGGAGACCCGGGACTACGCGATCAGTTCCTACAAGTTACATTGGTCCCGTGCGAGGTGTTCGTGCCTCCTACGAGGTTGTTTAGGAGATGGCTTGGGTTTTCACCCTTTGACGGCTTGTTTTTAAGTTTAAGTGTTGATTTTTGTAAATTATGGTCATATTCACAAACCGGGAGACCCAGGACTACACGGTCAGTTCTTACAAGTTACATTGTTCCCGTGCGATGTGTTCGTGCCTCCTACGGGCTGGTTTGGGGGCTGGTTTTGGTTTTCACCCTTTGACGGCTTGTTTTTAAGTTTAAGTGTTGTTTTTTGCAAATTATTGTCATATTCACAAACCGGGAGACCCGGGACTACACGGTCAGTTCTTACAAGTTACATTTGTCTGGTGCGATGTGTTCGTGCCTCCTACGGGGTCGTTTGGGGGATGGTTTGGGTTTTCACCCTTTGACGGCTCTTTTTTAAGTTTAAGTATTGATTTTTGCAAATTATCGTCATATTCACAAATCGGGAGACCCGGGACTACGCGGTCATTTCTTACAAGTTACATTGGTCCCGTACGATGTGTTCGTGCCTCCTACGGGGTCGTTTGGGGGCTGGTTTAGGTTTTCACCCTTTAACGGCCTGTTTTTAAGTCTAAGTGTTATTTTTACAAATTATCATCATATTATCAAATCGGGAGACCCGTGACTACGCGGTCAGTTCCTACCAGTTACATTGGTCCCGTGCGAGGTGTTCGTGCCTCTTACGGGTCCGTTTGGGGGTTGGTTTAGGTTTTCACCCTTTTACGGCCTGTTTTTGAGTTTAAGTGTTGATTTTTGTAAATTATCATCCTATTCTCAAACCGGGAGACCCGTGACTACGCGGTCAGTTCGTACGAGTTACATTGGTCCCGTACAAGGTGTTCATGCCTCTTACGGGGCCGTTTGGGGGATGGTTTGGGTTTTCACCCTCAAACGGCTTGCTTTAAAGCCTAATCTACGTATTTTGAAATTATCGTTATATGCTCAAACCGGGAGACCCGTGACGACACGGTTAATTCTTACAAATCATATTGGTCTAGTGATTTAGAAATTATCGAGTTCCTATGAGTCACATTGGTTATTATCTAAGTCATTCAATTAGTTCTACATAAATACTAAAGATCTTTACAAATTCATCAAATAGTACCTTAAGTGCGGCCATTTCCAAAGGTGCTTGCAAAGAAAACTTCCATCTTTTACTTCCTGTTATGATAACATATAAACATAGAAACATGAACATTAAACGTTTCAAAATTAACATTGTAGAACCGACATCCTATTTTACCTTGAAAATGAAATCGAACAAAAAACATGAACATAAACAAAACAATAATAGATCTAAGGGATAACACATTTTGATCTAAGGGCTAATGTACACGAGACTAAACGGGAACGTGTAAAAGAGAAATGAAATGATTACGCATAAACACATTTTGATCCTACTTTTGCACAGAACATGGGTAAAATTCCTGTCCCAGTGCCTACATCAAGAACAACATTGTCCTTAAATAAAAATGAATTTATATATATGGCATTTTTGGTAGGTCTTAGTTCTCACTACATCCTTCAACATTTACTGCAATGTACAAAAGTTATTATATATGGCATTTTGGCAGTTCTTTGTGGATTAATGAAATCACCCTCAAATTCCAAGTGTAGCATAAATGAGGAAAATGTTGGCATTTAATATGATCGAATATCAAGATATGTTAATATATTTTAAGATATCCCAAATAATTAGGGATTGAGTAAAATGATTATGAAAAGAAAGAGGCATCTCAAATTTTGCAAATAACATGTAAGTAAATGGGATGAGGTGAAGGAAATAATTACCTCATGAAGAAAGTTCTCGAGAATAGCAAGTTTGCCCATTGCGATGGCCATTTATCCCATGTAATCAGCCACATTTCTAGATTCAGCAAGGCGAAGAGTGTTGGAATAAAGTGTCTCTACAAAGGATTTTTGCAAAGCCTCCATCCCTTGAGACGAGGCATCCTCGACCTACTAATAATAGGTCCATGAGTTTTCTGATTTTTATTTACCCCTTGAGACAAGGCATCCTTGGCCTGCTGATAATAGCCTCCATCATATTATATCCTATCTAGCCACTATTCTACGCCTAAGTTATGGCAATTCAGTTCTTTCACAACAAATAAGAATTAGATGTGTTAGTTGTGGGAATTCAGTACTTTGCATTGAAGTCATCCAACTTGTCATCCTTAGAGTAAATAATTGCAAATTAAGTACTGAACATTACTAATTAAATCATTTTAAAGATATAATTTTGCGTCCAAATAAATTAATGTCCAAATACACCTGAATGAAAACGTGGGAATTCTCAAATAATCACTCCACGCTCGAGCTTGTGTATGGGATAGAAAAAGTTACTTCGTAACTTATGATGTTCACTACTTGGAAAATTCAAAGATTGAGCAAAGTAAGTTTTGCCTATTAAACAAAAACTCCTAGATGCCTTCAATGTTGTTGCTATAAGAAACTCCTAGATGCCTTCAAAGTTGTAATATGCACTATAATATGCATATTGCAATTGTAATATGCATACTAAAATTGTAATATCCATATTATAGTTATAATAATCAGAAAGACGGTCCTCATACGCCACGCATTATCATGTTCTATTATATATTTTAGATTTAAAAGAGCCTCTGAAATGATAGCAATAATTTTAGTTCAGAAAAATAGACTTTCATAAATAATTAAATCATGTAAATGAATATATTATAACAATATTACCTCCAACATGAACTTTGAACACAGATCAACCCAACTCCGCACAAATACCAATTCCACATGCAACTCTACCTGGAAATAATTTCAGTGAAATTAGATAAGTGCCTCTTGTAATAAACTTAGTGCAAACAAGTCCTAAAAACTGATTAATGTAAATCAATAATAGCAACCGATGAAAACCTATTAGTGCAAACAATTCATCACCTTCCTTTTAACGTAAGTGGGAATGTCAAAATTAGTCATATGCAACTGATTAAATCAGCAGGTAATTTGATTAATTGATTGAGACTGATTTACACTAATCAGTTATGTAAACTCAATCATATGCAATTGATTATAGAAACTCAGTCATAGGCAACTGATTTACACTAATCAATTATAGAAACTTAGTCATATGTAACTAATTATAGAAACTCAGTCATATGCAACTGATTATAGAAACTCATTCATAGCTTTAATTTTGCGTCATCAGCTATTGTTTGAAAACTAAACAAGTACCTCAACATAAATCATACAATATGAGCAAAATTTCTTGTCAAACAGTAACACTGAATAAGTACTTAACCGATCATAGATGTACCAACTTAATTCTGGTCTCAGTCCTCTTCTTCAGATGCCTCATTTAGCCAGTGGATGAATTTCTCTGATTGTTTGACAAAAACTTTGTCCGATTTATCGTCCCCTTCTTTCTCAGAAGCCCAATTGAGAACAACCTCTTCTTATATGATATCTTTGTCATAGATAAGATGTAAAATCTGTACAAACAAGGGAGAGTACTCCTTAGCAGATTCCAGGCACATTTCTTCGAATTTCATTATCACTTTAATCTCCTCATCTATGCTTGGCAGGTAATACTTCAGAAGTTTTTGCCATTTAGCAAGTACATTGCCAGAATGTTTAGCCAACTCACTAGCTGAACTATGTGGTGTATCTACCACCAATTTCATCATTGATTAGAATAGCACACTAGCTCAGTCTACATATGTCATATTATATGACAAACGCAGTGAGTTCACTTCTAAGATTACATGTTCTTCTTTCACATTTTCATCAACAACCCTTAGAAAAGTTGCTTCGACCTCTTTCTCAAAGTAGACAAAGTCATCCCTTATATCTTCAATAACATCGTCATCAGAATCATTTACGACAAAATCAAGTTCCAACTCTCTTAAATTTGGAAGAACATTACTATCATGAGTTAACATATCCGGGTCAACATTTGAAGCTTGTGTGACCTCAATGAGTTTCTCAGTAGGAATGGGTGCAATTGAATGCCTCCATTCTTCTTTATGCCATCTTTCAGAAACTGACCAAATGAAACCAACTCCACCATTACCAACCTCAGATGCAGACCAACAATGTGTCTCAGATAAATTATTTATTAATTCCCCATTCATCTTATCCGAGGCTTTAGTGATCCCTTGAATTTCTATTGTCGCAGTGATATTCTAATCATATTCCAGTTCCTCATCACTATATTGATTGATGGGTTGATCAAGTAGAGACACTTTTGAGTAACCAGGAACAATTAATTGTTCTCCCACTACAACATTAAAAGATAAAACAACATCAGGTTCCAAAACTGATCTAGACTTCACTATCACCCCATTACATACTATTGCATGCCGTAGTCTACATCCATCTTCAATGGTGACATCATGCCATATATAACAACCCTCTATCGAAACATTTGATCCAATAATACAGCCTTCCCCAACCACTGAATTTGATATTATAGTGTTGTTACCGATAGTAGTGCCATTTTCAGTAATAGTAAAAGGACCAATTTGTGCAGAACGTGATTTCCCTATATCAGATGCCCGGTACATCCCATATCTTTTCACAAATGAAATAAAATAAAAAATTAAGTCTTTTCACATCCATAAACTCATTCACATAGTGTCTAAATCGATACAATGAAAAAATCCTAATGAATAATCCCAATATTTACTTGCCCATTTTGTCAAGCAGTTGATGTTCAACAAAGTACGTATCATTTGTTTAAAACCAAAGTCATATAAATCACTTCCTCTCTTGAGGATAACTTTTGATCAAGGCACACACAAGTTGTACAGGAATTAAATGTGATAAAGGTAATATACACGCATAAAGTGTAAATTTGAAAAGGAAAATGCAACATGAAGATTAAGTACACTAGGATCTCTGAAGAACGATCGAAACTGTTTTCAGTGAACTGAATAATATTTTGAAATTGTAAAACTTAGTATAGGTGACAGAAATTTACGACAACATTAAGCATGTATAAATGGTCCTACAAATTACAGATGTATCATGTTGGGAGATAATGGTGTGTATGCTCGTGAGCATGTTGGTGGAATGGCTGCTGAATCTTAAAAAAATATTATCATACACGAAGTATAGAAAATGGATGATTATATGCATACACGGAGTATAGAAAATGAAACACAAAAAGGTCTAAATAGTTCATCTAACTTACATTTCGTCAAAGCTGTGTATATGCAAAAACTCCCAACATAAAAACATGCACATGTTTGCCAACTAATGAACTCTTGTATCACACCATAACAAACTTTTGTATAATCATAATAGTTATGGTAGATTATAATCGTATCACACCATAATGGTAGGATCTTTCTAGTTAAAAGTTAAAATGTACATTTACAAATAAACATATTTCAAGGTACATTTTACCAAAAAAATCATTATTCATTATTTAAGGACTAAGGACAATATAATTAACGGGTTGAGCAGACATTTTCGAGTAACTTACAATGAATCTTCAACAATAGTTTGCAATAGATCTTGAACTATGAGGTAATTGCATCTCCAAATTAATGTAATAACTTCAACATCTTTCATCAACTTTAAATATAACCAATATAAAAGAGGTAATTGCAACTACAAATTAAAACTCCAACAATCTATATAATAACATAGATGACAAATAAAAATCTTAATATCTCACAGTCCATTAACCCGATTCCCCATGCCTACCTGATGATTAACCAAACGATAGTTAAATACAATGAAAGTTAAATTATAGAATTAATGTAAAAGGAACATACTCATACTCGCACAACATATTAATTGCCTTCATTAAACTCCACTAATAAAAAAAATTGGCAAACACAAAAAACACATTCGTTGAACATCTGAAAAACATTATATACCTCATACATAGACCGAAAAAAAGTTTATAATTAGAAAATGTTCACAAATGTATCATGTTCCATAATATTAGTTCCAATGTCCCTTCAAATAGCATAGCTTCAAGGCCACTTACCAAATAGTTACATTGGGATATCAAACATCAACAATAATGAAAATATAAACTAAAGACCTCAATAAAAGCACATTAAGATATAAAAAAACATCAACAATAATGGAAACATAAACTAAATACGTCAATAAAATAACCTACAATGCCCTAAGAAAATAATAGAAAATGTAAAGTAATCTAATGATAAACCCTAGATTAGAAAGTCTATCCATCATATCTAAAGAAAGTTAAAGAAAGAGAAAGAGAGATATTATACCAAAATGGGTATGTATCTACCAAAAATTCAAACCCTTGAAATACCAAAACAAACACAATGATAAACCTAAGAATGTACATATAGTTAAAGAAATCAAGATTCAAGAGAGTGATTCAACTTTCTCAGCAACCACCAAAGATTTGTAATATAGAAAACCTAGATAAAACAACGCAAAACAACTAATATATGAATAGATTTACAATATAATGCAGATAATGAAAACATTCACCCAGTATAATCTAGATACTGAATTCAATATTTAAGAATCTACGCAACTTTCTATAAGAAAGCCAAATATAACTAGTCAAGACCCAATACAACTGAGCTAAAGAATAAGCCCAGATTAAACTAGTCAAAACCCATCTCATAATACCCACTGCATATTCATAGCCTCATCACTCTAGAAATAACCAATATTCACAGGTACACCAATATTGTATCCACAAACAGAAATACAATGACAACATAACAAAATAAAACTTCAAAGCTAGTATAATGATACACTTATACGATTGATGGAGAAAGAGTTGCGGGGAGAGAAATCAAAGCACATGGAGAATGACCGGGTGAGCGGGAATGAGAGAGCGGGAATCTCAAAGCTAGTATAATGATTTGTTTAGGGATTTTATATTTTAGTAAGTGTACTCAATTATGGAATACTTTAAAACGGTGCCAAATTTTGGCACTATTTTAAAGTGTGCCAGATTGTCATTAAACCGTGCCAGAGTTTGGCACAGTTTCAAACTGTACCAGATTTTTAATATCAGGGTGTGCCAAATAGTTGTTTTTGGTGTAGTCACCCCCTAAATTATGACGGTAAATAGAAGTTATAAAGGTCATTTGTGAGTGCTAACAGCACTCACAAATCTCCCATTTTGGTGTAGTGAACACTAAGCCTACCTATTAGTCCCATACCTAGTAAGCATCCTAAAAATAAGGTAAAGCAATAACTGTAATATCCCTTACTTTTAAGTAATTATTTTTATATAAGTTTCCAGGTGGGTTAGTCATTTAAAATAAATGAAAATCGAATTAAATAATAATTTGTATGATTTAAGAGTTAATATTTATGAGTATTGCATATTTACTGTTACATGAACGAAAATAGTGTAATATTATGTTATGTTGCGTCGTTGCGCATTAAAGTGACGGATATGGCATATATCCCAATTGGATTATTTAACAAAGGTAATATGACGTTGGGATAGGAAATTATAAACGATATATCGGATGTTAGTTTAGAGGGCACGGTTAGTTCGGGAACAGTTGAGATAGTCAAAATAAGTATTGGGTGTGTTATTGGGTTCCGGGGCACTTTTGGCTAGTTATGACTTAAATATTATGTTACGAGTCATTTTAAGTATGTAGTAGCATTTATTGTTAGAATTAAATGTATTTAAGCTATATTAGGTATTTATTCTAGAGAGAGAAATTAAATCTCATTTGTGTTTAAAAACCTAGAAAGAAAGAGAGAGGAGAAGAACCTAAGAGAAAGAAGAGAAAAAGAGAAGAATTGGTGATTTGAGCTTGGAATCGTTTAATCGAGGAGAAATCCGAGACTTCAATATTGAGGCAAGTTTTCTAACTTGCATAAATGTATGACTGTATGTGAATAAATTGTTAGTGCTCTTGAGTTTAAACCATGTCGGGACATTGGTGATTTTGATCTTTAAACCCTTATGTATATGAATAAACATGATTTGAGGGATTAATAATGATGGGTTATTATATAGGAATGATTTGTAGGTGATGTTAGGTTTAAATGGAAGAAAAAAGGGTTTTGGGATTTAGGGTTCATGTAAACCCGTAGCAAAAATAGGGTTGTCCGACCCAGGCTAATCGATTCGCCCCTGGAGAATCGATTCGGTAAAATGGTAGGCTATGAGTTAGCGAATAGATTCGTCAAGTTAGCAGAAAGTTGGTTCTCTCGACTGAATCGATTCGGTTGGGGCGAATCGATTCGAAAATAGTGTTGCTTTACAAAAATTTTCTAACTTTGTTTGAACTCCTTTTCTCTTGGGTCTAAAGATTTGGAACCTTATTATATGATGTATTATTGATAAATGTGACCTTATATGAGGAGATTAATACCCTAGGATGATAATGGGGCATTCAGACCTACTTTGGGGATTAGAAATGATAGTATAATACCTCAGTTGGTTAAGAGAATGATAGTAGGACTAGTGTATAGTAGAACTTTGTTGTTTTGTCTTTCGAGGGCTAGTATGGAAGTGTTTATACATTGTAGCCTTAATTTATTGTACATATATTCTTTTGAGTATAAGAATTGTCATTTCAATTCATTATACATACATTTATTGATTTTGGCACATATGGACATACCTCTTTAAATCATATCATAAGAGAAGTTACGCGAAAGAGGTGAATCCCCATGGATAATGAATGCAAGGAGAGTATAGTCCTCAGGCCATATCACCAGTTGTTATATTGTGTGATTTTTTATTCGAAGTGAAGTAATTATGGGTACGGTTACCCCTCACTGTTGAAGGTACATGGCCGCTTCCCATGCATTGTTATTTAGGGTACCCAGGTGGTCATGAAACTAGGATCTGGAAGATGATAGCAATTAAGGAATGTATCCAGTGGGGTAATTCCCGGAAGGATGATCTTAGAAATGTTATTGCATGAATATAACTGTTCTCATTCAAATTGTATTTTAACGTAAATGATTAAATGGAATTATGAATCAACTCTGATTATATGCGACCATTAATGATTAATTGACTTATGAGGATAAATGATAAATTGGTAAACTAGGCATAATGGACAGAGTTAAGTTATTCCTATTAAGTAGTCAGGTAGCTTAACTTAAAAATGAATTGTACGCGTTAGGATGTTCACTTTAGAAGAGAGGTGAGTATAATTCTTCAAGTGAAGAGCGAATCTAACCTATTTATGAAATGTGGCATTTATAACTATTATGCATTTTATTCACTTCTAAATCATATCAAACCGGTCCCTTGCCCGTTTATGTTTTGTCTCTTAGTGTGGTTATTATTTATGTTCAGATGTCCCACCGTAAGGGTGCCCGTTCTGACCTTCCCTTCTAGTGTTAAGGAGCTACGACACATTACGGATGTTGTAGGATTTTTGTATTAGACGCATCAAACTATTTTTGGATATTGTAGTTATAATTTGTCAGTGGTATTCGGGCATGTTGCCCAAGTTTATATCTCATAGCTACTGTTATATTTGGTGTGACCTTTTTGTATCAGTCTGTTAACCGAAAAATTATTCAGTTATGTTTCGTAAATGCTATCAAACTGTTAGTTGTATATTAACCCTTTTGTTACGGAAGTAGATGACTTAAATAGTTCACTTTAAATTGGAAAATATTTTGACATCCGTTTTTAAAATGTTGGGTGGTCTTATCATATTATCTTCTATGCGATAGTGATGATAAGAATTTACCATTTCAGATTCCTATTTTATTGGAGTAGCAGGCTGGCCACCTCTTATTTTAATAGCGGGGTGTCAGAGATGGAATCAAAGCATTAGGTTCTAGAGTTTTTTGGATCTGTGCAAACTTGTCACGTTCTACCGTAGAGTTCTTTGATATATATCCCTATTATTAGGACTATTTTGTTTATGCGTGTTTGCGATATTCCGTAAGGATAAATTGTTTTAACTGTATATTGACTCAGTTAGTTTTTATCTCATATGCCGCCTAGACGAGGTCGCTCGGCAAGGGTAAATCAAGCTACAGATGACGTAGAGCCTCCACCACTGTAGGGAACTATGAATGTGATGGAGGTGGATAATATTATTTCCCAGACGGTCAATGTTGCAATGACCGCTATGGCACAACAGCTTCCACAAGCTCAACAACTGGTAGCACCAGTGGCTTAAGACAATACGGGACCCTCCACGTGGGAAAGAGTTAGAGAATCCTTCAATAAAGGTCACCCTCTAGAATTTCAGGGTGGGGCTGATGTGATCTTGGCAAATCAATGGAGAAAGGATGTTCAACGCCATCTTCGAATGGTGGAATGTAGCGAGGAGAGGAAATAGATTCTCGTCACTTTTAAATTAGTGGGAGCAGTTTTCTAATGGTGGGAGTCGGTGACGACGCCGGAACAAAGGGATACTATGACTAGCTCAAAGTTCTGGATTCTGTTTGAATGAAAGTATTTTCCTCCAGTAGTCCAGAAGGAGATAACGAGGAAGCTTTAGGATGTTACTCAAGGGGAAAGAACAGTGGCGGAGTTTGAAGAGGAATTTACTTGTTTGGAAAATTTTGTGCCGGATGAGGTAAGTACAGAAGAGAAGAGAATATCTAATTTGTTTGGGGTTTGAATTGGGGGATAAGACAACACCTTTTTAGGAACCCTACTAAATAAACTTTTGGCGATGTGATGAATGCATGTTTACTTCATTTCCAGGAGCACCGTCTTCATTTGAAGGGGAGTAAGAAAATAGGGGATTCTGGAAAATATAGTAAACCAGGAGGAAATGGTGTCGATGGAGGTTTCAAGGAAAATCAGGGAGCTCAACAGTAGCAGAAAATAGTCCCACAGGGACAAGCCGACTGAGTGAATATTGGAGGTCGAGGCCTGCAGGCCAAGGTGCGCGGCTGTTTTGAAATAATAATTAGGGTCGACATCTAGAGAATTACGTGGGCCTTTGTTTTCAGTGCGGTAAGACGGGTCACATGAAGAGAGTTTGTCCACAGTTGAACAAGGGGCAATTACCTGAAGGCCTTTATAATCAGTAGGCACCTTTACAACCTCCAACACCTATTCCAGTAGTCCCACTACAACATGGACAACTTCAGTTTAGGCGTATGTATAGTGTCCAAAATGCTTTGTTGCCAGCACTGCCAGCTATCGAGGGTAAGTTTCCCATCCATGGTGTTATGGGTCGAGTGTTATTTGACACGTGTGAAACACAATCATTTATAGCTACGTACTTTTCTCATTCGACGGGATTGTTAGAGTCTGCCGATAGTACTCTTTATAGTGTAGATTCTCCTATGGGCGATGGCTCACTTATATTCTTTATTTGTAAAGGGGTGGGAATAGATCTTGGTAGATTGTTCTTTGAAGTTGACTTGCTTATCCTAGATATGGTCGGTTATGATGTTATTTTGGGCATGGATTAGTCAGTGAAGTACCGGGCCATGGTGAATTATTATTGAAGGAGTATAGTTTTTTGCCCTGAAATGTTTTTAGTATCCATGCCTCTTCCAGAAGGAGGTTCGAGCACTCACTTATACTGTATTGAGGAGGAGACTTCACAAGGTATAGTTATTTCCTTAGACTCGATTCCTGTTATTAGAGAATTTGACGATGTCTTTTAGGAAATTCCTGGCTCACCTCCAAGTCGTGAGATTGAGTTCATAATTGACTTAGCACCGGGGATAAGGTCGATTGTGCAAACTCCATACTGCATGGATCCTTTAGAAATGTTGGAGTTACGAGATCAAACTTAGCAGATAATGGGGCAAGGGTTCATTCGGCGTAGTACATCGACATGGGGTGCCCCTGTATTATTCGTGAGGAAAAGAGATGGTTCCCTCCGGTTATGTATTGACTATCGCGAATTGAATAAGGTAACCATCCCAAATAAATACCCGTTACCTCGAATCGATGATTTGTTTGATCAATTGGGAGGAGCGTCGTACTTCTCTAAAATAAATCTGAGGTCTGTGTGACACCCTACCTAATTAAATACCGGGTCATCAGTCCTTTATTAAATTATAATCAAGGTGAACGGTTGGTTCATTCTTAGCATCACTGTCGCAAAATAAACTTTCCAATTGAAACACCCTACATAATTAAGCTAAGTGACAAAACCAATTAAATCATTATCTCCATTTATTAAATCAAATAATGAAATCCTTTATTACGTAACAGTTTAAGAATCACACAATTATTAAGACTGGAAATACACACCCATGAATTTAATCATTTAGATAATTCAATACCAACTTTAAATCTACAAAGGAAAACCATCCTGACAGCAATTAAATCCCAAAGAGTAAAAATGCTAAAGGTAAATAAAAATAATCTCTTACAAATCCAACTGAATAAGGAAATGGGCGACACATGCCCTAACTAATCATAACTAGAATGAGAGTAGATTCAACATCGAGGTCGTCTAATTAATGTCCTGCATCTCCCACATAAGTTGCAGGACGTTCGGTCCAAAGAATCTACGCAAGACGCCCCTGTGGCTGGGCACCTGAGATATATACATATATATATATATATATATATATATACATGAGAAAAGAGATAACAGGAAACGGGTTAGAGCCCGAGTGTAAAACAGTTTAAAATGAGTTTAGGAAGTATTTAAAATGCTTACCTGCTAATGCAACAACCATGTTAGTATGCGACACTCTCTTGAGATTTCTCACCTCTCATCTAGTGTGCACACCTACCGTACTAATAAATCCCATCAATTTACTTATCTTATTCTCCATAATGATTTATCATGCGAAACGCCAAATTATGATATTTACTTTAGGAAATCATTCTCTTCAAGATTCCTTACATTATTTAAAACAACTCATTATTGTTATGAAGTTTTCGAACACTTATAATAAAGTTGAAGAATTTATTCATTTCTTATCTACTTAAATGCACAGTAGAAAGTTCTCATATAAATATACGTATATATATTAGTCACAAACATATATATATACTAATGGCACCTCACATAATATCTAAGATGGGTAAATCACTCCCCGTTAACCCCTTTATTTAATTTTATATTAAATTCCCACTTATTGGGGTTTACTAAAACCCTACAGGTCCTACTTATATCCCAAAATGTTCTAACGATAATACTCAAGGGTTACTACGCATTTCAATCAGAATAAACCATTATAAGAGGGATGTCCAATTTTCCATGTGGGGTCGATCCATCGAGGGAAGGGGGTCGATCCATCGATCAGTCGATCGATCGATACTCCTAGGTCGATCGATCGATCAAGCAGTTATGGCGAAAACTGCACTTATCCAATTACGGGTTTGCCTCACCTACCTCAACCAAAACCTCATATTTGATTCCCAAACTCCCAACAAAAGTTATTACTAGTACTATACACCTAAATACATGATTCTCCATGTAAAATATGTTTCAATTCATCAATTTTCACTATATAATGGGGTAAAATTTGTCTAGACTTCAAGAACCCTAATTTCTCTTTTCTTTCAATTATTTCCATTATTTTCCAGATTTCTTACTTCTAAATCCATACTAATTCACGGTTTATCCTCTACATGCAAATGAGATGTCCTGAATATGATTACTTCTTCAATGACATGTGAATTCTAGTCTCCAAACTACACTTTCTTCCATGAAACAAGTTCTAAACAACCCTAGACTAACATAATTAAGGGATTAACTAAGAATAGAGCAAGATAGATACTTGCCTGGGAATTCTTGGTTCAGATTAGTGGACAAGATTGGTGTGGTTGCGATCCTCGTTGCGCGATCTAAAGTTTGGCGGCGACGGCGATGCAACCGGTGGAGTTCTTGGCTAAGAACTCCTTGGAAAGCTTCTCCTCTTCCCTTCCAATGGCCGTCTTAGGTTTTTGGTTGATCTAACCCTAGAAGACAGCTCCTATTATCTGATATACTCTTAGAAATTTCGTGGGTTTTCATGCCCAAAAATGTAAAATGTCTAAAACGCCCTCCTGGGGTGTTAATTAGGCCTAAAAACACCTCGAGACCCAAACTAAACCCCCGGGTACATTATTTTGACTATCTGGACCCTTATGGACACATTGACGTACTTAAAATGACCATACGGGTGACTTATTATTTATTCACTTTATATAATAATAATTTAGTCTTGACGTGACACAGGCACGTCCCGACTAAAATTTCCATAATTGTCATTTTATTCACACGTGACAATTTTTATAACATCAATTTTATATATTACTTTACTCATCTAGTAATATTCAACAATTTCAATAATTACTAACTCTTGTCATGCTAGTAAACATTTAAAATAAATTTTCGGATTAATATTAAATTAATATCTCAATTTCAATTAGTAATTCCCCAAATTTAAAAGCCATAAAAAATACGGGGTATTACATACTCCCCCCTAATAACAAAATTTCGTCCCGAAATTCGAAAAATAAGGCCGATCTGGCAAAACAGTTCTGGATATCTTATCAGTACGCAAACTATTTACATAGTAAGGCGCTCAATCACTATAGCCCCCTCCTCACAACAAGTTTGTTTAACACTCTCATGGGAGACACTTCACATTGTGCTCCTATCCGACAACGTTCGCATAAGTCACGCCTATACATTATTAATTCTCATTATTTCAATATCATTGGGAGGCTACACCTCACTACATGACAACTACTCGGGTTTATCTAAACATAAAACCCCCATTCTGAGAGAAAGCCTACGAACATCTGACCACTCTTGTTCGCCTAAACAGTCGTGGAATTCCACCATAGTCATCGGACTATTCTCGACTGATCCAAAATTATGATTATCCGCTCACCTCTAAACATACAAAAGGAGAATAGTTAAGGTTCTTCCACACCAAATCTCAATAATCACCTCGTTCACGACAAACAAGTACGAGTGTTTCCATGGAGCTCTACCCTACTGTACTTCACTTCCTAGTTATATAGCCGTTGTGAAAATGAAATGATCACCAAGATTACAAGATTACCTATGCACGGCTACACTAATCGTTAATTACCGTGCGCCTACTCCTCGGCTATGGGTGATACCTCCTACTCAAAACGAAACGTTATCTCCGATATTTCCTGAAATCCCACATTGAAGGTGGGATTCAAAAATCACATCCCGATTCAGAAAATAATGTCGTGTAGGACCACGTACCGACGCAATCCCTTACTTTCAAAGGAAGGCTGGGGCACACTAGTAATTATTGTTATTTACCCCAAAGGAATAACAATCATTTCCTTCTTGGGAGACTTGTTCCACCTATTCGGATAAACCCTTGATCTTGTCTTGGAGATGACAACCCATCCAAGAAACTCTACCGACCTTACCGGTCTCTTTCATTATAGAAGTTGTCGATAGCCACCAAATTCTCTGATTGATCCTCTTATTCTAACCGATTCCTATCTATGAGTGGGGCCCGCGGAGACTACTCACTATGTACCGCTCAACATCGACTTTCCTTGAAATGTCTCACATTAAGTGACACTTAATACTCCCCTTCCTTCCTTGGTGTATACTGAAAGTTCCGACCCGTGCACTTTTCTCCACGATGCGCACTTCTGGATCTTTTATACCATACTAACAGCATCACTCTTTGTATGCGCAAGTCGCTATCACATTTGGCTAATTACAACTCCGCTCTGAGTGTTCTCCATATAGTTAAATTCTACCCTTCTCAAGGAATACCCCTTTGTAAATGGTTTCCCACAACTTTTCAACCAGATTCGGCGTGCTACTCTATTCGTACTCGGATATATGGATTTATCGTTCTTCTTACGATGTTTAATTCACTCTACTACTTCCACGCCGTAATGCTAGTCCCACAAACATATATTCCACACGTCCATTCCCACGTCCCCTCAACTCGGACGATTCGATTATCAGATATCCAGGATGCTCACACACCCTATAAACGGTGCACACTAGCGTAAGCATCACATACGCTACACACCTAATACCCATTTTTTCCCTACTGCTCGCAACGTGATTACAACACTTGGGTACTCCCAATCACTCTACAAATCAAAATTTTAAATCCTCCTTATCATCATTTCGCCCCTTAACTCGTGGTGATAAAACAAAACTTTCAATGCTTTCTTACCACACAACCGGTTCCACTGGCCTTAAATCAAAATTCAACTTCCAACTTACAGATATAATTACTTGATCCCATTTCGATCGGCGTCCGAACTCATGGACTAATGATCAAACGTCTCCCTATTTCCGACCTTATTCTAAGTTTCATGCGTGGGATGTCTCGCAAAGCGAAATCCAAACAAGAAACCCCCTCGATACACTACTACCTAGCATTATTGGTTATCAAAATTCGTTAGGCCCTCCGTCCATAACATGTACCCCTTTATTCCGTCTCTTGACAGAAAAGTTATATCTCTTCTCGTAATTATACTTAACAACTAACATTTTGCCAATTATACAATCATTCAATATTGGTGGTAATCACACTCCATAAATCTCGAATGTATACACTCGGGGATCTCGAAATCCTGCCTCCAAACATATGGGTCCAACTCTTAACTCTCACATCTCTAAAGGATATATATATCAATGTGATCTTCCTGTCACCAAGTCTTGAGCACTAAACATCATAATGAGTTAAATCTTTTCGCTCCATAGTAAACCCAATACATACTAAATCATAACAACAAGGTCTCTATACACACCGGGATCGAATATTTTGAGAACACTATCCTCTCCGAGTCCCTAAAGTAGATAATGTAAGTGTGAGTCCTACCCTCTCGCAGGTGAGGCCTCTCCAGAACAAAACATGTTGCACTAATGCAACCATTTCGATAGCCTCGCAATAACTACCTACTATCGTACTAACCATTACTATAAAGTCATAACCAAGACAATATCATACTCGTATACCACATCACTAAAACGAGTAATCTCCATAAAGTATATAACACTATTAATACACCCATCCATCCTCCGCGGATAGCACTAAAGGAAATTCCACTGCACTAGGAAAATATTCACATAATAATATCGTTTGTAGTTATATGCCTTAAACTCGTCTCACATGTTAATCTAGCAACGAACAAAGAAGTAGTAACTCGCTCGGGTCACATAAAACACGCCTCATCCGTCGAGGATAAAGCTCATACTTCTACTTTGCCAATCGTTTTGGCTGCACAGATGGTCTCCGGACATGACACACCTGTCTAAACCAAAACAAAACTACTTTAATAGTTGTCCCTTACTCAACACCATACTCTTGTTCCCTATACTCGCTTCGGAAAAATATTTTTAGCACATGTGATTTCACTATCCACAAAATACCTCGATACTTACTCCACTTATCACCTGAAATACATTCAAAAACTCATGAATGACTAGAATCGGATCCAGGAGAATCACAATCTCCTTTGAGGTATCCTCCTTTATATAATTATAAAAAAATAGGTGGAAGATCCCCCTTCTGAGCGAGGTATCGCCACTCAAACATCTCATGTCCTGCAATGACAAAGGTAATACTCCTATCGAATCAATTTAATCATGGCTCTGTGCATAGCGAGCCAATCCATGCCAAATATTGACGTCATGCTCACGTATGACTAAAACTAGTATGACTGCAGGTAAAACGAAACTACCAAACTATATACCTACACATCGGCGTATATAGAAAATAAATGACCCTTTCCCCAATGATGAGTCTACGCATGACACCGTACTTTAGTAATGTCTAAAAATCCTAAGTTCTTTGCCAAGCGAGTATCTATAAAATAGTATGACGCCCTAGTATGAAATAAAATGTGCCCCATAGTACTAGAAGGGAAAAACGTACCATCAATGGCCGATGATGGCTGCTGGGTTTCAGCATGCTGGGCTTCGTACACACATTCATACTATTTTTGTCCTTGCTGCTGGGGTATCTTACTCTTATCTGGGCAATCCTACCTCCGGTGACCCATTCTACCGCAATTAAAGCATCTACCTCTAAACTGTTTCATTTTACGGCTCGGTTGGTTTTGGTCCGGTTGTTTAGTTCCACTTTCTCCTTGGCCTTGTTGATTATATTGATGAAAAATGACATTTGGTTGAGGGAAGTCCCTCCACTTGTGACCCCTGGTTGGGTTGGAGTTCCTTTCCAGACTGATCTGGACAAGTTTGACGTTCATGACCGTCCATTCCACATTTGAAACACCTCTTCGTGACTTCACTCGGACTCCGGTTATGTTGGCCCTGATGCTTTTGGGTTTCCCTACACAATTTGTTACCTTCCTGGCTTTTACGGTCTTGAGGAGCTTGTTGTTGCGATTTTTGTGTCTTCACACACTTGTTATTTCTAGTCATGACAGACTGACTATACTCTCTAGATCTTTTGCCCCCATAAGTTGTGTCCCGCGTTCTTGATACTGTAAGACCGTAGTGGTAACTGCCTGTGCCACAATACCTGCTAACTCGATAGTTAATACTCTCTCTGAAGATACTTGAGGTACCTTGCTCGTTGACTCCCCTAACCGCATTAGCTAGTTCTTCTTGACGATCCATCTGAAAATTTAAATAATCTGGATGAGTTCATTATTCGCATAAAAAAATCGCAGAAGCACGAACTCCCAATGTATAAAGATGAACACAACATTCCTAGTATTAGGGCTCTATATCAAAGATGCTAAGCTGGAAACGAAATAAGCCGTACAGATCGTAAAGGACACTAGAACCTGATGCTCTGATACCACCTGTGACACCCCGCCTAATTAAATACCGGGTGATCATTCCTTTATTAAATTATAATCAAGGTGAACGGTTGGTTCATTCTTAGCATCACTATCGTAAAATAAACTTTCCAATTGAAACACCCTACATAATTAAGCTAAGTGACAAAACCAATTAAATCATTATCTCCATTTATTAAATCAAATTATGAAATCCTTTATTACGTAACAGTTTAAGAATCACACAATTATTAAGATTGGAAATAAACACCCCTGAATTTAATCATTCAGATAATTCAATACCAACTTAAATCTACAAAGGAAAACCATCCTGACAACAATTAAATCCCAAAGTGTAAAAATGCTAAAGATAAATAAACATAATCTCTGACAATTCCAACTGAATAAGGAAATGGAAGACACATGCCCTAAGTAATCATAACTAGAATGAGAGCAGATTCAACATAGAGGTCGTCTAATTAATGTCCTGCATCTCCCATATAAGCTGCAGCACGTTCGGTCCAAAGAATGTACGCAAGACGCCCCTGTGGCTGGGCACCTGAGATATATACATATATATATATATATAAGAGAAAAGAGATAACAGGAAACGGGTCAGAGCCCGAGTGTAAAACAGTTTAAAATTAGTTTAGCAAGTATTTAAAATGCTTACCTGCTAATGCAATAACCATGTTAGTATGGGACACTCTCTTGAGATTTCTCACCTCTCATCTAGTGTGCACACCTACCGTACTAATAAATCCCATCAATTTCCCTATCTTATTCTCCATAATGATTTATCATGTGAAACGCGAAATTATGATATTTACTTTAGGAAATCATTCTCTTCAAGATTCCTTATGTTATTTAAAACAACTCATTACCATTATGAAGTTCCCGAACACTTATAATAAATTTGAAGCATTTATTCATTTCTTATCTACTTATACCCACAGTAGAAAGTTCCCATATAAATATACGTATATATATTAGTCACACATATAATATATATACTAACGGCACCTCACATAAGATCTAAGGTGCTGGCATACTCTGTTATCAAGTCCCCGTATCACAAAAACTAAGGGAAATACTAGTTCGAAATCACTCTCAAACTGTATTAACACAAAACAAAAATAATTGGAGGTGAAGCATAGTTCCCAGTCCTAAGAGGTCAGCACATACCCACACGTCTCTTAGGAAAATCTGACTATAACTCAGATAGCCTGTAATCAAGGATACTATCCTCTAGGGTACAAGTTATTATCCCCCATAAAGGTCCAATCGAGATAAGACTGTCCGGGCACGGAAACCCCCATGATAGCAAGTAGCTCGGGTACGATTTTTACACAGATATATATAATATATGCACAATCACACAGTCGTATATATATAAATATCCACATTTCTAAATTAGGTGTGTTCACGACCCATAATCATAATTATCCGTTATTAACACATTTTACTCGATTATTACGCATAACAACTCGTCATTCTTATTTTCATTTATAATGCATTTCATACTCACTTCTCCTTTCTTGATGTATTCTAAGTATAATTTCAGTAGACGTACACTCACTTATCTTCTGGACTAACTCTCTTACGAGTCTCAATCTTTTATTTAAACGTTCGCATAATCCAAGATGGGTAAATCACTCCCCGTTAACCCCTTTATTTCATTTTATATTAAATTCCCACTTATTGGGGTTTACTAAAACCCTACTGGTCCTAATTATATCCCAAAATGTTCTAACGATAATACTCAAGGGTTACTACACATTTCAATCGGAATAAAACATTATAAGAGGGATGTCCAATTTTCTAGGTGGAATCGATCCATCGAGGGAAGGGGGTCGATCGATCGATCAGTCGATCGATCGATACTCTTAGGTCGATCGATCGATCAAGCAGTTATGGCGAAAACTGCACTTATCCACTTATGGGTTTGCCTCTCCAACCTCAACCAAAACTTCATATTTGATTTCCAAACTCCCAACAAAAGTTATTACCAGTACCATACACCTAAATACATGATTCTCCACATAAAATATGTTTCAATTAATCACTTTTGACTATATAATGGGGTAAAATTTGTCTAGACTTCAAGAACCCTAATTTCTCTTTTCTTTCAATTCTTTCCATTATTTTCCAGATTTCTTACTTCTAAATCCATACTAATTCGTGGTTTATCCTCTACATGCAAATGAGATGTCCCGAATATGATTACTTCTTCAATGACATGTGAATTCTAGTCTCCAAACTACACTTTCTTCCATGAAACAAGTTCTAAACAATCCTAGACTAACATAATTGAGGCATTAACTAATAATAGAGCAAGATAGATACTTGCCTGGGAATTCTTGGTTCAGATTAGTGGACAAGATTGGTATAGTTGCGATCCTCGTTGCGCGATCTAAAGTTTGGCAGCGATGGCGATGCAACCGGTGGAGTTCTTGGCCAAGAACTCCTTGGAAAGCTTCTCCTCTTCCCTTCCAATGGCCGTCTTAGGTTTTTGGTTGATCTAACCCTAGAAGAAAGCTACTATTATTTGATATACTCTTAGAAATTTTGTGGTTTTCATGCCCAAAAATGTAAAATGTCTAAAATCCCCTCCGGGCGACTTATAATTTATTAACTTTTAATTATAATAATAATAATTTAGTTCTAACACGACACTGGCTCTTCCAGACTAAATTTCCATAATTGCCATTTTATTCACTCGTGACAATTTTAATAAAATAAATCTCAAATATTACTTTACTGATCCAGTAATATTAAAAAAATATTAAATAATTACTAACTCACATCATGCTAGTAAATATAAAAATAAATTTTCGGATTAATATTAAATTAAATTTAATAAATCCCCAATTTTAAAAGCCATAAAAATACGGGGTATTACAGCCCTTTGGGCTAACCAATGCTCCTGTGATATTTACGGACCTTATGAATCGAGTATTTATTTAGAACAACTTATGGTAGTGTTCATCGATGACATTCTAGTATATTCTTGAATTGAAGTTGATCATGCTGAACACTTGAGATCGGTCCTACAGACACTACGGGATCATCAGCTATATGTAAAGTTTGAGAAGTGCGGTTTCTAGTTACAAGAAGTATAATTTTTAGGGCATATCGTCACGGCTGAGGTTATTTTCGTAGACCTAAATAAGGTTGCAGTGGTGGGGGAATGGGGTCAGCCCACAACACCGACTGAGATCCGTAGCTTTCTGGGTTTGGCGGGAAATTATCATTGTTTCATTTAAGGGTTTTTCGAAGATTGTTGGCCCTTTAACAAACTTGACCTGAAAGGGAGTGTCATTTTCTTCAGCTAGCTTTTGAAAAGCTAAAAGACAAATTGACTTATAACTCTGTACTCGCGTTGCCAAGATCGGAAGTAGATTATTTAGTCTTTATGAGCATAGGGCCATTTCATATGCATCTCACAAGCTGAAGACCCATGAGAAGAATTATCCCGTACATGATTTAGAGCTTGCCGTAGTAGTGTTTGCCTTAAAGATATGGAGGCATTACCTTCCGGGTGAGAAATTTAGCCTCTTTACGGACCACAAGTCAATGCAATATTTGTTCGACCTAAATATGTGGCAATGTCGATGGTTAGAGTTTGTGAAGGACTACCAATTTGATATTCACTACCACCCAGACAAGGCAAATGTGGTAGCTGATGCACTGAGTCGAAGACTCGTGGGGCAGTTAGCAGAAGTGTGGAAAGTTAAGTGGAAGGAACTTGGCCAGGATGATGTTGTAGCTAGAGTGTGCATGTTGGTGTTAACCATTATGCCTGATATAATTATACGAATAGTAAAAGCACAAGTATGGGATAAAGACTATTAAGACCGGGTACGACAACTATTGACTGAGGGAGCGGAGTTCTACTCTATTAGTTCTGAGGGTGGTTATGTTTCGATGGAAGGCTTATAGTCCTGGACGACGGAGACTTGAGATGTGTTGTCATGACAGAATCCCATGGTTCAAGATTTGCAGTACATCCTGACAGGAACAAAATGTACCAAGATATGCATCGTCAATATTGGTGAGCAGGAATAAAAAGGGACATTTCTGAGTTTGTCTCCTAATGCGCCATTTGTCAGTTAGTGAAGGTGGACAACCAGCGATCGACTTGAATGTTGTAACCGTTGGAAATACCAGTGTGGAAATGAGAGAGTATCTCAATGGATTTTATCACAGGATTGTCGATGACGCAGAGTGGACCTGATTCTATTTGGGTCATTGTCGGTCACTTGACCAAATCAGCACACTTCCTACCGGTGCGGATGGATTACAATATGACACGCTATGCTTATCTTTTCATAGCAGAGATTGTGAGACTTCACAGGGTGCCGATCAATATAGTATCCGACCGAGATAAAATTTTTGTATCCCATTTTTGGCAAAATTTCCAAGAGGCGATGGGAATTGAATGACGGTTGAGTACATCATACCATCCGTAAATCGATATGAAAATGGAGATAGTTAACCAAATGTTGGAGGATATGCTTCGAATGTGCATACTTAATTTTAAAGGAGGATGGGAGAAATACCTTCCATTGGTCGAATTGGAATACAATAATTCATACCAATTCACGATAGGTATGGAAGCGTATGAGTCATTGTATGGACGACCTTGTCGATGGCCTGCTTGTTGGTTGGAAGTAGGAGACAATAAGCTTCTTGGAACTAAAATGATCCAAGATACATCTTCAAAAATTGAGCTTATTCTAAATCGCATACGGATTACATAGGATCGCCAGAAAAACTATGTCGATGCAAATCGGAGGCATGTGGATTTGGAAGTGGGGGATCAAGTTTTATTGTGTGTGTCTCCGATGAAATGTGTGATGTGATTGGGGAAGAAAGGCAAACTTGTGCCAAGAGATGTAGGCCCTGTAGAAAATCGACTTGCTTTGCCGGAACACCTACAATGAGTTCATGATGTATTCCATGTTTAATCTTTAAAGAAGTATAAAGATGCTAGGGAGCTCATTGGCATGTTCCATTGGATGATATTGAGTTGCAGCCCAACATTTCATATGAGGAACAACCGATTTCCATCTTAGATAACCGTTAGTGTAGACTAAGGTCGAAAGTGGTGCCCTTGGTTCGAGTCCAATGGGGACACCACAATGCCAAGGAATCAACTAGGGTACGAGAGTATGATATTCTAGAAAAGTTCCCGCACCTCTTTTTACTAGGTACGTCTAAATTTTGAGGACAAAATTTCCTTATAAGAGGGGAGTATGTAATACCCCTTACTTTTGAGTAATTATTTTTATATAAGTAGCCATGTGGGTTAGTCATTTAAAATAAATGAAAATCGAATTAAATATTAATTTGTATGATTTAAGAGTTAATATTGATGAGTATTACATATTTACTGTTACATTAGTGTAAATAATGTTATATTATCTTATGTTGCGTCGTTGCGCATTAAAGCGAAGGTTATGGCTTATATCCCAATATAATCATTTAAGAAAGGTAATATGACGTTGGGATAGGAAATTATAAATGATATCTCGAATGTTAGTTTAGAGGGAAGAGTTAGTCCAAAAACGGTTGAGATAGTCAAAATAAGTGTCGGGTGTGTTTTTGGGTTCCGGGGCACTTTTGGCTAGTTATGACTTAAATATGATGTTATGAGTCATTTTAAGTATGTAGTAGAATTTAATGTTAGACTTAAATGTATTTAAGCTATATTGGGTATTTAGTCTAGAAAGAGCAATTAAAGCTCATTTGTGTTTAGAAACCTAGAAAGAAAGAGAGAGGAGAAGAGCTTGAGAGAATGAAGAGAAAAAGAGAGGAATTGGTGATTTGAGCTTGGAATCGTTTCATCGAGGAGAAATCCGAGACTTCAATATTGAGGCAAGTTTTCTAACTTGAATAAATGTATGATTGTATGTGAATAAATTGTATAAATTATTGGTGTTCTTGAGTTTAAACCATGTCGGGACTTTGGTATTTTGATGTTTAAACCCTTATGTATATGATATAAACATGATTTGAGGGGTCAATAATGGTGGGTTATTATGTAGGAATGATTTATAGGTGATGTTGGTGATGATGTTGGGTTTAAATGGAAGAAAAAAGGGTTTTGTTATTTAGGGTTCATGTAAACCCGTAGCCAAAATTGGGTTGTCCGACCCAAGCTAATTGATTTGCCCCTGGCAAATTGATTCGGTAAAATGGTAGGCTACAGGCCTGAGTTAGCGAGTCGATTCAGGTAGGTCGAATCAATTCTTCAAGTTAGAAGAAATTTTTGTTCTTTCGACCAAATCGATTCGGCTAGGGCGAATCAATTCGATTCCAAAGGCGACACAATTCGTCCAGGGCAAATCGATTCAAAAATAGTGCTGCTTTACAAAAAATTTCTAAATGTGTTTAAACTCCTTTTCTCTTGGGTCTAAAGATTTGGAACCTTATTATATGATGTATTATAGATAAATGTGAGCTTATATGAGAAGATTAATACCCTAGAATGATAAGGGGACATTCAGGCCTATTTTGGGGATTATAAACGATAGTATAATACCTCAATTAGTTAAGATAATGATAGTAGGACTAGTGTATAGTAGGACTTTGTTGTTTTGGTTTCGAGGGCTAGTGTGGAAGTGTTTACACATTGTAGCCTTAATTTATTATTCATCTATGCTTTCGGGTATAAGAATTTCCGTTTCAATTCATTATTCATACATTTTGTGATTTTGTCACATATGCACATACCTCTTTAAATGATATCACGAGGGAAGTTATCCGAAAGAGGTGAATCCCCATGGCTAATGAATGCAGGGGGAGTATAGTCCTCAGGCCATATCACCAGTTGCTACATTGTGTGATTGTTTATTCAAAGTGAAGTAATTTTGAGTATGGTTACGCCTCACTGTCGAATGTATATGGACGTTTGCCATGCGTTGTGATTTAGGGTACCCAGGTGGTCATGAAACTAGGCCCCGAAAGATGATAGCAATTAGGGAACGCATCCAGTGGTGTAATTCTTGGAAGGATGGTCTTAGAAATATTATTGTATGAATATAACTGTTCTCATTGAAATTGTGTTTTAACACAAATGATTAAATGGAATTATGAATCAACTTTGATTATATGTGATCATTAATGATTAATTGACTTGTGAGGATAAATGATAAATTGGTAAACCAGGAATATTGGATAGAGTTTGGTTATTCCTATTAAGTAGTCGGGTAGCTTAACTTAAAAATGAATTGTACGCATTAGGATGTGCACTTTAGAAGAGAGGTGAGTATAATTCTTCAAGTGAAGAGAGAATCTAACCTGTTTATGAAATGTGGCATTTATAACTGTTATGCATTTTATTCACTTCTAAATCATATGAAATCGGGACCTATCCCATTTATGTTTTGTCTCTTAGTGTGGTTATTATTTATGTTCATGGGTCCCGCCGCAAGGGCGCCCATTCTGACATTCCCTTCCAGTGTTAAGGAGTTACGACGCATTGTGGTTGTTGTATGATTTTTGTATTAGACGCATCAAACTCTTTTTGGATATTCTAGTTATGATTCGTCAGTGGTATTCGGGCATGTTGCCCAAGTTTATATCTCATAGATACTCTTATATTTGGCGTGACCTTTTTGTATCAGTATGTTATCCGATAACTTATTCGGCTATGTTTTGTAAATGCTATCAAACTGTTAGTTGTATATTAACCCTTTTGTTACGGAAGTAGATGACTGAAATAGTTCACTTTAAATTGGAAAATATTTTGACATCCGTTTTTAAAATGTTGGGTGGTCTTATCATATTATCTTCTATGCGACAGTGATGCTAAGAATGGACTATTTAAGATTCTCATTTTATTTGAGTAGCGGGTTGGCTAGCTCTTATTTTAATAAGCGGGGTATCACAATAACTACCCTAACATTCCCGTAGTTCATGCGATGTCAATTATTTATAAAATTAACAAATCACATATGTATCATATCCTCAACTTATCACAACAATTCTTTAAATTAAACGTAGGATCACTGTTTATCAAAATCATGTCTATTTAATTATAACATTTGTTAAAATAATTCGTTTTCTCATAAATTTATAGAATTTCTATTCACTTGAATATATTGGGGAGCATACAACAATAAATATCTACTCTACAAGATGCACATAATTAGGGTGGTTTTACATGTCTAAATCAATTTCTAATATCCCTACGATTTCATTCTACACGCAATTGTCATAAATTCCAATGGAATCCCAAGCTTTAATTTAAGCATGCAAGGTTTTTGAGTCTTAATTCGTATTAAAGATTTAAATAAAATCCGTACCAAACTTTTAGTTTCAATTTCCCTAGTCTTCCTAATTGATTTTATGAAAACAATAATTATTAGTGTTCAGAACATTCAAAATGCATAATACCAAATGGGAACAATAGAAGTATTCATGCCTATAAAAATCATTTAAACAATCTGATTTGATGGTTGCATTCCTCTTGAGAAAATAACGAAAGCACATTCTTGGACGATGTTGAGAAATCTTGGTTTAGTTATTCAAATCTTGGGTTGAAAGTTGAGTTTAAAGGGCTAGGCTTGAAAGAGAAGAGATGATGATTATTATGGGAGGTTTTTTATTTTGGAGAAGTCTAAAATATGTTTTAAAATCCTTAAACCCATCACTTTATGTTTTTATATCAAAAATGATTTGAGTCCTAAACAACTCTAGAATAAAAGAGTTTTAGTTTTCCAAAATGGTAAAAGTGAATCGGTTCTCCCCTCCATCCGAACCGATTTGGATGGACTGAGATCTGAATTTCTCCTTATTTTTATAAATTATAAAACCCTCCTATTTTTAACCCGATTACAATTCTGATAAAAATACCCTTTTTCATATAAATCAAGATCATCATCTTTAAATATGAAAATAATTAATTTCCAAAAACTTATTTTTACCCAAAATTTTAAATTTCCCAACAGATTTCATGTTTTTAAAAACACAGGGTGCTATGATAAGATGGTTGAGAGGTCACTATTATGATCGTTAATTATCAGGATGGAGATCCTCATTGGTAACCAAGGGTAATTTGGATTTGAATTCTTTGCAATCTGTTTCACCGGCGTGTTTGAAACATTGAAGGTACTTCGTGCCACCGTTTCGACTTTGAATTTCTGAGAACACGTGCTCTTGCACGGAATCCAGATTTCTGGTCATCTATTCTATCAATTGAAGAGGCTTTGCATCTTTCTCACATGCTGGAGGTCCAAAAGGAGAAGACATCATATAACCAACAATCATTCTTAGAGATGAAATTACTTGAAAAAGGAAAGAAAGAGAGTTTCATTTTTTTAATGTTTTGGAAACAATGGAAATGGTGTGTGTTTGCGTTTGAGAGAGAGAGAGAGAGAGAGAGAGAGAGAGAGAGGTGTTGGTGTAGTGAGAGGTGAGGGGAGAGAAAATTGGGTATTATGAGAGGTTTGAAAATAGAGTTCCATTCTTCAATTTTGTCTTCAGAAGAGAAATATATGGACAGAGGTTCAAAATAAATCTGACTGTTACTATTCCAAAGAGAGGGACCACCTTTATCTTGAATCTTATACTCTGTAAGTGACTAATTTGACTTTACTTTTTTGACAGAGGTAGATGGCTAATGGCTCTAGGTCTACTAATAATATTACGTTTCTCTGATGGGAGTGGACAACACTCTGACGTGTGGTACACCCATTTTTTAAAGAAACCTGAAAGGCTCTTAGCATTCTTAGAAGCTGATTTGGCATCATTTTCAACCATATGATACAAACTTTCAAGATTAAATCTGAGCCACAAGTTAGCCTAGACAAAAAATCCATCCTCCTTTATATATATATATATATATATATATATATATATATATATATATATATATATATATATATAGAGAGAGAGAGAGAGAGAGAGAGAGAGAGAAAGGCTCTCTAACACACCAAAGAACATACCTCACTTATCATCACTTAAGTTTACTGAGTTATAACATTTTGGGTTGAATTTTTCAGAATGCTCGGCCCAACCCAATACTCTTAAATATGAATAAGTGGGCTGTGTTCTTTGGTATGTTAAGTGAGGTATGCTAGAGATGCTCATTATATATATATATATATATATATATATACACACACACACACACACACACAGACTAGCGGAATGCCCATGCTTGAAGGCACGACAAAAATTTTGAAAATGTGTAATCGCAAAATAGCAAAAAATTTCAAAATACGTAATTGTAAAATGGAAAAAATATCGTTCCTCGACAAAACAAAGTGTAATTTAAAAAAAAAGGTCATAATGTCCTTTGTTTATAAGACTATCCACTTTGCTTAACCATTAACAAATTGTCAAACAACATTCAAATAGCCTAAATTTATCAAACAAATTCACATACAACATGAAATATACAATATTCATCCATTGAATTCACATTGTGCCTCAAATAAACTTAATGCCAATTTAAAAAAAATGGACAAAATCTTCTTTGTTTATTGGACTATACACCACCTTAAAGGAAAACAACAAAGCTTACAATATTCAAAGATCCCAAATTCATCTAATAAATACTTCAACGAAACAAACTTCATAACAAAATCACATATACATCAACTAAATTTTTTTTTACAACACTAATGTGTTAGAAAATTTAGTTAGATATCCCTTATTTATAAGACTACCTGTCCTATTTAACACATACAAAACTATCTAATAATATTACTAATAGCAGATATGTACAAAGCATAGAAAAAAATTTAAATGTCTAGGACTTATGAATCTTGTAGAAGAAAAGGGACATCCACTAATACGTTCAAAGCATATAAAAAATTATTTTCATTCCATCTAAATTAACAAAAACTATACTTAGAAATGGATACTTGTAAGTCACAATAATAACACTTTGACGGATCTAATTGGTATAACGAATTGTTAATAGATAATGGGCAAGTCCTTTCATTTTACATGAATGTCCATTAGTAGTATGCTTTCCACATAACACTTTATTAGGCATACATCATGTAAAATTCCACAAATAAAAAACTCAAATTAATAAATTGACCACAATAAGTTATTTCTATATGTTTCCTGAATAAATAAAGTTACGAAACATTCTTACATTAACAAAACATATACACTGATAATCATGTTAAAAACACAAACTAAATTAATGGTCTAAAGTAGGTTAGGTTCATAAACTAACTGTGAACACCAAGGGTGGTAAATTATCACATTACTTGCTTTGTTTCGAACATATTTCTCTATTTCTCCTCTATCTTCTTTGATTTTCACATATTTTTCGAATCAAATTTTAATAAAATGTGGAGAAACACAAAAATAGAGGGTTAAAAAAGGTTATTACGAACAAAAAATGGTTGGTATAAACGCACACTAATTTTTTGTCAAATGTATTACATACAGAAGTCCAAATGATAGTACCTCACATGTATGAAAAATAAGACACACTATGTAAAGAACAAAAACATTTAAAAGTTGCGGTAATTTATTCACCACAAACATTGTAAGGACACAAATTTCCAATTGAGTCCTTTGTAGTTTTGGCTCAATTCCGGACAAAAATGTTTGAGTCATAGGACATAGTTCATATTGATCCATTCAAGCCTATGACATGTTTGTTGAAGACGTAGCGGCCAAGAGTATAAAGCTTCATCAAAATGCTGAGTTTAAGTGCCTCGTTTCTACGTCATCAACATAGGTTCCATGCTCCTAAGGTATGAATGCATTTTAATATATATATATAGGAGCTTAGAACATTTAATAATGGGTGAACGTTTATTTAAAACTGTTGTTTAATTTCAGAAAGATTTCAATTAAACTTTAAAATAAAGAATATAAAGTTTCTAGGAAAAAAATGAATTTTTCAAACTTTCCAGGATTTCATTCGAAGTGTCGTTCAAATGAGATTTTCGTTCGAACCACAAGTCGTTCGAACGAGTTTGCCAACGAGTTCCCATATTTGCCACTGGAACTTCGTTCGAATGAGATGGCTGTTCGAACGAGATTTCCAACGAGATTTCTAACGGGTTCACACTGGAACTTCATTAGAAGCCTCGTTGGAACGAAAATGTCGTTCGAACGAAATTTGGCGGAAACAGGTATTTGGCTGTTTTGAGCAGTTTTTCTTACTTTTTCCATTATCTTTCCCCACTAACTTTTGACTGAATATCTTTGTGTGGGAACCATCTTTGGAAACTCAACTTTTTCATACACAACTATCTCCAAGAGAGAGTTTGAGAGAAAAAATGATTAAGGAAAAAGTTCATGTTTTAAAGTGTCTAAGTTTTCAAGAAAAATTGATTATACACTTTAGTTTTACACCCATAGTTTCTGTTTTCCAAGATTCCATATATATATATATATATATATATACATACTTTTCTTGGAGTGTTCGGCACCGGTTTATCTCCACATCCATTTGAAGAGAAGTTTGGGTTTGCTTCTAAATCCCATAAAGAAGAAGAGATTGTTTTTCTGCGGCATTCTCACGTGGTGAAAGACATCATGTGTGGTTGACGGTGTACCTATGTCTCATTGGTGAAGGCCGAGATTCTGGTGGAGCTCTGGGGTTGTCTACTAGGCGGAGGTGTTTAAAAGAAGAAGCGTCGGGGATTGAGAGAGATCGAGTCGTGTGTTGTAAGTCTTTTTGTCTTGTAATTTGTAAATCCATACTTAGTGTACTTAAGGCTAGGGCCGTCCGAGGCTTTTTTCCATTGTGGGTTTTTCCTCGTACATCATGGCGTAGTGATTAATTGTTTATTTTATCTTGCTAAACTCACCTAGAATGCATGCTTAGGCAATTCAAGATAAAATTTGGTTTTAATCACTACATGTTTAATTTGGTGCTAAATTAAATATTTGGTATTGATAAGTTAATTTAATTCAAGTCAATTAATTTAATTGGATAAAATGTGATTTGGCCTAATTTGTTAAAATTGAGAAATATGACTTAGGCAAACTTTCTAGGACTTGGGTTAATTAATTTGGTTTAAGTGAAATTAATATAAGTGTGTGTTTTATCTTATTTCACTTTGTATAAATTTAATTTGAGAAAAATTAAAATTTATTAAGTTACTTTTATATTTGAACCATCATCTTACGCTTCCACATCTCTTAAAAGGAAATTGGTTTTTGAAGTATAAGAATTTTAAAATTGTAAAATTGGGGGCCTTCGGGACGCTTTCAAATTGGTATCAGAGCCAAAAACGATAAATTACTCCGTTAAGATCCTTTAAATATTTTTGGCTAAAAGGGAATTTTCCCCATTTACAAAATTTCCTATTTTCGATGGTTCTAATTATCCGTATTGGAAAGCGCATATGAAATCGGCACTAAAATCTATCGACGAGAGGGTTTGGTTATCGGTAGTTAACAGTTGGTCTCCACCAACTCATTTAGTAGAAAATGAATGTTTTCCCAAACCAGCCGATAGATGGAGTGAGGGTGAATTTAAACTTTCAAACTTTAATTCCCGTGATTTAAATGCCTTGTTTAGCGCTGTCACACCGGATGAATTCCGACGCATTATGACATGTGAGACCGCTAAAGAAGCTTGGGATATTTTATAACTCACTCATGAAGGTACAAGTGTCGTTAAATCTTCGAAACTCCAAAACCTCACCACTCAATTTGAAACTATCAAAATGAATGAAAAAGAAACTTTTGATGAATTTTACGCTAGACTTTCCGATATTGTTAATTCATCTTTTAATTTGGGAGAGAAAATACCCGACAACCGAGTAGTAAAGAAAATTTTAAGGTCCCTACCCGATAGATTTATTCCAAAAGTGACTGTGTTAAATTCTTTACCAACTTTAGCCTCTACGAAATTAGAAGATCATGTAGGTGATTTACAAACCTATGAACTGGACATGTTTCCCTCTAAAACTGAAAAGAAAATAGAAAAAGGCATTGCTTCAAAAGCCCGAAAAGAGGATAAATAAGTAGTAAAGAGTGAGAGTGATAGTGACACGAAAGATATGATGTTGTTTGCTAGGAAATTTTGAAAGTTTATTAAAATTAACAAAGATAAATTTAAAAATGACTACAAGAAATTTAAAACTTCTAAGCATGACAAAGCCGAGAGGATCCCTAAAACTATTAATGAAAATTTAAATAGGGACGAGTCAAATAGGTGTTTTGATTGTGAGGGTTATGGCCATAGGGCTTCTGAGTGCCCCCACTAAACTAAGGAGAGAGGGTAAGCGACCCATTTTATATAATGCAACTCTTAGTGATAGTGATAAGGAAGAGGGACCCGATTCCCCCACTAAGCCCAACTTTGTGGCTTTCATGGCTAGTCATGTGAGTGACAGTGAGAACTAATCTATAGATGAAAATTTATCACATGACACTTCCAAGGTCATTGTTTATGATTCCCTTATTTTTTATGATAGTGAGAGTGAAGAAGAAAGAAAGAGTGAAAATGAAGAAAAGGTTAGTGTGAGTAAACTTCAAAATGGTTTTCAAGAATTATATGAAGAATCAATTAAAATAAAAAGAGAAAATTTGAAGTTAGAAGCAAATTTGAAAGAGCGTGCCAAGTTCTTCGATGATAGTGTGTTGGTAGAAGACCTTAGGATACGTGAGAGGACTCTTCGAGAGAAGCTAGAATATATAGAAGGCGAGAGAGATAGCCTTAGGGGTTTAATGGAAGGCTTAAAAGAGGAGATTCTCTAGTTTGAAGAGATAAATGTGTTGTTAGAGTCTAAAATTATAGAATTAGAAATTAAACTAAAAGACTCTATCAAAGTCAAATTTGATTTGGAGTGTAGGTTCGAAAAACTAGATAAGATCTTAGGAATAGTCCAAATAAAAAATGACTTGAGTGGTTTAGGCTTCGATACTTGTAATGAACCAACTCAAAAGGCCAAAACCAATGTTTTAGGAGAATCACCTAGGAAAACCTTTAGAGATCACTCCTTAGGTAAATCTTTTCGACATATTTTTAATTGTGCACATTGTGGTCAAAAAGGTCATCTTAAGAAATTTTGTTTTGATCTTAAAAGATTTTCTAGAAAATTCCAACGTAAGGGAACCAAGGTAGCCAAGATTCATACACCCCGAGATAATCACTCTTCATTAGTTTGGGTTAGGAGATCCGACTTGGTCGTTTTACAAGATAGGGTATTTGATTCTCATTTACTTTCACATGCTTCCTCTCTTGAAAACTCTAAAGGTTGAATGTGTTAGTTTTATTTGCATACTTTAGCGTTTGTACTTCACGTTATATTCACATGCTAAATGTATGCTTGTTTAAATCATTTTCTAGTCTATTCTCCATGCTTTATCACATGCTAGAATTATGATTTTTGTTTATCTTTTGTATTATATTTCTTCCCCTTTTGTTTGAAAATGAAAAATACAAAAAGATTTTTTTTTATTTGCATTTTATCTTTTTAGCACCTTAAGATTAATGAAAAATACAAATGATTTTTGTTTGTCTTTTGAGTATATATATTTTTATTTTTGGTTAAAATTTTCAAAACTCTAAAATATTTTTATTTTGTGTGTATTTTAGCTTGACACACTTTATGTGGCATATACTTGTGTTTGAATCCCTTCTGTTACGCTCCCATGTGGCTAGAACTTTTCGTTTAGATTGTCAATCCTTATTATGTTCTTAACCATGCTTACATGGAGTAATTGGATTTTGTGTTGATATAATGGATTCTATTTTTATATTCCTCAATTCACACGTGCACGAGCTCTTTTGAAATTTAACTTCACATGTTATATTTGAGCCTTGTGAGATATTCTCCTATCAATCTTGGCATATACATATTTGTGACCTAGGAGGACTAGTGCATGTCAAAATCCCTTGCACGTGTGATTTGTGAGAAATAAAAATGATAAATATAAATGTGCATGGGTAAGGGCTCTGAAAGGATTTATTATCCTTTGCGAATAGTAAGCCACCGTTTATTTGGACCTAAAAGAAATACGTGGTCCAAAGGCCTAAAAGAAAATATGGCATTAAAAGAAAAATAATTTGCCAAGGCCTTATATGTTGATTGATATCTCCCTCAATAAGCATATATATATATATATATATATATATATATATATATATATATATATATATGCTTATTGAGGGAGATTGGATGGTATATCAACGATTTGCACAATGTCCGTTTATCCTAGTTGCGTTTTCAATGTCATGACTCTATTGGTTTGTAGAATCATCAACATGCTAGGCTTGTATGCATTGTGTATGTTTGTTCATTGAGTTCAATCTAAATTGTCACATGAGGTTATATTCAAATGTGATGAAGTTTGCAATCAACTGAGAACTCCGTGAACATGTTTTAAGTGATTGGTTCTAAATTTAAATTATTACTTGTTCACACTCCAACACTTCCATTTCCATATGACACATTTTTGCCATACGAGTGTGAAAGACTCCTATTATATTTTGTGTGTGTCATTTGTGTTTTTATATCACCACACAAGGTATATATAACGCTATATAAGTATACATACTCTTATTACGCTCTTAGGCGTAAATGAAATAATTTCATTTATTAATATCGTTTATTCTCGACATACTATTCGTCAATAACTCGCATAACTTTCCCACTTTGTATATACGATACGATTTCTTACTTGAAACTCACCCATCACTTCTATTTGTATAAATCATCTCCCAGTTCAATCTATGTTGAGGATATTCTCAAATCCGTGTGCACATCGATCATCATTTATTATTCCCAATTTATATTATGGTTCAATCAATCATATGGACCTTTAAGGTTGTCCCATTTGGTATTTAATCCAATCAAATATCACTAAGTGCATCCCAACTCTCTCTTATAGATCCATAATTATCTCCAAATTAAAACCTCAATAGTAATCGGCTTCCCCACTAATCGGTACGATAATCTCCAATCGGTATTCTCTCCAAATAAGTCAATGTGATCCCATCAATTTATCATACAGGAAACTTCCTAAAAGTCTCCAAAACATACTCCTCATAACTTAGTTGAAGGTTCCCAGTCTCTCCATTTATCTACAACCCAAACATATAAATACCATCAAAACTCATTATATAACTCAACCCAACCATTATATACTCTTAAATCCATATACACACCTCAAATGCAAGATTTACCCAAAATCTAGGTTTTGACATTTTAAACCCCAAATCCACAATTTTATCCATAAATAATGAAATAAAAGATGCACAAGAATTATTTAGCAAGTTTAATCACTTGCCTTAAGGTTGTAGAGGTTGAATCTTCCTCGAAATCGTGTATTGGTCGAAATCTCCAAGCTTTTCTCCCCTTTCTCTTCTTTTCTCTCTTCCTTTCCTCCTCCTCCTCTCTCTCTCTCTAGGGTTTTCTCTTAATCTCAAATGAGATTTCTATCTCCCATAGGACTTTAAGCCTTATATCCCAAGATACATAACATTAAATGATAATACACACTTTAAATGACTCAGTTACTCCTATTCGAGCCAAATGAACTTAAAAATATTTCGAAACCCAAATAAGACCCAAGTACAGTCATTTCAACTATCTCGACCCTTCCGGTATCAACCGAACACTCAGAATCATCATTCGAATTACTTTCTAACATCCTCAAATTTTGACCTCAAATGCCAATTTAATAATTCTCCAATTAAATAATATTTATTTCTCCCAAAAATAATTAATTTATTGGTCCAAAAATCTCAGGGTAGTATAGACTTCCCCACTTACAAGAATTTCTCCCTCGAAATTAAGTTTAGCCTAATACTCTAAATCTCAACTAATTTCTACGACACTTATCCCCACTAACCCTATACCTATTCTTCCCTCTTCTCACGGCGAAACATTTTAATTTATAAAATTAAATTTTCCAACTAGGGCGCCTACACACCCCATATTCGAGCTTTACTAGTATAAACATAATTTGGCATCACTTAGCCTTCAAAATTGTACAATAACTCGAAATAATCTAAATCATACTAACATACAAATTACAGAAGAATTGTTTTTTGAAATGTCCAAAGATGTAACTCCTCTCAATTCCTGACATTTGCTACTTTCATGCAGGGGAGGTCTCGCAAGCGAAATCCAAACAAGGAACCCTCCCAATACACTACTATGTAGCTCTGTAGGCGATTGAGAGTTAGTTAAATCGGGACTAGAGTTTAAAATATTTTTGTGTAAATCATTTTTGATATTGCCCGAAGGCCTATAAAATAATTTTATTTTGAAAACAACTTATGTTTAAAATAGTTTATGTCTTTCGACATTCAAATAAAAATACCTTATGCCCAAGGCACAAGGTGTCAACAATTATCATACTCTTACTAACATATAGTTCTCAAAACTAACATAATTATGAGCTAAATCCCTCGCTCAACAATAATCCACTAAATTCTGAATCATTTCAGTAACAATAATCTCTTATATCATAATAAAATATTGCCATACTCTAGGCTCTTCCATAGATGAAATATAATAAATATGTAAGTCTAGCACAATTATAAAACAATAACTTTACCTTTACAACTCAACAGGTTACAACAATTCTTACGTTCAAAACAAAATCATAGCTCTCTACTAGCATAACACCCGAGAATCTATTCTCCCCAAAGATAATCATATAAGAGCCTTACTTGCTCAATACTCCCTTCTGGGCCATTCCATACATAATAGGGTTATAACACTAACCACTCATGTCAATCTTACCTACGATACTCCTAAATCCTCATAAATCATAATCCTAATCACAAAGGAAAATAATTTACATCATACCTCTCTAGTCCGACTGCATCTCTTCATCGATGGGTTCCCACTCAAAGTCCCCCGGCCTAAAATGGCCTCGAACCTTCTGTAAGGGTTTCACATTCAAAACTTCCTAAAAACGGGGTCCTCTACCTCTTTCCTGACAATCTCTCTTCCTATGGCCTAATTCTTTACAAAAGAAACAACTACCCGCAAATCTTCTCTACTCATCCTGAGGAACAAAACACTGTTGCGACCCTCAAAAATTCTTCCTATACCCTTTGGCATTACTGGATTTCTCTTCACCAGACCTACTTGATGAACTTGAGTCTCTAGAGTTCTTACCCCCTTGCGAACGAATACGATATTCACGACACTATAACAGTGCCGCATTCACTACCTCGGCGAAAGTCACTAACACTGGGTTCCCTAAAAAATTTTGTCGAATTCGCCAATGTAAACCTACCACGAACCTCACTATTCGCTTATCCTCCGTATTTACCTCATCGGGAACTAGATTTGCCAATCGAGTAAATTCTTCTTCGTACTCTGCCACCTTTCGATCACCTTGAATCTCATCCAATAATTTCCTCCTCATTTCCTTTTGGATTGGGGAAGGAAAATACTTTCGGTCAAAGAGTAACCAAAAGTCTGATATGGGTAATGTATCTCTCTGTTTCGATGTGGTGACTGACTCCCACCAATGGAGAGATGCTCCCGTTAATTTAAAGGTGGCGAGAAATTGTTTCTACATCTTGCTACATTCAACTATGCGAAGGTGCCTCTATATACTATTTTTCCAACGATTTGCTGCCATCGTATCAGCTCCCCCTAAAAACTTTGGAGGATGTACCTTCCTAAAATCATCTCGCACTCTCTCCCACGTAGACAACCCTGACTGGGCTTGGGCTGCTTGAACTGCAGGTTGATGTGCCATCGCAGAATTGGCAGCAGTTACTGCTTGTGCCACAATACTGGCAGCTTCGACTGTGGTCATAGTCCCTTGAGGCATTTGGGGTTCTATATTCTCAGTCCCTTTATTCTCCCTTCTTGGATGACCACTCTTCGGTGGCATCTGAAACAAGAACAAGTGTATCAGAACGCCTTTCAAATGTTTTCTCATCGCAGAATAAAATGTAGACGTGTGAACACAAGAGTCCTAATAATAGGGCTCTACATCAAGAACGCTCACAGAACATCGCAGAAAACCCACACAGATCCTAAAGACACTAGAACATGATGCTCTGATACCACCCGTGATACCCCGCTTAAATAATAACGGGCGGCCAACCCTATACTAAAATAATTAGGAATCACAAGCGGATCATTCTCATCATCTACTGACGATACTAAAATAAACACAACTAACTACCCATTACTACAAAAAGAGGGTGCCAAAAAAAAAAAAAATTAAACATACAAAGCAATACCCAACCAACAACATAACAACTACTGAATATGATAAAGAATGCACACATGCTATATAAAAGACATGAATACTAGAGTACAATCAAATATACAAAAAGAAAATACCCGAATATGCTGTCGGGTCATCGACAATACAACAGTCTAAAGAAAGAAAGAAATAAACAAAATGCTACACTATAACTTTGGGGTGTAAACCCGATGTACAAACTGAATCCTAGTCTAGATGCACAAAAGATAGGATTCAGCTATATCAAAATATTGCAACAGTTTGCTACTACCACAGCTTCCTCGAATACACTGGATTAATAACATCAATGGCGTCCTTGTGGAGGAACACCTAAGATAATACAATGTATATATAGGAAGAGAAAAATATAAATGGGTCAGAGCCCGAGGTATGAAAACATTTTAGCAAGTGCATTAAAATGTATAATAACTATAAATGCATTAAGACGTGATTAAAGTGGATTTACACTCTCCAGAAAAATCCAACTCACCTCTCAACTAATGCGCGCACCAAAACGTATGCACCCGATCCTTAAATATCTTCCCAACACTATCTAGGGGCAAATATCTAGCCTACACCCAAAATTTATACTCAATTAAACTTTCATCTAAAACCTAACGATCAACTACCAATTCTACCATAATCCCCAAATGTACATCACTAACTTAACATACAATTAATCATATACTTATTCTCTTACTAGAATTTCTCATATTCTACCTAAACTTCTCCCAATTCTCAATACTGCACTGCGTTTCGTGTGTGGGACGTCTCGCAAGCGAAATCCAAACAAGGACCCCCCGATACACTACTCCTTGACAGTATTGAATGTCGACATTCATTATGCCCTCAATGCATGACGCATATAACCCCAATTACTACACTACTATAAATAATTAAACCATTCACAACTCTCAACAGTGTACTGTGTTTCGTGCGTGGGACGTCTCGCAAAGTGAAATCCAAACAAGTAACCGCTCCGATACACTACTCCTTGGCACTATCGATTATTGAGGTACACTAATATATAAATCTGAGTATTAAGGACTACACTTCTCCCCACTTCCAACATTGTATTGCGTTTCGTGCGTGGGATGTCTCTCAAGCAAAATCCAAACAAGGAACCCCTCGATACACTACTCCTTGAAAATGTTGGTCATTAGGGTCCAATATGCCCTCGGTACCCAAAGTAATTTATACTCATTTGATATATATGTTTCATAATCACTTTAATAAAAATCACAGTTTAATCCGGATAAAATCTCCCGGAATGAGATTCAATCAAGATTCTTATGTCTCTTTACATTAGAGACATATATATGATAGCTCATAATCATATACAAATAATATGCAATTCACACAGGTATAATATGTAATACCCCGTATTTTTATGCTATATTAATTTGGGGATTTATTAAATTTAATGTGAATTAATTATTTAATATAAATCCAGAAATTAATTATGTTATAATTATTAACGTGATGAGAGTTAGTAATTATGGGAAATTTGTTGAATATTACTCATGAGCAAAGTAATATATAATATTGGTTATATTAAATGTCACGAGTGAATAAAATGATAATTTTGGAAATTTAAGTCGGGACGCGCCCGTGTCGCGTCGGGACTAAATATTGATGAATAAAAGTGAATATATTATAAGTTACTCGTATGATCATTTTGAGTGCACCAAAGTGTCCGGAAGGGTCGAGATAGTCAGAAAAGTGTACTCGGGGGTTTAGTTTGGGTCTCGGGGCGTTTTTTGGCCTATTTAACACCCCGGGAGGGCATTTTGGTCATTTTACATTTTTGGGTAATTAAACCCACGAAATTTCAAGGATTATATCAGATGTCTAAGTTTGCCTTCTAGGGTTAAAACAACCAAAGACAAGTGACGACCATAGGAGAGGGAAGGAGAGAGCTTTCAAAGCAATCCAAGGCCCAAAATCCATCCGTTTGCACCGCCACCACCACCAACGCGTAGATCGCGCGACGGGGAACGCAACCACACCAAATTCGTCATCAAACCAGAACTCTAAAAATCCCAGGCAAGTGTTTATCTTGCTTATTTTCATTAATGCATCACTCATGTTAGTCTAGGGATGCTTAGGATGAGTTTTATGGAAGAAAACCCAAAATTTGAGATAGGAAATCGCATGTAGTAATGATTTGAATGTTATTCTGGAAACCCCTTCATATGTAGAGGATTAAACCACGAAATTATGATGTTTTAGAAGAAGAAAAAAATATGGAAAAGATTGATTATAACCATGTTAAAGAAATTCTAGGGTTCTTGAGATTTTTATGAAGTTTTTGCCTATAAATCCATGATTACTGACGGAAATTTCCATGATTTACGTAGAAGATACATAAAATGAGATTATAATGTTTGTAGTACAAATTTCTGGGCGATTGGGAATGAAAAGTTTGGATTTGGAGGAGGTTATGTGATAGAACCCGTAACTGATTAACTGCAGAATTCGCCATACCTGTTTGATCGATCGATCGAGCCAAGAGCTTCGATCGATCGAAGGTTCGATCGATCGAGCCCCAGACCTCGGTCGATCGACCCCTTCTGGCAGACTCATATTTCCCCTTTTTAAATTAGTTGAATTCAATTTAATGAGAAATAATTCTTGGACACCCTTATTAAAATATTTTGGGAGATGAAGAAGACCAGTAGGACTTATAAATAATTATGGGACCTTTAATGTAAGACGAGAGTTGTATCTTTTTTGGGATAATTACAAATAAGGGGTGATGAAATTGTGTATTAAGGGGAGAGACGCATAAGATAGTTACGTTGGAAAATTAGATGAGTACCTATTGAATTCTATGCTTAGGAGGATTAAGTCGATGAGTGTTACGTAATAAGTTAGTATGATCCCTCAAATTTAAGTAAGAAATGAACGGTTATACGTGAGAACTAAATAATGAGAAATGAGGAAAAATGTCATAATTATGGGATTTGAGATGTACCTAATTTGATATAATAATATTAGTATAGTTATATGACTGTGTTTATGCATATACTATCTATGTGTGAAAATCGTGCCCGCGCTACTTGCTATCCCTAAGGTTACCGTGCTGGGACAATCTTATCTCGATGGGACCTTTATGGGGGATATTGACTCGTACCCTAGAAGATAGATATCCTTGGTACAGGCTATCGAATCGATAGTTCAGACGGTCCTAAGAGACGTGGGGCATGTACTATCCTCTTAGAGACTTGGAATCTATGCTTCGCCTCAATATTATTTGTGTATGTGTTAATACAGTTCGAGAGTGATTCCGAACTTGTATTTCCCTTAGTACAAGAGATACGGGGATTGGATAGCAGAGTATGCAAGCACCATAATTTTTATGTGGGGTGCTGTTAGAATATATATATTACATGAGTATTTAATATATATATGAAATTCTGAAATTTGGAAACTGCCTACTGTGTTATGGTAAGTAAGACATGTATAATGACTCAAATTGGAAATACATGTTTTAAAAAAGTATAATGGAACACTGGGAAACTTTATTAGCAAATAAGGTTTAAATGAGAACTTTGTAATCAAATGAGAAATTCTCAAGAGAGTGACGCACTAATATGTTGTTGCATTGGCCTGTAAACATTTTAAATACTTGCTAAACAAATTTTTAATCATCTACACTATCGGGCTCTGACCCGTTTCTATTTCTCTTTCTCTCTTGTATATATTACAGGTGCCCAGCCATAGGGGCGTCTTGCATAGGATCCTTTGGAAGGAACGTGTTGCAGCTTAGGTGGGAGTTGCAAGCCTCTTGCTTAGACGACTTCATTCATTTGATTCCACTCCTAGCATATTCATTTAGTTGGGCATGTGATCCCCGTTTCCATTATTCAGTTGTTTGATTGGACATTGTGATTCAGTTATTTCTAGTATTGTCACTTTGGGATTTATTACTGTCTGGATGTTTTACTTTAAGTTCTTAATGTTGGGATTTAGTTGTTGAATGTTTAAATTATTTGGATTATATGTTCCAGGATTATTGTGGTGTGATTCTTTGATATTGAATTGTTGTAAATAATTAAATCTTTGTTTTTAAAATAAAATTTGGAAAGTAATGTTTAAAAATGGTTTTGACACTTAGCTTAATTAATTAGAATGTTTAAATTGAAAAAGTATTTTTTTTACGACAATGATGCTAAGAATGAACCAACTGTTCACCTTGATTTTAATATAATAAAGGAGTGATCTCCCGGTATTTAATTAGGCGGGGTGTTACAGGTGGTATCAGAGCCAGGTTCTAGTGTCCTTAGGATCTGTACGGCTTATTTCGCTTTCAGCTTAACATTTTTGCTATAGAGCCCTATTTCAGGATTGTTGCATTCCTGCTTTTACGTTTACGTCTTCAGTTATTTGAGATTTGATAATAACTGTAGACTAATGAATTTCTTCACATTTCAGATGCCTCCGAGACGTGCACCAAAGGATAGGCGTGCCCAAGCCGAGCAGCCAGCAGCTCCGCCACAGGGTACTATGAATGCTAATAAGGTAGCCGCTATTGTTGCTCAGGCGGTGAATGCCGCGCTAGCGGTGGTTCAGCAGGCTCCACCCCAGATTCAGGCAGTGGCGCCAGTACCTGCACAACTGCCATCTGCATAGGAGCGGGTTAGGGATGCCTTTCAGAAGGCGCATCCCCCTGAGTTCTCTGGTAGTTCAGATATCATCATCGTCAGCCAATGGAAGAAAGATATCCAGCGGCATATTCATATGTATGAGTGCACAGACATGCAGAAATAGTTGCTGGCTTCCTTTAAGCTGGTGGGGGCCATTTTGCAGTGGTGGGAGTCCACCACCACCTTGGAGGAGAGGGATACGATCTCGATTCAGTCATTTTGGAAGAGGTTTGACCGCAAGTACTTTCCACCCACCGTGCAGACTGAGATGAGGAGGAAATTAGGGTGCGTTTGATTGCAAAGTCGGAAAATGAATTGAAAAGAATTGATTTCCATGGAAAACTATTTTACGGAATTATTTTCCATGGAAAATTATTTTAGGTGTGTTTGATTGGTCTAATTTTCTTACTCGAAAATTAAGTATTTTTCACCTTTTCTTGTTTGATTAGCATTATTTTCCAACTAGAAAATTATAGGCTTATGACAACTATATATATGTAAAAGTTTATTTTTTTTAAACTATCAAATTTAAAACTTTAATAAATAAAGATCATTCTACTTTCAACATCTGGAACCCACGAAACATGTCATAGAAATAATAAAAATATAAACGCCAATATTAAAATGCTTAAACGTTCATTTATAACGAATTAAAAATTAGAATGTCTAAAAAACTACAAATAATTAACCCGATAAAATAGAGAAGTCTTAAAACTATTAAAATACGATGTAAATTTGTTGACCCTTATCCAAGCTTGTTAACAATCCAAGCATGTGCAAACTCTTCATCATCTAAGTCAATGAATATCCGACCCAATTATTTGTCTTGCTCAAAAACTTTCATGAGTTGCATTATATCATTGTTCTCTATGTGCATGGCCTTGAGCTTGTCCAAGATAACTTTCCAATTGACGTGAGTTTGCGTTGCTTGCTTTTCAAATGCAACAACTTGCATTTCTAAAGCAACTGCAATTTTTTTTGATGAATCAGCAATAACAGATAAGGTAGCAGAAGCATCGTCCACAGGTTGCCGACGTTTACGTCAAACTTTAGAGTTTGTTCCCTGCAAGGTTCGTTTGGATGTGATTGAAGGACTTGCCTCAGTAGTAACATTCTCATCCGCCTCATTTTCATTGTTTAAGTTCCCCTCAATATTTTCACTAGCATCATTTGCATTCATTGGGGGAAAGTCATTTCCCGATACGGCTCGATCACCCGTTGCAATGTCATCACCAAAAATAATACCCAAATCTTGGTAGTGAAGACACACCTTTCCCTTTAACTTCGCTGCATCAGGTTTATCCTGAAAGGAAAAATATATAAAATTAGTAAAAGACCAAATTTCATTAAACTAAAAAATATAAAAAATAAATAATTGTTAAAGCTAATAAAAAAATTGGTGCTACCTTAATGTACTCTTCCCAAACATTAGGATCCGCTGTGATTCGTCCAGTATTGGCATCCCACCCAAAACCAATAACATTGAATAGCTCACGGAGATCCGTATAATATTTTTTCAAAGTCTTCAAACGTCCTCTTACGTTCTTCTCAACAACCGCCACGCCACATATAGAATATACGCGCTCAGCCACCTTCAAAATCTGAGTTGCTGTGAATCCATTGTCTGCCCGTTTCGTCCCGGCCAACACTTGTTCAATGAGTGTGTTTACCAACTGTTCATCCATCTCATCAGTCCAACGAACTTGACCTTTTTTTGCATTACCTGGAACTGATTGAGAATATGGTTGACTAACTTCCTCAATATCAGGGTGAGGGCACGTGGTTGTGGTAGGTCGTGGGACACGAAATGGCACAGAACTTCCACTTGGGCGATAAGTTGCCATTAAACCTGTTTGACATTATATGGTGAACATTTGTAGATCAAAATTGAATGTATCAAATTAGTCAATTGAACATGCATACCAATAATTGTACATGGAAATATAATAAATCTGAAATTAAAAATTTAATTTTTCGATAACAATTCATAACAAAAGAGCTCAATCAAAGTTAATCCCAACATTAGGGTTCGTTTGATATTCATTCCACATTGCAGTAGCCGTAATATTTCTCTTAGTATTCCAACTAGCCTCGGGTGTGAAAGTAATGTGGGCATTAAGGGAGGCAACTTCAGGTACATCGTGAGGATCGGGGTTAACTTCATCATCACTAATCTCTTCATCGCTACAAACATCATCTATGTCATAAATTCGTATAAAGTTGTGAAGGGCACAACAAGCAAGTACTATTTTTGCTTGTGTATCAATATCGTGAAAGGGTTGATGTCTTAGATATGCAAATCTTTTCTTAAGCAACCCTATTGTTCTCTCGATAATATTACGGAGTGATGAATGGCGAAAGTTGAACAACTCTTTACTATTTTCTGGTCGTTGACCCTCGATGTCTCTGCGGTGATAACGAGTCTTTCGATATGGTGAAAGAAAACCCGGAACCAATGGAAATCCAGCATCGGCAAGATAATATTTACCTAGTAATATAATAAACCATAATTAGATAATGAGATTTGGTTTGTTGTAATTTATGAAAGATAATAAGTAACAAATTGTACCAATAGGAACCGTTAACTTAGGTCCTTGTCGTAAAATAGCACTCCTTAATAGTCGACCGTCATGTGCTGATCCCTCCCAACCGGCAAGCACGTAAGTAAACTTCATATCAAATGTACACGCCACTAAAACATTTTGTGATATGACTTGCTTTCTGTTGCGATATTTAGGTTGCTCTAGTAAATTAACATTCACAGCTATGTGAGTACCATCTATTGCGCCCACAGCATCCTAAAAGGAAGATTAGTTAATAAAAAACATACATAAATTAGAAAAAAAAATAAAAAATTTAGTAAGAAGACCTAACCTCAAAGTATTGGTACCAGTCTTCAACATGATCCTTATCGTATGGGGAATTCGCGACAGTTGCGTTGGTGACTATATCCCTATAGAGCATCAGGCATGCATCTAAAACTCTGTGAAAGTAATGGCTTATTGTTTGTCCAGACCTAAAGAAATGTAAACTTTCAACACGATTGCGCTCATCATGGCCAACTGTGGTTAAAAAGATAGCAACCTGTTCCTCAACCCTCACAAATCGACTATCGAGTAACCCGTAAGTACGTAAACTAGCACATAATCGGTGGAATGGACCTCGTTTCATCCTAAGTTGCTCGTGACAAACCCTATCGCTCATGTTGTACAATCGATGTAGTACTACGGCCCTATCTTCATCCCAATTTCTATAAGGTGCCCTAGTGAGACGTCGGTTATGATAATGCATAATAGTCTTATACAAAACTACCGCTTGCAGTACCATTGCCCAAAATGCACCCACAAGTTGGTCATTGTTTGGTGTTCTTGCCATTTTGAAGTGATGCTTGAAAAAAAAAATTATAAAAAAGTTGCTCATAATATTTGTCAAATAAAAATTAAACAAAATATTGAAAGGTTACCTACTCATGCATTACCAAATATCCATATAATATAACACCATATGGGAATATCCATATATCTATTTTTTTTAATAAATAGATATATATATATATATATATATATTAGATATGGATTTTTTAAAGATTTTTTTGTAATAAATAGATATATTTATTAGATATAGATTTTTTTAATTATTTTTTTTATGGGCTGAACTTTATCATGGGGGCAAATTTATCGCCGTTCCGTCGGCACGGGTATCCACTAGTATATATGTATGATATTTTTGACATTTCATGCCCATGCATGAAATGTCATGCTAAAAGTTTTTTTTTAATAAATATATATATATATATTAGATATGGATTTTTTTAAGCTTTTTTTTAATAGATAGATATATTTATTAGATATAGATTTTTTTAACTATTTTTTTTATGGGGTGAATTTTATCACGGGGGCAAATTTATCGTGGTGCCGTCGGCACGGGTATCCACTAGTATATATGTATGATATTTTTTACATTTCATGCCCACGCATGAAATGTCATGCTAAAAGCTTTTTTTTTTTTTAATATATATATATATATATATATATATACATTAGATATGGATTTTTTAAAGCTTTTTTTTTAATAGATAGATATATTTATTAGATATAGATTTTCTTAACTATTTTTTTTATGGGCTGAATTTTATCACGGGGGCAAATTTATCGCCGTGCCGTCGGCACGGGTATCCACTAGTATATATGTATGATATTTTTGACATTCATGAAATGTCATGCTAAAAGCTTTTTTTTTTTTTTAATAAATATATATATATATATATATATATATATATATATATATATATATTAGATATGGATTTTTTTAAGCTTTTTTTTTTAATAGATAGATATATATATTAGATATAGATTTTTTTAACTATTTTTTTTTTATGGGCATAATTTTATCACGGGGACAAATTTATCGCCGTGCCGTCGGCACGGGTATCCACTAGTATATATATATTTTAGAAAGCTGGAGATATATATTATTATATCTGAAACTTAAACCCACACACACACACATATATATATATATATATATATATATTATATATTATATTATATATATATGTACCGAAACCCACACTCAGATATGTATATTCGAAACCCACACACACAGATATGTATATATATATATACCGCTGTATATATATATACCGAAACCAACACACACAGATATATATACCGCTGTATACTTCTTATACTCTTCCGACGTTCCATAAATTGACTTACTTGGAGTTTTATGCTTACAACAATGACAATGGTGACAACAGTGACAACGTTTACAAAAGTGAATATATATATACCGCTGCTTCCTAATCACTTTCCTGGCTTCGTTCAGGTATATATATATATATATATATATATATATATATATATATACACACAACTGTTTTCAGAAGATGATGAATAATGTGAAATTGATTAGGAAGCAGGTTGCCAACAAAAAAACTAACCTGAAATGGGTTGAAATGGGTGTTAACACGTCTTCTCCTCCCGCCGATAATTGTTTGAGCTGATAAATTTCTTTTTATAAAGTGGCTGAATGGGTAGTTGAGTGAAAATAGGAGTCCACCTTCTCAATATGTGGGATAGAAAACTTTTATGTTGAATCCGATTCTTTGGGGTACTTTAGAAAACCATTTCCTGTTTTTTGGTGGAAAATACATCACGTGACCCTTTTTTATGGAAAATAATTACTGGGAAAATTTGGTAATCAAACACTTTAAAAAAAGGAAAATCATTAGAAAAATCTCATTTTCCATGGAAAATAATGACAATCAAACACACCCTTACTGAACTTGAAACAGGAGAATTCTACCGTTGCTGAGTATGAGGAGGAGTTCACGAGACTTCTCACCATAGTGCCAGATGAGGCACCTACTGAGGGTAAGAAGATAATGCTGTTTGTGGACGGGTTAGCTTGGAGGATCCGTCAGCACCTTATAGGGAATCTATCTCTGAGTACTTTCACTAATGTACTCAATGCTGCTTTACTACATTGCCAGGAGCACCGCTTCCATCTGTAGGGAAGCAAGAGAGTAAGAGAGTCCGGTCAGTAGGGCAGGACTGGGGGTAGTAGTTCTAGTGGAGAACCATCTCAAGGACAAACTCGTCAGCATGATCATAGTTCCCATCAGGGGGACCCTGCTAAGCGATTCCGTTCAGGTGATTCCAGACAGGGATTTGGGGATTATAGGAAGGGCCAACAGGGCCAACACCGACAACAACAGGGTCAGCAGCAGGGCCAACAGCGTTTTCATCAGGGCCAACAGCGCCAGTGGCGGGGTGGTAACGGCCAGCAGGGTCAGAGGGGAGGTAATTTCAAAGGCCGATGTTTTAGGTGCGGTAAGTATGGCCATAGGCGCCAGGATTGTCCAGATGGAGAGAGGGACTCACAGCAGCAGGGTGCCCGCAATGAGCCACAGAAGCCACTTTTTCCATCCGCCCTCCCAGCCCCAGCTCAAGTACCAGCCCTACCAGCAGTTCCAGCAGCTCCAGTGCAGCAGGGGAAGTTACAGGATGGACGTGTCTATAACGTCCACCAGGCAGCAGCTCCACAGGCACCACCCGTGATTGAGGGTATGTTTCCTATCCATGGTACTATGGGTCGAGTTTTGTTTGATACTGGGGCGACGCACTGTTTTATAGCTACGCATTTTGTGAAAGCCTTAGGGTTGTTAGCCACAGCAGAGAGCACTGTGACGTGTGTAGACTCACCACTGGGGAGTGGATCGCTTATTTTCTTTATATGCTGGGGAGTGGGGGTAGAGATTGGTACCTTGGTATTACCAGCAGACATGTTAGTCTTAGATATGCATGAGCATGATGTTTTTATCGGTATGGATTGGCTCGCAGCTTACAGAGCCATGATTGATTATTTCGATGGGAGTATTGTCTTTGCCATTTCGGGGCAAGAGATGTTTGTAGTGGCAATGACTCGCCCAGAGGGAGTCTCGATTTCTCATTTATATTATATAGAGGAGGATACCTCTAAGGAGGTTATGATTCCCTTAGACTCGATTCCAGTTGTTCATGAGTATTCCGATGTATTTCAGGAAATACCAGGCCTACCCCCCAGTTGAGAGATAGACTTTGTCATAGACTTATTACCAGATACTAGACCTATAGCACACGCTCCATACCGTATGGCTCCGGCGGAGATGCTAGAGTTACGAGTTCAGATAGAGCAGCTGTTAGGTCAGGGCTTCATTCGCAGGAGTACCTCACCTTGGGGTGCTCCAGTCTTGTTTATGAAGAAAAGAGACGGTTCACTGAGGCTATGTGTGGACTACCGAGAGTTGAACAAGGTCACGATAAGGAATAAGTATCCGTTGCCTCGAATCGATGACCTGTTCGACCAGCTGAGGGGAGCAACTTTCTTTTTGAAGATAGATCTGAGGTCGGGGTACCATCAACTACGTATTAGGGAGCAGGATGTTTCAAAAACTGCTTTCTTGACGAGATATGGGTCCTATGAGTTCAGGGTGATGCCATTTGCCCTCACAAATGCTCCAGCCGTGTTCATGGACTTAATGAATCGTGTGTTCAGAGAGTTCTTGGATCCGTTTGTCATCGTCTTCATAGATGATATATTCACACTCCAAGGAGGAGCATGCCGAGCACTTGAGACAGGTTCTTCAGGCTCTACGAGAGGATTAGTTATATGCTAAGTACGAGAAGTGCGGATTCTGGTTGCGATAAGTACAATTCTTGGGGCATGTTGTTTCGGAGCAGGGGATAGCAGTTGATCCGAGTAAAGTGTCAGCGGTGAGGGGGCAGCCCACGACACCGACGGAAGTGCGTAGTTTCTTGGGGTTAGCCGGATACTACAGGAGATTCATTCGGGGATTCTCCAAAATAGCGGGTCCATTGACGAACCTGACTCGCAAAGGGGTACCATATATTTGGGATGATGCTTGTCAATTGGCTTTCGACGAGCTGAAAGACAAGCTTACTTCAGCACCAGTCCTTGCTTTACCGAAGCCAGGTGTGTAGTACCTGGTTTACATCGATGCCTCTTTACTAGGACTTGGGGGAGTACTTCAGCAAGAAGAGAAGGCTATATCTTTTGCCTCCCGCAAGCTTAAGCCGCATGAGAAGAATTACCCCACCCACGACCTGGAGTTAGCAGCGGTCGTTTTTGCATTGAGGATATGGAGACACTATTTATTGGGGGAGAAATTCCGCTTGTTCACAAGTCACAAGTCACTGCAGTACCTGTTCACTCAGCGAGAGCTGAATATACGTCAGCGCAGATGGTTAGAGTTTGTGAAGGACTATCAGTTCGACATACAGTACCATCCGGGGAAGGCCAACGTAGTTACTGATGCGTTGAGCCGTAGACCGGTAGACGAGATAGCGGACGTCTGGAAAGCAAAGTGGAAGGAGTTAGGCCACCAGGATGCAGTAGCCCGTTCCTTCATATCTGTTATGACAGTGACACCCGAGATTGTTACGAGGGTAATACAGGCACAGACCGCAGACCCGTTTTTCCAGGAGCAGATTGTATGACTCTTAGCTGAGGGTGTTGAGTCCTATTCTGTTAGTTCTGATGGGGGTTTGAGGTTTAATGGGAGATTGGTGGTTCCAGAAGGAGTAGAACTACGTCATGCAGTGATGACCCAGTCTCACGGGTCCCGATTTGCGGTACATCCTGGAGGAGATAAGATGTACTAGGATATGAGGAGGCAATACTGGTGGAGTGAGATGAAGAAGGACATTGCTGAGTTTGTGTCCAAGTGTTCTACCTGCCAGATGGTAAAGGTGGACCATCAGAAACCGTCAGGGTTGCTTCAGCCATTGGAAGTACCCGCGTGGAAGTGGGAGAGTATTTCCATGGATTTTATTACAGGGCTACCTACATCACAGCGGGGCCACGACTCTATCTGGGTGATTGTAGATTGTTTGACCAAGGTGGCTCATTTTCTGCCGGTGCGGACAGACTATACCACGGGTCAGTATGCTCAGTTGTTCATTGCTGGGATTGTCAGATTACATGGGGTGCCCCTGAATATTGTGTCAGATAGAGATAAGATTTTCGTGTCACGTTTCTGGGAGAGCTTTCAGGAGGCTATGGGTACTGAGTTGAGGTTGAGTTCAGCTTATCACCCACAGACAGATGGACAGACAGAGCGTATTAATCAGATGTTGGAGGATATGCTACGCATGTGTGTTCTTGATTTTGGAGGAGGTTGGGAGCCACACCTTCCACTGGTAGAGTTTGCTTATAATAACTCTTATCAGTTCACGATTGGCATGGCCCCATTTGAGGCTTTGTATGGCAGGACTTGTCATTCCCCAACTTGTTGGCTAGAGGTGGGGGATAACAAGTTGCTCGGACCAGAGGTAATTAAGGAAACCTTCGCGAGGATTGAGATGATCAGGAGTCGCATTCGAGTAGCCCAGGACAGGCGAAAGAGCTACGCCGATGCGAAACGATTCTTCCGGGAGTTTGATGTGGGGGACCAAGTGTTACTACGTGTATCTCCTATGAAAGGAGTGATGAGGTTCGGGAAGAAAGGGAAATTGGCCCCGAGGTACGTGGGACCATTACCCATTATCGAGAGGATTGGGCCGGTAGCATATAGATTGGGACTGCCAGAGCATTTACATCGCATTGACGATGTATTCCACATCTCGTCGTTGAGACGATATCTTCGGGATGATATGGCCCATACTCACATCGCGATAGATGACATAGACTTACAGCCCGACAGCTCTTACGAGGAGAGACCGGTGGCTATCCTAGACCATAGCGAGAGGAGATTGAGGTCGAAGACAATTCCACTTGTACGGGTCCAGTGGGAGCATCATAATGTGGAGGAATCCACTTGGGAGCGCGAGGCAGATATGCGCGAGAGATACCCAGATTTATTCTTACCAGGTATGCCTTATATTTCGAATTTCGAGATGAAATTCCGTTATTAGGGGGGAATTATGTAATACCCCGTATTTTTATGCTATATTAATTTGGGGATTTATTAAATTTAATGTGAATTAATTATTTAATATAAATCCGGAAATTAATTATGTTATAATTATTAATGTGACGAGAGTTAGTAATTACGGGAAATTTGTTGAATATTACTCATGAGCAAAGTAATATATAATATTGGTTATATTAAATGTCATGAGTGAATAAAATGACAATTTTGGAAATTTGAGTCGGGACGGGCCCGTGTCGCGTCGGGACTAAATATTGATGAATAAAAGTAAATATATTATAAGTTACTCGTATGGTCGTTTTGAGTGCACCAAAGTGTCGGAAAGGGTCGAGATAGTCAGAAAAGTGTACTCGGGGGTTTAGTTTGGGTCTCGGGGTGTTTTTAGGCCTATTTAACACCCCGGGAGGGCATTTTGGTCATTTTACATTTTTGGGTAATTAAACCCACGAAATTTCAAGGGTTATATCAGATGTCTAAGGTTGCTTTCTAGGGTTAAAATAACCAAAGACAAGTGACGGCCATTGGAGAGGGAAGGAGAGAGCTTTCAAAGCAATCCAAGGCCCAAAATCCATCCGTTTGCACCGCCACAACCACCAACGCGTAGATCGCGCGACGGGGAACGCAACCACACCAAATTCATCATCAAACCAGAACACTGAAAATCCCAGGCAAGTGTTTATCTTACTTATTTTCGTTAATGCATTACTCATGTTAGTCTAGGGATGATTAGGATGAGTTTTGTGGAAGAAAACCCGAAATTTGAGATAGGAAATCGCATGTAGTAATGATTTGAATGTTATTCTGGAAACCCCTTCACATGTAGAGGATTAAACCACGAAATTATGATGTTTTAGAAGAAGAAAAAAATTCTGGAAAAGATTGATTAGAACCATGTTAAAGAAATTCTAGGGTTCTTGAGATTTTTATGAAGTTTTTGCCTATAAATCCATGATTAGTGACGTAAATTTACAAGCTTTACGTAGAAGATACATAAAATGAGATTATAATGTTAGTAGTACAAATTTCTGGGCGATTGGGAATGAAAAGTTTGGATTTGGAGGAGGTTATGTGATAGAACCCGTAACTGATTAACTGCAGAATTCGCCATACCTGTTTGATCGATCGATCGAGCCAAGAGCTTCGATCGATCGAAGGTTCGATCGATCGAGCCCCAGACCACCTCGATCGATCGACCCCTTCTGGCAGACTCATATTTCCCCTTTTTAAATTAGTTGAATTCAATTTAATGAGAAATAATTCTTGGACACCCTTATTAAAATATTTTGGGAGATGAAGAAGACCAGTAGGACTTATAAATAATTATGGGACCTTTAATGTAAGACGAGAGTTGTATCTTTTTTGGGATAATTACATATAAGGGATGATGAAATTGTGTATTAAGGGGAGAGACGCATAAGATAGTTACGTTGGAAAATTAGATGAGTACCTACTGAATTCTACGCTTAGGAGGATAAAGTCCATGAGTGTTACGTAATAAGTTAGTATGATCCCTCAAATTTAAGTAAGAAATGAATGGTTATACGTGAGAACTAAATAATGAGAAATGAGGAAAAATATCATAATTATGGGATTTGAGATGTACCTAATTTGATATAATAATATTAGTATAGATATATGACTGTGTTTATGCATATACTATCTATGTGTGAAAATCGTGCCCGCGCTACTTGCTATCCCTAAGGTTACCGCGCTGGGACAGTCTTATCTCGATGGGACCTTTATGGGGGATATAGACTAGTACCCTATAAGATAGATATCCTTGGTACAGGCTATCGAATCGATAGTTCAGACGGTCCTAAGAGACGTGGGGCATGTACTATCCTCTTAGAGACTTGGAATCTATGCTTCGCCTCAATATTGTTTGTGTATGTGTTAATACAGTTCGAGAGTGATTCCGAACTTGTATTTCCCTTAGTACAAGAGATACGGGGATTGGATTGCAGAGTATTCAAGCACCATAATTTTTATGGGGGGTGTTGTTAGAATATATATATTATACGAGTATTTAATATATATATGAAATTCTGAAATTTGGAAACTGCCTACTGTGTTATGGTAAGTAAGACATGTATAATGACTCAAATTGGAAATACTTGTTTTGAAAAAGTATAATGGAACACTGGGAAACTTTATTAGCAAATAAGGTTTAAATGAGAACTTTGTGATCAAATGAAATTATTTTCTTAAACAATCATATTCTTCAGTTTTGAATCTTACGAGTAACCTAAGATAAGTTAAACCATTGGGAAGGTTAGTGCGATGGGCGTGCACATTAGAAGAGAGGTGAGAAATTCTCAAGAGAGTGCTGCACTAATATGTTGTTGCATTGGCCTGTAAACATTTTAAATACTTGCTAAACAAATTTTAAATCATCTACACTATCGGCCTCTGACCCGTTTCTATTTCTCTTTCTCTCTTGTATATATATGTATGTATTACAGGTGCCCAGTCACAGGGACGTCTTGCATAGGATCCTTTGGAAGGAACGTGCTGCATCTTAGGTAGGAGTTGCAGGCCTCTTGCTTAGACGACTTCATTCATTTGATTCCACTCCTAGCATATTCATTTAGTTGGGCATGTGACCCCCGTTTCCATTATTCAGTTTTTTGATTGGACATTGTGATTCAGTTATTTCTAGTATTGTCACTTTAGGATTTATTACTGTCTGGATGTTTTACTTTAAGTTCTTAATGTTGGGATTTAGTTGTTGAATGTTTAAATTATTTGGATTATATGTTCCAGGATTATTATGGTGTGATTCTTTAATATTGAATTGTTGTAAATAATTAAATCTTTGTTTTTAAAATAAAATTTGGAAAGTAATGTTTAAAAATGGTTTTAACACTTAGCTTAATTAATTAGGATGTTTAAATTGGAAAAGTATTTTTTTACGACAGTGATGCTAAGAATGAACCAACTGTTCACCTTGATTTTAATTTAATAAAGGAGTGATCGCCCGGTATTTAATTAGGCGGGGTGTCACATAATAACCATCCCAACGAGCTATAACTCGAGGATGAAGGTTCTCAATGCTATCATCTACCAGGGAATCGCTCACATATCATCCTGGGTAACAACGGTCGAAATCTCACACCGCCTTGGTAAAAACATAATCACCACATACGGGAAGCGGTCATAGTTCCTCCCTAGAAATGAGATGAAACATACCCACCACGTCTCACCCCTAATAAAAATCACACAATAATAATAGACGCTATGAACTGGTGACTATACGCTCCCTGCCCCTCAAGGCAGAGGCCTCACCCACATCGCGCAACTTCCCATGATAGCTTAGAGGGGGTATGCTTCACACACACACACACACACACACACACACACACATATATATATATATATACACACACACTAGATATACATATGTCGTCACATCATATAAATGTATACCATCACACAAGGTATATATAACACTATATAAGTATACATACTCTTATTACGCTCTAAGGCGTAAATGAAATAATTTCATTTATTAATATCGTTTACTCTTGAAATACTATTCGTCAATAACTCGCGTAACTTCCCCACTTTGTATATACGATTTCTTACTTGGAACTCATCCATCACTTCCATTTGTATAAATCGTCTCCCAGTTCAATCTACGTTGAGGATATTCTCTATATCCGTGTGCACATCGATCAACATTTATTATTCCCAATTTATATTATGGCTCAATCAATCATATGAACCTTTAAGGTTATCCCATTTGGGATTTAATCCAAAAATCCAATATCCCTAAGTGCATCCCAACTCTCTCTTATAGACCCATAATTATCTCCAAATTAAAATCTCAATAGTAGTGGGCTTGCCCACTAATTGGTACGATAATCTCCTATCGGTATTCTCTCAAAATAAGTCAATGTGACCCCATCAATTTATCATAAGGGAAACTTCCTAAAAGTCTCTAAAACATACTCCTCCTAACTTATGTGAAGGTTACCAATCAATAAACCCAGACGAAATGGAAAGAAACTCACCCCAAAAAAATATCCCCATAACTGCCCTGTTTCCGAATCGATTCGGGCCCAATCCGAATCGATTCGGCCCAGCGAATCGATTCGATCCCTAAGGCGAATCGATTCGGGTCAAAAGAGCTGAGAATATATCTTAGGTTGAATCAATTCGTCTTTGGGTCCGAATCAATTCGGTTACTCAGACACGAGAAGCTGGAACATTCCAAATCGATTCGGAAAGGAGGCCGAATCGATTCGGCTTGTTCAGAGCTACGAGAATGGCCATTTTCTTCAAAAGCCAAAATTCCCAAAATTCATATATATCATCTTCTCTCCATTTATCTACAACCCAAACATATAAAAAACATCAAAACTAATTATATAACTCCACCCAACCATTATATACTCTCAAATCCATATACACACCTCAAATGCAAGATTTACCCAAAATCTAGGTTTTGACATTTAAAATCCAAAATCCACAATTTTATCCAAAAATCATGAAATAAAAGACGCACAAGAATTATTTAGTAGGTTTAATCACTTGCCTCAAGGTTGTAGAGGTTGAATCTTCCTCGAAATCGCGTATTGGCCGAAATCTCCAAGCTTTTCTTCTCGTTCTCTTCTTTTCTCTCTTCCTTTCCTTCTCTCTCTCTCTCTCTCTCTCTATGATTTTCTCTTAATCTCAAATGAGATTTCTATCTCCCGTAGGCTTTTAAGCCTTATCTCCCAAGATACACAACTTTAAATGATAATACACACTTTAAATGACTCGGTTACTCCTGTTCGAGCCAAACGAACTTAAAAATATTTTGGAACCCAAATAAGATCCAAGTACAGTCATTTCAATTATCTCGACCCTTCCGGAATCAACCACACACTCAGAATCATCATTCGAATTACTTTCTAACATCCTCAAATTTTGACCTCAAATGCCAATTTAATAATTCTCCAATTAAATAATATTTATTTCTCCCTAAAATAATTAATTTATTGGTCCAAAAATCTCGGGGTATTACAGTAACTACATGGATTGACTAATGTTTTAACCAGAATAGTTACACTACAATAATAATGCCGAGTAGTGAGCTGTCAAAAGATATAATGCAACAGTTAATAGCCGTATTCCTCAATTCTAATTATACAATTTCAATTATAATTCTAATTTAAAACTATAACTTCACAGTTAGTGGAAATGCAACACAAACATGTCCCCATCATAGCAGAGCACCGAAAATCTTAAAGAGTTTCATTTTCGGTATTAAGTCCACATATTACATAATTAGCGGTCAAATTTACACCACGGTGTTAATCGAAGTTAGAGGGTAAACCATACATTAGATATGGATCATTCATCATTACGAGACTCATATTTGAAAAATAGTACCAAAGTAGAAAAAAAATACAAAAACAATCAGCTTTTTGCATGCCTGATCTGATTTAGATAATTGTGACGTGGGTATCCAAAGGAAACATGGATTTATTCTGTAAATATAATGCACTTGAAATAGAGACATCGCTGTGTAATGTTAAAAGCACATAAAGATGTATAAAACAACTCATGTAGGAGTATATATTTATCAGAATCAAAGTTGTTACCCAGTGTCCAGGTTTGAAGATGAGAAAGAGAAGAAATGTGATGAGGGTATGTTTATAGGCCATGGCACTGTTGCAGCTCCCTATAAGCTCTTATTATTAGCATTAGTATTACCTGCCACGCTGAGTCTCGTGTTGATGTTTTCTAGTCCAAGAAGCCAACCGTTAGGGGTCTATTCATCCTCCTGCCAATAATAATTACTCCTAGATGAGACTCATATTGACCACATATAATTATTAGTCCAAGATGGACTCACAGCAACCAACCGTTAGGGGTCTACATGTGACACCCTGCCTAATTAAACCTTGGGTGATCAAGCCTTAGTTTAATTTAAAACATGTTTCTTAAATGGTTCATTCTTAGTATCACTGTCGAAAACTTTTTAATTACATAACCACCTAAGTGAAATTAAGCTAGTGCCAAAAAATTTATCTTCATTAAAAAAATAAAACATCTCATGCGGAAATAATATAAATCAAGCAGTACTAAAACCAACCATCATAAATAACTGAACAAAATAAAGTCTTGCCGAAAACCATAGCTGAAATAAACTAACTCAAAATTCGACAAATCCAGATAACTACAAATGTAAAGAGTGGACAACATGTCTGAAACTGAGAGTACTAAAATTGAGATCCTACACTAGATCCGAAAAAAAGAATCATCTAAGTAAAGCCCTGCAACATCCACCTGTGCTGTAGCTCCGAAATTCCTGGAATGAAGTCATGCTGGGTGTCCCTGGGGTTGGGCACCTAGAAGGTTTTTAAAAATATTTTACATAGCAAGAGTTAGTACTCAAAACATTTTAAAAAAGATTTTTGCAAGAAGTTATCACAATATATGAGTTATTAATTATACATGTTAAGACTTCATACACTCTCTTGAGTTACCTCACCCCTCTCCTATAGTGCACGCCTAATGTTGGTACTTAGTCCACCTGGCTATACTACCCAAGATAACTAGTCTAAGATACTCCACTAAACTTATCTACTCTCTAAATTCCCATATCGCCCATGCAGTATTTTAATAATATCCATATTTCATATGTTATATACATAGATAACTTATTTATCTTTTGTTATCTTTATTCTTTTTATAATTTAGTCTCACTACTTAATTACTCATTAAATGTGATCAATCCATCTTATTACCTACTATCTCATGCCATTAGATTATACATACAGTATACATTTATAACACGATATATACTAAATATTAGTTGTCACTAATATGTCCTTGTAGCACATATAAATGACTCTTGGTTCCAAATGATTCACCGACCCCAAGTAAGAGTTGGTTCGGAATGATACAACGACCCCAACTATTTATATACACATATTCTGGTTTGCAACTCTTTCATCATGATACCATTTCTAAGGTTTGGTTTGGCATTTTACATCGACTCCAAACATAATAATAACCTTATGTTAGTTCAGAATATCTCATCGACCCTAACATTATTACTTTAGGTATTCTTCTCTTAACCTAAAAGTTCATACAATTAAGTAGGAACACACCCGACCTATCAATCATGTTCGTACGTAATGCATTATTCTCTTATAATAATCGTACTCATTAATTTACGATTTATCTCGCTATCGCATTTAATTGAGTATATGCACTACTCTAAGGGACCTAATTACCCCTCCGATTATTTCAGTAGCTAATCCATCTCTATCCTACAGATAATTATATTGAATCTATGTTAACTCTCCTCGTAACTTAAATTCACCATTTTCGATACTCGACCCATTCATTCTATGCTTATCAATTCATTTTCTAAGTCTTTCTCTCAATGACTATGATGGGCCTTAGCTCTCTACCTACTGGTCTTTATCAAGTCTTTGGATAGGTATAAAATCACTCCCAACTTCCCAATAAGTGACGACCATCGAAGAAAATTCAATCAACAAAATTTTCCAGAAAAACAGCAGGGGTCAATCGATCGACCTTGATCATCGATCGATCGACTGATGAATGTTAATCGATTGATCTTCATAGTCAATCGATCGACTGTTATGGGAAGCTTATTCCTGTTACGTTTTACTTAAGTTTTAATCACTCGAAACTCCATTAAACCTTCTGAAACTCTCTATTAAAATAACCAATCAACTTATATATGTATAGAGACTATTCCTAACATGAATATATCATCAAATCTCTGTGAAAATCATCCAAGAACCAACAATATTCTTATTTTCTCAACACCCTAGATATATGGTTTCTTGATCTTAAATCATCACATACTCAGATTTATATTTCGTACTAGCAATCATATTTGTTATGTTATTCAATCATCTACAGGTGTAAATCTAACTACATGCATTTAAATCAAATCCTTCTTCAAGAATTATTCACAAAACCATTTATTTTTCTCATCTTATGCATGGATATTATAACTCAAATTTAAATTGTAAATAACAACTTGCCTTGATTCAGAGATGATCTGATTTCGTGGTTAATGTAGAGTTTTATTGTTTGTCCCCTTCAATCTTCACTCTTTAATTTCTTGAATTGCAAGAATTCCTTTGAGTCTCTCACACTTCTCTTTTTATGCTTTGAGAATGACTTCTGTTTTCTCGCAATTGGCTTTCCATCAGTTATGAGGTTTCTAACCCTAACCCCTTATTTAATTAGATAATAAAGACTCCAAAATTCGTAGGCCTTCTCACTCCTACATTTTAAAAGACTAAAATGCCCCTGAACGGTCCCGATTTAGCCCAAAAATGTCCCGAGACCCAACTAGTACCCCTGGGTATACTATTTTGACTATTTCGACCCTTCCAGAGCTAACCGTGACCACTAAATTGTCATTTGAGTCACTCATATAATATTTCTTATCTCGATCTCCTGTTAGCCCATGTTTGCCTCTCAGTTGAAATTTAAATCATATACGTCCATATCACTCGTTATGACGTAAAGTAAATTCATAAGTTATTCACAAGTCAATTTGAGTTAATCAACTTATAATATTAAATCATCTCATTTCACATTTAGATCATCTTAAATTACTCTACTCACATAATTTAAATATAAGGTCATATTAAATTACTCTACTCACGTAATTTAAATTCTTTGACGTATTTTCTATTTAATCACTCAATTAATTAAATTCTAAATACGTAGAAATATGGGGTATTACACTACATATAAAATGAAACGTTTGAAATTTGAGATCGTCTTTCTGAATATGATTTTAATAAATATGAATCCAGACAATACTTATTTAACAACCACATAAAGAATTTCAATTTTTTTCCTCCCTCCCCCACTCCACCACCATCACCAACAACACACACAAATGAAGGTCATAATAATTGAATCTCCAAAATAGTATAAAACTCTGAATCAAAATGGTAATATTAAATGAATTTCAGAATCTTAATAAAAAATTAAAATAAGAATCATTGATTTATTTAGAAGCATGTCAAATTGGAAAGATCCCTCAGGATTAATTTTCCCAAAAAAACAATTCAAGAATGTTATATGCCAAGTATCACTACATGATGGTGAATCTATGGTTGAGAAAAATGGTAACAATATATATCATTCGAGCTAACAAAGCTCGCCAACTAAAAATGAATAATGTTATAGTTGGATCAATGTTTAAAAAGGTAAAATTCGTTCATGTTTCGCTTAAAGAGTTATGAATTGAAACTTAGAGCCCAAGTTGCAATATTCAATAATCTATCGTTGAAAACTTTTTTGCTAACAAATAAAAAAGGAATTTTTAACATCTACCTTGATAGTGCTCGATAATTTCTTTATTTCAGCCTACAAAGGAAGATTTATATGAGTAAATCTAGTAACTAACTAATGATAGAAATTAAGCCTAAGTTAATCAGTGGGAAGTTAAAGAACAAAAAATATAAAACTTGAAGAAACCAACACAATCCTCCAATGCCTAAGACAAAAGTATATATAATGCAATCTAAAACATTCTCAAGTATTAATCTTCAAACCTTTACAAAACCGTCCCCATATAAGTAAGGCAGACCCACCGTAAAAATCAAAGGAAAAAACATTTAATTCGATTAAACTATAAACCAAAATTGGTTAAAGTCATCAAAATTAGTATGATTGACGTAATAATGAAATATTTTCCAAACATACAAATTGAGTTTGGTACACAAAAGAGAATCAAACATGTAGGTTAATCGTGTACCTCTTGTTCCTTCTTGCCACCCTTAAAAATCAATGTAATAACACCGGCTGCAAGAAACACAAAATAATTGTTATATTGAAAGTTATGTTCATAATTTCAAGAGCAATCATAAGGTTTCTAATTCTTGAGGTCTTTGAAAACCATTTTTTTCATTTCTTAATGTAGAAAGATGCATGTTCAAGTTTTCCTTTCACACTATCAAAGGAAACATTGAGTGGAAAGAAAAACGATTATATCAGAGAAGTTGTATAACCAAGTTCTGAAGTTCAAAATGGCATGGATGTTTAACTTATGTGGTGCCAATTAACTGATAGTGGGGTAGGCAATCTGTCAGAGAATACACTCAATAATGTCCTCTCCCCGCTTGTTGGTTGGTTCGGGTAGTGGGTATCATCTGCTACCATGGCAGTAGGTGTGGTGGGAGGTTCTTTCTGGCGTTCGATCTGAAAAAAAATATAAACACCAAACACAAACAAAAAATTAGATTTGCCAAAACTTTGACTTGAACCAAAAAATAAAGCACAAAGTTCGAACACAAATGAATTAGATTTGCAAAAACAATTTAGTCAAAAATAGCTATTTAGATCTGTAAAAAAAACTAATTAAATTTGCGAAAACTAACTAAACAAAAAATTCTTCAAAAACATTTCAAATAGCTAAGATATGAACGGAAAAAAGGGAGATTACCTGTGTGTGTGTGTGTGTGTGTGTGTGTGTGTGTGTGTGTGTGTGTGTGTGTGTTAAAGGGTGAGGAAGAATCAATCTTGTCCACATGGAAGAATGGAGGGGCAGGGTGGATACCTTACCATACTATACCACCAAGGAGGTTGAAGAACCCATCCTCAACCCAACAATGAGCCAAACTCTACGCCGAAAACTTTTCATCGTGACTAAGAGGATGGTGACAAAGATTCTACAAAATAAAGAGAGATAAAATATTACATCGGTGATTATATTACATCAAGAACTTACAAATCATTAAATATCTTATATTATATATATGCATGAGTATAAACCTGATTGTGGTTGAGGAGTCGCAGGTTCTTTTGTAGATTTGGATAGCTGACGACAAATCGGCGTTAAATTAACAACGATTGTGGCCAAACGTTTTCAAAAAAGAGGGAAAAATCCACCCGACTAAATAAAATGATATCTCAAACAACCCCGATGTGGGGATCAAACGTTTTCAAAGAAGAGGTCAAAATCAGTACATAATGGTATCTTTATAAAATAAATCTATTACAAATTTCCAAGTTCCAAACCCTACACACACAGCATGTATGAATGTGAAAGGCGTCTGGAAACAAACCCCAACATAGGATAGAACCAAACCACAAAATAAATGACACCGGACATCTTTGATCAGCAAATTAAGACAACTAAAAGGAATAAATCCAAACTCCAACATCTTTGATGGCATCAGAGAGGCGGATGGAACCATATAGGTTCGTAGAGGGTTTTTATCTGGGTCTGATTGAGTCGTCTTTTTTTTTCGGGTCCTCTTGAAAAAATTGGATCCTCTTGTCGAATTGATCATGGGATTAAAGGTATTGATGAGGAGTATTTTCACACTCAGAAGAGGGAAAGCATTTGAGAGAGAAGGAAGAGTGTTCTCAACGAGTGTAGTGGGTGTCATTGAGGATATAAGGTTGATTGATCGTGAGCTGATCGAGTGGAGAGTGTGTTTTTACAAAAATGCCCATTAATTTGAATTAAAGTGAAAAGTTAAAATATAAAAAGAGGGGGAAATCTATGCAATTTTATTCCAAAAAAAATGTGAGCAATTGGATTTAATTTTGTACCATTCAATCCTTGCCCCTAATTAGGTTAACATCTTATTGAATAGTAAATGCCTTTTGTTCCTTTTATATATATATATATATATATATATTATACGATTAAAAAAATGGCAAAATAAAGTATGTTATCTTGTATCCACACGCTCTTATAAAAACTTGAAGATATCTCTCTCTATCTCTATGATCAATTTACTAATGTTTGAAAAACGTTACTAATGCCGTTTAATACAAGATTAAACTGTATAAGCAACTCCGAGATGTTTGTTGAAGAAACCCTTTTCTTTTGAAAATAAAAATGATAAACAACAAGGTGTGTTTACAAAAACTTATGTACGAGAATAACCAAGACTTTGTAATCAGTTTTAAAACTAAGATAGTTTCAAAATATCAGCACACTATAGAATGAGATGAGTAGATGAAGATAATCAGAACACACAGTTTTTAATGTGGTAAAACCTCTCCCAATAGAGGAAACATCCACGGTGACTTCTAAGTCACAAAAGTAAAAATTCATTAAAAACAAATAGCAGTTACAAACAATACAACATACATGCACACAAATCAGCCTATTCTAAGTTTAGGAATATACCCCACTTGGTGTCCTTCTAACTTCTCTTAGATCTGATTGTTGATGATGTTCTTCCAGTTTGATAACTTCTCCTTTGATTTAGCTTTCCTTGCGTCGACTCAATAATCTTTGATCTTATACCCAACACTTCTAGTGTGGTAGTGTGTTAAGTGTTTGTGAAGTGATTCCTATCAACATGCATGAACTCACACACACTTAGTTTTTACAGACAGTCCTAGAAAATTACATATAAAGACTATATTCTGTGATTTTCTTTTCTTTCTTTCTTACAGAACTTGAAACCTTTTTGACCTTTAATTTATCCCAGATTCCACGGACATCTTGCTTCAAAATCGGTCAAGATCTTAATCAATCTCTGTTTTAAAAATATTTTTGAGATTGAAAACCTCCAAGTGTGAATCCAACTAGGTCAAGGTTAAGTTTCATAAGAACAGAAACCATAAAATATTTACAGATCTAAATCAGCAAAGATTTTCTTAAAACGAGAAACAAATATGCAGATCTAGTGAAATATAACATGCAAAGTGTAGATCTAAGATTTCTATGATAAAGAAATACAGATCTTCACAAAAATGTTTAAGTTGGTAACAAGATCATAGATCAAGAGGCTACAGCTTCAAATGAACAAACTAGTAACACCACTCTCTCTCTCAAACACTCAAGGTTGTGTTTGGGGTTTTGTATATACGAAGGTTTGAAGATGGTTTGAAGATGGTTTAGGGTTAGGGTTAGGTTTTTCTCTAACACAGTTTCCCTTTCTCTCTCTTCTCTCTATTCTTTTCTCTCTTCTCTCTCACTTCTCTCTTCTCTCTTTTTTTCTCTCATTTTGGACGACTGCCAAAAGTTCCCAAAGGTTGAGAATAGGAGGGTTTATATAGGAGCCAAAGAAGGTTCTGGATTGCTGATCGAAATCAATGGTTTAGATCCAGTCTTCCTTACATTGACTTGATCCAACGGTGGAAATATAGCGGTGGTTAAAACGAAGGTGATTGGTCCAAAGTAATAGCACAAGGATAGACTTAAAACGCATGCAGGCCATAGATAAGGTTTGATCTAACGATCCAAAATACACCAGGCAGTTCTCTCACAAAAGAAACACAAAATGAGATATCAGGAACGTGACAAGTGTCGGCATTCTATTGGCTTGCAAACGCGCGTCAAAAGTAATTACAGGCAACACCCTGAAGTCTCTAGCGCTTTGATATTCTACCCAATCAAACATTCTGATGAAAAGCATATTTTTCATAATAGCATTTTAACCCCATAAATTTTATAAACACACTTTTAATTAAGAAAACATTATTTTAAAAATGTTTTAAAAATTCCCAAAAAATTATTAAAACAACATTTTAAGGGGAATTTAACACACAATCAATTTTAAGCAATATATACACATGTATGCACTTCTAATGTGTGTAGTGTGATTCAATTATACCTTGTTTGGATCTTTGAATAGGATTAGAGAGAATAATTCTGAGGTTCTTTGGATTCTAGGTTAGACAACCAATTTTGTCACTATTTCCAAATTAGTTGAATACTTATACAATATAGACTTAAGTAAGTCAAAGGTATAAGGTGCTTCAATCTCCCCCTTTGGAAATATGAGACAAAATCTCCTTTGAGTTAACTTAAACTCTTAGGGAACTAAAAAAAATAAAACCTAGTCCTATACAAAAGATACTATCTACCCATTTCCTAGAAAGTCAAAAATTACATAACTCAACTATTTACAAAATTGTACACTAGAAATGGTAGACAATCAGTAGAAGAGGTTCCTGCAAATATGCACACTAAGATCAAGCAGTTTAGATGAAATGTGAACAAAACATTGAACCCGTAAGACTCAAATTTCTCCCCCATTTTGTCTCAAATGGACAAAGGGTAAAAATTATGGTCTTAAGAGTTTAATCAGCACTTACCATACCTATAGAATTACGCAAATACAGAAATCTGTTATAGTCTAGAGGTTTAGTGAACATGTCTGCAAGTTGCAAATCAGTAGGTAGGTAATGAATTTCTAACTCCTTAGTCTCAACAAGTTCGCGTATAAAATGATGTCTTATTTTAATATGCTTAGTTCGCGAGTGTTGAACCGAGTTTTTAGATATGTTAATAGCGCTTTGATTGTAACAATACAATTGTAACTGATCTTCTTTAATCCCATAGTCACTTAACATTTGTTTTATCCATAACAATTGAGCACAGCAACTTCCTGCTGCTATATATTCGGACTCAGCCGTGGATAAAGATGTGCAGTTCTGTTTTTTGCTACTCTAACCTACTAAATTATTGCCGACATTATAACATGCACCTGATGTAGTTTTACTGTCATCAGTACAACCGGCCCAATCAGCATCAGTATACCCTATAATGGTACTGCAGGTATCATTAGTGTACCTAAGTCCAAGATTAAGAGTGCCCTTTATGTACTTTATTATACGTTTTACACAAGATAAATGGCTCTCTTTAGGGTTATTCTGGTAACAAGCACACAGACATACAGCATACATTATATCTGGTCGTGAGGCAGTTAGATAGAGTAGGCTACCAATCATACTACGATAAAGTGTGGAATCAACTGACTTTCCATTTTCATCTTTACATAATTTAACAGTAGTACTCATAGGACTTTTGGCAACTTTAGCATTATCTAAACCAAATTTCTTAACAAGATCTAAGGCATACTTAGTTTTAGAGACAACTAATCCATCAGAATTCTATTTTACTTGAAATCCTAAGAAAAGATGTAGCTCCCCCATAAGGGACATGTGAAACTCCTTATGCATAATAGAAGAAAAAGATTTAACTTCAGATGTTGAAGTAGACCCAAAGATGATGTCGTCTACATAGACTTGGGCTATAATAATGTTTTTGTCAAAATGTTTGACAAAGAGGGTCTGGTCATTTCCCCCTCTCTTAAAACCCTTATCCAACAAAAAGTTGGATAGACGTTCATACCAAGCTCTAGGAGCTTGTTTTAAGCCATACAAAGCCTTTTTTAGACGAAAGACATGGTCTGGCTATTTTGGGTCAATGAACCCTTTGGGTTGTTCTACATACGTTTCTTCGGACAGAATTCCATTGAGGAAGGCAGACTTGACATCCATTTGATAAAGTGTGAATTTTAAGTGACACGCTATGGCAAAAAGAAGTCGAACAGATTCAAGACGAGTGGCAGGGGCAAATGTCTCGCTAAAATCTATCCCTTCTAATTGTGAGTAACCTTGAGCAACTAGTCTAGCTTTGTTTCTAAGGATTACCCCATTTTCATCAGATTTGTTCTTAAAGATCTAACGTGTGCCAATCACGTTTTTGTTTTGAGGCCGCGGCACAAGATACCAGACATCGTGAATGACAAATTGTAAAAGTTCTTCCTGCATTGCAGAAATCCAGTGTGTGTCATTCAATGCTTCATTAACATTTTTCGGTTCCACAAGGGAGACAAAACATGCGTAATTAGCATAATTTCTTAACTGGGATCTAGTACAGACAGGCTCATTAGGATTACCGACCACGTTGTCAATGGGATGATCTTTAGACATCCAGCCAGGTACTTCTAGGCTCTCAATAGGTAATGAGACATCTATTTCTGGTGAATCATTTTTGAAATCATTTTCAGATTCTACCACAATAGGTGATTCAGATATCTTATTTTCGACAATAGTGTCGCTTACAATTACATTTATCGACTCCATAAGGGTTTTAGTACGCAGATTGTATATACGATACGCACGACTGTTTGAGGAGTATCCTAAGAAGATGGCTTTATCACCACGCGTCTCGAATTTTGACAAATGTTCTCTGTCTTTACAGACATGACACTGACTTCCGAAAGTTCTTAGATATTTCAGATTAGGCTTCTTACCGTACCATAACTCATAAGAGGTTTGTTTAGTGTTTTTCCTAAGGTAAACACGATTAATGATATGACATGCAGTTCTAATAGATTCTACCCAGAAGTACTTAGGTAGAGATTTGGCATGCAACATGACACGTGCCATCTCTTGAAGAGTTAGGTTTTTCCTTTCGGCAACACCGTTCTGCTTAGGAGTCTTAGGGGCACTGAATTCGTGTTTGTAACCGTTGTAGTCACAATATTCAACTATTCCTGTGTCTATGAACTCTCCCCCTCTATCACCACGAATGCGATTGACTTGTGTGTCCTTATCATTTTCAATTCTTAGTAAAATTTTCAAAAATTTCTGAAACGTGTCAGATTTATGTTTCAAGAAGGCAACCCAAGTGAATCGTGTAAAATCATCAACCATTACTAGGATATAACTGTGTCCACAGAGACTAACAGTTCTAGAGGGATCAATAAGGTCCATATGGATGAGATCTAAAGGTCTAGAGGTGAGGATGTCTTTAACCTTTTTATGCGAAGTCTTAACTATTTTTCCTTCCTGGCAATGACCACAGATAACACTTGAAATAGGTTTAATTTTAGGAATTCCTCTAACAATCTCTTGACTAGACAATCTACCAAGGATATCATAACTTAAGTGACCCATACGATTATGCCAGATTTCATTGTCATCCATTTTGACAATGTTACAGGTTTCAGAACTAGTCTTGACAGTATAGCAGTTGTCAGGTGTTCTAAATCCGGTAATAATGCATTCACCTTTATCATTTAGAATTTTACAATTGTTCTTTGAAAAGGTAACTGTATGGTCAGAGTCATAAAATTGTGATATACTTATGAGGTTGGCTTTAAGGCCTTTAACTAAAAGTACATTTTCCAAAATAGGCATTTCCTCTTCTTTTAAGGTTCCTTTACCTATGATATGGGATGAAACTCCGTCACCAAATACTACTTTTCCTCCAGCAAATCTGGTTTTGTTTAAGAGTTTGGTTTCATCTCCTGTCATATGTTTGGAGCATCCTGAATCGAAATACCAACCAGATGAAGTGTGTTCAGCTTTTATGGCAGTGATAACAATGTTACACTTCATTTGGGGTAAAAGATCATCTTTTCTAACCCAAATAGCTCTAGTTTTAATTTTGCGCAAGTTTGCCCTCATTTGATAAAATTTTCGAGAAGTAGTTTTTTGTCGAAAAACATTTGGAGCAACAAACTGATTATTGTGGAAAAGTTGAGCTTTTGGTTTAGGAAAGTTTCTGGGAGCCTTTCTCTTAAATGAACTCTTAGTTTTGGTCTTTTTATTCCTGTAGTTAGTGTTCTTGTCAGGTTGTCTTGGAAGGACATAATGGTTACGATTTTGCCTAGAATAGTTAAAGTTCTTGTAGACAGATGTGTTGTGCACAGGGGTGTTTAGATGCCTAGCATAACAACCTTCAAAGGAATGACCATAAATGTCACAGTAGGAGAAATATTGATTGCTTGAGGGATGTACTTACTTAGGAAAACTTCTAAAGATGGGTTTAACAACATTCTGTTCAGAAGTCCTATTCCTAGGAGGTATGGTTTTAAAGGTAGATTCAGCCTTTCTGATCAAAGGACAGACGTATTTAGTCTCAAGTGTACTGTCAGCCTTAGAATTACTAAACTCTCCAATGTCTTTTTGTTGTTCCTTTTGATCAAATTCTTTTTCAATATAATGAAAATCTGTACATGTTTCGATTGGTCTTTTGCCACCAGACACAAACTTAATAGGTTCAAGATTTGTAGTTTGTGGTTTATTCTTAGGGCAGAATCCAATATCGGTTCTATCATCAGAATTGGTCTTGGAGTCAACAACAAAGTCAGTGAAACAATTTGAATTGTTTTCAAACTTAAATTTTTTTTTGAAAACAGTAGCTGTCTTTGTTTTTGCTTCCTCCAGTTCTAATAATGTTCCCTTGTATTTCATTTCTAGGTTTTCATTAGTTTTAGTCAATTCTTTTAATTTTTGATCAAAAGTTTCAATTTCAGATTGATGTGTCAGACACTGGTTAGTGTACTCTTCGACATTCAGCTTCACAATAAGACTTAGATCATCTAATTTCTTAGTCAGGTCTCTAACAGTCTTCTCCAGTCTAGTGCCTTTTTTAAGAGTTTTAGCATACAAAGTATGAATATCTGGGAGGTCATATGTGTCTGAGTCACTAAGTGAAGTGTGTGCAGTGACCCCTAACGATTCAGTTTTAGTACTCACGCACCCATTTACATCGTCGTTATCGAGATCACTTTGACTCACACACACGGAACTAGAGCTAGCAACATTTTCAGATAATAAAGCATCTAGGCCAGTCAAAGCAGTATTCACAAAAGCAGGAGTAGAGGTATCATTATCACACACAGGCATATCATTATTGTAAATGATCTTAGCAAAAAAATACATGCAAGGGTCAAGTACATTTGATGACTCAAGTTCCTCTTCATCAGAGTCACTTGAATCATCCCAAGTTTTACAGACATTGGCTCTATTGTATGTGTTGGTTTTATTCAGATTAACTCTGCAATCGTGAGCAATGTGACCTAGTTTCCCACATCTAAAACTTTCAATCTTTTTAAGGTCTCTGTTAGATCTGAAGTTTTTGTCCTTAGGATGTTTGTCAAGACCTCTCTCATGAGGTTTGGGATTAGACATATTTGAATAATTAGGCTTGCCTTGTTTAGATGCCTGTTTGTTTCTAAATTTAACAATTTTCTTAAATTGTTTGGACATTAAGGCAATCTGATTATCTAGTTTGTCTATATCACACTCCTCATCAGAGTCAGAGTTGATCAAATTAGTCTCAAGTTTAGATATCTTAGAGGAAAAAATCAAGTTAGAGTTGGGTTGTTTTCTTTGAGAATGATTTAATTGTTTCTTAAAGTCTAATTCCATTTCCACAGTCCTAAGTTTGCTACTGAGTAACTCAGGGGTGAGGTTTTGATCACTCATCTCCTCGATAACATACCTCTTGCTGTCAAACTTTTGTGGTAATGATCTTAGGATTTTAGAAACAATCTCATTACTATCATATGTTATACCATTAGCATGCAACTTAGTAACTATATCAGTTAAGTTCATGTAAAAGTCGTCAAAAGACTCAGAGTCAGACATAATCAAAGAGTTGTACTGCTGGGTAAGCATTTGAGTTTTAGCAGCTTTAACTCTTGAGTCTCCTTCATGGGCAGTGATTAATGTGTCCCAAGCTTCCTTAGAAGTGGCACAAGATGAGATTCTTTTGAACTCATACTCATTAATAGACATAAAGATGGCAATCTTGCCTTTATTGTTATTTCGAGAAATAGTTTTCTCTTCTTAGGTAAACTCACTTAAGATTTTCTTTACCCTCTCATCACTTCCTTCAGTGGCTGGTTTAGTAGGATAAGTATATCCATTTTCAATAATGTCCCAGACATCATCTCCTAAAGTCCCTTGGATGAACGCAACCATTCTTACTTTCCAGTAAGCAAAGTTGTTTCCATCAAATAGTGGAGGTCTGGACAGATTACCAAACCTTTCATTCTTCTCGTCCATAGTTAGGATTTTTCAGAAAACGATTTCAGAAACACAAGATCTTTTTGAAATAAAAGTTTACAGGGCACTGATACCAATTGAAAAACGTTACTAATGCCGTTTAATACAAGATTAAACTGTATAATCAACTCCGAGATATTTGTTGAAGAAACCCTTTTCTTTTGAAAATAAAAATGATAAACAACAAGGTGTGTTTACAAAAACTTATGTACGAGAATAACCAAGACTTTGTAATCAGTTTTAAAACTAACATAGTTTCAAAATATCATCACACTATATAATGAGATGAGTAGATGAAGATAATCAGAACACACAGTTTTTAACGTGGTAAAACATCTCCCAATAGAGGAAACATCCACGGTGACTTCTAAGTCACAAAAGTAAAAATCCACTAAAAACAAATAGCAGTTACAAATAATACAACATACATGCACACAAATCATCTTATTCTATGTTTAGGAATATACCCCACTTGGTGTCCTTCTAACTTCTCTTAGATCTGATTGTTGATGATGTTCTTCCAGTTTGATAACTTCTCCTTTGATTTAGCTTTCCTTGCGTCGACTCAATAATATTTGATCTTATACCCAACACTTCCAGTGTGGTAGTGTGTTAAGTGTTTGTGAAGTGATTCCTATCAACATGCATGAACTCACACACACTTAGTTTTTACAGACAGTCCTAGAAAATTACATATAAAGACTATATGCTCTGATTTTCTTTTCTTTCTTTCTTACAGAACTTGAAACCTTTTTGACCTTTAATTTATCCCAGATTCCACGGACATCTTGCTTCAAAATCGGTCAAGATCTTAATCAATCTCTATTTTAAAAATATTTTTGAGATTGAAAACCTCCAAGTGTGAATCCAACTAGGTCAAGGTTAAGTTTAATAAGAACAGAAACCATAAAATATTTACAGATCTAAATCAGCAAAGATTTTCTTAAAACGAGAAACAAATATGCAGATCTAGGGAAATATAACATTCAAAGTGTAGATCTAAGATTTCTATGATAAAGAAATACATATCTTCACAAAAATGTTTAAGTTGGTAACAAGATCATAGATCAAGAGGTTACAGCTTCAAATGAACAAACCAGTAACACCACTCTCTCTCTCAAACACTCAAGGTTGTGTTTGGGGTTTTGTATATACGAAGGTTTGAAGATGGTTTAGGGTTAGGGTTAGGTTTTTCTCTAACACAGTTTCCCTTTCTCTCTCTTCTCTCTATTCTTTTCTCTCTTCTCTCTCACTTCTCTCTTCTCTCTTTTTTTCTCTCATTTTGGACGACTGCCAAAAGTTCCCAAAGGTTGAGAATAGGAGGGTTTATATAGGAGCCAAAGAAGGTTCTGGATTGCTGATCGAAATCAATGGTTGAGATTTAGTCTTCCTTACATTGACTTGATCCAACGGTGGAAATATAGTGGTGGTTAAAACGAAGGTGATTGGTCCAAAGTAATAGCACAAGGATAGACTTAAAACGCATGCGCCATTTTGATCGAGTGGAAAACCGAGCGTCCGTGTAATACGCTAGTCGTTGTTATCGGCTTCCAACTTCAATACAAAAAAAACTAAACTTTAACTACACTCTTGCGGAGTATAGTGGCGAGTCTGGGTATCGAATCCACAGGGAATGTTTTATAGAATTTAATTGATTTATTACTTCCAAAATAAAAGTGAAAAAGATGATGATGGTTGACAAGGGGAAATAAGTTGGAACAAATTTATAAAACTAATTAAAATGAATGAGGAAATAGGTTGGAATACAATCCCCCAATCCCTAGTAATTACCCATTAGAATACTAGAATTGTAAATTATAAATTTGAATGAATCCAGTCTTTATAGATCCTAAGCATTACATATATGAGGTTCAAGCCCGCATCATATGAAATCAAAGATAAATATAAAGCGGTGCTAAATAATTACACGCACATCATATTCTTAAATATCCCAAGTACCTAGGGCAAGAGAGATTAAAAGATCTAGGATGATTGTGAACTTCTCTTACACGATTCTTTCAAATTTAAATTTAAATTTCATTTCCTACGTAGATAAATTACATCAGGATGGGTTCATGCATCCCAACCCTTAAAAATTAGCTAAACATGATGAAAACAAAAGAAAACTCTAACAAACATTGTTAACAATTTGCAAAACAATTGAGAATTGAATGGAAAAATAAAATAGAGAATAGAAATTGATACTTGTATTTGGCAAGAGGAGAAAGAGATGAATTTGAATCCAGCAAAACTTCTTCTTCAAACTTACAACTAGGGTTTATGAAAACTTCTACCAAAGAAAACTACAATCTAACTTTCTCTCTCTAATCCTACTCCTACCCTCTAGAATTTGACTCCCTCTCTCTAGAATTCCACTCCTACAACTTGATAAAAACCACCTAAAAGGATTTTTTAAGCCTCTCTCAAAAGGATGCTAGGGCTTGGCCTTTTATAGCACCAAGTTGCACGAATTTAACATCAAATTTCGCTTGAGGAACAAGTTTTTGCCAACCAATCACCATAAAATCTGCATAATTAATGACAGAAATCCGCACATCCAGACTCTTCATTATCGCGCAACTTCAAAACATCGTAACTTCTTCACCGTAGCTCGGATTGAGGTGCCGTTTTCCAGTATTCTTGTAATTTAGCGCTCTTCAACTTTCTAGTTGGCCCCACCTTCGGACTAAGGCTGAAAAATTATGAAAATGCCCTTCAACTCTCCATTTCTTGGTTTCTTTCACTGTTTTGAGCTCTCCTTCGCACTAACTTGCGTGAAATACCTGTAAAACACATGAGAAATACACAAAACAAGAAATACTTGCCAAAAAAGGTTAGTAGCATAAATACGAGACAAATCCAAGCTAATTGCACTGCACGGGATCATACAAATACCGAAATTAAGGGGATAAATGTGAAGAATATGTGCCTAATCACAGGCCATAGATAAGGTTTGATCTAACGATCCAAAATACACCAGGTAGTTCTCTCACAAAAGAAACACAAAATGAGATATCAGGAACGTGACAAGTGTTGGCATTCTATTGGCTTGCAAACGCGCGTCAAAGGTAATTACAGGCAACACCCTGAAGTCTCTAGCGCTTTGATATTCTACCCAATCAAACATTCTGATGAAAAACATATTTTTCATAATAGCATTTTAACCCCATAAAGTTTATAAACACACTTTTAATTAAGAAAACATTATTTTAAAAATGTTTTAAAAATTCCCAAAAAAATTATTAAAACAACATTTCAAGGGGAATTTAACACACAATCAATTTTAAGAAATATATACACATGTATGCACTTCTAATGTGTGTAGTGTGATTCAATTATACCTTGTTTGGATCATTGAAGAGGATTAGAGAGAATAATTCTGAGGTTCTTTGGATTCTAGGTTAGACAACCAATTTTTTCACTATTTCCAAATTAGTTGAACACTTATACAATATAGACTTAAGTAAGTCAAAGGTATAAGGTGCTTCAATGTTTAGACGATTTTTTTCCCATTGAGGCACACACCTGCTTATAAAAAAAAATTAAAGCAACAAAGAAAGTGAAATAAAGAGAAAAGGACAAATATGAGTACGAAGAAAAAGGATAAAGATCTAAGCAAGCAAGCCATTAATCTGAAGTGTAAATTTCTCCCCAAAAGCATAAATTGTCCAACAACAACTGATTTGGTATAAAAAACTCTCGACGGATCAAAATGGGAGACATGTTAAAAAGCTCGCCATGCAGATGGGACAAATGGTGAAATAGGTATCATAAGTATGGTTAACATAGAGGGAGTCATCATTGATTTTTACTAATTAATCAAGCCCTCGGATAATAGGAACACCAAAAAAAAAGTGGAGTTACCTGACTAGATCTGAGCAACAAATGTAGATTTGTATCAAAACCATGTCCAAATATGAACGAATGTAATGCCATGAACCTAAAACACACCAAAAAGGGAGAGATGTGATCTTATTTTTCATATTGAGAGAGGTTTGAGGATCTTCTCCCCTCGCCTCGATGGAGAGGGGGGAAATGGTTGGTATGAAAATGGGGAGGGTATGTGAGCGGTTCAGGGGGATACTTTCATTTAAATGTGAATATTTTGGGCGATGTTTAGGCATCTAAACTTATAAAAACGTTAACATATTTTTTACTTTATTCAACTCAACTCAACAAAGTTTTTTTTTAATTATTTTTTATTAGCTCTAAATCCTGAAATTGGTGTTAGTGGGGTTTGAACCCATGACATGTGTATTATTAATCACATGTCTTACCAATGGAGCTACAAGGACTCTGTGTTAAAAGAGTGCAAATCTACATATACGAACAATTATTTTTCTTTACCCAAACGATGTGGGATGTAACTCTCTCGCTACCAAATCAACTATAGTACCATTATGTTATAGATTACATGAATCCAATTTTTCCATTCTCCTCTGTTCAACACAATATCCTTGGTTATACCACATGTAATCATGTCATATTTTATAATATCCAACAAAGTTAATTTAGGCCTACCTCTTCCCCTAACATTACCATCAATACTAATTAAATCACTCTTTCTTATGGGATCATCCAATGGTCTTTGCTTGATGTGTCCAAGCAATATGAGACGGTTTTCTCTCAATTTATCTTCTATAGGATCTACTTTTACATTTTCACGAATTTATTCATTTATAATTTTATCCTTTCGAGTTTTATCATAAATCCATCTTTGTGACGCTCATTATGTGTACATATTAATTTTTGATTTCTCAACACTTCGCCCCATATATCGTGGCAGGTCTAATGGTCACCCTATAAAATTTATCATTTAACTTCAAAGGTATACGCCGCTCACATAAGACACCAGTAGAGCTCGCCATTTGACATAACCTACTTTAATCCTATAAGTAACATCATTACTTATATCTTTATTTTTTGAATAATTGAGCCTAAATAAGAAAAATAATCATTTTTAGGTATCTATTGACGGTCCAATTTACCACATCCCTATTTTTTCTCCTATTATTACTAAAATTGAACTCCACATATTCAGTTTTAGTTATATTTATTATAATTCCTTTTGTTTTTAGAGTTACTCTCCACAATTTTGATCTAGCATTAACTTTGTCTTGGTTCCATCCACTAAAACTATATCATTTGTAATTAACATGCACCATGGCACCTCATCTTATATTTTTGAGTCAACTCTTCCAAAACAATAACAAATACGTAAGGACTTGGTGCTGAACCTTGGTGCAGACTTATAGTAATTGAAAATGCACTACTTTCCCCAGTTGTTGTTTTTACTATCGTCATTGCGCCATCATACATATCATTAATCATATTAATATATCTATGAGTCACTCCTTTTCAATTCAACATATAATCGTATTAAGATCACTATTTTTTGTAGTTTAATATATTTTTTCTTTAGGGGATGTGTGTGTGTTGAATTCTTTTATAAGACAATATATACATGTGAAATTAAAGGATTTAGTGCTTATTGTATTTGGTTAATGATACAATTGAGGTCCCGCACACTATAAGTTGGACTTTCTAATAAATTGATATGACTTAAGAAAGAAACCAATTTCACATTTGTTATTCTTCAATGGAGTAACAATGGTCTAATGTCTATATGTATAGAAGAAAACTATAAATAATTAAGGACGTAGTATTTTCCACATAATATTATGTTCTCTCCGTCCAAAATTCACAGCCCTGTTAAATAATATATATAACTAAGTGAGGTTCCAAGGGTTGTGCATAAGTGCTTGTTTAGGCCCTTCTTGATCAACAAATTCTAACACCTCGTATTTTCTGGCATTAATTAATTAATTAATTCGATAAATTTTAAATTACTGATGTGTCGTAATTTAATTGAATTAGTTATTATTATTATTTAAATATTAATCCGGTGAGTAGACGATTAGTATTTATGGTTTTTAAAGTTGATAAGTGCATAGTAATAATGAATAAGTTAATAGGTGAATATTAACTTTAGTAAGATAGTTCGGATGGAAATTCTGAGTGTATGGTTGAGTCCGAATGGGTTGAAATAGTTGGAAAAGAGTACCCATGGGTAGTAAATGAGTCTTGGGACTTTTTAGGCATAACCAACCCCATACAAGGGTGTTTAAGCCTTTTTAATAAAGCCCACAAGCCTAAAAATGGGATTGACTTAATAAACCATAAAAGTGAGAGGGTGTGAGAGCCATAACTCATTTAAGAAGACCTAATCAAGTAGAGAAAAAGAGAGGGAGAACTTAGAGAAACCTTGGGAGCCTAAATCAAGAACTTCTTCATTAAGACATCATCTAAACCAAAGAGATTCAGACCCTACAAACCCTATAAGGCAAGTGGTTAAACTTGCTCTTAAATTTCTTGCATATTCCTATTCATATCATAATGGGTGTGATATTAATGTAATATTTTTGGGTTAGTTAAATATATAATTTGGGTTAATTAGAATTAGATTTATAATCTGTAGAGAAATTTAGGGGTTTAATTATTAAGCCGTAGATCTGTGGGGATAATAATTAAGATTTGGGGGAATCTTGAAACCTTGGGTTTAATATTACTATTAATCGTCACTGTAGAGCTGAATCTGAGTTTCTATTATGTTAAACATAATCAATTGTGGATAGATTGAGATGAGGAAGGAAGAGAGAGGGAACCAGGGTTGTTCAAATGACCTGGTTTCCATTTGAGTGACGGAAACCTTCGTTCAAACGACCGGCCAGTCGTTCAAGCGAGATTGAATACCGGTGACAGTTTTCTCCCTTCCCCTATTTTGACCCTGGGTTCAATGTTGTGTTTACTATTTTGGGGCTTTGTTTTTGGTGGCTACAGTTATAGGATGGATTGTTTGAAATATTAATGAGTCAATTAGGCTGATAATTCCAAAGGGAAATTAAGATTGAAATCGAGAAATTTGAGAATCTTAGATTAATACGTGTGCAAGACTTATTAAGGAAAATTATGTATAATAAATTTTGAATATTGTATTGTTGGGCCAAGTGAGCGAGTCCGAGTATATTGGTTGAGCGACACCAAGGTAATAAATTAATTAATGCGTAATTAATTAAATTTGAGTTGGAATACAAACTCGGGTATAGTTTGGGCTAGTGGTACGGATTTTGTGCACAGTATAGATGGAGTTAAATTTAATGTACGTATATATATACATATATATACACACACACACACACACACACATACACACATAATAGTGTGATAGTGTATATATGTATTGTGTGTTTATAAATATCGATGACTTGATATTTAGTAAAAGCATACCCCTCTAGTGCTATCATAGGACGTTTCCCTATGTGGGGTAATCCCCTGGCTTGAGGAGAATCGTGAGTATGGTCCTTAGATCATAGCGTCCGTATTTAGGGGTGAGACTTCTTGGGTATGATTCACTCTCATTTTTGGAAGGAACTATGACCACCTCCGCTGCATTTATTTTGTTTCACTAATTCGGGGAGATAATCATGTTAGGGTGTCCGGGTGGATGAGAATACCTGGACTGGTATCATTGTAGATAACATCCGGTGAGTGTCTACTCGGGAGGATGGATATATATTTACGTCATGCATGTGAATGTTGTAATATGATAATAAGTATATATGGTGCAGATAATTATATACGAATAAAATACATGTAGTGAATTGTATTGATTATATATAACTCGTGAGAATGTTATATGGTCCCAAATGAAAATAATGATTTGTTTAGTTAATGTGAGATATAACTTATAAATCATATATTAAACATACTCGTGTTAGAGTGGGGTGGAAGGAAGGAACTATATAATAAGAACTAGCTATGGGGTAAATGACTTGGTGGGTTACAGGGAAAAACGGTAGGTGTGCACATTAGTTGAGGGATTAGTTGGTCCTCAAGAGAGTGTGACACTATTTTAAATATGAAGAGCATTCATGCATTTTAATTTACTGAAATTTAATTCAATTGCTAAATATTTTTGAAATGTTTTGGGTTCTAACCCTTTCTATCAAATATTTTCAAAACCCTTTTAGGTGTCCGACCACAGGGGCGTCAGACTTGATCTTATTCTAGGATATGTAGCTGCAGTATTTGTGGGTGCTGCAGGAGTTGTACTAGACGCATCTCTTATTCACTCCTAGACTTGAATAGTATCTCATTTGTACTTTCAAGCATGTTACTCATGGAAGTTTTACATTTCATTTAAGTTCAGAGTATATCCGTTATATTCTTATTGTGTCGGATTTATTTTGGTTTGGTTGTTTTAGTCGAGGTTTATTCGGCTAGCACTTATTTTAGATATTTGTGATATGTTTAGTCGCTTTTATACTGTGATGGTTCTATTATGTCTGTTGTTGTACTTAATGACCTTTTTATTTAAAAGATAAAATTTGACGTCATCTTAATTAATCATTAGGCGGTTAGTAATTAATAAGTTTTACGACAGTAAAGCTAATAATGAACCAGATGGAAATCCTATTTAATTTGATAAAGGTTTGATCACCCGGTATTTAATTAGGCGGGGTATCACAGATGGTATCAGAGAATTAGGTTCTAGTGTCCTTGAGATCTGTGCAGCTTTTTACGTTTCAAGTTAGCGTTCTTTGATACAGAGACTTATTATAGGATTGTTGTGTTCCTTTACGTATGCGACTTACGTTCTCCTACTATTATTTATAGTTGATGTGATTCATATATGGTGCCCGTTGAGCATGGAGGATCGAACATTAAAGAATGACAAGCGTGGGACGTTAGAAGAATTACAGGAGGGATGACTCAACAGAAGACATAGAGTACTCTAGGAACATTGATGCGATAGGAATCACCATAATTATTGTTCGAAAAATTGAAATTGTAGTAACCACAGGGGTGTAATAGTTTCACCAAGAATCATCATGAAAGACAATGGTGCAAAGCTAAAATCCCAAGTGTAGACGATAAGGGGAAAGGGTCGAAGAATATTTTTCTTTCAGAAGAACAATCCGCTAGAATTCGAGGAAGGTGTGGAAGGGTGATTTACCAATGGATGGAAAACATCCAATTGGGATCACATGTGGGGGAGTGTAGTGACACTCAAGTCCAAATTCCGGACAAAGATGTTGGCTCATAAGAGTAGCATAGGTCAATGGATAATGAGGAATTATCATGAATAATGAGGAATTTGAGGAATTTGAGGTGAGGATTATTACAAATCCTCTCATCAGAGATTAAATAGAGAGTCAAGGGATATTTTAGTAATTTTACAAGAAGGGCTGGAATAGTGGCCGGATGTGAATGAAAAGTTGATGAAATTCACAAACTTTGTAACCGATGAGAGGGGTACGAGATCAAAAAGGCTTCGTAAGGCTATAATAGACCCGTGGGTAGAATATACAAGCATGGATAAGAGATCCGACTTGGATGACCGTTGTCGTTGTCTTCAAGGTTATACATTTACAATTTATATCAACGCTCTCGTGAGAAGGGAGCTAAGGGAGTTAGGGAATCTAACAAAAGAGTAAAATTGGATTTTTAGTGCTAATGAGGCCCCAAGGGATGGGATACACAGTAAAGAACCCCGATTAATTATCAAGATTAATTGAATTTCTACGAAGTGACGGTGGGTTGAGTCAGGGCCGTCAAGGCCATCAACAAGTCCCAGGGGACTAGTGGAGCCAAAGGGATAATAGGGGTAGCAATCAGGGTCAAGACTACCAGGTCCACGAGAAGGACAACCCCGACATGGCCGGCGAGGCCAAAGTAAGGGGAAGGGAACAACGAGGTGTCTTATGATTAAAACGTACAAACACATGTGTGGATCTTGTCCGCAGTGAGTCAGGGGACATGAGCGGGATGCCTCGCAGGGGCAACAGTTATAGAAGTTTTGGTTTGGGCAGTATGAGAATGTCTTGTCCAAGAACCGTTTAAGCCACCAATGTTATGGTCTATTGAAACTAAGAATTCTATACCATAGTGATTGGGGTCTATCTTGTGTGACAAAAGAGAGCCATAGTAGTTTGTGAGTACTAAATTCGCGTGTGAAACGGGTTTGGTAGAGGTATCATTAAAAGAACTATAGTTTATATTATTTATCGTGGAGTAGCGAGGCTCTCTTTAGTTCCACCTGCAGGGGAGAGGATGTTGACGATGAGAGGGTACATATTTTTTCAAGGTAATCCCATGATGATAGGTGATTATGTGCTTGTGATTCTATCCTGAGTACGGACAGGTTAGCGATGGTGGGAGGTTATTGCAAGACTATCATGTTAGTTATTCCTGGGCAGGATGTATTTTCTTTTGTGATGTCTAACCTGAAAGAGGGGTGAGATCGTGAAGGAATTTCATGAAGTAGACTTCAGGGAGTACATTTGTCTAGTTATATTGAATCTCGATGCATAGGGACTCTTACTGATGAGATTCAGGGTATGATGGGTTATCGTGGAGCGAAGAGATTTAGCTCGTTATTAATTTAGTGCCGAGTACTTAGTAATATTGCGAGCGCATTAGTATATGAATCCTTTATATATGTGAGAGTCAATGATTAGACTTGTGAGTATAGGGACCGGGTTTGAGTGTCCCGGGTGTATGCTTTGGGTTTTACGAAAATCGAGGACTAATAATGCTGAGGAATAATGCATTCGAAAAAGATCTTTGGGCTTTATTGTGAGATTTTATACGCACATGCCTTAATAAATGTCGGGAGGGGAGAAGCATCATTGGATGAGAGGACATTGGATTTAATGGAAATTAATGATTGTGTGGAGAAAACACGTTGAGCGAAGATCTATTAAGAAATAGCTTCGGTGGAGCAGGGAAATGTTACGAAAGAAACACTGGGAAGATTTGCACCACAAGTTGATGGGTGGGTAATATCAGGAAAGATTAAATAGTAATTGGTGGGGTAATCGAAAATACCAGGAGGATATAGCCACGCCGAGAATTCGGGGGGCAAACTTGAGCGAAGTATGTTACGTATGTCATGCTCTGAGGTTTGTGCAAATATACATGAGATATAGGGTGTATTGGAGCCTTGGGTTGAGCAGAGTCTCACTTAATCAGGTGTCGAGTAGTTCTGGGAGTAAACAAAAGGGTAATGATATTAGGTATACTCCAAAAAAAGGGAGTAAGATGCCCCTCGTAATGTCAAACGTTGAGAGTGGGGATCAGTGATGAAAAATACATAGTGGAGTTGTCTATAAATTATACAACTTAGGGATATAAAAGGTTGATCCGAGGTTTTCAACTAGGATTTTGTAATTTTGATATTCCCAGTTACGGGATTGATGATCATGAGGGGTGAAAATCATATTTGGGACATCCAAAATCGCGGAGAGGTCAAGGTTTCCATCAGGTTTGTGGAATGGATTGAGTATAATGGAATCTTTTTTACTTTGGGGTGAGAAAAAAGTGAAACGAAACTACGTGCTATCCAAAATTGTTGTGAGTTGGGATAAGAGTACCGCCTCTGATCCGAAGTGTCAGGAGGCAATGGGGACGAAATCTCATACCCTTTAGTCAATGGTTGATGAAAGCGACTAGGTTATTGGAGGAATGGAGGAATGCATAATTTCATATTTTTGGGTGATTGGTAGTATTCATTACCACTAGTAGAGATACGAGTGATGCCTCATGGCAGTGTATGATCTACATAACACGTTCTGAGACATTATCAGGGAAATTTTGTCATCCACCCTTTGGTTGGGAAGGGTGGGGGAATAACAAGATACTGGGACCCAAAGTGATTTATGGTCCATCGGTAGGAATTGAGTAAACCACATCTTTTTAGATAGCTCAAAAACGTAAGGATAATTACATCACCCTGAGTTAACGGCTTGAAGTCTGACATGAGTGGTCAGGAATTGTTGTGGGTATTTAACCTGAGGGAGTCACGGGTCGACAACAAGAAATTTGTACCCATAAAGGTGGGTCCTTTTCTAACATAGAGACAATAGAGTGGATGGAGTATAGGCTCGTCTTTTGAGGCACTATATGGTCAGAGACCATTGAGTTGGAGATTGATGACTAGGTGTTGATTAAAGTGTCTCCCACGAAAGGGGTCAGTAAGTACGGCATGATAGCGAAGCTAGCACCGAGATTAGTGGAGCACCATCCCTATCAATGATAGAGTGGAACTGGTAGCTTATAGACCGGGTTTACCATATCATCTACAGCGGATACGCGAAGTGTTTCACGTGCCATCGCTTAAGAATTATCGGAGGAGCATGAGAGCTTGTGGTAGGTACCACTTAAGGAGTTTGATTTGCATCCAGATATCCATATGAGGAGAGACCTGTAGCTATTCTGGATTGTAGTGAGAACAAGTTGCGGTCTAAAGTGATACCACTTGTTGGAGTTTAATGGGGACACCACAGCGTTGACGAGTCCATTTAGGAGAGAGAGGATGACATGGGAGAGTAGTATCTAGAGTTATTCACCGCAGGTACGCCCTAATTTCGGGGACAAAATTCCCTTGTAAGGGGGGAGTATGTAACACCTCGTATTTTTGGACATTTATTAATTAATTAATTCGATAAATTTTAAATTACTCGTCTGTCATAATTTAATTTAATTAATTATTATTATAATTTTAACATTAATCCGGTGAGTCGGCGATTAATATTTATGGGATTTAAAGTTGTTAAGTGAATGGTAATAATTTAATAAATTAATAGCTGAATATTTACTTTTAGTAATATAATTCGAATGGCAATTCTGGGTGTATAGTTGAGTCCGGATGGGTCGAAATAGTCGAAAAAGGGTGCTCATGGGTAGTAAATGGGACTCGGGGAATTTTTAGGCATAACCAAGCCGGCATAAGGGTGTTTGGGCCCTTTTAATAAAGCCCACAAGCCTATAAACGGGATTGACTTAATAAGACATAAAAGTTAGAGGGTGTGAGAGACATAACTCATTTAAGAGAACCTAATCAAGTATAGGACAAGAGAGGGAGCAATTAGAGAAACCTTAGGAGCCTAAATCAAGAACAAGTGTGGACATTCTTCATCAACACATCATCTAAACCAAATAGAGTCAGACCCTACAAACCATATAAGGCAGGTGGTTAAAATTGCTCTTGAATTAATTGTATATTCATATTCATATCATTGTGTGTGTGAGATTAATTTATTATTTTTTTATTTAGTTCAATATCTAATTTGGGTTAATTAGAATTATATTTGTAATCTGTAGAGAGATTGAGGGGTTTAATTATTAAGCCATAGATCTGTGGGGGATGATAATGAAGCTTTGGGGGAAGCTTGAAACCTTGGGTTTACTATAACTATTAATCGTCGTCGTAGAGATGAATCTGAGTTTATATTCTGTTAAACATCATCAATGGAGGATAGATTTCGATGAGGAAGGAAAGAGAAGGAACCAAGGTCGTCAAATGAACTGTTTTCCGTTCGAGCGACGACAACCATCGTTCAAATGACCAGCCAGTCGTTCAAGCGAGATTGAATAGTGGCAACAGTTTTCTCCCTTCCCCTATTCCGATTTAAGTTCAATGTTGGGTTTACTGTTTTGGGGTTTATTTTTGGTGGCTACAGTTATAGGCTGGATTGTGTGAAATATTAATGGGGCAATTAGGGTGATAATTCCAAAGGGAAATTAAGGTTGAAATTGAGAAATCTGAGAACCTTTGATTAATAAGTGCGCAAGACTTATTAAGGAAAATTGTGTATAATAAATTGTGAATATTGTATTTTCGGGCCAAGTGAGTGAGTCCGAGTATATTGGATGAGCAACACTAAGGTGATAAATTAATTAATGCGTAATTAATTATATTTTAGGTTGAATACGAACTCGGGTATAGTTTGGGCTAGTGGCACGGATTTTGTGCACGGTATAGCTGGAATTAAATTTAATGTGTGTGTGTGTGTATATATATATATATATATATATATACACACACACACATTAGTGTTATAGTCTATATATGTATTATGTGTTGATAAATATCGGTGACTAGATAGTCACTAAAAGCATACCCCTTTAGTGCTATCATAGGAGGTTGCGCGATGTGGGTGAATCCCCTGGATTACGGAGCATGGTGAGTATAGTTCCCAGGCCATAGCATCCGTATTTAGGGATAAGACGTCTTGGGTATGATTCTGTCTCATTTCTGGAGGGAACTATGACCACCTCCACTGAGTTCATTTTATTTCACTGCTCGGGCAGCTAACTATCTCAGGATGTTCGGGTGGATGACAATACCTGGATTGATAGCATTATAAAGAACATCTGGTGAATGTCTACTCATGAGGATGGATATATATTTACGGCATGTGTGTGAATGTTGCAGTATGATAATACATATATATGGTGTAGATAATTATAAATGGGTAAAATACATGTAGGGAATTGTATTGATTATATATAGCTCGTGAGAATGTTATATGGTCCTAAATGAAAATAATGATTTGTTAATTTAATGTTATATATAACTTATAAATCATATATTAAACATAATCGGGATAGAGTGGGGTGGCAAGAAGGAACTATGTAACAATAACTAGTTATGGGGTAAATGACTAGGTGGGGTATATGGAAAAGAAGTAGGTGTACACATTAGTTGAGGGGTGAGTCGGTCCTCAAGAGATTGCGACACTAGTTTAAATATGAAGAGAATTCATGAATTTAATTTATTGCAATTTAATTCACTTGCCAAATATTTTCAAAATATTTTGGGTTCTAACCCTTGCTATTAAATATTTTCAAAACCCTTTTAGGTGTCCGACCACAGGGGCGCCAGACTTGATCTTATTTTAGGATACGTAGCTGCGGTATTTGTGGGTGCTGCAGGAGTTGTACTAGATGCCCCTCTTATTAACTCCTAGATAGGGATAGTATCTCAGTTCTGCTTTCGAGCATGTTGCTCATGGCAGTTGTATATTCATTTCAGTTGAGATTATATTAGCTATATTCTCTATGTGTCGGATTTATTTGGTTTGGTTGTTTTAGTCGATGTTTATTCGGATAGCACTTGTTTAAGATATTTGTGATATGTTCAGGCTCTTTTATATTGTGATGGTTCTATTATGTCTCTTGTTATACTTATTGACTTGCTTATTTAAACAATAAAAATTGACACTGGCTTTATTAATCATTAGGTGGTTAGTAATTAATAAGTTTTTCTACAATGATGCTAAGAATGAACTATATGGAAATCCTGTTTAATTTGATAAAGGTCTGATCACCCGGTATTTAATTAGGTGGGGTGTCACACAAATGATTTTAAGAGTGACTGTAATCGAATTCAAGATGGATTGAGGGTAAACATATTAAAATAATTGTCATAATAAAGGCAATATTTTTCGTGAATGTCTTTTAGGTACAAATACGATTCTTAGGTCTATGTGACAAAAGTTATATGACACCATATTTAATCGTCAATATTAGATTATTAATCTAAATGCGGGATAAGTAAAAAATCACACAACACCAAGTCGTGCGGGGAAAATTCTTGAAAGAGAAAAAAATCTTAGCCCAAAATGAATGAGAAATGCACTATGGTAGAATTTTAGGAATGCAAACTAATGAATTATTATCATACATTGCGCTAACTAGATATCTAGACTTTCACACTATATCTTCTATAGAAGGTGACAACAGATGGAGAACGCTACATTACCGCGATCGATTTTTTCCATGATCGATGTCTTCAAATATTTTCCACGAAATCAAAATATTCACTTTGAAGTTGAAGATGAACTTTGTTAAAATACCATTAAATAATTAATCACCACTATCCAGGTTACGACTTTTTCTAAATTTTTTGAAAGTATTGAAAAATACTTTGATGCCTCACAATGTATTTTTGAGATATTGACACAGTATCTCAAGAACAAAGATATAAATATATTTTTTCAAGAATAAAAGGAGTAGTGTTAAAATCTTCAATAGGACTTATGATGAAAGTTTAAAACTAAACAACTAAAAAATGTAAAGAGATAAGTGAATAATAAATCGTGGTTTCAATCTCTATAGTATTTTAACTTAAAAAAAACTTCTTTGTTTTAAAAATCCTCTTGATCAAATGTCTTTTTCACTATAAAAAAAGTCTATCAATCTTTTTGTTCTCTAGATTTTTTGACAAAGAAGTTGAGAATATGGTAACTCTATAAATGTATATAAAGTATTTCCACATGTGTGGTGAACCATAAGTAGTACGAGTGGGGAGGGGTACAACATCACTAAAATCTCACACTCAAGTGTTTAAACAATGAAGGATATGGCTGCAAGAAAGTCTTTCACTGATTCTTAAAGAAAATTGAAAGATATTTTCAAAAGATCTCCTTTAGAGACAAATTTTGTGGCTCGTGAAGCATTCCCACGGTTGCGACAAAAACCTTCACCGACGCAAACCAGCGACAAGGACGGAGATCGTGTAGTCCGCAACTAGTGAAAAGACTTTGCAAACCATGGACACCCCGATTGCAATCGGGATGTGGGTAATTTTGTCATAATCATTAAAATACCTCAACTATAAAAACCCACGAAAACCCCCAAAGTTAAAGGTCGAAAACCAATTCCAAAAATAAAGAGGGCCAAATCCCCATTAACAAAATGTTTAAAAGGGTAAAAACATAAAAACCAAAAAATTCTCAGGGGTTCCTTTGATCGAACGGTTAAGGTCCCCCAATCCTTTAACCGAATGATTATACCTCCTAAGGTAATGACTACAAAATATTTACAAATCTCTCCCGAGTCGTACACATGTCACCCACCCCTCATCCACCACACACTTGGCACACTAGATGACTGAATGGTTAAAGGACATGGATGATCAAACGGTCGAAGATCCCAATCAGACCCTTATAAAATAAGGTCCCCACCAATATTGAAAATAACCCCAAAACCCAACATTGATTCAATTTTGACACTTTCTTCAATCCTGAGCACCCGAGATACTCTAGTGCATTCTAAAAGTCCCTAGTGAAGTTCGTACTTCATAAAAGTCACTTTCCCCCAATAAAAGTTTGTACTTTTGAAAAGTCACTTCTCCCCCCCCCCCCCCCCCAAGTGAAGTTCATACTTTTAAAAAGTTAGTTCCTTCGAAAAACATGGCAAACCCATAACAACCCGTATTTCTTATGTTTCCTATAATCCATCTACTCTTCTAATATATATATTTTGAAAAAAACGTCACATCGAGAAAATATCATATCAACATTATCCCTCAGATACTTATATACTATGCCTTATTAATACAAAACCCATAGAGAAATTAACATGAATCAAAAGGCCAAATTTACCTTAAAGAAGTATACCAATTACCCAGGTAACCCTCAACTCTTGAAAATTACCAAATTTCCCCTAGAAAGTTTAAAATCTTATTTACACCTCATACCTAAACCTCTATCGCAAACCTTATTACCAAAATGGCATATGACACTTGTAATTACCATATTTACAGAGAGTCATCCTCCTAAATTTGAAAGTTTTAACATTAGACCCTCAAAATTTTAAAAACATATGCATAAAGTCTTAAAATGAAACTATAAACTACCTAAGTACCAAAACCTTAAAATAAAAAACTTCCACAAACACCCCTGGTGATATGGAGCCACCTCAATAGCCTAATAAGTAGCCCGGGACAAGAAATCACATGATATCCAAAATCATCCACAAGCTTACAAATAAAAACTCAACCTAAACTTGCTTGAAATCCACCTTTAATTGAACCAATGAACTCCCCTCAACGAGACCTATAAAAACCCCACTTCACCACAGTAAAAACCTACCTCTTTCACATATAAAAAACCAAAGAAAATATGAGCTACTTTGGTATTTCTGCAATTTTAAGAAGTTTTTATGTTCCTAAGAACTTAGTTTGATTTTCACACATTCATAGCTTTAATTTATTCTTTTATATTAAAGCTCCAATATAGAAGTAACACTGAAAAGGCTTATATATCGTAAAACACCATTAAAGCTTGGGCTTCAATGGTGGCTTTTTCACTTCTGACTTTGCACGAGTTTCAAAGTAGGAAAATTCAAGTTCTGGTTCCAAGGAACCTAAGTGCAACGTTTAGTTTAAGTTATAATAACTGTTAAGGCACCAAATCAAAGCTTTAATATTTATGCGGTAAAAATTTTAGATATCAAATTCATACAAATTTCTAAACCATTTTCCATGAATAAAAAGTAGTTATAATGATTTTTCATCTCAGAACATAAATATAAGCATGCCGTTATTCCAACTTAAGCACAAACCCACGAATATTCCAACCAAATTTTTGCAATTTTTGTAGAACACTAATAGCTTTCTATATTGCACCTATATGTCAAAAACATATAGGGTTGGATTCTCCTCGAACAATTAGACAAGGTTAGTTCAGGAATCAACTCAAATGGTATTCTGTAGCGAGATTTATTCATGATCAAACCTTTTCAAAGCCCTAGGTAAATGTTTCGAAGGTTGAAGATGATTAATAGTCCACGCGAGGCGGGTGAGGTCAAACCAGGCACGTTTGATCTTTGACCTAGAGCGTGAGAGTATGTATCCAATCAGATGACTTAGAAATGTTTTCTAAAACTTTTATTGATTTTTGTAGTCATAATGGTATATTGCATCACCCTTTTTGGTCAACAAGAAAGTATTTTCGAGAGAAACCTAAAGGAAACTTTTCATTTTGATATTTCAAAAATCTATATAAGCCCCGAAACTTTATGACTTTTGCAGTTTACTATCAAAAACTTAATCCCATGCCCTTTTCTTGAAATCTAACATAAATGTATCTTACCTTATTTACCAAAAATGAATAAAAATGAATCAAGTTTTTGCAAGGAGATGAATATTGGGCCATGGATGCATTACCCTCATCTTTGCATATGAAAGTCAAGTTTTTGTTTGATATGAAGTCATCACAATCCAAGGAGACGAATATTGGGACACCATTGCTAACACGAGCATAATAAATCTCCTGAATATCCACATGACAATAGTGACATCTTCATCAATGGGTTTCGAGTCATCCCACTTGCTCACATTATAGAAGAGGAGGCGATTATTCATAGTGTAGCCACCCGAATCATCCACAAAATGGTAGACATGCCAGGTTTTGAACATGGAAGGAACTATCCAGTAACCCTTGAGGATGTCACCACTACTGAAAACAAAAGGAAGACCAATATTTGGTATACTCCCAATAGTAAAGTACTAACCCCAAAAACACCCCTATCAAGGGTGGAATGATCATTTTTGTCTCCAAGAAGAGGGCTTCCCCTATCATGGACTTCTGGAATCGTGGTGTGATGTAGCAAAGAAATACTTATAACCTAAGATGGAGATCCTCTATGGAGAAGGATTGTATGTAGATTACATGACACTCCATTAGGTTATACAATATGAGTTCAAATCGTCGTGGGTTACTAAGGAAGACATAAAAATCTCTATGCCAGGAATTGAGTGGGGGTTACCGACACTATTTCCTAATGAAGTTTCTCTAGCAGCCGTATTCGGTTCCTCTATCATAATCTCTGCATAATGATTCCACGACTAGTACACCGCCTTTACCGCCCGTGATAACAGAATTGAAAAAGGATAGTTGGTAAAAAAAAACCTCTAATTAATCTCTACCTTCGAGGTACTAGACTCAACTACTCCACCATTTGAGACACTGCCTTTGATTGAGCCTCATGATGCGACCTATCGTAGATCGTGGAACTATTAGTGGAAGGAGGAAAAAAACTAGTTCTTTTTGTAAGTACTTTCTAATTCACTCCTCCACATTCACCCCATGGTACACCCAACGGAAGACCCCTTTACAAACTCTGAGGGGAAAACAGTCAAGCTCAAGGAACATCGCTTGCCCCAACTTGCAGTCCATGCCAAGGTTCCAGAATACCCAAAGACCACTCCCAAGACCCCCTGACATAATTTGGACCACCTCATTACCAACATCATAGAAGTTGCATTACTTAATAACTAGACTTCTATCCGATGCATCTAGGATCCCGCCATTCGGAGGCCCTTAGAGTCTGACATATTAGCAAAAGTTCCCCCCATTCCCTCTCCTCATGTATCCATCTATATAAAATACTTTTATGCTATTATCAATGTTGTCCTTCATCTCTTTGATCGCATAATAAACAATGATTTCTAGTAGCTTACGTGTATTATATGTGATGATTATGAACCTAGTTATGGATTAGAAATCAAAACTAATAATAATAACTATGCAGATTTAAAATACCTAAAAACATTAATAAAAACTTCACCAACATCAAAATAGATGCATGTCTCCCAATGAGGATGACACAATAGATATAACCTCGGGCACTCCCTAAAACCCTAAACAATTACAGATAGGGTTCTCCCTAGATGAGAACTAATAAATGGAGCTCACAGATATCCTCTATAACTTCATACAAATGTTCTCTTTGTCTTATGCTGACATGCCCGACATTGACCCAACGATCATCATGCATGAGATACACACTCTCATATACACAAGACCCATACAACAAAGACTCTGTAAGATAATACCTAAATGGTATTTGAAAGTTAAGGAGGAGGTTGAAAAATAATTTAACATAGATTTCATCCGAGTAATAGAGTATCCCACTTGGTTATACAACATTGTAGTAGTACTCAAAACCAATAAAAAAATTTGAATGTGCCTAGACTACATGGATCTCAATCAAGCTTGCCTCAATGATGATTTACCTCTACCCCACATCCACTTATTGGTAGATATCATGACAAAAATTGCACTCAAGTCCTTTGTAGATGGGTTATTATGATACAACCAAATTAAGATGCATCCCAATTACCAAGATAAAATCGGGTTCATTACCCCTTGGGGAACGCACTGTTATATAGTTATGCCATTCGGTCTAAAAAATTCAGGTGAAACTTATCAAAGAGGCATCGAAACCAACCTACACAACCTCATACACAAGAAAGTGGAAATCTACGTGGATTATATGATCAATAAGTCTAAGGATCATAAGGAACATGTTTCGAAACTTCTGAAATTATTCCAAAGGTTATGCCTCTTCAAAATGGGGCTAAACCCCTAGAAATGTGTCTTTAGAGTCACTAAGGGTAAGGTAATTGGATTCATTGTTAGTAAATATGGAATCGAGGTAGACCTCACCAATGTCAAATTCGTATGAGAAATTCCACCACCCAAAATGGAGAAAGAGTTCAAAGCGTTCCTTGGTCCAATACATTTCATAAGTAGGTTCATCAACCAACTTACCAACATATGTGAACCCATATTCCAAATACTCAATAAGGACTCACCCATAGAATGGAATACTCAATGACAGTAAGCATTCTAGAAAATACAGGAGTACCTCACCCATCCATCGGTATTTATACCTCGTAACTATGATAACCTTTCTTGCTCTACTTGATTATAATTAATATAGCTGTCGGGTCAACGTTAGCCCAATACGTAGAGAGTTGTTAAAAGGCATGTTCCATAAACTACGTCAACAGAAAGCTAGTATTTTATGAGCTCAAATACACCACCTTGGAAAAGGCTTGTGTATATCTCATATGGATCACTCGCAAGCTCCGACATTACATGATGTCCTTTAGTATATGACTATATCTATGATGGATACCCTAAAATACCTATTCGAGAAACCTACTCTCTCTAGACGGATAGACAAGTGGTTTCTAATGCAATCTGGGTTTGAATTCACATACGTCACATAAAAAGCAACCAAAGGGCAACCACCTCTAACCTTCTCACAAGAGACCTTTATTTAACGAGGAAGAACAGAATGGGGTAGAATTCTCCGATGAGGATCTCTTCACCTTAAGCGATAGAGAAACTTAGGAAATCTACTTCGATGGGGCCTCTAACAAAAGAGGATATGGCTCTGGGGTACTCCTTATATGTACCGACTTATAATGACTACCCACGACTATCAAACTCACATATAAATGCACCGACAACATGGATGAGTACGAGGCTTGCATCACATGTCTCAAATTTTCCTTGGAAATTGCATCACCGACCTAAAATCCTATGGGGATTCAAGTCTAGTAATCAATCAGATATTGGGTAAATGGAAAATCCAGGATTATAAACTATAACTTTATCATGCTTACTTAGAAAAGGTAACTTCGTGATTTGAGAATCTCGAGTTTGACTTCCACCCTAGGGCTAAATATAAATTCACAAATGCACTTTTCACTCTAGTCTTCATGATAAACATGCCAAAAGGAACCACAAAAATCATATTTATATTAACAAATCGGAACACCCATTCTTACTAATTTGAGATCAATGACATCAAAAAAGTAATGGTAGGATCTATGATATGGTACTACGACATATTGAACTTACGTAATAAGAACCACTACCCACCCGATGCTTCCCCAAATGATCGACTTACCCTGAGACGGTTGGCAACCCAATTCATCATATGTGGGGGCCAACTCTACAAAATAGCATTCGAAAAAATACACTTATAATGCGTCACAAAATATGAGATCCTTAAAACCATGGACAAAATCCATAGTGGTAAATGTGGCCCGCACATGAGTGGGAACCTCCTCTCCATAAAAATACAAAGATAATCATACTATAGCACTACCATGCAAAAAGATTGCACGGATTACATCAAGAGGTGCTTCAAATATCAACTTTTCATCCCCACGACCACATCAACCTCCCGAGATCTCTAATGTGGGACCAAACCCAAGCATATCTCCACTTGTGGAATAAATATCATATGGAAGGTTACCCCTAAGTCCTACACCTATCTGTCATAGCTGCCATAGACTATTTCACCAAACGGGTCGAAATCGAATCTTATGCAGTGATGGACGCTAAGAAGGTGACCAAATTTATATGCCAGAACATCAATAGCCACTTTGACGTACCTCAAAAGTTGGTATCAGACAACCGTTCACACTTCAAGAGAAAGGTCTCAAACCTCGTACAGACCACAAACTAATAGAGCAGTCAAGGCAACTAAAAATATCCAGAACATCACGAGTAAGATGACAGAGACCTACAACAACTGGTCATGACAAACTCCCATATTCCCTCTGGTGCTACTACACTACTAATCAAAACTCAATAAGGGGAACCCCTACTCGTTTGTTTATCGAGTGGAAGTATTACAACCCATATAACTCGAGGTCCCATAATTATGGGTAGTGATTGAAAGCTAAATGGCTAAAACTGACTGAGTTCAAGCCCGTTATGACAAACTAGCCCTCCTCGATAAGAAGAGGTTAAAGGCCACTTATCATAATAAGGGATACCATAAGGTTATTACCTAATCATTCAATATGAGTGTTAAAAATCAAAACATACAAGATGGTGACCTAGTCCTAAACAGAATCTCAAACCTTCTCGGACTTTCGAAGGGAAATTTACACCCAACTGGGAGGACCCTACCTCGTCACCAAAATAAACACTGTTGGGGTGGCTACCTAAGATGATATCGGTGGACTCATATTTTCCCAATCCTTCAATCTCGATCGATTGAAGAAATTCTTTCCTTGAACTTGCTTGTGGTGGAAATTAGAAAATTAATTTAACACGAATACACCTGGTCATAATGGGAAGGGAAGACTATGCAAGATTATACAAATTCTTAGCCCTACATATAAAAGCCCACATAAACCACTAACCTTTCTCTTGAAGTGAGCTACACTTTGAGCCCTTAACTTTTTCATTTAAGAGAACTGTATAGACCTGGTTATTCACTATATTTTTATCGTAGACATTAAAAAACGAATAACCTGTTGTCTTTGAATCGGAGATATATAAGCAACCCAAGATATCACTTTAGGCCCAGTCTAAACAAACACCAAAAAACCCTAATTTTAGGGAAACAACTTGATTATGGTCATTATACCCTTATTCCAAAAGAGTCGATGCAGTCTAAATAATCTAAACACTAAGTAATAAAGCAGTGCTATAAGGCATTGTGAGATGTCACATGGTCATCCTTATTTAAGAAACAACACATAAAGCCTAATACTATGAAAGAAATAGTTAGAATAATCCTCACAGGAAAATACACTAGCCATGTACCCTTTTTCCCAGGAATAAGTAAACACCAAATAATAATGCCTCTAAAAACCCCACATCTCGGGGCAAAAACATCAACATACAAACTCACTAAGGACTCCCCATAAAAGACATCTTATTTGGGTCAAAGGAAGACAATCTAACTCCAAAGGTAGTTCAAAAGGCTCATGCCAGTTCACAAGCAAACAAAAGGGAACTTCCTTCCCTCACACTCCGACATTAGTTCAGATTGCTGGGCCACCGACAAGAAGATACAATTTTCTCTCTCCAAAAGAAAAAGTCTGAAAAATGCGGGGCACTTTTGTCTTTATATATTTATATACCCCTCATTTTTATTTTTATTTTGTGTAAAAATGTGTATATATGAGTCACTATCATATTATTAAAAATAGTTTAGGATCACTCTATTCGTACGCACATCCTGCAATACCTATCCTGTAAGTTAGAGTAACATGTAAAACTACTATAAGCAAACCTTCAGCAAATGATATTTAGTATAATAGCATATGCATGAATAAATTTCGAAGAATTTCATAAAAATAAGCGATCGTATCCCAAAATGCCAAATCTCTAAAAAATAATTAAAGAATAATATCCATGCATGAATGAAATAATGAAAGAAAAGAGAATCAAATATATGAATCGGTGGATACATGATATCCACATAGACAATAAAAGACTACTCATGACGGGGCTGCTTGTCCCGCTCAGTAACATCACCACCATCACTTGTAGCATCGGGATCCTCCTGAGGCCAGGGACTTAGCTGAGCTTAGGGCTGATGCATATGTTCTATGTGCGGATGGTTCACTCACCATGTGACAAAATCTGAATGCCCCTCGAGATGTGGGGAGTATGGCTACGGGATCTAGAGCGAGATAAAACCTAAGCCATTGTCCGCTCATCTTAGGCCTTAGTGGGACCGTAGACCTAAATGGAATAGGCTAGCTCCTAGTATATTAAGGACTAAAGAGTCATCATCCTCTCTGGGATAGATGCCAAAATTGCCACCTTATGAAAGACGCTAAGATTAGGAAATAATCGGTACAATGAAAAATGAGGAAGAAAGAAAAAGAAACAAAACAAAGTGAATATAAAAGCATAAGACAACCCCCTTCCACCCTTGAAGTCATCAAAAATCTAGGATCCAAGAAATCCAAATAAATAGTAGAAGTTGGAAAGGAAAACGTAACAAGGGAACCACATTCTGAAGACTCCACATCATATGCAAAAATGGGGATGTGCACCTTCTGAGGGGAATCCCCCTAATCAGCACCTTCCTCACGACCCCGTCGTATGACCTCCTCCTACAACTCTCACCCTAGCCTGTAGGGTAGTAATGCAAGTTGCGATGACCTCCTCCATCTAGACCAGGCCCTAGGCTACACTCTCCTACCTTTCCATTTCCCTCATGTGATCCTCGGTAGCCACTTGGTGATGCCAAACATCCATATCATCATATCCCCAACCAAGAAGAGGGTGGGACCCCTCGCCTATCCTAGACCGCAACCCCAGACCCAACTAAACAAAATTTAAGAATTGAAGGTAGGAAGGAGTCTCCATACTCCCAGGATCTTGCCTCGACGGACCTTTCCCATCATAATCTAACCACAAGCCTACCCCCATCACCCCTATCGACATGAGAAAGTTGAAATAGTAAAATACACTAACGTGTAAAGATTAATTAAAAATCTTTTAATTCTTTCGTATAAACCATTTAAAATTGACCCCCCATTAGTTTAATGGTTGGAGTGATATCCTTTATAGTTAATAAAAATTAAAATAGAATGGGATGAAGGGAAGAGTTAGAAACACAATATTTGATCACGAGGAAACCAGCTAAATGGAAAACCCCGGGTCCCTTAGTTCCCGGACCATGCACACACCCAAGTTCTCTATAACAAATGTTTAAGTACAAATTACCGATTAAAAAATGAAATAGTCTACCCAAAAAATAGTATACCAAGGCTGAAACTACACAACCCCACAAAAACTAAATTTGACTAAAAAAACAAGTCATCGACAACTTAGGAAACACACACTCAAAATTCCACACTCAAAAAAAGAGTACTAGTGAAGATGAACACAACAAAATTGTGTATGGTTTTGTTTGATCACAATAACAAAGATTATAAATACTAAATCATTAGACACATACAAGTCTTTCTTTAGTAGCTAAAAATTAACAAGAATGAAGAAACTAAAAAAAGTCAGCTTTGTGTAAAGGCCAAATTGAGATCAACAATGAATAGGATATGGAAGAAATAATACAAACACTGAAATGAAATAACCTAAGTCCAGTTTTAAATAGTTAATAGATTAAGCATGAAATAGGTTCACCAAAAGCAGATCTAGTTTAGGGAAAATAGCACTATTAACAACACATCTAAACATATCTGGTTAAAAACAAAAAATCTAGTTTAGGGTTTTAAAAAGATTGTTTTGGGGGAGATAAAACATGCACATACCCCAATCTTTATCAAAACCAATTCTACACAAATAAATGGACATACAAATCAGTTTAGATATAAAAGGGATGAGTTTGGTGTAAAACAAATACGATCAGTTAAATCGTACCAAACTAGTTTGTGATATAAAGTTTAGAATAGTTTATATCTAAAGAGATAATCCAAACATGCAAACCCAAACAAAAAGAAAGTCTGATATTATATATATATATATATATATATATATATATATAGTCCTGGTCTTGTGCAGACCAAACCGCATTTTAAGAATGCGGATCGGACATATATCACCTAACGGTACGCCTAGAAATTATTGCCTAAATTATAGGAACACTCTCTATCTTTTTTGGGTTCACTGCCAGATGACACATGTCCGGTCCACACTCTTAAAATGCGGACTAGTCCGCACAAGAGTAAGACTGTATATATATACACAAACACACATACACACACACGTGCACACACAAATATGAGTATATAAAAGTAGAACAAATATTACCCAAGAGATGAACTCTTAAAGTTGCCAAAAACACATGGTTGAACTTTATTCTTCAACCAGGATTAGATCAAACCAAGACACATAAATCGTCTTCAAAACCAAGTCTTTAAAGTTTGAATAAAAAACTTTCAGAACAAATACTCTAAATCGTCAAACCAAGGAAAGCCCAACAACATCTCAAATGTTACACACAAAAAAAGCTCAAAACTCAAAATGTTTTATGACAAACAAAGATGATGTTTAGGTGTTGGGATTAAGGAGGCTAACTCTTAAAAATGGTAGAACACTTAGGAAACTTTTAGAGAGAGATAATGGGAAATTTTTTGGCAGCATAATAGTTGTGTCATGGAATAAAAAATGACTCATTAAAAAATAAACCCCATGCCTCGTATTTATAGGTTGGAAGAAAGAACCCCGGTTCAATCGTAATTCCAACAGTTTTAAGGTGGAAGGGTAAAGGATTGTAGAGGATAAGGGAAGGTACATGCATAAAAAGTCATTCGAGTGGGGCTCATGCATCATTTACCAGTCCAAGAATGAGGGAAAACGAGTCAAATAGTGCCCCCAAAAAATAGACGCATGCCAGCTACCCAATCAGCTCACACGTGGTCAAATCGCATTGGTTGAACACTCCCATTTGATTGGCCAAAACCAGTAAACATGGATCGATATAAAATGACCTACTAATGCCCAAAACGTTGTTGTTTTGTTGTTTGTTAAATTTTGATTAATTAAATAATTAATATGTCTTATTAAATGTTAAATTTAACATTATCAAATCTAGAAAAAACTAAAAAAAAATGTAAAAATATTTTATAAATTCTAAAAAATAATAAAACTAATTAAATTTTAATATTAAATATATTTAACATTTAAAAAACACATATAATATATAATTACAAAAAAAAGTTTTAAATACTAAACCAATTAATTCAAAAAAAAATAAAAGTTTTTTATACAAGTTAATTTTTTTTTAGTCCACAGATAAATGCAGACTAAGATCTAAAGAGAAAGTATGAGTTTGTCACAAAACGGAGACAAACTAAAATAGGGGCATTTTCAATCCCCCTCTTTGGCCAATTTTGAGATAAACTAAACAAAGACTCTAGAAATAAACATACTCAAGAAAATACATAACTTAACTGTACACAAAATTTCTAGAGGAGGAAAGTACATAACTCAATTAATAACATGGGTCCTAAAAGAGAAGAGTGCAAACTTAACTGACTATATGAAGTCCTATGACAGTAAAATAGATACAATAAAAGACAGGAGATATAAAATAAGAGTCTGAAATTCTTACCCTTTATCTCAAAAGGGCAAAGGGTAGAGACGAATCTTCCAAACCAAAAATTAGTACCATAGGATATAAATATAAAGGTATTAACTGATATGCCTAATAATAATTAAGTTGGGCAGTAACAAACACCAATAGGCATTCCAAGTGTTTCAAAATGATGGTTGTCTAAAGGTTTTGTAAATAAATCCGCTAATTGATCTTTCGAATTAAGATATTCAATATTTATTTCCTTTTTTTCTATTAATTCACGAATAAAGTGTTCTATCATTATAATACGTTTTGTCCGTCGATAAAAAATCAGGTTTTTAGAAATACTTATTACACTTTGATTATCGTAAAGAATCAGGGCATAAGATTCATCTTAATTGTAGTCACTCAGCATTTGGTTCATCCATAAAAACTGAGTACAACAATTGCCGACAACAATGTACTTGGCTTTGGCCAATAAAAGCGAAACACACTTTTGCTTTTTAGAGGACAATGAGATAAGGTTGCGTCCTGAGTAAAAACAACCATTTGAGGTTCTTTTACTATCATCGGTATAACCTGCCCAGTCAACATCCGTTTACCCAATAATTTTAGAGTTGGTGTCAAAATTGTATACAATACCATAATTTATTGTTCCGCTAATGTATTTCAAAATGCATTTAACAACATTTGAGAGGGACCCTTTACGTTCACATTGGTATCTAGAACAAACACACACGCTATGTATAATATCGAGTCTAATAATAGTTAAACAAAGGAGACTGCATATCATACTACGATATAACATAAAATCTATCTTTTTACCAGATAGGTCATTAGAAAGTTTGATAGACGAACTCATAGGAGTTCTAGGAGTTTTGGCAGTAGTAAAACGCAAAGGTTTAATTAAATCTAAAGCATATTTAGATTGAGATATAAAAATATGATCTGGTTTTTATGCCACTTGGAGGCCTAAAAATATTTGCAATTACCTCATCGTAGACAATTTGAATTAAGATTTCATAATATTAACAAAGTGTTTAGCTTCCTAGGGAGAGATGAACCCAACAATTATGTCGTCAACGTGAACTTAAGCGATTACGAAACAAAATGTATTATGTATGATGAACATTGTTAGGTCTACTCCCCCCAATTAAAGCAGTTTTCCATTGGAAAAGTTGTTAATCTCTCATACTAAGCATCGGGGGCTTGTTTTAAACCATAAAGCGCTTTCTTGAGTCTAAAGACATGATTAGGAAATAAAGGATCGAGAAATCCTTTAGGTTGTTTAACATAAACCTCCTAACTTAAATTACAATTTAAAAATGCATATTTAACATCCATTTGATATAGTTTAAAGTTTAAATGGAAATAAACAAAAAGTAGCAATCAAATAAATTCTAATCAAGCAACAGTAGAAAGGGTTTCATCAACATCAAATCCATAAGCTTTAGAATATCCTTGTGCAGTTATCCTAGATTTTTTTCTTAAGACGTTACCAGATTCATCACACTTATTTTTAAATATCCATTTTGTTCCTGTTACATTAGTGTGAATGGGACGAGGCACTAAATACGACACATCATGTACTCTAAATTTTCCTAGTTCTTCTTGCATAGTAAGTAACCACGACTAATCTATTAGATCTTCTTTTATATGTTTAGGTTCAACTAAAGATACATACGAAAAAAACGCATTTATAGATTAGAATAGAGTCTTTATTAGTTCTCTAACATCTTCGAAGATGTTTTTCTTCGGGTGATTTGCCTTAATCCAATTAGGAACATCAGGTTCATCTGTTGAATATTTTTGCAAATCTTCATTATCAGTATTGTCAATAGGTAAAGCATCATTCTCACTTTTTTTCCTAGTGAAGGGCAACACTATCATTTACAACAACATTAATGGATTCCGTAACAGTTTTTGTTTTTAAGTTATACGCATGATAAGCGCGACTATTCTAATAATAACCTAAAAGGATGGATTTATCTCCCCTAGTGAAAAATTTGGAAAGGTGCTCTCTATTTTACAAACATAGCACTCGCTACCAAATACCCTAAAGTACTTTAGATTTTGTTGTTTGATGTACCAAATTTCATAAGAGTTCTGTTTGCTACTTTTCCTTAAATACAACTGATTTGTAATGTGACACGCAGTTTGAGTAGCCTCAACCCAAAAATATTTTGGTAAATTTTTAGCGTGAATTAACACACGAGCTATTTCTTGTATAGTTCGGTTCTTTCCCATTTGTTTAGGGGTTTTAGGTGCACTAAATTTCTATTGATACCCATTTTCTGTATAGTATTCTACAACACATGTGTCCTTAAATTCTCCACTCCTATAAAAACGCATCCTAGTGACTTGGATGTTTTTCTCATTTCCAATTTTAGAAGAATTCTTAAATTTTTTGAAAAGTGTCAGTTTTTTCATTCATGAAAGGTACCTAAGTAAATCTATTATAATTATCTACAATGATAAAACTATAAGAATTACCACACGTAGTAGTAGTGTAAGCCCATTAAATGGTGTGGTCTGTGTCACGGAATTGACTTATACTAAGTAAATTAGCTTTAAGTCCCTTAACGCGTAAAACCTCATCCATGTTAAGGAGCCCATTAACCATAATTGTCCCTTAGCCCATGATCCGGGACATTTTAGCATCTCCAAAGTCACATTTCATCCAATAAAAGTTTCTAAGGAGGAAAATTTTGATTTGTCCCTAGTCATATGCCTAGAACTACCCGAATCTATGTACTATCGAGAGTTTTTATATGTAGTGTTTAATGCTGATACGACAACATTACATCTTAACTGGCAACTTAAATCATTTTTCCTAATCCAAATTGCCTTAACTTTTGGAAAAATAGTTTTTGTTTTCAAAGTCATTGGCTTAGTAGGTGTGGGGTTCTTAACATGTTTGGTTCTTATAGGTTCCTTAGGTATGTTATCATTCCTACCTTTTCTATTCATGTTTAAACTTTTATTACAAAATTTCTCTAAATGGCCAGTTTTATGGAAGAAATCACAATGATACAGTTGTCAATTAATAAGTTTGGTTTTAAAAGGCATCTCAAGTCTATTAGCATTGACACCTATTTTTTTTAGATTTAAACTATTAAAACAAAATTTTCCTAAATGACCAAATTTAAAAAAAAGTTACAATGATAAATCTACCTAGTAGAACAATTGACTTGAATTTGTGTTTGATTTTTCACATGTGGAATAAACATACATATAATGGATGGTTCTGGACAGTCTTCAGTGGAGTTAATAAAGTTTTTTTCAACAAAAACTTCTCCATTAAAACCAATTACCTCTTTTTCCATACAAGCCTTTCTAGAGTCAACCATATATTCAACCAAAAGGCTAGAAGTCACATAAGCATTCAAATTTTTCAATACTTTCTCTTAATTCAAGTTGTGATTCATCAAAGTCATTTAAGACACCTTATGTTTAACTTCTAACAAATGATTGCTTTTCTTTAATTTTGAAATAATTTTCTCAAGTAAAGGATTATTAGATTCAAGCTCTTCCATTTGTATAGTCGATTCATTCGAAATTAGTTGAATTTGGTTATTTAAAACAGCAATTTTAGATAGCAACCTAGAATTGATTTTTCCTAAGTGTTTGCACTTTTTCAAAGATTGTTTTGTACATTTTCTTCAAATTGAAATCATTATCACAGCCACTATTATCCGATTCATTCCTAGGGGATAATTGATTATATAAGTCAGTTTCATCATCCCAATTCGAGTTACAATCAAATAAAGTTTTAGAATTAGTGGTCGTAGTGCGTTTTTGTTCATGAGTCCTAACAAGTGAACAATCGTTATCAATAGATAACACACAGTTGTCCACAAAATTATAATAATCATTAGGCATGGTAGACAATTTATCAATCTCATTTTCGGACTCATTAACACACACAAAACTAAAAGCCATAAAGTTATTATACCCTTCACTATTGTCACTATCCGAACTATCATCCCATGTTTTAGATATAAAGGCCTTATTTAAGGATTGCCAGTTTGTTTTTGAAAAATGTTTATTAGCATGATGGACAAATTCATTACACTTCCTACATTGAATATGACTAATATCTTTATTAGTGTCATATTTTTCAAAAGTTTTTTTTCATATTTTTTTTCATGAGGCATGTTAGTATAACAATGTTGGCCTTCTCTATATCGAATTTATTCCTATATTTAATAAATTTTCTTAAAGTGTTTAGATAAAAGGGAAATTTCATTATCTAATGACTCAAGGGAGAGAAAAGAGTCATCTAAATTAGATAGGAAATATATAAATGCGAGGCTATTTACACTTGATTTAAAAACCAAAGATGGTTGTGTAGTGTGTGCATGTGCTTTGCCTCTTTGATTTTTATTAAGGTAGGTTGCAATTAATACCTTTTCAGTTTCATACACAACAGTTGAGGAGTCATACTATGATCATCCATTTTCATCTATATCATGTATTTTCATATCAAAACTAGCATGCAAAGTCCTAAGTATATTAGCATAAATTTTTGACTTACCACACACAATTCCACTTGCATGTGATTGATTGAAGTCTAAGATAGAAATCATCAAAATTTCCAGTGTCTTTCATGAACATTGTTCCATATAAGTGTACTAAAAGTTATGATTTATCCCTTGTAACCATAGTTTCCCCTTCATGGGTAGACATTAGAATGTCCCAAGATGACTTCGATGTAGTGCAGGCTAAGATTCATTTAAACTCAGACTCACCCATAGCTTGAAAAATGGAATTTATGCCTTTATTATTATATTGTGAATTTTTCTTCTCCCCTTTTGTCTATTTAGAAAGGTATTTTCTTACAAAAGTTTGGTCATCACCTTCACCAGTAGGGATGGTATAACCAGTTTCAACTATGTCCCATATCTTATCTCCCAGGTGTTGGATATGTGCAACCATCCTTACTTTACAATAAGCAAAGTTAGCACTATTAAACATGGGAGAACATATGGAACTACCATTATGGCCTTCCATTTACAAATACGTTTTAAAAGAGTTCAGGATCTTAAAGAGTAAATAATTTTTTTTAAAGAAAAGTAATCATGTTGCTATTATACCATTTCAAATAATCTAATAAACTAACACGTTAAGATTAATTAAAACTCTTTTATCTCTTTGGTATAAACCATTTTAAATTTAAATAGTTGAAAGCACACACAAACATAAATACTTTATTAATTGGTGTGATGTCCTTTATAGTCAATAAAAATTGAAATGGAATGGGACAAGGAGAAGAGATAGAAACACAATATTTGATCATGAGGAAACCAACGAACTGGAAAAATCCGGGTCTCTTTATTCTAGGACCGCACACACACCCAGGTCCTCTATGACAAATATTTAAGTACAAATTATAGATTACAATGTTTAAATGAAAATTTCTACCCCCAAAAAATAGTATATTAAGTCTCAAACTACAAAACCACACAAATACTTAATTTGAATAAACAAAACAAGTCACCGACAACTTAGGAAACACAAGCTTGGAGATCCACACTGAAAACCAGAGTACCAGTGAAAATGAACACAAATAAATAGTATATGGTTTAGTTTAATCACAACAACAAATATTGTAACTACGAAATCATTAGACACATATACGTCCTTCTTTAGTAGATAAAAATCTACAAAAATGAAGAAACCAAAAAAAGTGAATTTTGTGCAAAGGCCATGATGAGATCAACAATGAATATGATATTGGAGAAACAACACAAACACTGAAATGAAATGACCTAAGTCCAATTTTAAATACTCAATAGCTTGGGCAGGAATTCGGTCCATGAAAAGTAGATCTAGTTAAACATGCAGAGAAAATAACAGTATTAACAAGACATCTAAACAGATTTGATTGAACACAAAAAATTTAGTTTATGATTTTAGAAAGATCTTTTTGCTAGAGCAAGGTTTGGGGAAGATAAAACGTGCATATGCCCCAATCTTTCACAAAACAAGTTCTACACAAACAAGTAGACGTAGAAATCAATTTAGTTCTAAAAACAAGATCAATTAAATTGTAGCAAACTAGTTTTTGATATAAAGTTTAGAATAGTTTAGATCTAAAGAAATAATCCAAGCATGCAAACCCAAACAAACACAGAGTCTGATTTTATGTGTATATATATAGGAGAAGGCTCACTTACATCACACTCTATACATTATCAATACATCACACCTAGTTCTAGACTCTAAAAAATATTTTTTTTTCAATTTTTTATTTTTCTCTTGAAATTAACATTCTTGTCAACCCATGTTCAAAGAATTAGGCCAAAATACATTTTGTAGTCATTTTTAAAAAATCCTACAAGTTGAAATGACCTTATTTATGAGGGTTGCGCCAACAAAATTTTGTGGATTTTTTAAAAATAGTTGCAAAATGTATTTTGACCTGAATTTTTGAACATGGGTTGATTGAAAGGTTAATTTGAAGAGAAAAATAAAAAAATTGAAATAACTATTTTTTAACGGCATATAAAAAGGTGTGATATATAGAGTGTGATGTAGGTGAGCCTTTCTCTCTCTCTCTCTCTCTCTCTCTCTCTCTCTCTATATATATATATATATATATATATATATATATATATATATATATATATATATATATATAAATGAGTAGAAGAAATATTACCCAAGAGATGAACTCTCAAAATTACAAAAACAATAGAGGGTTGAACTTTTGTACTCTAACGAGAATTAGATCAAACTAAGAAACAAGACACAAGAATCATCTTGAAAACAAAGTCCAGAAAGTGTGAACAATAAACTTTCAGAACAAATAATCCAAATCGTTGAACCAGGAAAACCCACCAGCCTCTTAAACCTTACACGCAAAAGTAAACAATGAAAACTCACAATGTTTATATGACAAATAAAGATGGTGTTTAGGTGTAGGGATTAGGGAGGCCAACTTTCAGAAATGGTAGAACACTTAGGAATTTTTAGAGAGAGAAAACGGGAGAAATTTTTAGTAACATAAGGGTTGTGTTTTGGAATAAAAAATGATTCATTAAAACTCAACTCCAAGCCTCGTATTTATAGGCTCGAAGAAGGACCCTGGTTCAACCTTAACTCCAACAGTTTTAAGGGAATACGAGTAAAAGACCACAAATGATAAGGGATAAGAAGGGCAATGCACAAAAGGTCATTCGACCAGGGCACATGCATCATTAACTAGCTTATGGATGCGGGCAAAAGAGTCAAAATAGCACTAGACAAAACAGAGGCGTGCCAGCTACCTAATCAGCTCACGCGTGGTCAAATTGCATTGATTGAACGGTTCCATTAGAGGCCAAAACCAGTAAACATGGATAGATGTAAAATGACCCACAATGCTAAAATGTTGTTGTTTTGCTGTTTGTAAAATTTATTTTAATTAAATAATTAATATGTTTAATCAAATGTTAAATTTAAAATTTTCAAATCTAGAAAAAAATTATATAAAAAAATATATTTTATAAATTCTAAAAAATAATAAAACCAATTAAATTTTAATATAAAAAAATTAGGTTAAAATACATTTGAAATATATAATTACAAAAATAGTTTTAAATATTAAACCAGTTAATTAAAAAATAATAAAAAGTGTTTAAACAAATCGAAATATTATTTTTAGCGAAGAGATAAATGTAGAGTGAGATCAAAAAAGAGAGTATGAGTTTGTGACAAAATTAGACCAAACTAAAATAGGGGTATTTTCAAAGGTCCAGTGGGACCTTCAAAAGTCCAGTGGATCCTGGGGAAATGACACCTTGATAGAAGCATCCCACATGTGATGGAGAGTAACCCTCTCACCCAGATAGAAGAGGGCCCCATAAGGCTCCTCCAGAAGCAAACTCCATCCCGACAACTCTTATGACACAACACCATCCTCCGACACGTGGTGGGTTAACCCCCGGGCACCTAAGGGAAGAAAACACAAAGAAAGAAAGTAAATCATGAGAAGCAAGTAAGTACTAAAAGGGAAGGAAGAAAACATAAATTAAAATAATAATAAAAGTTCACTAAACCACTTACAGTATCCACGGTCATCTAGTTCAGAAGCTCGATGGATGCCTCTAATGACATGGATGATCTCACCGTCAAATTCCCATGTCCATAGCATCTAAAAAGAAGAAAAATCACCATCCATCGATGCCCTGGTCTAAGGACTCTTAGAATACGTAGACACATAGGAAAAAAATCACATCTACACAGCATAAAAACAAAATACAACATAAGTAACATGGGAAATAAATATTTAACTAAAAAAAATAAAAATGACGAAACTGAATAAAACATACCACCCAGAAATACACAAAACCCGTGAAACTATCATTATGATATCTCAAAAAAGGGGCATGGACCGGTACATCTTTGCCTACCCTATCCCCCCCCCCCCCCCCCAATGCATATCCCGAAATTCGGGAAAAGTCCATCAAAAATGGAAACCAGAAAAAATAGATCCCACCTGTGCCACCCAGCGCCAAAATCACCCCAACAACAAAAAATACCAAAGCCCTAGCATACCATCTTGTCGTCGCTACATGAAGCCCTGGATCACCCATCTACTCTAGATAAGAAGTTAAATATTTGACCTCGAGTAACTCCCCTCGAGCAGGATGTACATGTATCCCCAAATTTTCTTGTTGTCCTTTAACTGCAATAGTCAAAGTACAATCTACCACTAGGGGACTTCAAAAAATAAGAGTCCCGTAAAAGCATAAAAGTCCAAGGGGTCATGGTTATCTCCCTTGCCAACAAATGAATTGTGCTATTAGTATCCCACCAGCGCTCTCCAAAACTAGTTGTAATAAGCCAAGTCTTCCTAAAGTGAACATCCACAAGACAAACCACTAATAGTCCAAACACAATGACATACACAAAGGTGCGTACAAAAGAAGGAGCCCTTGCCTAAACTCTATCCAGCGGTGCTTTTGAACCCTGGAATTGAGCATGCCCACTAGTATTCAAGAAAGAAGCTAAAACACAAAACATATCAGTAATAAAAAAAAAGAACTTCCTATATTGGAGCTTGAATTTCCATGCATTCACACTACAACTACATACCCTCGATTCCCTCTAACTAGTAAGATTAACCAGTCGTGAGGTGACCAAAAATCCCCGGAGATTTATCCCTCATGGAATTTGGGTTTTTGTGTGTTCACACTTAAGCTACCTACCATCGGTTCCCACTAACAGGAAGGTTAATCAATTGTGAGGTGACAAAAAAACCCCAAGACCTTTCTCCCTCCTGGGGTTTGGGTTACTGTATGTTCACACTTAATCTACCAACCATATCTTCCCGCTAAACAAGAAGGTTAACCAATCGTAAGGTGACCAAAATCACCTAGAGCTTTCTTCGTCTCGGAGTTTGGGTTATTGTATGATCACACATAATCTACCTATGCTCGATTCTTATAAACCAGGGAGGTTAATCGGTCTTGAGGTGACTAGAAACCCCTCGGTGCTTTCTCCTTCCTGGAGTTTCGATTACCATATGTTCATACTTAATCTACCTACCCTCGGATGCCACTAATCAGGAAGATTAATCAATCGTGAGGTGACCATAAATCCACCCATATTTTTCTCCTTCCCGGAGTTTGGTTATCATATGTTCACACTTAATCTACCTACCGTCATTTCCTTCTAACCAAGAAAGTTAACCATTAGTATTCACTAAACCTAAAACGCCAAATTGACACCCTTTAGCCGACCAGACTTGTCACGGTCATTGATTGGGACAAAAAAATACAGATTTTTTGTCACGGTCATTGTCCGTGACAAGGTATTATCACAGTCAATGATTGTGATAAGTACATGACAATTACAATTGTCACGGGCTTGTCACGGTCAATGACCGTGATAATTCTTATAATATTGTCATGGTCAAAGGCCGTGACATGTCTGTGACAAGTTTAGTAGCAAAAAACCCTTTTCCCTCCTTTTTTTCCCACCGTTGTGTTTCCCTCCACCTTCTCTCTCTCTCTTTCTCTTTACGCGCTGCTCTCCCTCTCTCTACTTTCAGGTTGGTTTCCCTCCCTCTCTCTCTCTCTCTCTCTCTCTCTCTCTCTTCCATTTATATATATATATATATATATATATGTGTGTGTGTGTGTGTGTGTGTGTGTGTGTGCGTGTGTGTGGTGGTGGGTAATGGGGGCTGTGGGTGGGGAGGGGAGGGGGTGTATGTGTGTGTGCATGTGTGTGGGGAGGGGGTGGGGCTGTGTGTGTGTGTGTGTGGTGGGGGAAGTGGGTGGGGAAGGGTGGGGGGAGGGGAAGGACTGGGGGTGGGGTGGGGAAGGGGGGATGCGTGTGTGTGTGTGTGTGTGTGTGTATGTTCGGGTTTGTGCGTATGTGCGGGAGGGGGAAATGATGGGGGGTGACGGGGTGTGGGGCTGCATGCGTGTGTGTGGGGAGGGGGTGGGGGTGGGGCAAGGGGAAATGGGGCGCGGGTGGGGCTTGTTACTTTTTTTATTAAATTTTGATTGGTTTATTAGATATTTTCCCTCATATGGAATTAGTGTCCCTTACAAACGAATTGATTGATTATTAATTTTTTTAGTAAATTAATATATGAAAGTAGGATTGCCCCTCATTGTAAATTAGTAAATTAATAATCATATAATTTAATTGTTAGTTTAATTGATGGAAATAGTTAATTGAGTAGATGAATTAGAAGGAGTACGAGATACACATTTGTTGTTGACATTACGGTTGGATTATAGTGGATCGATGTTAGGTTGGTTAATACTAAAAGTGGCATGACCACTGGATTATTGTCCACATGGGGGTGGGATTTTTCCACTTGTTTTGAAAATTACTTTGTATAACGAACACTATATATATACTTGAAATTATATATAGTGCGCATATATACTAGCCTTCTAGTTCTTATGCGTACGCATTCAATAGGCCTTAGACCCCTTCGAGAGTCATTACCCATGTAATGAGATCTCTCGAATTGTCCTGTTTGGACACTTTGGGACTGCATAATTTTTGTATAATAATACTCTTAGTGGCTTAAAGTTGGTACTTTTGGATGAAGTTCTGCAGTCTTATCCTAATGTTCTCTAGGTACATACTAGATTGACAAGTGTGACTGTTATTTCAATTGATCAATTGAAATAACACTCACACTTGCCAATCTACGTTGTGTACTTGGAGAACTACGGGGATATGCTGCCGAATTTTTCTCAAATCATAACAATGTGCATGAGCTATTAAGTATATTATAGAAATATGAGGCCTTGAATGGGATAGGACCACTCACCCTTTAGAGGATATGGAGGACATAGGGATTTCTATTATAAATTGAATTTAAATTTGAAATTTAAGAATCGAAGACATAATTAAATAAAACATACTATAAATCTAAGTTTTGTTTATACTAATCCATGAATATACGCTTCTTACCTTAAATAGGTGATTAGTTGTGGTAGCTGTGATGGGATATCCGAAATACAAAGAGTGGATGGGTGAGAGAAATATAATGGGGGATGTGTTTCGCAGAGGTGCTAATGAATTTGTGAAATACGCTAAGAGATGTCATAATGATGATGAGTTTCCGTGTTCGTGTGCTAGGTGTAAGAATGGTAAGGTGTTTGAGTGAAAAACAGTTGAACTACATTTGTTAAGATCGGGTATGCAAGATAGTTATCAATTTTGGAGTTTTCATGGTGAATTAAAAGTTCCTTCTGTCCCCGAACAATATTCACAACAACCTTCAACAAGTAGGATATATGTAAAAGGGGACGACATAGATCATAATATGTTAGAGGATTTAGTTGATGATGCGTACGAATTTTATGAAGCAGAGGAGAATGAGGTTACTGATGATGTACAAGGTTCAAGTGCTTGTGAAGATATCACAATAAACCTTGACGATGACTACTAAAGTTTAAAATTTAAGGCGATCCAACGTTTATACTCTGGCTGTGAGAAATATCAAACAACTTTACATGCTATGGTTGGTCAGCACAGTTTGAAGACGCAGTACGATTTGTCTAGCAATAGCGTGACAGGAATTCTGAAATGGGTGAAGGGGTTACTACCCAAGGAGAATACGCTTCCAAATAGTTATCCTGTTATCACGAACAGTTTGAAAGGTTTGTGAATGAAGTATAAATCGATTCATGCTTGTGTGTATGACCGCATACTATACTAAAAGGAGTATGAAAATATTGATCGTTGTCCGGTATGCGATGAACCTAGATATGTCCAATCTACTAGTAAGGAAGGCACAAGTTCAAAAGTGCCTCAAAAAGTGTTGAATTATTTTCCCGTTGGGCCTAGAGTAAAGCGATTTTTTACAGTACCATGGATAGCGGAGGCAATGACTTGGCATGCTAGGGCAGAAGTAGGGGGTAATCTCATGCGTCATCCTATTGATTCTACAGCCTGTAGGAGGATGAATTATGAGTACCCCGATTTTGCTCGAGAACAACGCAACATTAGTATGGCTATATCAACAGATGGTTTCAATCCATTTGGAAATCTAAGCACGAACCAGAGTTTATGGCCAGTGATCCTAGCCCCACTCAACCTCCCTCCTTCACAGTGTATGAGACCTGAATTTTCGATGATGCCTTTGTTGATACCTGGGCCAAAGGCACCAAGTGATGACATCAACGTCTACCTGTCTCCTTTGGTAGAAGAATTAAATGAGTTGTGGGAAGAGGGTGTGCAATCATTTGACTCTTTTAGAAATGAAGAGTTTACTCTGAAAGCTATGTTGATGTGGGCAATTCATGATTTTCCATCTTATGGGACATTATCCAGTTGTGTAGTACATGGTTATTTGGGGTATCCTATTTGTGGAGGGGAGACTGAATCTCTTCGTTTATCCTTTAGCTAAAAAAATATATACCATTGCCATAGGAGGTTTTTACCCCCGGCTCATAGTTTCAGATTTGAGAAAGGTTCCAATTTTTTATTGGGCGGGGTTGAACATAGGCTACCGCCGAGACAACTTTCAGGTTTAAAAATTAAAAGTAAATCTTCTGAATGTGGCCCTAATATGCTAGGTAAGAATCCCAAATTTAAGAATGTCAAGCATAAGAAGACCCCAACTGGGAATGAAACTGAGACAAGAAAAGCATGATCTAGGAGGTCAATTTTATTTTACTTGCCTTATTGGAAGAATAACCCGGTGCGCCATGTATTGGATGTGATGCATGTAGAGAAGAACTTCGCTGAACATATTGTGGGCACTTTCCTTGGGGGGAGTCATTCGAAGGATTGAAAAAATGCACGAAACGACCTTAAATCGTTGTAACTTAAGCCACAACTATGGTTGAAAGAAGATAGTAGGGGAAGGACAATAATTCCCCCTGGTTGTTTACTTTGACGAGTGGTGAAAGGAAGGTGCTTTTAGACACAATATATAATTTGAAGGGCCCATATAATTTTTCGTCCAACTATCAAAGGATTATGTATTATACTACTCATGATTTACATAAGTGTAATGATAGAAAAGAACTTTTCGGTTTATGTTTCTTCGTTGTTGTATAAGCTCCTTCTAATCAAAACCTCACATACCTATAAATTATAACAACTCAAGTGTAGAGTGGTAAGTAAGGATGTCAATCCACTGTCTAGGGAGTAAGCTAGAGACAAATTCAATTGTAATTCACTTTTTATTTTCCTTTTGTGCTTTTTCACTTTTCTAATTTTTTTAGCTTTTTCAATATTAAAACAATAGGGTGAGGTGAGCTCTAAATTAAACTAAACTAATGTGAGATGAAAACTAAGTAGAAAATGACTAAAATGAAAAGTAAAGTCTAACACTAAAATAAAAGATAAAGTGAGGTAAATAATTGTGAGAACAATCAAGGAATGGGATTACACCGCAAATTTTTGTTATTCTAATTAATTAATCTAATTATTTGAATACTCCCAAATTAATATCAAAATTACAAACCAACTCTCGTTGCAAGTGTAATTAGAATAGTAATCTTTTTAGAAAGTTAAATTTAACACCCCACAACTCTAGAAACATAGATTCACACTCCTTTTAATTAATCACCCGCTAGGATCGATCAATTAGAATTTATGTCAATCTTATAAAATAAATTTAGAGTTGAAATTCAAGTGATAATACCCCACTTAAGAAACCCCTATCTCTAGTTCGAATAAAAAATGAGTATTATCACTACAATTTCGATTTTCTCTCGAAAATCATTTACCCTCTCTCGAGGCGTAAATCTAAGGGTGAGGGATCAAAATTAACATTCAAAGGGACTTTTCAAGTAATTAAACTAATAAAAATAAAATAACATCAAATAAGGGTTTTACCCCACCCCTTGAAAGGGGATTTATCCTAACATGATATTAAATATGACAAAGTAATAATCAAGGCTACTAAAATAAAAGAGAAGAGAATAGAACAAGCAAACCAATCTCTTTGAGAAAGTTGAACTCTAGTCTTCCAAATTGAAGCATACACCACTTAATTGAGCATCCAAATGATTTGAAATTAAAATATTCACTCAATTAACTAGGAGAGTTAGTGAGTTATAAAGTGATAAGAAACACCCACAAAGCTTTCTTCCTCCCGGATTTTGGGTTACCATATTTTCCTATTTAATCTACGTACCCTCGATTCCTACTAACCAGGAAGGTTAACCAAACTTGAGATGACCAAAGCCCCCGGGAGCTTTCTCCTTCTCGGATTTTGGGTTATCGTATGTTCACACTAACTCTACCTACCCTCGATTGTCTCTAATTAGGAAAGTTAATCAGTCATGAGGTGACCAATATCCCCCAAAGCTTTCTCCCTCCTAAAATTTGGGTTACCATCTGTTAACACTTAAGCTACCTATCATTGATTCCTGCTAACCAACAAGGTTAACCAGTCATGAGGTGACCAGAAACCCACTATACATATATTATCATCATGAGGTAACAAACATGAGACGCGACACAATCCATCATTGTCATACCCTTATTGCGATTTATTTTCTTAGTATAAGTTATATCCTCGCTTTGTATTTATATGGTTCTTATTTTTACCTTTATTTTAATTTTTTTCTTGTCACTACTTTTACTTTACTATAAATTATTTTCATTATTATTAATTATTAATAACTATTCTTCTTATTATTATTATTAAGCATTAACAATTCTTCTGATTATTACTTCTATTATCATTATTATTTTTATCATAATGTTTATATATATATATATATACCTATCACCCTTAGTTATACTTATTTCTTTTTTTAATTTTATTTTTAGGAAGCAACAAATATCCAATTATCATGTCTTGGTCGCAAGCACATAAATGTCTCGTTACAAAGAATCAATGCATTATACAAAGAAGATAGGTCTAATAGATTTCACAAAATGATTTTTTAAGAAACATACGTTAAAACATAAGGAGAGAAAGCCAAGAAACTTACATGTGGGGCATTTTCGGAACGCACCCCCAGCGCCTTATTGTGTTAGAACTCCCATAGGAGGATATTTGTATTCTCCTCATCCTATGGCAGGGGGGGTCATAAACCACCCATGGACGAGGAACCACGGGCAACCCCTTATATGCTACCCCTGCCAATCGTCCATGTCGAGGGCCACACTCCGGTGTCCCGTAGACCCTAAGACAAAGACCTCTGGACAATTCTCTACATACACTGGTTGTGCCTGCGCCTCCTGTGCTATGTGCCAACCCACAACCCCCTCTTTGTCATGGTTCGGGTCTTGGGTCTTAATCTGATCATCATCCACCATAATGGTCTCCAAAGGTCCATAATGCAAGAAAAGTCTAAGTAAACTGCTGAAAAAGACATAGAAGTAAGTACAGAGACCTCCAATAGATAGATAGATAGATAGATAGATAGATAGAGAGAGAGAGAGAGAGAGAGAGATAGAGAGAGAGAGAGAGAGAGAGAGATGAAGATAAAAGTAAAAGGAATGGGGAAACTTCCTTAGGCATCTCCATTTGTACGTTTCATACCTTAAAATTTTTAACCGAAAGGTTAAACATTTCCAAATGTTTAATCGAATAGTTAAACGATCCAGTTTCCTTAACCGAATGATTAATCGATCTAATGACTCTCAAAAATTTCATTTCTCACCCTCTAAAGTTCCTACCCCTTACACATACAAATCTATTTTAAATCATTTCAATTTCGATGAAGAGTGTATGGACGTACACACTCTTAGTCGATTGCCTCTGTGAACACCCTGACTTGCATTCGGGGTGTGGGTTATTTTTTCCCTATCAGTAAAATGACCCAACTCCAAAAATATATGGAAAATGACAAAGTAAAAGGTGGAAAACAAAGTAAAAAAAATAGGTTCAAATCCCCATGAATAAAGCTTTTAAGAGGGTTAAAATACAGATATCAAAAAATTCAAAAATCCAAAAAGCCTCTTGGGGGTCCTTTAATCGAATGGTAAAAGGCTTCCAGCCCTTCAACATAATGGTTATCCCTCCCAAAGTAATTATTACCAAATATTTGAAGATATCTCCCCAGCAATACATGTGTTATCCACCACTCATCCACCAAACACACGGCACACTCGATGACCAAACAACCAAAGGAAATGGATGACCAAACGGTCAAAGGCCCTAATAAGACCACCATAAAAGGTGGTCCACACCAACCTTGAAAATAACCTGAAAACCCAACATTGATTCGTTTTTCTAACTCTCTTCAATTTGCGGCACTTGAGATATCCGAGCTCGTACTAATAATCCTTAGTGAAGTTTGTACTTCAGAAAAGTTGCTTACCCCCCCTGAAAATATTGTACATCCAAAAAGTTGCTCCCCCAAATGAAGTTCATACTTATGAAAAGTCAGTTTCTCTGAAAAATAGAGGTAAGCCTCTATGCACATCCTATGAAAACCAGAGTTTTCAAATGCAGCTTTGCCCAATAGGGCACCTCAAACGGGGGCATCCCCTTGGACATATTCGGCTCACACTAAAAGGGTTAAAAAATCTGAACAAATCTTCGGTCAAATATCACCCCCATATATATATATATATATTGTGATGAAAAATTCATATCTATTTATCTCTTTTAGCCCGACTCCCGTTTAGGGGACCGAGTATGCACTTTACAATGTTTATATTTTAAAGGCTGGGTTTTAACCCAACATCTCTATTTATTGAAATGATATACTCATCTTTTAAACAAATTATAATCAAATGCCAATACTAAATACAATCATGAAAACATACTTCTCAAAACTATTCTCAGGAAACTGTCATTGAGCTGAGTTATTCCGAAACTTTACAAAGCCAAAGTTTAAAATCAGACTACTCCCACCGCTTCTTCGAGTGAACAAATATTGTCTCAATGAATACATCCACAAATATGTATTTCCATATCAATACTTGACAAACATCGGCCTTTTATTAACATATTTTTAACGTATAAATGTATCAATCCAACAAAAAGAAAATTCTATAATAAGGACTAGGCTCCATAAATACCGTAATGTTCTATATTGTATACCTAATATCCCGTCGCCTACACCCGTAGATATGTCCCGTTTGTTGGAACTATGTTGGCTTTGATCCCCTCTATACTTGGATAAATATGAGCTATGCCAAATTAAACCCACGAAGACCAAACCTCATAATACTTCTTTTGACCTATTATATATTAAGGATGCCTCTATCTCTCATCAAAATATAGAGTAAACATTGCGAGGACTACAACACCTATGGTAATTTAGCCATGTCGATAACGGATACGTAGATTTTTGTTGATGACTACTAGTCTAATCAAATCCTAAATACGCTCTCGCCTCTCCCTATACACCAATAAACTAACCCAAAGGAAAATACCTTCCTATTAGTGATCTCCCGATAATCATAACTTTATATGCCAATATTGGGGATCTTCAAGCCCACTCCCAGTCTGAACCTTTGCTGAAGCCATCTTTTGTCCTACAGATAGATTCTCCCCCTCTTAAGACATGTTCCATCACTTTGGAAAACATGAAAAACCAAACTATGTAGGCTTTGATATCATGGATACACGAGTACATAGGTGCAATACCGAGTCCATCTCGTGAGAACATGCCTTGACAATATACCTCGTGATATATTGTCCCTACGGAGATGCATCCATCTCTGATTTTACATTTCTTTCTCTCCACAAACCTTGAATGAGATATCAAACTACCTTAATAAGTGAATCCTCAAGCGTACACATACATAACCTTGATGAACACATGTTATCTAAGTCAATCTTCCTATCACCGTTATACATATTGACAACCACCTATTACCTAAGCCGAGCTTCCTCTCGCACTTTCATAGATACAAACGACCAACAATTATCCGAATAAAAAAAATAAAAAAGCACCCCTGTGTATTCATACAAATTAAAGTGAAATTCATATACATCTCACTAATTCCATTTTCAAACCTAAGAACCTATCTATGTTTTATGGAATTCTCAAACTAAGGTCTCTAAACACGTTCTAAAAAGTAATCATATAATGTTAAGAGTAGTTATAAGATTATAATTAAAGAAGCATAAAGAACAAGTGGGGTTCCTATCACCTTCCCCACTTATAATTCCATTTCTAAACTCCACAACAAGAATCTCAAGATCATTCGCACACGAAAACCTGCCTTAGAATTATCCCAAAAAGGCTAACCAAAAATTTTTGTATGTGTTTATATAAAAATAAAAGAGCTACTCTAAACAACTGATAACTTCTCATGCAAAATATATTTGGGCTTAGGCCTAAACCAAGGCGTGCGACCAAAACTAGATAAGGTGGCAAACAACTTCCAGGTTCAAATCATCGAACCAATCCAACCGATAACCTGGACTTAGGGGGAAGCATTGGACCGAGAGACAATCACTCTCTTTCCCCCTTAGGGATCACACATAGTGAGAAATTTCACTCCCCCGAGTCCTAGTCCAGGTTCCATAAAACTAGACAAACGAGATTGGTTTTTCCGTTAACATGATAAAGTCAAGAGAGTTAACAAATTTTTAGTAAGGAAAAACAACAATGTAATTTTTTGCCTGTAATAAAAAATACACATGATTGTTTTGGTTGAATTTAACCTCTTACAGTAAAATGTTATTTTGCAAGCACGTTGAGAAAGATTTTTTGGTCTTACCAAAGAAATACTTTTAGCCAAAAGCTTAGCAGGCGATTATGCTTTGTTCAAATGATTCTATTAAGAAGACTTTTTGTGAAGTGCTATATTTTTTAAATTAAATTTAATCGTATTGTGAAGTGAGATTGAAATTAAGAGAAATTAAAAGTGGTTGAAAGAGAAAAATGAAATGTGATGGAAAGAAAAGACATTTAAGTGCAATTGAAAATTGTGGAATTTAAGTCAATGTTATGTTGAGTGAATTAAAATGCGAAAGTAAATAAAACCTGAAAAGGAAATTGTTGAGCAATGTATTGAAATAAAACTAGAAATAAATTTGAAACCTAAAATTAAAAACCATTTTGATGAATAAAATAAAATAGTTAAATAAAAATAATTACAGTGATTTTTGGGTTGGAGAGTCCTCAAATTTTGGTCCTGAATTGCTTATTTATAACATTCAAAATGGAAACGCCATGATAGAATAACTAATGAGAGTTCACTCCTAAAATTTTTAATTTTTCAATAACTATGAGCGTCGTCATGAACAATCACTCCATTCTTATCAACATTCCATGAGCACAAACATTTACATGTGTCTCTTTCCTGCATTGCCATGTGTAAAAGAATGACTTTTTTCACTAATATACCTTTGGTGATTATTTTACAATATTTTCTCTACTTACCCTCCACATAATATTAATCGATTGACCCATAAGATATATTGTAAATATGCCATCCGAACTCGTTAATTTTGTTAAAAAGTTAACTAGTGCATTATTTCTCTTCCCATGCAAAAAACCTCAAAGTCTCTCCGACTCCAACAACTATCGACTGGATGGAATTTCCATGTCTTGTAATTAATATCTAAAATCATGCTCTAGACGATATCTTTTTATTTTTTATTTTTTTCTGACTAAGTTGGATCGAATCTTTGAGTTTTTCATTTGTATAGAACTTTACTTTTACTCTTGCATTCTTTTTTTAGATTATGTAATTTTAGGACTTATATTAATATTGATTATGGATATAGGACAGCAAACATTTCGTTTTCATTTTTAGTCCCTATTTTCAAATTAAAGGGACACGTGGCATGCTGTGATTGGTTGACGGTTTATGAATATGGGTCCGCGCCAGCGGCTTTATTCAAAAATAGGGACTAAAACCATAAATATAATGTTTGTTGTCCTATTTCCAAAATACATATTACAATAGGTCCTAAATTTACAAATCCCCTCTCCACTTCCACCATAACCAACACTCACCTTTCTCTCTCATCTCTCCCCCATTATTAACACAAACACCGACCTCCAACTCCGGCAAAACCCCAGCTGTCAGTCCAGCGCCACCGGCGATTCCCTAACTCCGTCGGTACTTCCTACCTCCGGCGACGACGACCCTCTAACCCCCTACCCGCCGGCCACAATCAGCCGATCCCACCAAGGTCGGCGCCGCCAACCCGTGTCCCGTCCCCCTCCTGTCCCATACCCGACCCCTGTTTCCCCGCTGCCCAGGCCTAGCCACCTCCGACTGCGACTCCGACCTCGCACCTCCTTCACCTCCGGTGTTCAACCGTCGGACTCACTCAACTCCAGTCCATCTCCCATGCGACGTGCAACCCGCGAACAACCCGACACCTGCTCGCAAACCCAGTTCAAACCCCATACACCCATCTCCAACCCAATTCTTCCATGACCCACTTCTTCAAAAATGCAAGCCACGAATTTCATTCCCCTTCCAAAAGCTAATACCAAATACCAAAACCAAAATAAAAACCCATGTGCCAAATCTTAAACCATTTAACCCTTTTCCCATTATCCCCCAACTAACCTCTTCTAACCCAATACCCAAAATTACCCCTAACCCATATCAGATTTTTATTTCCATTCACATGACACACCCAAATCACATGCACACTGATGTCCACTCCCAAAAATACCCCCAAAAATAGTTTAACATGTTCTTCATTTGTATAGAACTTTACTTTTACTCTTGCATTCTTTTTTCCCACTTTACCATTTCCAATCATCATGTATTGTACTGATAACAAGTATGATTTTTCCCTCCTCTCCTTCATTTAGAGGAGATGATTATGCTCCAACATCACATAATATTTTCTCTTGTCCTCTTAGTCTTCATGATCAAATCATTGGTGAGTTTTAAGCTTTTCATTTGGCCAACTTTGATTATCCATCTAACACCACATATATACCCATTTTTACAATAGAGAAAACTTGTCCTCTCAATCCTAGGCCTTACGAACATTGGGCTTTCTATCTCTTAAATAAATGTATGATGTGCATTCCCTACATTGGAACTAATTGTTGAGTTTGACCATTCATCATTTAATCCTTCAAATAGCAAACCTTGATAGGCTCATGCTCAACTTCCAGGAAAACTATAATTCGGTCTTGCATTTTAGGGTTTTCATATACTGACACAGTAACCCCTAACTTATTTATCCATCTACCTCTATAGCTCCTAAATATGTCCCGTGAGGACTCGAATGGTTAACCCTTATTACCCTTTCGATGTTCAAAGAGTGTTGAGGTTAAGACCTTGACTGGTTGGTGTTAGTAAAGCTCTCCTTAATCTAAAGATTCATACTATGATGTGGTTGATTATAAAAATCTCCTAATTCAGGACTTTGTTAGATCCTATTCAAATCCTTTAAAAAAGTATTTGTATCCTTTTGATGTTATTTTTGGGACTATTTTTTATTTAGATGCTTTCGAATCCCTTGTAAGCAAGGCTAATTTTGACATTTCCGGAGATAGTACTATAATTGCGGTTCCCATTCAGCTATCATGTGATCCTTTGGCCAATCTAAGGATTTACTTCTAATATGATCCTCAAACTAATTTTATTTGATTTAGTTTTCCTTCTTCATAGGTAGGTCTTGCTTGAGCCTAGAAGTTGTTTCATGCATTTTTTTCATATCCCTTTCACCGTGGTTCTTCAAGAAACTACTTGTAATGGTTTTAAGTGGATAAATTAGGTTATGACATACTCTGAAGGGGTCGAACCATTTATGAGGGCCTGGATATATTTCTTTTTGGACACAGTCTCTACCATTCTGATATGGGAGGCAAGTCTCTCTTCCCATATCTCCAAACTCTTTTTGAAACATTCGATCAAAGGTTCAATCATTGATTTATAAAGTAGAATAATTAAAGTAGGTCTATCTTGACCTGTATTATGTCTCTCTAGATGAGAACAAGTATCTCCTTATTTGATAGTGGGTTTGATTGCTTCGAAGAAGGTGGATTTGGAGTCTAAGGACAAATAAAATCTTCTAAGATTTTTAGGTTATGAAACTTTATCTATGCAAATACCTAAGATACATGCACAACTTTAATAAGAGTGGATCCATTATCAGTATACGTGGGACACTTACTATGAGATTCTAACTTATATGTTCTCCCATTACTTTGTATTAATCCCTAGCTAGCTTGAGGGATTTAAAATTCCAATGATGTCACCATTTTTAATATATTAACGAAATTATGGATGGATTGATTATTTTGTGGGTTGTCCCGAGTAAAACTTTTCTGAAGTTTGAATATTGTTGTAATTAATCCAATTCTTGCATATGCAACCATTTTTTATTCTAAAGATTGGACTTTTAACTAAATTTTTGTTTTGGTGACATCGGAGGTCGTCAATAATATGTTTGTTTAGTGTTTAATAAAGATTATATGCGATTAGATTACTTTTCGAATTATTAAACCAAATAAAACTCTCCAAACTTTGAACAAAGTTCTTTTATTTAAGTATGGCCAAAACAGGGATTTCACTGGATAAACATTTGATATTTTTGTTATTTTCGTGTTAAAAGCAATTTGTTATGGTATAATTGTAATTTTATCAATAAAAGTGCTGGAAAACTATCCCATTAATCTGGTTCTAATGATTGGCGGTGAAGTGATAAAACATGTGGACATTTTAACTTTTTGACCACGATCAAATATGCACTCTATTTGAAAACCATTCTAACCTTTGTCTATAATCATATTATCATCTTATTTCCCGTTGCAAATCTCCCTAACTCTGTCTTTCCCAATCTTCCTATTTCTCATGGCTTCTAGCTCTTTATCTCTAGCCTCACTATTTGAAAAGTTTGGAAAGATGATTAATGACAACACACATGCCTATATCTCTAGAAATTCTTGGTACAATTTAATTATTGTGATTGCAAAATCACATCAAAGAGTTTTATGGAGAATTCGAAAAATAAAATCATTATTTAATTTAAGTATACTACTCAAAATTAAATTGTTACCTCATATGATTATAAAAAATATGAACCGCATATGTTGAATCCAAATAAATACTCCACAATAAAAATAAACAATATTACCTCAATTGTTAATAAATTTCGTCGTAGACGATTCTTGGATTGAGTCACGGACTAGGTCGCTCTCTTTAAGATGTTTCGCGGCTCTACCCTCTTTGTGCAGGTAGTCTACAGTCACGCCGTCCCTAGGATAAAATAAGCCCAGAATCACCTATGTATCATATAACCATGCACTGTAGTTATATGTCATACTAACACCCATTTCATATAAATTTCTCAATTCCACAGTGGGAACAAACTATTCTAACAATGTTTTGGGAATTCTTTTCCTTGAACAAAAAATCAAAACAAAATCTGAGAGTGAGAGTGAGAGAGAGATTATATTTCTCTTCATTTTTTTTTTCTTTTCTTGCCATTCCAAAGCTCTCAAGCTCTCTCAAGATCTTTTTTTTCTTTTTTATAATTTTGGCCGGATAAATTGATTTATTATTGAAGGTTGAAAGTGTTTAAAACTAGTGGGGTTAGTGGGTGTCATAGCTTCTACAAAGTGGGTTCACTTTTTTTTTAGTCGAAAGTAGTGTACAAGTGGGTATGGTGGGTGATTGACTGCTTCTACTTGTGTATTTTAAAATACATTTTGACAACAATCCCTCACTAGGATTTTAAAAACACATTCATCAATAAAAATTCCCCACTAGTAAATTTTGAAAAATTATTGAGCAATAATAATTAATAGAATTGTGCATAAGCAAAGTTGTCATTCGACGTGAACCTTTACGTAGTAGAGATGATTCGAATTATACTAGAGTAACTCGAAGTTTTGAACTCTATCTCTAACAACATCCCACACACAACCCTACTTGGGTGTAGTCCTTAAGCCAACACGTTACGACCATGTGCTTATATCCCAGTATGTGAACGCTCTAGGGAATTTTCCCAAAATTACCATAGGAAGCGGCCACACTTCCACATTCACATAGGTGAGTCTATCAAGGATACTCCTGTAGATAGGTACCACACTCAAAATAAAGTTATAGATCATCATTAAGAGTTATAATTAACTCAACCTTAACTCGCTTCAGGATATCATGCTCCATAGGAATGGACTTGGAGTAAAACCCCGTAAATAATAATTAGCATGATTCAACCCATATCACCGTCACTTGTTATTACCCTTTGAACCTATTTCTTTGGATATCCAGTCTATAGGGTGGGTTACCACCACAAAAGATTCAATATCAACGGGCTTTAGTCCTATTCCTTTTTAGGTGTTAAAACTCTTCTCTTGCCCTAGTCCTTTCGTCAAAGGATAAGTCAGGTTCTATTATCATCAGTTTGAACATAATCCACACACACAACTAATTATTTTTAAATTCTAAAACTATGTTGTGATTAAGACATATTTGTCGTTCTTGTCGTTATGATGACGGTTCTAAAATTTTACAATAGCCATGATTCTATTATTGTGGATAAACTGACTGGTATCAATCTTTACCATAAATGGTATCTTATAATAGGTCTTTCAACCTTTAATTTCTCACTAACCATAGCTAATGGTATCACCATAAAATCCATCATTAATTATGCCAATAATTAATATTTCTGGGAGTTTCAAGAAATAGCATCATAATATGTGTTAAACACATATCCATTATTGATTCAGAATCAATTCTAGGTTCATGATTTTATCAAAACACATAACCTTTCTCAATAGCATAAGAATGCACCTTTTTTTTAAAATATAAACCTTCATAGTACTCCAACAAAAAATAATTTCATGTCAACCATATTTAGTAGCTTAGTTGAGACTACTTAAGTTGTTTGCATATTCATCTTTTCTTATCACTATATATAGTGTTCTTAAACTTGGATCATGTGGAGTATAAGATGGTTCATAATAAGCATATATCTAATGAATAGATATTCTTGTATTTCAATGTACTCGATCAATTAATTGATCGATATAGCCTTGTAATATTAACAAGTAATATTCTTGTTTCATTGAAATTTTTTATGCTAACACTTTGACTTAGAATGAATTTGGTTTTCTAGGCAACAAAATATTATAACCAAATATTAATTAATCATTCTTTCATAATAAATAAGAGTGCATTCATATTTCAACACTCATAGTGATAAACACAATTCATATTATTCTCAATTCATTCTCATTTGATTATTTATCAAAATATCATGCCATTTATTAGTTCCTTCCATATTAATTTTCCAACTTAAAGTTGGTCCATGTAAGTTGCCTTACATAGGTCACCATTCAAAAAACAATATTATATATATTTAATTTTTAACTCAACATCATATATAATATCAATGGCATTCAAATTAAATGAAGCCTTTTCATTTTTATGAGAATAATTTAACTCACAACATGTATAACTAAGTTATATCGATGAATTAAAGCTGATATTCATAAATGATAATGGTCTCAATATTCATTCAAATGGTTTGTATACACCTTATTATCTTAAAGTTGTAAGATAAGTCAATTATAAACTAATTTCTAGTTCATTCCAAGGAATTTAATCAATCATTTATGACATGACATCTCTTAGGATTTTTCGAATCCTTTTCAATAACATAAGCAAGCTTTTATTTTTAACTCACAACTAAAAAAATAAGAGTTCTCTTGAACACCAAAGTTTTAGATTCTATTAAATGTTCTTTAATTATAGTTTAGAGGTACTTGATTGAGTGCCCCCACTATTCTCTAGGTATAGCATTGAGAAGCAACATGTAATATGCCCCCATTATATCTTCAATTCATAAAATGGAATCTAAACTTATAGAGTTTCAACATTAAATAAGAATTAATCTTATTTCTTGAATAAATACATGCTTAATGTAATCATGTATAGCCGAATCAAAAAATACATGTTCATTCGTTTTAGTCATAAATTCAGATTTTCAAGTGTCTCAAAATCGCATATAGATTATACAATCTATTTCATAAAAAATTATAATATATAATTTTTCATATATCATTTTCCATAGTGTATGTAATAATACTTCGTATTAGAGTTTAAACCTTTATTACAAATCATGCAACTAGAATGTCTTCACCAAAATAAAGATTGCATTTGTATCAAACTCAATTATGATAAAATCCTCCAATTACTATCATTTCGTCATATGATTGATATTTATTCAATATAAAGTCCGACATATGAGATCTTTACTCGTAATGTTAGACCTTTATAAGTCTAAATCCATACACAGATCAAACAACCTACTAAAAGCATAATATGTTTGATTTCATATGCAAATACATAAGGTAAAATATATGTCTTAGAGTTTATACTCTATCCAACACAAAGCATACAGTAAAAATAATTTTACCCAACTAAATTATTTCTACACACGTATGAATCACACCAATTGATTCCAACATAGTAGAATACAATTTTATTATATACCTTTTCCAACTCATATAAATGAATAATACAAAAAATTATTCAAATCAAATTCCAGCGGTTGCGTTTCAAACTCAAAAGTCGTATAAGTCCTTATACAATTTCTATGAAATTCATCTTCCATAAACTTGAGTCCAAATTTTTCTAAGTAGTTCATAAATCTTTAATAAGAAATTTAGAAAGGTTTAAAAATATTTTGAATACGTTGGGAACACTACATGATACATTATTCTAAGAAAATGTTGTCCAAAACATTTGTTCAAACGAAAAAACTTCAAGTTTGAAATCTCACCACGAATAAACCGCTTATTGAAAATTTATGAAATTTTTTAAAATTCATCCTTTATGAGTCTAGTCTTATCCAAAATTAGAATCACTCAAAAATATTAAGTACAAGTTAAGATAAACTCGTTTTTACTAAAAGTTGTCCAAAAAAATTAACATTTTGCATCACATTTGCAAAAATCATGATAAAAGATATACAACTCTTTTTTCAGAAATTCCAAAGACAAATATTCATAGTCTCATCACACTATAAGCATGCCAAAAATCACGAAATTTTATTCTATATATCATCCAAAAATTGAGATGATATTCCAACAAAATTCATAACTAAAAATTTAGTTTTTTTTGTCATCGATCACTTTAGTGTGGTTGAAAAATACCAACTACACTTTCACATAAACACTTCAAAAATATTTGAACAAATTTCTTTTTTAGTAAACATAGCGCAAGGCGCAAATGTTTCTTACTTACCTTTCGAATCCTCATATCAAATTTTCATTTGATTCCAAATATCAAATTTTCATTTGATTCCATAAAACAAATTTTCATTTGTTTTCTTAGGCACAATTGGCTCTAAATGAATTGTTTAAAAATGTATACAATTCCATTTCCAACAATAAAATCCTATGTGAAATAATATTTCACATTCATAACAAATAGGATTGACCTACTTAAAAGTTTTCCATGAAGGGGTTCATTATTGTTCAAATTCTATTTTCTCACGAAATTATAGATCGATTCCAAATTGACCACAAATACTGAAATTTAGTTTTCTACTTCAAAAAATATGAAATTTAGGAAGTTCGGGGGCTAAACGGTAATTTCGAGAGGTAAAATGTCAAAATTATAATTTCTGGACATATAAATTTTGTTGGCCTTTTTTCCATTTTTGGCATCATAAAAATAATCATATATGCCCATAAAATTTATTTTTCAGTCTCCATGGTAGATATAAAATGTCTTAAATGTGTTGGTACAATTTAAATATTGTGATTAAAAAATCACATCAAAGAGTTTGATGGAGAATTCGTAAAATAAAATCATTATTTAATTTAAGTCTACTACTCGAAATTAAATTGCTACCTCATAAGATTATCAAAAATATGAACCGCATATGTTCAATCAAAATAAATACTGGACAATAAAAATAAACAATATTACCTCAATTGTTAATAAATTCTGTCGTAGACGATTCTTAGGTTTTGTCGCGGACTAGGTCGCTCTCTTTAAGACATTTCGCAGCTCTACCCTCTTTGTGCAGGTAGTCTACAGTCAAGCCGTTCCCAGGATAAAATAAGCTCAGAATCACCTCTGTATCATATGACCATGCACTGTAGTTATATGTTATACTAACACCCATTCCATATAAATTGCTCAATTCCACAGTGGGAACAAACTGTTCTAAAAATGTTCTGGGAATTGTTTTCCTTGAAAAAAATCAAAACAAAAATCTGAGAGTGTGAGAGAGATTATATTTCTCTTCGGTTTGTTCTCTTTTTTTTCTTTTCTTGCCATTCCAAAGCTCTCAAGCTCCTTTTTTTCTTTTTTATAATTTTGGTCGGATAAAGAGATTTATTATTGAAGGTTGAAAGTGTTTAAAACTAGTTGGGTTAGTGGGTGTCATAGCTTCTACAAAGTGGGTTCACTTTTTTTTTATTTTTAGCTAAAAGTAGTGTACAAGTGGGTATGGTGGGTGATTGACTGCTTCCACTTGTGTATTTTAAAATACATTGTGACAACATAAATCATTACCACTTTTTAGCGAGATCACTGTACTTTTCGATTTACCTACTAAAGAGGTGCAAGTAGAATTGAGCCCCATTTTTGTGATGATATCCCTCCACCGTAATTTTTCTACTATCCTAGGTTTGATAAGAAAGCCTTATATCTCATGAACCCATTAAATCTCCCTCATCCTTTAAGTTTAGGGTTTGGCGTAAAACACATGACACCAACTAGTTCAATTGGGTTAGTACAATGCGTAGAGAAAAACTTTAAGAAATAAATAACGTAGGTATTTTATTTGTCCATTGTTTTCTTTGTAAGGACATTCCCTATGGTCCTTATATATTTTCAAGTGCCATTTCTTATTGGAAGGTTTCTTATATCGTTTTGAATTTAAATTTTTCATGGTAGGGCCCACAGTGTTTTACATTTACAAACTGTTGGGATTGATTTCAATTAGATAAGATGTCTATCCATCCATGCCTCAAACTTACCAAATTCCTTCTTTTGGATTAGATAACTATCAGTTGTCATTTTGCAATTATATAAAAAAATTCAAAAAAATTTATGATCCAGTAAGGGACCAATAGATTTATTATTTTCTCCTTTTTGGTTGTCAAGACACGTTTTAATGCTAAATACATGTGTTGTGATAGAATTTTCATTAAGTCCCAAAGCTTTAGTTGTTAGCAGTAAGTAAGATTTGTCCCCTTCCTTTTTGGTATGTATACATAGGAGTTTCTGTAAATTACGTGAAAATCCTTTCAACATCAATCATGATGGCCCCCTTTGGGCCTTGATAATGTGGCTTCAGGCCTATTGTTTGGGATCGATATGACGCAAAATTTTGCTGCCCAAAAATATTTTATCGATCGTACAATATAAAGAAAAATAAAAAAATAAGTTTAAATCGTAAACCTTGGGTTTCGAATCATGATATGTTTGTGGCTCTTATAAGAGATCTGAATGATGAGAAATATAATTTGTAGAAGATAGGGACCCTCATTTTTTCACACTCCAAAAGCTTGCTTAGGCACCCTCAATGTCTTGAATCTTCTAGTATATGACCCCACCAAATTAAGACTAGTGCGTCGAAACTTTCATAGAGGAAAACTTGATGATTTGTGAGATAAATCATTTTCTCCCTCCTTATTCTGTCTTAAAAATACGAAAAGTGTTTCCTGTCTCTCTCTCTCTGTCTCTCTCTCTTTAACCCTTATGATGTGTTATATATCTTAAAACCCAACCTTAGACCCATATATAGGTCGTCAACTGGGATTCGGACAATGAGAGTGTCCCGAGAGTTTGGGCCTACCACTTGGGTAGTGGACAATGCTAGGGACCCAATATAATTAATTAAATTACCTTCCAAAGGGAAATTAGATATCACACATTACTTATCATAATATATATTCTTCCATACTTAATTATAAATAATTAAACTAAATAATTATAATTTCATTCCAATTTAATTTTCTTCCCTGGATAAAGAATATAGTACTCGCTTGGTAAATTCATTTATAGCTAATTCATTTCCACCACCATCTTAGTTTTTTCCTTGACCTCAAACTTAACTTATTTGATACTCTAACGGATTGTAAATAATCCACTTATTAGGTTTACTAATATAATCAAAACTTATAACTTTATCAAGGGATATCATAATCCGAGATATCTCCTAAACGAGGATTCCTCCAGAATATGATCTTGGACATGTAGACAAAATGGTTGCCCAACTCACAGATATTTAAACCCAATAAATTGGACCGTACCTATAACAATCAATGCAATAATTGGATGCACATTTCAATCCTCATACTCCCCGGTATTTAAAATATATGAACCCTTTGCAAATGATGTGTGGTTGTGAAGTATAATATAGTCAACACCTAGACTTGAATCTCACTTGTGGTGATGTTCAGTACATTCCTGATGCACTGGTACGTTCTTATTTGAACTATTAGACGAGTTCTTGAACCACCATCTAAGTTCATGTAGTCAAAATAAACTACTATTATTGTAATCACATCTTTAACGATATGTTATCAACTCCCTATCTCGATGATTAATTGTTCAATTGAACTAAACCACAATTTCGATCTTCTGTAATTAGGCTAAACCCAACTCAATAGAGTTCCTACTAAGTTCAATTGACTTACATTTAAATAATATATCTAAAACAAATATAATTCATTATCAAGAACATAATTATTATTTCAAATTGAACTTAATACACATTTATAAAATATAAACATAAAAAATGGCTTTTTAACTAAAACCCCAATGATCTCCCACTTAGCTGTAAACCTGTGTGCCTATGAATCTAACACACATTACCTTTATATGACTATTAAAAGCCTTAACTTGTAATCTATTTTTAAAATGATCATCCAAATTTTCTTAAGGTGCAATCTTGGTTATAATGACGCTGCCTCTTCACGTGATCCCTTGTATCAAATGTTACTTGTGCTTAATGTTCGTATCTGTGGTTACTCGAATTTGGCATTATGGGCCCGGACGAGTAGCCCAATTAGAGGGGCCCAAAGTCCAGAACCCTTACCTAAACTGAACAGAATTACGACTGAGTCTTCCCCCATGTTCTCGTTGAGAGATGTTTCAAAAGAAGATGGTACACGTGGGGGAGTCAAAAACCCCCACTCCCCGAAGACAAACATGTATATAATAAACCCTAAGTCTGGGGCAAAAGACACGCACTGTATTCTCTGTCAACGCTCCCCGGAGTACATAGAAATAATACTGACTGCACCATCGTGGACGTAGGCATTCTTCCTGAACCACGTACATACTGTGTTGTGTGATTGGCATTTTATCTTCTTTCTTTTCCTTGGTGATCGTGCTTCTCTCATTTATTTGTGTTGAATAATAATTGTCACCACAATTTGCATCGTCTGTGGGAATGTTTATCTTCCCTGAGAAATCCCACACCAACAAAGGAGTTCGAAATGTCTGGTCACAGCACTAATGCTCCTCAGGCAGGAGATATCCAAGAACAACATGCTCCTTGCATGATCAGATCTCAAGTTCGGCACTCATATCAGAGGGTTCACCCAGAGAGGCCAACCTCAGAGGAAAGCCAAGGACCAACGAGGTCCACCCAAATCTCCAGACTGAATGATACCTATGAGGCAAGGCTCCAAGATCAAAGGGAGTCCTCTTGCAACCAGGAGGCTGAGAATGCTCGCCTCAAAAGGAAATTAGAAAGAATAGAGAGAGAGCTCCATCGTAACCCTAGGCGACGTCCTTACCGCACTCCTAGCCCTCAGGCGAGCAAGTCTCGCAACCGAGGAAGGAGCCCTAGGAGGGGATCCCAAAAGAGTGGAAGGCGCGAGTCAGGCAGTGACTCACTCGAGAACCAGCGACCGGTTCACCATTACAGGAGCCCAGCTCGCAGTAATGAGAACATACGAGATTTAGTCCGAAGGGATATGGACCAACACCCATCACATTGCGGTGCAAGATCAACTAGGGAGCTTGATAGACGAACTCTCAAGACCCAGATGAAAACCCCCTTCTCGAGGGAAATAGAAGAAGAGGAAGGCCCCAAGAAGTTCGTTATTCTAAGATTCAAGATCTATGATGGGAAAACTGATCACATTGATCACGTTAGACAGTACCGGCAAGCCATGGCCCTCTAGAACCACTGAGATGCACTGATGTGCCGAATATTTCCTTCAAGCCTACATGACGTGGTGTAGAAATGGTTCGAAAGGCTCCCACACAGGTCTATCAGGAGCTTTGAGTCCTTAGCCAAACTCTTCGCGACCCGCTTCATTACTAGTAGCTCCCATCCCAAAAGGATGGATGCTTTGCTAACAATGAAAAGGCACCTCAAGAGACCCTTAGAGACTATGCGAAGAGGTACTGGGAGTTATTCAACGAGGTCGAGGACTACTCGGAGCAAGTAGCAGTCGCCTCCTTCAAAATTAGGCTACCCAGCTCTTCCTTCCTGTACCAGTCCCTGGTAAAGATAGAGGCCACGACCATTGACGACCTAATGTCTCGCATTGAGAAATACGCCAAGGTGGAGGATGTCGCTCGCCTCAGCACGGGAGAGAACGATCCAACCAAGCTCGCTGCGAAAGGCAGTGATAGAACTGAGAACCAGAATAAAAGAGGATAGAATGGGGGCAAGAATGGCTCCAAAAATGGAGGTAAGAATGATGTGTCAAAAGAATTTCAGGCAGTCAATACTGTCTTCAGAGAACCGATTTATAAGATTCTCGTAAAGATCAAAGACGAACCATTTATTAAGTGGCCCAGAAAGATGGGAGGAGATCCCTCAAAGAGGAACAAAGCGTTGAGATGCACTTTTCATAAAGAGGGAGGACATAAGACCGAGCATTGCAAGGCTCTTAAGTCCCACCTCGAAGAACTGGCCCAGTCTGGGCATGTGAACGAATTTGTGGAAAAGAAGGCAGAGAAAGTTGTTGCCAATGGAGAAGCGAGGCCTGAAAACATGCTCGAAGATGATGCTGGCCATGAATTCACAGTAATTCATGGGGCATATGATGTGAAGCAGATTCAAGTAAATTTAGCTCGAATGGAGGTAAAAAACCTTACAGCGGTAATGCAAGATTTTCAGATCGATCCAGCAAAAACATAATCAGGAAAGCATCGGCGAGCAGATGACGTCGACTATAGTAAGCATATCGTATTCACAGATGAAGATCTGGTGGGAGTGAGAACCCCACATCATGATGCTTTGATCGTTACTCTCAGGATAAATAACTATGACGTCGACAAGTTACTCTAGACCAAGGACGCTCGTCCGAGGTAATGTATCTCGACCTGTTCAGAAAATTGAAGTTAAGCATCGCCGACCTAAAGGAAGCCACTGTCCCTTTAGTTGGCTTCGCTGGAAAAGTGACTATGCCCTTGGGAAATATCGTGCTACCAGTAAGGGCAGGAAATGTCTCCAAGATGATTGAGTTTTTGGTAGTTGATATTGACTCGCCATACCAAGCTAACCTCGGTAGAGGATGGCTGCACGCGATGAAGGCAGTCTCCTCGACCTACGAATAGAAGCTCAAATATGTGACCGAGTGAGGATTAATGAAGATCCGTGGTGATCAAACGATGGCAAGAAGGTGCTTTATAGTAGCCATCCTCCCAAAACCAGAGAAGAAGGCCGACAGGCCCAGCAAGAAAGTTGAGGAAGAAGAAGGTCTGATACCTTTGAAATAGCAATTAAAGTACGAAAGACCAGGAATGGAGGAAACCAGGCTCCTCCCCTCTGAACGGGTCGTCGAGAACCTAGAGGAAGTTATAGCTGGAGGTAGTGACGATGGCAGGTTTTTCTTGATTGGAGCTTCTCTCACTGATCGGGAACAGAAGGAGTTGACGATTCTGCTAAGAAGAAATGTGTAAGTTTTTGCATGGGAATCATACGAGCTGTCTGGGATTGATCCTAGTGTGTCTTGTCATCAGCTACACGTCCACCCCACTTTCAAACCAATCGCCCATAAGGCACGGCGAACTGCACCCATGTAGGCAAAGGCCGTGGAAGAAGAAGTTCAAAAACTATTGGATGCAGGATCCATACGGGAGGTCCGATTCCCCAAATGGTTATCTAACCAAGTAGTAGTTCCAAAGAACAACAGGAAATGGAGAGTCTGCATCGACTTCACTGACCTTAATAGGGCGTGCCCTAAAGACAGCTTCCCCCTTCCAAAAATTGATCAACGAGTGGACGCCATAGTACCCCATGAAAGAATGAGTTTCCTGGACGCAAACTCAGGGTATCATCAGATCCCTCTGTACGCTCCAGACCATGACAAGACAACATTCATCACCACCGCCGGATTATACTGTTACAAGGTCATGCCCTTCAGGCTTAAAAATGCAGGGGGAACCTATCAACAGCTGGTCACCAAGATGTTCAAAGACCAAATGGGAGACACCATGGAAGTCTACATCGACGATATGCTCGTCAAAAAAAGGAAGAAAGAAGACCACCTCTCAGATCTGTCAAGAGCCTTCAAAATCCTCAGGAAGTACCGAATGAAACTTAACGCAAGCAAGTGTTCTTTCGGTGTCTAGTCAGGAAAATTTCTTGGGTACTTGGTCAATAAGAGAGGCATCGAGGCTAATCCAAACCAGATCAATGAAATATACAGGGTACAACCCCCTCGTACAATTCGGGACGTACAGAAACTCACCGATATGCTCGCTGCCTTGAACCGTTTCATCTCAAAGTCCTTCGAGAAGTGCAAACCGTTCATCAAGCTCCTAAAGGGAAATAAAATAGTAAAATGGAATCAATATTTCTCGCGGGAATTGGACGAGCTCAAGGCCTACATTAGCTCACCACCGCTGCTCGTCATACCCCAGGAAACAGACTCTTTGTACTTATACTTTGCCGTTTCCAATCACACCGTCAGTTTCGCATTGATGTGCGAAAGAGCCAAAATCCAGCACCCCATTTATTATGCTAGGAAGACTTTATTAGAGGCCGAGCAGCGGTACCTACCACTAGAGAAGCTCGCCTTTTCACTAGTAGTGGCCTCAAGGAAGTTGAAGAACTATTTTAAAGCTCACACTATCATCGTCCTTACATCGCACCCCCTTAAAGAAATCCTGAGGAAAGCGTATTTATCAGGTAGACTTTCTAAATGGTCAGTCGAGATCGGAATATTTGATATCCAATTTCAACTAAGGAACTCAATCAAAGGGCAGGTCCTTGCTGATTTCATAGCTGAATTCACAAGCGAACAGCACCTCGACCAATTTCAACATGTGAAGTGAAGAGAAAATCACACAACAGAGGGACTCTGGAAATTATTTGTTGATGGAGCCTCCAATTCAAAAGGGGAATGATTAGGCATTATGCTTGTCACTCCAGAGGACACCATCCTCGAACAAGGAATCAGGCTTGGATTTGAAGCCTCCAACAACGAAGCAGAATATGAGGCTTTAATAGCCGGCCTCCAGAAGGCACATACTTTGGGGGCAAAGCAGTTACAGGTGTTCGGCGACTCATAATTAGTCTCCAATCAGATAAGTGGAGACTACAATGCAAAAGATGAAAGGATGGCAGCCTACCTCGCCTTGGTAAAAGGTCTAATGGCCAGCTTCGAGGAAGTCAGTGTCCAGCAGTTTCCCAGAGGATAGAACAGCCATGTTGACGCCCTAGCAGCCCTGAGTTCGGCAATCGATTCCGAATTAAAAAGAACAATCCCCATGAATTTCCTCACTCATACAAGCATTAACTGTAACAATGAGCTGCCAAGCGTTGGGCAAGTTCTCCAAATTGAGTCAGCACCCAGTTTGATGGATCCTTTAAGGGACTATTTGAAGGATGGTGCACTTCCAGATGATAAGAAAACCGCTCACCAGATAAGAGTCAAAGATTCTCGCTTTCACTTATCTCCTAAGGGAAAGATATATAAGAGATCGTTCTCCGGTCCCTACCTCTAGTGTGTTCACTCGAGGGATGTCGAACGAATTCTACATGAACTCCATAAGGGAATCTGCGAAGGCCATATTGGAGGAAGGTCATTGGCTTTTCGAGCAATGAAGTAAGGCTATTGGTGGCCATATATGCAAAAAGACTATGCAGTGTATGTTCACAAATGCGAGAAATGCCAACTTCATGCTCTTATGGTCCATCAACCCGCTAGTGACCTAAAATCACTTTTTAGCCCATGGCCATTCTCCCAATGGAGAATGGACATCGTAGGACCTCTTCCTACCGCTTCCGGTAATCGTAAGTATCTCTTTATCGCAACTGACTACTTCACCAAATGGATCAAGGAAGAACCACTGGCGAACATTCGAGACGCGGATATGATAAGATTCATATGAAAAAATATAATCACCCATTTTGGGATCCCCAGGATCATAATCACTGACAATGGAATGCAGTTCGAGAGTGGCTCCTTTCAGAATTTCTATAATGACCACGGAATCAGACACCACTTCAGCTCGGTGGCCTATCCTCAAAGTAATGGCCAAGCTAAGGCTTCGAACAAAACGGTGATCGATGGGCTAAGAAACAATTAGAGAGAGCCAAAGGCTCATGGGCGACTGAACTACCGCATATTCTGTGGGCCTACCATACTACCCCATGTCGAGCAACGGGGGAAATCCCATTCTCATTGACATATGTAATGGAAGCAGTCATCCCATTGGAAGCAGGCTTACCAACTATGAGGTCCACCCTTATCGACCAACGCCAGAATGATGCAGTATTGCTCACTGAACATGACCTAGCCGATGAACGCCGAGAGCTTGACTTAGTGAAACATTGCGAGCTATTAGCAACAGCTCATAAAGCACTATAACCAAAAGGTCAATCCAAGGGCATTCCGAGTTGGGGACTATGTCCTAAGAAAAGTCCTAAGCAGTGCAGTAAAACCATCAGACGATAAGTTAGGGCCAAACTAGGAGGGGCCATTCAAGATAACAAGAGATGATCTGCGAGGAGCCTATCACTTAAAAATGCTGGAAGGCATAGAGATACCTCGAGCATGGAATGCAGCCAATCTTAAGAAATTCTACTTCTAGATTCTTCTTTTGCATTTTAATTATGAAACTGGAAGCTCATTTCCTTATCATTAATAAAAGTTGTTTAGCAGTTGCATTCTACGAAGTGTCAGTTAACTAGTATATGAACTTTATAACTCACACACCTTTTTCATGTGACAAGCACACTAATCATTACACTATAGCAGGGAAATCACCCTCCTCAGGTTTTCATTTTGAAACATGAAAAACCTCTTAGAATTATCCCTGGCAATATATGAAGCCCTACACGAGATCCTAAGGCAATATGGCCAAGTCAAAATTGGTTGCCAAACAATGTTTGGTTAATAAAATCCCGATCGGATAGAGAATCCAACACCAGGTGTATCCTCGCCAATTGCCACACTTAGGCCTAAGGGAGTGTGACGACACGACCTAAAAGGTAAAGTGGGGCAGAATGGTATCTCATAAGCATACTGGACTGGAGGGACACTCATTTGACAATGAAAACTTACAAATCTAGTCGGCCAAGAGAGGCCCAAGGTTATCGAGCAAAGTCTAAAAGATTTGGAAAATATAAAACACTTGTTTAATCGACAAATTTGCCCAGAACATAAATTTTATATTACTTAATGACATTTACAACAAATACAACCCATGTTTAGTCAGCGGGCTTTCCCAAAATGTCAACATTACATTACTTTATTACAATGCATACAGTTACTACTGGAAAAATCTCAATGAGGTCGAGGCCTCTGAATGAGATAATCAGCCACTTGAGCTCTTCGACCATTGACGGGATGGGGAACTATCTCTTCCTCGACTTCATTCGCATCCGACTCCAATAGCTGTCGAGGGATGGCATCAATAGGGACCACTGATCATCTCTCCGTAAGGGGTTAGGCATTAGAGTGGAAGGAGAGATCTCATGACGATACCAGAGCATTGAATTCCTTGGGACTTACAGCTCCCTCAGGGAACTCAACCATCCCTTGATAAAGGCGAGCTCTTCAAACTCTGTCAGCCTCGTCGGAGCATCTAGCCAACCTTGGTCATAACCATTGGCACATACTCGCCGAGTCCCTCTCTTAAATAAAAGCCTCAGTCGAGTGATATCCTTTTGAATCCCAGCAGTAATCATGTATGCTCGTTGGACATCACCATGGAGCTCTTCCCTTTTCGTAGCTAGACCTCTTGCATTTGTACTAGCTCGCGGAACAGTCGATGATATAGAACCTCGCAGCACTGGAGCAACATTGCTTGGTCCAGCTCCAGCTCATAACGAGGAGGAACCTCGTAATACTGTAGCAGAGATGCTCGGTGCATGCTCCCTGAGTCGCGAGACTTCCCTCCTCAAAGCAACATTCTCCTGCTGGAGAATTTCTCCAACCTGGTTGATCTCAGAAGCATCAAGAAGCCTTGATCTCAGAGTATTCACCTCTTCTTGGACTGAGGCACTGACTTCTTCCATCTCTTGGAGCAACTCTTTTAGTTTAACGATGAGCTCAGTCTGCTCTATGAAACGCTTGTTCCTCACTTGCAGTGATTTGAAAATCCTCACGAAGGTATGATGAACTTCAGGACTTACATCAGGACCAAGCATTCTTCCCAATTGAGAAGTGGTCGGTTTATAGTCATCAACATCAACCAACTACAGGCCATAAAAGAGCAGTAAGGGAAAAAATAAATCAGTGCACTGAGAAAAGAAAACTTCTCATTTCATTAATATGCAAAAGGATCGGATTACATCAAGTAACGGAAAGGAAAATTAAAACTAAAAATACAAGGGTAGCCCTAAGGGTAAATTAGCTGACGACCTAGGGGTGCCCAAAAGAAGATGGCTGCTTCCCCTTGTCAGCAACAGTAGGAGCACCTCCCTAAATAGGAACAACCTCTGTCACCTGAACAGGAAGGGCATCAGCAGGAACTGATTGGGAGGCAGGGTCAACACCTTCGATGGCTGGGGCTTCATCTATAATTGGCTTTGGGCCTGGATTATTCTCATCGAGCAAGGGAGAGGCAACATCCACACCTACAGCTAAAAGGGCCTTATTCTAGCCCTTCTTGAACTTTAGACGACTGATGTAGCCTATCTGAACCTGAGCATCTTCATACGCGGTAGCCCACCCAGAGTTATATGAGTCCTCCTTAACGGTGGATGCCTGAGACTCCTTCTCCTTCAGCTGCTTGGTCAGCACTTTGTTCTCCTCCATAATAGCCAGCTTGCTCGAGTAGACCAGATCATAGGCTTATCGCAAATCTTTCAGTTCTTTATCCACTGCCTCCCTTTCTCGATTAGATTTGATAAGGGACAAATTAGAGGACGTACGGGCAGCATCAGCAACCTTCAAGCTAGTATCGAGCTCGGCACTCTTCACCCTCAAAGCAGCATTCTTCTTATCCAGCTCGCTATTCTTATTGATCATCTCGTCGCGAGAGTGATAGAGCACATCAAAATCAATCAAAAACTGCAAGTAAAAGAAGATATTAGAAGAAGGAAATAGACAGAAATTATCAAGCATTAGAGAAGAGAAATAAACTTACCAAGGCTATCCTCTGGCTCGCTTGCAGAGCTAACTGGTTAGTCCCCATCGCCCTTTGGCGGTCAGTAGGAAGGACTGCTCATTCGAGCAGTGCAGGGGCTAACTGAGGAGAAGTGGCAAATGAGGCCCCCTCCGACAATGCGGACACATGCACTAAGGACTGCCCAACCTTCATCCTCGCCTCCATTTTCTCCTCTCCTCTTCCTTTTCCTTCTCCTTCTCTATCCTCCTCCTCTCCTCTACCTTCCTCTTCTCCTCAATCTTTTTCTTCTCTTCTTCCCTCTTCCTCTCTCTCTCTCTCTCTCTCTCTCTCTCTCTCACTCTCACACACATTATCTTCTTCATTCCTTTTCTTTTCCTGCTCCTGAGCAACAGATCGAGAACCAGTAGAAATAGCCCCACTGCTGAACTTTTGCTTCTTCGATCTTTTAGCAAGGATCACATCATCATCATCATCACGAATCAGGTTTTTCCTTAGAGGAACCATTTCCTCGCTAGAGCTGCTAGATGTACTTGAAGGATATTGGGCTTCATAAACTTCTTCTGAGCTAGAAGAACTGTCACTGCTAGAGCTCTCCTCGCCAGGACCACCTTCAACACCTCCCCTGATATCACTCTCAGAACTGCTCTCTTCTTCGTCCAATAGAATGGGATCGACAGCAGCTTCTTCAGAGTTATCAAATTCAGGAATACTATCCACAAGCTTCGCTATAAAATTGAATCCAATATTTTTGTACTCGAGCAAGAAAGAAGTAGACCGAGGATGTTCACCGTCAGCCAAGGGCTCCCTGATATTCCAAGCTTTAACTAGCTCTGAAAGTCGAACCTCGCTGAGGGCAGGTTCCAAGTTCTTCGACCTCACTGAAAAGAAAACATGAAAGATTCAGAAAGATCACACATTAACAAAGAAATTGAAAGGACAGAGTCAAGACTACCTATGTACTCTTCCCCATACAAGGGAATAGTAAGCCTATCAGACCTCGACCCCTCAGTCTAGGGGGAGAACTACCAATTTCTAGCAAGAAATCCATCTTCCCAGTAATCCTTGTGGGAATCAGGTAGGTTTACTACCAATACCTTATCAAGACTCATGGCTTTTAGATAAAGAACACCAGAGCTAGTTCAAGAAAAGGAGTAGCAAAAATAAACTTCAGCGAGCCATAATTTGTTGCCATAAAGTTGATTTATTCTATGGACGCCATTGATTATCTTCCATACATTGGGCGAACACTATGCAGGAACAATGTTGAAATAACCAAAGAAATGCAAGAATAAATCATTTGGGGGAAAAGTAAGACCCTCTTGGGAAAGCAACAAGACGTGAATCCAATGAGCGCCCTCTATCTCTCTAACATTTTTAGAAAGAGAGGCGCACTCAATCTCTACCCACTCTGGGATGTTGTAAAATTTCCTAAACTCGGACACTGATCTATTACCTATCTTTGCCATTTGTAAACCTTAAAACTGCAAATTCAAAGAAAGCACAGAGAGAAAGCAAAGGAGACTTACGAGATGAAAGTTTGACTTGGACAATGCAGGATCACAAGCCCAGATGATGAGGGAGATCGAAAGAGAAGAAAATGAAGACTTGGAGAAGAGGGCACAAATTGCTAAAACTCGCAGACGATGGAAGAACACTAAGAAAATTGAAATGGCAACTATGAAATGCTGCTCAAAATGACTCTTAAATGTTACTAATCATCGCGCACAGGACACGAAGCAACTGCCGCCTAAATTAGTCCTCAAACTTTGTGAAGAGTTACGTGATATACAAAAGAGCCATTATGACAAATCATTTAAATTTATTGAGCCCAACTTATGGCCTAACAAATTTAGGGGAAATTGTGGGTGCCCGGATTTGGCATAACGGGCCCGGACGAGTAGCCCAATTAGAGCGGCCCAAAGTCCATACCCCTTACCTAAACTGAATAGAATTACGAGTGAGTCTTCCCCCATGTTCTCATTGAGAGATGTTTCAGGCGAAGATGGTAAACGTGGGGGAGTACAACACCCCCACTTCCTGAAGACAAACATGTATATAATAAACCCTAAGTCTGGGGCAAAGGACACACACTGTATTCTCTGTAGACGCTCCCCGGAGTACATAGAAATAATATTGACTGCACAACCATGGACGTAGGCATTCTTGCTGAACCACGTACATACTGTGTTGTGTGATTGGAATTTTATCTTCTTTCTTTTCCTTGGTGATCGTGATTCTCTCATTTATTTGTGTTGAATAATAATTGTCACCACATTATCCATCTTATGACACCTTGTCTCTTTCTAGTTAGTAACTGTTACACTACTGTCGCATTAAGTGTAATAGTCTGCACTAAAGGAACCAACCCCAAATAACTTAGAAAGTTTTGGAACTTAACATCTTCCTTTGTTTCCTCCAAAGTAGTAATATATTCGGCTTTTATGGTCGAATCAATAATACAAGACTGCTTAATACTCCTCTTACTTATGTCTCCAATTTCTAGGGTAAACGCATGTCCTGAGGTTAATTTCCAGGATTTCTTATCTAATTGAAAGTCTGAGTCTATGTACCCTAAATGTATAAGATTATCTATTTAGTAACCCAACACATAATGAAGTCCTTTTTAGGTAGTTGACAATGTTCTTTACTACAGTCTTGTGATCCCCATCGGGGTTAGAATAGACTCGGCTAACCATGCCAACGACAAAGAAGATATTTGATCTTGTACACAACATAACATACACGAGGGTTCCCACTACCTGAAAATAAGGTATATTCCTCATCCTCTATATTTGATGAGGTATCTCTGGACACTAATCCTTGGATAGAGAGATTCCATGGCTAAAAGGAAGATATAATTTCTTAGAATCTTGCATGCTAAATTTTATGAGAATCACTAAAGTTTTCAAATAAATACACTAAACTATCAGGCTGACGCCTGACCCTCCCACAACGATGTGGTATAACATATGTTACACGTATATCCTAATAATTGATAATACTCGCACTACCTTCAAGAAGTATACTATCAGCATCATGTTATATTCATCATGTATGAGTAGTTCAAAAGAAATTATTTGTTGTTTCCCTCTTCAATCTTATAAGATCAAGTTACTATTACGGTTCTGGTTTATCTTATAATCTTACTATAAGTACCGGGCATTTGCACTAGCAAATACCCTCTGGTCCTTAAGATCATAAAATTGAGAGTAATACTAGGTATACCTTTAAATCATACCATGATGAGTTGTCAGTAATACATTGGTAGATGAGTGGGACTCCTATGAGGTCCAGTTATAAGATTAATTAATGTATTACAGACACGACAGAGGGTCTGATTTGAAGGTATACCTAATATTAGTATGATATTAACCACCATTGGTTACTATCGATTAACCTACAAAGATCCATACATATGTCCTCGATTCCAACTTCCCTAGATCCTTCCTTAGCATATGTGTTGGGAAACTCCAGATCCAAACATGTCCTAAATCTGGCTTACACTTAGTACATAGTTTCATGGGAGTGGTCGAGACCAATTTAGAAGGAATTAAGTTTAGTAAGTATGCGGTCCTCTCCAATGAAAAAACCGAAAAAGAACCTAGACAATCTGAATATCTCATCATGGATCTAACCATGTCTAAAAGAGTCATTTTCCTTTTTTTCGCTACATTAATTTGTGGTGGAGTTCCTAGTCCAGACAATTGGGATGTAACCCTCACCTCTAATAAATTATTCCTAGACTTTCCCAAGAGGTACTCAACCCACAATCAAAATGTAGGTCTTGGATTAGTTTATCATGACAATGCCCCACCTTAGCCTTATACATTTTTGGACTTATCAATGGCTTCAAACTTGCGGTGGATAAGGTAAATATATACATACCTTGAGTAGTCATTAATGAAAGTGATGAAATACTCATTACAACCTCTTTCCTGGATTGTCATAGGACCACATAAACCATAATGAACCAACTCCAATACATCTTTGGCTCCATATACTTTGTCCATGAAAGGCCTCTTGGCCATTTTACTTTTAGACCATGATTCACATACTGGAAGTGCATGCACTTCCAATGAGCTTAATTTCCTATTTAAAACCAATATCTAATTTTTTTTAGGCTAATATTACCTAAGCATAAGTGTCAAAGATATGTTTTCTTTAAATTATAAGGTTATTTTCTCTTTACGTTATTTAAATTTGAATTATTCATTTTAGTATTTAACAATAAAGGTGAGACATGCTTTGTAACAAAATGATCATTTTTCAATGTACCAGAATAAACATAAGATTTTCCATTTTTGATCAAAAAATAAAAACTTTTTTAGTAAAATAAATCGAATATACATTCATAACTAAGTTAGAATCGAAATCAAATTTCTTCTAATAGTAAGAACATTATAGCAATCTTTTAAAAGTAACTTTTTATCTGCATCATAACTTAAAATAAAGATCCTAATGATAAAAATGATTCCTTGTCATTGTCACCCATAAATAGAAAAATTTCCCACTCACTGAGAATTCTGGTTACCTAGAACCCCTAAAAATAATTATAAAAAACATTAGTGGCTCCCGAATCTACACACCAGGTCTTGATAGATTGAACCACAAAATAAGTCACAATGTTAAAGGAGAAATTAATGTTTTTTTCTCCATTTACCCATGTATACCTCTAACTAATTCTCCTGATGCCCAAACCTTTTGCGGATGTGGCACCTGCCTTTTGGTTGCTTCCCTCCTCCTTGAAGTTTAACTACTATTTTAACTATCACAAATCAGAATTTACCTTCTTTTTACCTTTTGTCTAAGAAGAAGATGAACCTTTATCATCAACCTACATAACACCCTTTTCCTTTATGATATTCTCCACATCCTAAAGTTCTTTCAGTAGTTGCGCCAAAGAGTAATCAAATTTGTTCATAGAATAATTTAGGCGAAACTCCTAAAAGGACTCGGGGAGTGATTGGATCAAGAAGTTGATCTTAGTTTTTCCATCGATTTTCAATCCAAGCACTTCCAATTCTCCTAATAAGGACATGATTTAAAGAACATGGTCATGCATGAGAGTATCATTTATCATATTTGTGTTTACTAGGCTTTCAATAGGATCAAGTCTTTTGACATAATTTTGATCCTCAAACATGTCCTTTAGGTTCAGAATCATGTCGTAAGATATTAAAATATTCTTATGTTGATGCAACGACCCATTTGATGAAACTTCTACCACATTTGGTAAGCCTGGACATTTGACTCAAATTCCTCCCCATCGGGCTTAGTAGGTCATGGTTCATCTAAAAAAACTTGTAATCCTCGGTAGTGAGGATAATTCCTAGATTTCTTTTCCAGCCTATTAAATTTATTTCAGTTAAATTTTTTTTCCTTTAAGATAAAATTAAGTGTGTTGAATGTAAGACGATTTTGAAAACTGAGAATCATTATTTGAAAAAACAAATTTCAAATTATATATGTGATAACTTATTTCTAATTAAATTTAATTTATCTTCCATCTATCGCAAAATAAAACTAATCCCATCGAGCATCCTAGTTCCCTTGTGATGTGAGAATTCTTATTGGTAGTTAAAATCACCCCACCTTAATCTTGAAATATTTTTCATCTTTCAATTATGTTATACAAAATTATAAAAAAACTTATGACTAACATAATGGAATATATGATGTCCTTTAATCTCACAATTAATGATTGTGACTACTTTGGTAAGGAAATGATTAATTTAGATTAAGTGGATAACATTAGTTTATTTCTCGAATTTGTATCTTCTCATGTAGAACTACCTTGTTGGGGGGACAGAACTCACTCACATTTAAATTCTAGAAACTATCACTTAAGAGTTTTAAGAATATTTGATGTCACAATTAATTCCCACCATTGGGGAGAAAAGATAAAGTTGACATGAGGAATCAATAACATCACATTCTTCAAGCACTGATGGACACCGTAGGGGTTATGTTAAATTCCCTCTCACACTTAATATTTTAAACTTGATAGTATTTTGAAAGATATTTATGTGATTCTAAATACCCTAATTAAGTCACTAATAATTTTTTAATTACTTGTAAAAATTAAATTATATGGTCTCTTTATTTTATTTTTCCAAAAATAAAATATTAATAATTAAAACTTAATTCAGATACCATAATTTAATTTATACTTTTAATTAATTACTTGATTACATTCCGTTTTTGAAAAGAATAAATAATTTTTTATTTTCTAGAAAAATTCTGATCTAGGTCAGTCTAAAAAAAGTGATCCTCATGATCCATTTGGGTGCAACACTTATAATGATTTATTCCATGTTCTAAACTTTCTTTGGATGCGCCTCTGTTGAGTTCATGTTATCTGAACATTTGTTTCCCTCGTTTTAGGCTTTTGTCCTTGCAATACATGCTACATCCCGGGAGAAACTTATGGTGATTTCATTACTTTTGGTTTCCTGTTCATGTTAGAAAATCACTTATTTGTTGTGAAATTTTTATACCTTGCATAAAAACCTAGTCTTGTACACCTTGGACCAAGGTTATCCTTTAAAGATTGCCCATACGCCTTGTGGTGGAATTTGTTGAAGGGGGCATTTCCCACATAACCCAACCTTATGTATTGAAAATTATTTGTGGTTTGAACAATTGGGTGGCGTTAGTTATGCTTAGTATGAATCTTAGTATGTCCAAGTTAGAGTTGTGCATAAACTCTTTATGTTGGCAAGTGAACCATAAAATTGTGATGGAATATGTATGATCCATTATTATACTGAGGCCCTTATTTGGATGGACTTGAAACATTATTGGATGACCAATTTTGTCTCCTTTTGTTGTTGATGTTGTTATTTTCCCTTTTGTGACGAACTTGACTTGGATACCCTGCTTACGTTCATGTGGGGGAGTGAAACAAGGAGAACAATCATCGTGATCCATACTCTTATGTGCGAGTTTGGTTTGTTCTCAAATCAGTCCCATTATGAATAAGAATTCAGTGGACTCATTAATGTTATGTGTATGTTCAAAGTCGCTAGTATATCTTCCTCTAAATAGAAATAATATAGATAATCCCTATAGGGCTAAGTGTAGTGTGTTGATCTATGTGTAAGACAAAAGTTCTATGTATGGATACTAGATTATGGGGAAGGATTATAGGGGATCACTTGGCTCTTTTGACCTGGATGCAATTTGATTCAATGTGCTTGACTGTAAATTAGGTGCATAAAGTCCTAAGCACATTTCTACAATGTATATATGGTGTATATACAAGGCTTGTGTAATGTACATATAAATAGGTGTGAAAATATGAGCAAATATTCATGTGCAATTTTTGACATATGTTTTGTATGTTAATAGTGAAAAAAATTACATGTGTGTTCAAACATATGTGCGATTTGGTATAATTTAACAAAGTGTGTGCTTGTTCTAACATATGTGTGATATGCGAGAATTTAACAAATTGTGTGCATGTTCTAACATATGTGTGATATGCGATAAATTAAAAAGGTGTGTGCATAATATAATATATATGTGATATGCAATTATTTAGAAATGTGTGTGCCTATTCTAACATATGCGTGATATGCGAGAATTAAGAAACATGTGTACGTGTTTTAACATATGTGTGATATGCCAGAATTTATCAAAGAACGTGTGGGAGATTGTGTATTGACTTTTACATTTAAGATTTTTGTCCTCGAGATGCATACGCATCCTTATGGACATAATTAGAGTAATTTGGTTTATATGAAGATATATATTAACATATGTTCAAGTATGTGTGAATGTAGGAGTGTTTTTTTTTTCATATATGTAATCAAACAAAAGATATATGAACGTGTGTGCGTGTTATAATATATGTACGATATATTATAATTTAGCAAGATAATGAGAGTGTTTGGATGGTTTTGAGTGTTTTGACTTGTGTAAGCATCATTTCCTCTTAGTGCTTACGTATCCATGCAGAAAAAATCAAAGTTAATGTATATCGAACTCAAAGGTTTTAATTGTGTATTTCCAATTCACAAAAGTGAATTATATTAAAAATGAGGGTTTCATTTAGGCTGAAAATATTTATGTATAACATCGAAGATGACAACCGAGGAAAAAATCCTTAGGGAAGATAGCCATAGTTCTATACAAAGGTTCACTACTGATTACCAGAATACATTGTCCTTAACTTTGATTTCTATTTGGAAGCTTGAATGAAATGAAGGTGTTATGTTTGGACACTATTTTTAGTGTACAAACATATCCTCTTGGAGTTCATAAAAGCTCATTGTCTTAGGCAATAAGTCCATGCCATACAGAAATGACCTGTGAATTTTGGTAGTGTCCTTTCATGGATTTTTCAATCTTGTTGATTTAGGCATTAAACTTCACCAACACTAATTTTATTACTAAATTAATAAGCGTGATTGGAAAGAGGGGAGTTTTGATAAATCTTCCAAAAAATGGAAACTAGGCGTCGAGACCCTCTTTCGTATTACATTTTTAAAATCACCCACTGAATTTACTAGGGAGAAGATAAAAATAGGAGGTTGTAGGGTGCCTCGGGAGAGTCATATAGTATTAATATAATGTTTGAAGTGAAAAAATATGGGAACATAACGATGTGCGGATCAACCGAATATAAGATAATATAAAGCACTAAAATCACTCAAAGGGGTAGGAAAAATGTCCGTGGAGAAGTTAACAACATGGTAAGGGATTGTCCATTGATGTAGGAGAGTCCTGTTATTTGGTATACCAGACAAAGCATCTGCGCCCACTTTAGTTATTTGTACCAACTCTTAGGGGATTTATGAACGGCTTTAGCTTAGTGAAAATTCCATGTAAGCTTTTAGGAGGATGTGTTACTTTTAAGATGCAAGGTAGGATGGCAAGGTGCTTATTAAATCAATTGAATGAAGGTTCGATGATTCATCAAATTTTTTGGAAGCATGTAAGGAAGGTCTTTCATAATATTTTCCTTCTAAAAATGAGTGTCAAGGGCATCTATCGATAGGTTAAGGGTCTTGCATAGTGATGATACGCAAATATTGTGTATTTCATCCTCCGAACCTACGCATTTTAACCCCCTCGAGTATCTTATTCCCTATATTTATGCTCGTTAACCAGACAACCTCGGATTTCTACGTTAACATGTTTTGCAGGGGTTAATTGAGCTTTTATAGGTATTTGGATGCTAAGCGTGAAGTTCGGACACATTCCGCTCGATTTTCGTATGCGATCACATGTTCAAGGGCAATTTAGTCATTTCACAGCTTGGAAACTAATATTTTCATGAAAGTTGTATCCCCCCTCACAAGCTTCGCGTGGCTGCGAACGGTGCTCGATTTTGATTCAGAATAAAGAAGTTACGGGAGTTTCAGCGAACGGGAAATGCCAACAGGCCAAAACAGCAATGCAGTGTACTAATACTTGCTTGATCGATCGATCGATCCTTCTCGACAGTGGGCTATTTTATTTATTATCAATCGATTGACGATTTTGGTCAATCGATCGATCCCCTATTTCCAGGAGATATTTTGCCTAATATTTTCTTTTTCCTTTTCTTTTCTTTACTTATTCCAACTTAGTATAAATAGCATTTTTGTTGCAAATATCATATTATTATGGTTTAGAATAGATTTTACGTTATAATAGCTTAGGGTTTGGGCGATTTTAGAGAGTTCTTCTACATCTGTTCTTGGATTGACACCATTTTGGGTTTGTAAGTTGACTATTCATTCACCCTCTCCATTTAATATAAGTTGTATTTCATTAATTCTTGCTTTCAAGTTTAATTTCCATGCTTTATTTACATGCTTTGATTTAGTCAGTTTATAGTGTAGATTTACCGCGTTTATTTACCGCTTTCCATTTACCGCGTTTTTATCATGCTTTCTAGCTAAATTAAATTAGGTTGTTTTGAATTAAACTCACTCGGGTTGATGTGTTGCTTTGCTTTGGTGATGTCGTTTACAGGAATATTTCGAGTGCGTTGTCCTAGTTATTACAACTGGAGATTTGATAGGGCATGTCATGTATTCCTGTGCTTACGACCTTTCGTGCGCAATTTTCGGGGTATTTATTGACGCCAAAATCCTATTAGGCTTTTATGCGGATTTAGGGGCGTGACAACCCTTGATTCAATTAACTATCGAAATGAGAGGGGCATTCGTAATAACTCGTCGATCCATGTATCCATTTTATAAAAATTAACTCGGGTGAGGTATGTTCGATGCAACCTATAGTTTTACTGCTTTCTTAGTCTAATTTTATTTTCCCTCGCCTAGTTAAACATTTCCTTTTTATGCATCTTTTCCTTTTTAGTTTGTAATCATCTTTTACACTTTTATTTCGGAGCACTAAATCAATTAAATTATAGCATCTCGTCCCTGTGGATTTTCGATTCCCGACTTACCGCTGAGCTTGCCTCGCAAGTGTAGTAGTAACTTAGGTTTTTGCATTACCGCGGTGAAACGAAAACAACGAATGTGCACTTATACGCGCACACATTTCACGCGTAATCAAATGGCGTCATTGTCGGGGATGAGTTTGTTTTAGACTTTATTTGATTTAGTATTTCATAATATTTTCTTTCTATTTGTATTATTTGCTAACCTTTTTGTAGGACTTCCATATTTGAGCACTTAGAAACGCTCGAATTTTTCTCGCGCACACTTACTTTGTGGAATCCGCCACTTCGAGCCATTTTTGGGGTAAGCATATCTTATTCCAATTCTTTCGGTAATCATTGTTATAATTCTCAAAATGCCCGCAATCCTATGACTTTTGGTGAATACATAGAATCCCAAAGTATTTCAAATTCAAATATGACTTTGGGTGAGTATAACGAAAGTCAAAATTTGGATTATTGGAATTTTGATGATGATGATAATAATAATAATAATGATTTTGGGCCTTTACCTCCTTATAATAGGACTTTTGAAACGAATTGCAATAGTTTTCAAAATTCCTATGATAATGAGTTTTTATTTAAGTCTTATGGTAATTTTCAAAGTTCCCATTTTCATGCATCCGCATCTCGACCTATGACATTCGGTGAGGGCTTGCGTATGTATGAAAATGAGAAAATTGAAAATTGTTATCGGGAAGAAAATCGTGTGTGGGAACATGACTTGGATTTACTATTTAAGTCCGACGGCGATTTTTCTTTCAATATTTTTGAGGTCGAAGAATGTTTTGAACCAAATGAGGTACTTTTATCTACTTTGGAACAAACCATTCTCGACATTTCCCATTGCATAATAGATATTAAAAGTGAGGATGAAAATGACATAATATCTATTTGCAATGAAATGATTTCTTCTTTGGCCCCCAAAGAAGAGCAAAATGATATTATTTCATTCGAAACTCAATCTTCATGCGATGATGATTCATCTCATGAGTTTGAATTTCTTTCATCCCCATTTTCATTCTCTAATATCACACCGTCGTAAGTACTCGATGATTCAGTTTCAAACTTTAATGTTTTAAACCATTTCGTCGATGAGGAGTACTTGCTCGAGTCGCCTTCCATGATCGCATCTGAGCCTTCGTGTGCACCGCCTCCTATTCCAATTTCAAAATCTTTGGAAGAATATTCAGCTTTTCTCGGTCCCCACATGTTTTTGTCACCCGTCCAATCCAAACACCCCGTTGTTCCTCCAAAAATTTTAATTGGTGGTGGTTCATTTCTTACGCCTTACACATGCCTTCCGTTGTTCAAACGGAATTCATATTTTTTGGAGGGCATGCTTGTATGTGAGGGGACACCAATTATCCTCCAAAGTCAAATCGTTTTGCGGTGGACCCTCAACTATTTAGACTTCTAGTGTACAATTAGTGTGAAGCCTAAATAATAGGTTGTATATAGTTAGCTTTTTATTCTTTCTTTCTTTATTTTTTCTTTCCTTTTTAATGTAGTATAGTGTAATTAGTTAACTTTTTGTTATTTGTTTTTTCTATGCTCGGTACTAACTTGTTTTGTAGATTCTTTGAACCTGTTCTTACGGGGATCGCTCCAATTTTTGGTAATATCTCACTTTTCTTCTCTTAACTTGGTTCTTAATTCACATTGAGGACAATGTTAAGTTTTAAGTTAGGGGGTGTGGTTTAGTCCATGTTTTTGCTCACATGTTATTTACTTAGTATTCTTTTCTTAGAAAAATTCAAAAATTTCAAAAAGATTTTCTTTCTTTTTTCTCCTTTTTGGGGAATTTTTCCTTTGTTACTGATGATAAATTTTAATAATTTCCCGATCCAATAGACAACCCAATGATGCATGTTCTCGATTTTAAAAGTTATTATACTTTAGTCCTCCATTATTGATATTATGAATAACTTCATGAATTAAACTTTAATCCCATGAGCACATGCACTTTCATTGTTATATTGATTTGGTTTAAGATTTTTATAACTCGATAATATTTTGTTGCATTGTATATACTTACACCGAGTAAGCTTTGTACCTTTTGTCATTTGTGTGTGTATACACTATTCTGTTCTCATTGAAACATTCAATTCGTTGGTAATCTCACTATTCTTTCATTTGATCGTTCATTAATTGAGTTCATACTTGAATGTATTACTTGATCATGATTTTCATATATTGTTTTGATTCGAGAATTGCGTAAACTTTTGGAAATGATCATTGGCATTCTTTGTTATATCACTCATATTAGCCTTGACCTCACCCTTATATGTTTACCCTCGCTAAACCCTTTGAGCCTAAATATAGCCCTTCGTTTCATAACCCAATTCCCATAACCAACTATAAATTGGAGTTTTAAACCATATATACACTTTCTATACCTTTGTTTGGAATGTTATTTGGGATTGAATGTTGTCATTGTGATGTCGGTTGCAATTTAGGCATGTGAAAGTAAAGAAAAGTAAAGAAAAGAGATGTGAAAAAGTGATGAAAAACAAAAAGCAAACAAGCAAAAGAAAACAAAAGAAAAATGAGAAAAAGAAGAAAAGAAAGGAAAGAGAAAATTGTATATGTTGTGTATAGTGTTCAATAAGCTTTTATTACTCTACCCGATGATATATCTAATGCCATTTTGGAACTTGTTTTCCAATTTTTATATTGCCCGCATTTTTCCATTATTCCAAGTTTTCATTCCGAACACTTTGAATTCGTACATACATTCCTTCATTTCGTACCCTGGCCTAGCCTACATTATAACCCTATTAAAGTACTATGTGATCTTAGGTTGATGTAATTCAAAATTCATAATAGTTTTGATAATCCGTGAAAATAATTTTTTCCACTTTTAGTGTGCGGGGTGCTTTCATTGAGATTATGATTTATCAGTTTATATATAGCGTTTTTCATTTGTTAAATGTGTGCGGCCTAGTTTCCATTTACATTTACACTTTATGCCCACATGTTCCGTGTGTTACCTCCCTATTTTAAGTGAATTTCATTTCATGCGTGTAATTACCGTGAGGATTGAATGTATGCTTGGTTCAATTTAGTATCCGGTTTATATAAGTTTTTGCCAAATCACACTTTGCATGTGCTCGCTCCCCTCCCACATTTTAAGGTTTCAATTCTATGAGGTGCATTCTATAATGTTAATGATTTGGACTTTTGTTTGAATTCATTCACTTTGCTAATAATGCGTATGAAATATTTTTCACTATTGTTGGGCTTGTCGCATGTAGGTTTGGGCATATTTTGAGGAAATCATGTGATGTTTGTGGGTATTATCCCTGAAAACACTCACGAGACTACACTCGTTCACTAGGGTGACCTAGGGGTTTAACGGCTTATTGCATATGCTAAATGCAATAGAATCTCCCGCGAAAGTGGCCTTATGCTTTTATACCATACTTTTGTACTCATCCTATTTTTCGTTTGCTTGTAGTTCTTGTTGCATCGTATTTCATTGCTAGGGACTAGAAATGTGTAAGTTAAGGAATGTGATGATACGCAAATATTGCGCATTTCATCCTCTGAACCTAGGCATTTTATCCCCCTCGGGTATCTTATTCCTTATATTTATGCTCGTTAACCAGACAACCTCGGATTTCTACGTTAACATGTTTTGCAGGGGTTAATTGAGCCTTTATATGTATTAAAATGCTAAACGTGGAGTTCGGACGCATTCCGCACGTTCAAGGGCAATTTATTCATTTCACAGCTTGGGAAACTAGCCCAACATCTTCACGGAAATTGTATCCCTCCTCGCAAGCTTCGCGTGGCCGCAAACGGTGCGCGATTCCTATTTAGAACGAAGAAGTTACAGGAGATATTTTGTCTTATATTTTTTTTTTCTTTTCTTTTCTTTACCTATTCCAACTTAGTATAAATAGCATATTTGTTGTAAATATCAAATTATTAATGTTTAGAATAGATTTTAGGTTAGAATGGCTTAGGGTTTGGGTGATTTTGGAGAGTTCATCTTCATTTCTTCTTGGATTGACACCCTTTTGGGTTTGTAAGTGGATTATTCATTCACCCTCTCCATTTAATATAAGTTATATTTCATTAATTCTTACTTTCTAGTTTAATTTCCATGCTTTATTTACATGCTTTGATTTAATCACTTTCTAGTGTAGATTTACTGCGTTTATTTACCGCTTTTCATTTACCGCATTTTTATCATGCTTTCTAGCTAAATTAAATTAGGTTGTGTTTGAATTGAACTCACTTGGATTGACGCGTTGCTTTTCTTTGGAGATGGCATTTATGGGTCTATTTCGGGTGCATTGTCCTAGTTATTGCGCCTAGGAGATTTGACGGGGCATATCTTGTATGACCCGTGCTTACAACCTTTCGTGCGTAATTTTCGGGGTATTTGTTGATGTCAAATTCCTATTAGGCTTTTATGAGGATTTAGGGGCGTGACAACCCTTGATTCAATTAACTGTCGAAACAAGATGCATTGGTAATAACTCGTCGACCCATGTATCCATTTTATACAAATTAACTCGGGTGAGGGATATTCAACGCAACCTATAGTTTTACCGCTTTCTTAGGCTAGATTTATTTTCCCTCGCCTAGTTAAACATTTCCCTTTTATGCATCTTTTCGTTTTTAGTTTGTAATCATCTTTTACACTTTTATTTTGGAGCACTAAATCAATTAAATTCTAGCATCTCGTCCTCGTGGATTTTTGATACCCGACTTACCGCTGTGCTTGCCTCGCAAGTGTAGTAGTAACTTAGGTTTTCGCATTACCGCGGTGAAACGAAAACAAAGACTGTGCACTTACACGCGCACACATTTCACACATAATCACATAGGAAGACCTTTCCATCTTTTTACTGGAATGACATACGATACTCTTAAGTGTTAGACTGATGCACTCGAGTTCTTCCATCCAACATGACTATGGAAAGGTGTGAAAATATGCGTGTATCGTCTGCATGAAATGAGAAATAATAGCTTATAGAAAAATTAAAAAACTATATGTCAATGTCATACATACTAGACAATTTTGAACCACAGTTTGGTTTTCCAAACGACTCATGATGGGTCTGGGAAGTGACAAACCATGGGTGGTACTTGGTTGGGCCTAAAAAGGTTTGCCCTCTTAAGGGTTATCAAAATGACTTCGGGGATACTTCATTTTATCGAGATTGTAAAGCGTTTAAAAGAGGTTAAATGGCATAGATTTTGTTTCAGAGGGTCCGATTAATATCGGGTCGATGCATATTGGGTTGAACTAAGAAATATGATCTTTAAGGGGGTTTGGGCGAAGTATTAGAGAAAGTTCTACTGGTCGATAGCCGCAAAAGTATGTAAAAAAGTCTAAACGATACATCCCATGCTCTAGAGGGTCTAGTGAATGATGAGTCGGTGTAGACATTCTTAATTGGGTTGAGCTAAGCAGGATTACCCTTCCACGGGTTCAAGAGGAGTTACATAAATGCTCGAGTTCTCGGGAGCTTTAAAGGTACGTAAAAATGGCTAAACAACGTAGCTTGTGCTTTAGTGGGTCCTATGAATGTAGGGTAGGTACGAATGTTCTTGACTGGGTTAAACTAAATAATTTGTCCCTTGAGTGGATTCTGGTGGATACCAGAAGAATGACTGATTTATCGTGAGCCTAAAGGGGGTATTTTAATGAATGTTAATATGGGGTGTCTATAAATACCCTCCTTCAAGTGAGATTTGAAAAAGTGCACGATGCTGATAAACACCCTACGAACATGTGCGAGAAGTTTTTAGGTGGTTTATAGTATAATACAAGGAGAGGAACCTAGAGTCTTGTAGTCTCGTGGTAGCACAAATGCAATGGTATGAAATCTCTATCTGATTAAGGTAACTCCGTGAAGTTTATAGAGGCTCGAGGAGAGATAGAAACTATGCATATACTCGATATGATTCAAGTGACACCGTTAATTTTAGAGAGATGTGAGGAAAGATAAAAATAATACAATATCTCGATCTAATTAAGGTGATGCCTTGAATTTAAGAGAGACGTAAAGAAAGATGGTGGTGTAATCTCTCGATCCATTTCAGGTGGCGTCTAAAATTTTAGGCAGAGACGAAGAAAGGTGGAAATGATCCAATCTCCCGATATAATTTAGGTGACGTCTTGAATTTCATAGAGATACAAGGACATATATAAATGTGCAGCCTATCGATTTGAATTTGGTGACGTTTTGAGTTTCAGAGACATGTGAGGACATATATAAGTAGTTCAATATCTCTATTCGATTCTCGTGACTTCCTAAATTTTGAAGAGACACGAGCAGAGATAAAAAATTTGCATTTTCTCAATTCGATATAGTTAAGGCATTGACAGAGAGATGCGAGGAGAGATAGAAATGGTGCACTCTCTCAGGCCGATTCAGGTGATATCTATAATTTTAGAGAGAGATGAGGACAAATAGAAATTGTGTAGTGACACGAAGGACATGTGGGATATGATTTGGTCATTCATACACTATGTGTGAATAAAATAATATAATAATGGTTTTTAAAATGACATGTGATCAATCCAAGTACAATCTAGAGGACATCAGAGGAGATTGATAGTGGTATGACACATAGATGCCTGCCATGTCATGCAATGAGTGGTAGAGTCAAGGGTTGTGCATGATATCCATCTGATCCAAAGCCATATATTGATGATTGGGAATACCTTGAAGATCCTATGAGTAATACAATGAGTCGGGGTGGTATCATGGTATGTCGACGAGGAAAAATGTAGGGATGAGATCACTTTACATCCCGCTATATGGAACCATCTATAAAAGAACTCAGTGAGTTGTCTAAATTCTTTTTGGAGAATTTCATACGACATATAAATCTTTAGATGTAACTAGTAAATCAAAACTATATGTAGTAGAGTAAGATTTTTAATTTCACATACACTATTAGTGAAATGAAGGAGATAAGGGGAGTAATAGTGTCACATGCGACTATGTATTATTCCATACGGCAAGCTATTGATGATTCGTGTTCCATGTATTTAGGGGTGAGTTTTTGTATGGAGGTCCTTTCAAGTAATGATGTGTGATGCTTTACTGATTATTGGGATTGTTTATTGATTATTGTATTTTCCATGTTCACTTTGTTTTATCTTTGTTACTATAATTTTCTTATGTTATGTTGTGTTTTCCTTTCTAGGTTATAGATTTAAGGAGTTGTGGCTCTATTTATAATACGTACATGCTTTGGGAGGTTTCCCCTAGGAGCGGGAAAGAGTTGTTTCATTCAGTTTTCTTTGGGGGTTTTCTAAATAGTTTGAAGGATGTTCATCCCTGTCATCCATACATGGAATCCACTCTTGTTGAGTAGTGGTGGGATTCAACCCTGTCAATTATTGGATATCTTGGGACTTATTGGATTCCTAACAGGGGGGATAACGATTATTATGAACTGTGAGAGGAGTCCGACTGATGTGGCCGTGGAAACTGTAGTTAGTGATATTTTTCCTACATCTCTTGGTAGGTTCATTTTGTTGGGTTCTCTAAATAGGAAAATATATAGGATGCCTCTTGTGAAGTTACGTGAGCATGAGATTCGTTGTCATTGTCGTGTACTTCTATTATACGTGTTAGGGAAGTTATTAGGGTCCATGAGTGACACTAGTCACTATGTCTACTGGTGTTCTTTATTGATTTTACCTGTGTCCAAGACTATGATTGGCGAGGCTTGTTGTTAGATGATATGTATGTAATGCTAACTACTTAATCTAGGGGAGTTTTGTGGAACCTAAGTGGCTTGGCATATGTGATTAAGGTAAATTTCCATATGATTTGCAATATATAATTAAATTTTATTTACAATCATTAGTTATGTTAGTAATGCTTCATGTGCTTTTGTTTTCATAGTTCTATGCATACCTATGGCTTGGCTTACGAATAATGTGGAGTTTATGTCTTAAAGGAGTCTAAAATTTCCATCTGATGTGGTTAGAGAACTATCGTACCTTCGTTGATATTACCTCCCAACTCATCCAAATATCTTTTTACTAGTGTGACTGATGATGTGATGAGGATTTTCATTTTCTATCCTTGTGCACTTCTTCTTACTGATATTCTAAAAATGTTGTAACATGATCTTTTAAATTGATGCTTTTCCATTGGGGAACGATCAATCTTAGAGGTCAGTCCATGAGCGGTGTGTAGAGTCATGAGTCCTAATATAATCTTATTGGCGATGCTTGATCCGTTTTGAGTATGATTATGTATTTTATCTTAGAGAGTGAGTGTCTTTCCAACATTATTGGGAGGTAATCGATTAAGCTAATTCTTCCTCTAGCGAATATGCATTTTTTGTCCCAACTATTAGAGGAGGAGATGATGCAATATGTTGGTGGTTAGCATTACTTGGAATTTTTATATGAGAGCATGTTGTGTGAGCTATTTTTGAAGCAAGTTATGTTCACAGCTCCCCTTGAGAGTCCATCGGGTAGGAGAGTCCAACAGGAATATATGACATCTTATTATGGATCAGGTGGATTGTTTGATTTTATTCTTAGGGATGGATATCCTGGTAATGTGGAGGAACTTACCGATGTGCTTTTGACTTATTCTTTCACTAATTTGTAGGGGAATATGATGGAGGCTCTTGTGTCACAAAATGTAGGTGGTATGGATGAATTGGCCATTCCCCATAGATATTTGCTAGAGAGGTATACTATTTTATTTCTTTTCTTCATCATAATTTATGATAGACATTATATTGTATTGAATTCATTTTTTTCTTCTTATTGTTTCGGTGACTTGTGGTCATTCGTGATTACTGAATGAAGCGAACCATGGAGAATTCAACTTTGATGATGTCTCATATGCGGGAGGAATTCTTACGCTTGGTGTTGGGGGTGGCCGAACCCAAATAAGTAGGTGTAGGAGAAATAGTGACAATGGGAGTAGTGGTAGAGAATCTAGATTTATTATATGGTATGGAATTGATTTACCATGGGCCTTTATGATGAGTGCATATTTGTGAATTTTATGTGTGTTGGTAAAGAATCCAAATTTTGGGTGAAAATATCCTGATGACGGGGTATTCCACAATTTTCTCTTGTGGGGGCCTTTCTACGAAGGCAAAACCATTCCTAACACTTTAGAGGTGCTATAAAAGAATTATTTAAAGTTGGTTTATGTGTCGTATATTGATGTCGCAAGCAAAGAATGAATATTTACACATTTATATACGTAGCGTGCATATTAATGCTCTTTAGGAGAACATAAATGAGTTTTAGCTTGGTTTATTTTGCATAAACACGGGGATAACTGAGCGGGGGTACGGGCATAAAATCTTGTTTTCATTTAATAGGCTATAAGGTTTTGAAGTAGTCAAAACCCTTCTTGAGAAGTGATGGGGAGTCCCGTCATTACAAATCTATATTAGGGGTACCAAGAATATTTGGCAGGAGTATGGGTCAGAGTAAACTATAGAAATACATGTCGAACGACATAAGTAGGGTGTCATACAGAAGATATATTGTGTAAATGGAAGGGTGTGTTGATTTATAAAAGAAGGAAACTCCTTGGGTATAAATCACATCTCTCTCACTACAAAAAAATTGCTTTTTAGGAAGGTAATCTAGAAATCCCAAAAGATACTCTATCTATCACAAATACTTTTTAGGAAGGTATTTGGGACCATTCATGGGGGTTTTATTAATATGGGGTTTAAATAGTTTTTGAGACATCAACAACCATCTTAAAAATGATTTTTCTCGTCTCAAAAACTCATCATTTATGGAACCTTTTTTAGACGATTAGGAAGTTGTCTTTAAGAAATATTTTTGGGACGACTGTTGGCCATCCTAAAAAAATGAAGGGATGTCAAAAACTTGGCACCAAAGTTTTAGGGGCGGTAAAATCCGTTCCTATTAAACATCATATATAATCCCAAACAAATACCTATTAAACATCATATATAACATCTTGGCACCCATTTCAACATATCTCAATTACATGCTTAATAATTGACATGACAACTCATTGTTCATTCTACTTTAATAAAAGTTCATACAAATAAATCTCTCTACACAATCAACACGCCTAACATCGTGTCTACCAAATAATTAATGGTAATAATAAAATTTTCAAATATGGCACTAGTCTCATTAGCAAAAATACATAAAACCCGTCCACTCCTAACATAAAATGATTTCAGCAAAGTAAACATACGATATTGAGGCATATGACCTCTAATAAAATGACTTCAATGATTTGTGTGGTCTACAAGAGATTTCCACATGCAATAACATTTATTTAAACAAAGAATATTTTTTAGTAGTTATTACAAATGACAATCTTTAAACACATTATCAAATTTGTATATCTTCTTATTAATCATATTTAAAAATAATTAATATATATTTTTTAAAATGGGTCGAGTCACTATTTTTTATTCATGAAAAATAACCTATTTAAACATCAAAATTAACTCAAAACAACTGAAATAATAACCTCATTAAACGAGCAATAAATTCCCACCACCGGAAGTGGAAATTTCACACTACAATTCAATTAGCATCAAGGTTTATATTTACAAGGTAATGATTGAATTCAATCACTATCATTGCAAAAAAAAATTGACAGAGTCTACTTTTTTTATTTATGAAAACCAACATGTTTAAACACTAAAATTAAAAAAAAAACGGTATCAACAGCCACAACAGTGTAACAAGTAAATTGTACCAATATCATAATGATAAATGTGTGTTATTACCTAGTGGGTATGGGTCGCTGACGTACTGGAAGCATGATTAGGGATAATACTCTGAAACAAACTCCGTATTTCACTTCTCATGTCAGTTTTTATCTGTAATAACATTTGTTAGTAGAAAATCTTTAATTCTTCGACCAATTATCAATGTCGAGAATATCGATCTTCAATGTCTTATCGGTGTCGAGCCTCTAGATCTTCAGCATCTTGTCGATGTACATTCTCTCGATCTTCAACGTATTTCTTTAGCCAATTAATATCTTCCAATAATGCATGAGAGGAACTTTCTCGTGTTGATGATGACCTAATAATAACTCCCTTTTATAGCCATGCCCCCTTGTTTTAATATATGCTTAAAAATCTTACTCCTCACTTTCAGATCATTTCTCTTATCTTTTGGTAGCTCATTTAGTCGTGTTCTAAGCATTGCCTACCAATTAATCATATATTAGAAATTAATGAACGTAATTTAAATCCGCAAGACCATTAATTATTTTTAACACAAAACAACATTTAAATAAATTTCACCAAATAGTGTAATAAAACAAAAAAGCCAATCAACAGTCATATAGTGGTCCCTACTCTCCTTATCGTACTCCCCTAGCAGCCATATAACTTCCCACTATTGTACCTCCACACCCACCCTTTGTTCACACCACATCAAACAGCTATATGGTTGACTCTGTTACCTGATGGGTTTATTCAACACGTAGCAATTTCTACTGTACATTTTTTATATTTTAGTTATTATTATGATACTAGGAAAGGGGTGTAACAACCATGATCTTATCAAGGGTGTAATCTAATTGACTTTGTTGTCTTGTTTTCAACGATAGCATGGTGAGTTCCATTTTCTCAAGATCTTATGAAGTATTATTATTAGTAAAATAAGTATTTGGCATCGAATCGGCCATATGGAAGATGATGGTCATCCTCCCATTTTTCTTTTAGCCGAATGTGCATAATGAGTTATTGATAGTGTGCCTTCTGTCGAGGGGAATAGGATGGAATCAAACATTTGTTCTTATGGTTAATAATATTACCTTTGGGCTTATGAGACTTAGATCTTGGGTCCACAAGTAATCTGAATGTATTACTATTATGGTCATAAATGGAATATACTTGTAAGTAAAAAATGATGCTGGTAATGAGGCCTAAAGGGTCAAAATCTTCTTCATCCCACAATATCATGTTAACCTTGAGTTCTTATTGAGGTAGAATTTTTTTTTAAATGTTAACCTTGAGAGGCAATGAAAAAGAAATGACTCATTTTTAATGAGGTCCTATATTCCATCCCTAAGTATTATTAGTTTCCATTGATATTATCAATTGGTCGGTGTTATTTACAGTTCTAATTAGCAAAAGGGTTTAGTAGAAAAGGATCAAGAAAGGGATATGTGTGTGTGTATATATATATATATCCCTCCCTATTGTGATTAGGGATACTTCCTCTATAAAAGTTTTAATCTTGGTATATATCCATCCCTATTGCGATTAGGGACACTTCCCCTATAAAAGTTTTAATCTTGGAATATATTCATCCTCCATTTTTATTTCATGGGGCTTGTTAATTTATATAAGGAGCTTTAGTAGGAGCGCATATATCATTAGTCGAAGAAAAATGTGTTAAAACTCTGTCTAGTTTTCACATAACGAATTAACTTATTATCCTTTTCTAATCATTGACACCTAGGAATTTCTAAATTAGAGGTATTCTTTTATCTCCTACCCTAAGTGCACCAGGCCCTTAAAGTGAGGGATGTAATTGTTATGAAATTGCTCTTCGTATACCATCTTTCTTTGTAGAAAGTTGACTTATTACTCCTTTAAGGGAAATTATGTAATTATAATGAATCTTTATTACTCAAACGAGTTAGGAAGCTTCCTTACCCCTCGATGGGTTCTTGTTGTACAATCTTTAGATTTCACAAAAAATGTTAGTCCAAGTTTGTATGGGAGCATACTCAATAGCGAGGAATCACATGAGTTATGCTCTATACAATGTCTGTAGGAACATATGGTCCATGACTTTTCCTTTATCCCGTTGAACTTTCATGAAGTAGATTTTATCAATGTTTCAAGTCTTTCAATTTGACAAATCGACTTTTGGGTATAAGAGCCATTATATGTTTCCTAACTCGTGGAAGAACTTTTTTAGTAGAAATTGGCCTACAAGCCTCCACCTCTTTCTTGAGTTTGTCATCATCGATGGCTGATGAAGTTACCGTGTTGAGATTAATTTCTTAGATTGAATCATCCTTAAGCTCTTGAGGATGGGCAGCATATAACTAGCATACGATTGGTGTTATGGTTGTATAAACCCACTGATAATCTGTAGGATGGTTGTCTTTGAGCGTGTGATGTTAACGAATGTACAATGGGTTTCTCCACAATCCTTTTAGATGTAGAAGAAAGATAATTGGAATACCCCGTATTTTTATGGCTTTTAAAAATGGGATTTATTAAATTTAATTTGAGATATTAATTTAATATTATTTTGAAAATTTATTTTCAATATTTACTAGCGTGACGTGAGTTAGTAATTATTGGGAATTTATTGAATATTACTAGATGAGTAAAGTAATACATTAGATTGATTTTATTAAAATTGTCACGAGTGAATAAAATAGAAATTATGGAACTTTAAGTCGGGACGCGCCTATGACGTGTTATGACTAAATTATTATTATAAAAGTGAATAAATTAGAAGTCTCCCATACAGTCGTTTTGAGTGAGCGAAAGTGTCCGGAAGGGTCGAGATAGTTAGAAAAGTGTAGCGGGGGTTTAGTTTGGGTATCGGGGATTTTTTTAGGCCTAATTGACATCCCCGGAGGGTATTATAGACATTTTGTATTTTTGGGTAATTAAACCCACGAATTTTCATAGTATATATTAGTCATTTGGAGTTGTCTCTTAGGGTTAACAAACGCAAAACCTAAGCCCAACCATTAGAGAAGAAGGTGAAGAGATTAGAGAAGAAGGTGAGCATATTAAAGAAGAAGGTGAAGAGTTTCCAAGCAATCCAAGGCCTATAACTCACCCGATTGCACCACCACCACCACCAAAATGTAGATTGCACGAGGAGGAACACAACCATATATTTTTGTCAACAAATCAGACCCTTGAATCCCAGGCAAGTATCTATCTTGCTGATTTTCTAATTGGTATTCCTTCCATGTTAGTCTAGGAATGAAAATCATATGTTTTAATGGAAGAATTATATGTTTTAGAAGAGAATTTATTTGTTTTAGGGAGAATCCATGTAGTCTGAGATCTTCATCACATGTAGAGGATTACCCACGAATTTATTATGATATTTGGGAAGAAAATTTGGATTAATATAGAGGTTTATGATTTTTCATGCAAAATTTGGTTTTATAAAGAACTCTGAGATTAAACCCCTTTTTGATTAATTCGTTGAGGATTTATTGATGTTGTTACGTTAGAACTTGTTTATATATATTGCTTATACATTTGGATAACTTTGATGGGAGTTTATGATGAAATTATATAGGGTTGGAGGGGTTAGAATGAGTGAACCCGTAGGTTGGTATTTGTAGTAAACTGGGCAAGAACTGCTTGATCGATCGATCGACCAAGAGCATCGATCGATCCCTCCTGAAAAAGTGCATATTTTTCTCCTATTTGTTTAATCTGGTTAAGATATGTAGGAACCCTTGATTATTATTTATGGAATATAATAGGTTATGAAGATGACCAATAGGGTCTAAGTTTACTCCGTTGAGTGAAATTAATATGATATAAAATTGTGGGCTAACGGGGAGTTATTTATACATTGGAAATGGTCACACTCGTGAAAGATTTAGACTAGAAGGTAAGTAAGGGTATACCAACTAAAATTTATACTTAGTGAGAGAATACTTCGAGAGATGAGGAGTAAGTATGAAGTAAACTGTGAATGAGAATAAAAGAGACGAATCCATTATGCGAGATAACTGAGTAAATATGTGCTAAGAACGAATGATACTAATTATGGGTCGTGGGTGAACCTAATTTGGAAAATGTGAATATTTATATATATGACTATGTGACTGTGCATATATTATGTATCTGTATAAGAAAAATCATATCCGGGCTACTTGCTATCACGTAGGTTTCTTTATTGGGACAGTCTTATCTCGATTGAACCTTTATAGGGCATATTGACTTGTACCTTAGAACATAGGATTTCTTGGTACAGGTATCTGAAAATGATAGTCAGATGGTCCTAAGAGACGTGAGGGGTATGTGCTGACCGCTTAGTGACTTGGAATTATGTTTCACCTCCATTTGTATGTGTATTGTGTTAAGACAGTTCAAGAGTGATTCCGAACTAGTATCTCCCTTAGTACGACTGATGCGGGGACTTGATAGTTGTGTATGCCAGCACCATAGATTTTATATGGGGTGCTGATAGTATATATGTATTATATGAGTGATTGGTATATATATACATATATATATATATATATATATATATATGGAAACTTTATACTGTGAGGGTAAGTAGTTAAGTAATGAATATTTGCTTTAGCTTTATAACAAGTGTTCGTCAATTTGTAACGGTAACTAAGTGGTTCTAAGTAACGTAAGAATATTAAAGAAAATGATTTTTTGAAACTAAATATTATGGCCTTAGTACTTCTCGGGATAGAACTTTATGGGAGTATAAGTAAGATAAACTTATGTGATCAGTAGTATAGTAGGCATGCACTCTAGATGAGAGGTGATAATTCTTAAGAGAGTGTCGCGCACTTACATGGTGGTTATATTAGCCAGTAAGTATTTTAAATACTTGCTGAACTATTTTTAAAACTATTTTACACTCCGGATCTAACCCGTTTTCTGTCATTTCTTTTTCTCTTGTATATATATGTATGTATTACAGGTACCCAGCCACGGGGGCGTCATGCTTAGATTCTTTGGATTGGACATGCTACAGCTTATGTGGGAGTTGCAGGACTTTACTTTAGACGACCTCATCATTTATTTTGTTCTTACTTTAGATCTGCTTAGTTAGGGCATGTGTCGCCCGATTTCCTATTCCGTTTGGATTTTGTCAGAGATTTATGTTCATTTATATTTTCGGTATTCAGTACTCCTTGGGAGTTAACTATTGTCAGGGTGATTTCATTTATGGTTCTTAAACTTGGTTTGGATTATCGAGATGGTTTAATTCTTATGTGTTAATTGTCATCCTTAGTATTTATGTGATTCTTAAACTGTTGGTTATTAAAAAGGTTTTTGTAATGGAATTTAATAAAATGAAAATATGAATTTAAATTGTTTTAACACTTCGTTTAATTATTTAGGGTGCTTAAAATTGGAAATGTTATTTTACGACAGTGATGCTGAGTGTGAACCAACCTTTCACCTTGATGTTAATTTAATAAAGGACTGATCACCCGGTATTTAATTAGGCGGGGTGTTACACTAATCACGATGAAGTTTATCAACATTATTTGATTTGAGAATGCTAATGCAATTAGTTTGATCATAATTACTCGAACATAATTGTAAGTCCCCAAAATATAACTTGCTTGCGCGGAATTAAGTTAAGGATGAATGCAAATCAACTATCTCTTTTTGAAAACTCTTTTTCAATTTTATCAAACCAAGTTGTGAACAAATTAGTTTAACCCAATTTTATCTTGTTTAACCCTAAGCATGCATCTAGTGATTAAAGCAAGTAAAGTTAAGTAAAGATACTCACAACGCCGGATGTACAAGGAAAAACCCAAAATGAGAAAAAACCTCGGATGACCCAAGTCAAACAATCACTATGAATAATGGTTTTATAAAGACATATTAGCCTTACTCAATGACTCGATCCCCATGGGTCTTGATGATCCTTCTTATCTTCTACCGTTCTTCAATTGTGCCCATGTAGAAATTCCGTCTTCCACGATGCTCGTTCACAACACTCGACTCCATGAATGTCTCGGTGTCCACCGATATGGCTTGATACGTCTACGATGTCAAACATGATATTCGTCGCTTCTCCACCGCAAAACCAGCAATCATAAGTTTTCGATGATGAACAAAACTGAACTTGGTGCAGCAAGGATCACATAAACATTTGATAATCAAAGCTCGGATATTTACAAACTCTAAGGATGTGTTTAATCCTTTGAAACCTTAGAAAACATGTGCAAATTGGTTTCTGGGTCGTAAAACTATTTTTCCAAAATTCACACCCTTCGAGGAAACTAGACACCTTTATTTATAATAAAATTGAGTCGGTGTCAGAATCTCATTTGAACGAGATGCCACGTCGTTCGAATGACATCAAATGTCGTTTGAACGATGTCGTCACATAGAGTTCTTAATTTAAATAGAGTTTTGATTAAAATCAACTCTTATCCAATTCTCATGTCCTTATCTGATATAAGCGAAGTGTAAACAATTAAAACACTTCAAAACATTTTTCTTTTAAAAATAACATCCTTATTTTAGAAAATGAATTTCGAGTTTCATTAACATTATGCATTCATACCTGTGGGATCTCAGAATGCAATTAAACCTTGAAGACAAGAAATTGCACCAATTAAACTTCGGCATGATTAATTCCATGTAGCTTTTCCACAACGTCTTCAATTAATCTTCGATACGTCATAGACTTATGGGATCATATAATAAAAGACTATATATGACTCAAACATGTTTTGTTCCAAGAATAAGTCAAAACTACATTAAGACTCAATTAGAAAGTTGGTCCTTACAAATCTCCCCCTTTTACTATTCTGGGACAAAACCAATAGTGAAATGCCTAAGCTGCTCCGTAAATCCATATGATGCCTAAATCCCATCCCATAAAACCCAAAATTAAAAACACATCATTAATATAGGATAAGGTTTTTCAATAATGGACCAACAAGTATGAAACTTTATCGAATGTCTGAATGTGATGTAGACTTGAAATCTCATATCTCTTAAGCTTACCTACGCACATGACAAAAAAATACCCAGTGAAGTATGGAGGAACAAATGATATAAATTAATATGAAACTTTTAAATCCGAATCTTTTGTTATGTGAGTAAACATGATACCAATATGTGAACAATATAAAACTCACAAAACACCCCTACATCACAGATATCTCTCCTCCTTTTTGTCTCGAATAGACAATCCGGTGAAAATATAAACAAATCTAGCATGCTATACCAATATGATACCAATTTGAATGAATTAAAAGTGAAGCACATCTAGATAAATAAGAAACAACTAGCTAAATATGATCAATCAAGGGAAAATCAGTAGCTAGCAAACAATGAATCACACAAAAATATATCAGTCTAGACAGGTGTGATGAACGAACCAAATGCAACAAAATATGTCAATGATCATAGTAAACTACATAAATAGAAACTCAGTACCAAAATATGAATCAATATAAAGCAGGGTACTGAAACAGAGTAACGACCTGAAAATTCAAACAGGTTGTCATTCGAACAAGCCAGGAATGTCACTCGAACAAGAAGCGACGTCGCTCGAACGAAACAGTAAGTCTTTTGAACGACATACTCAAAACTTCACAGTATCCCCAGAAAATCAAGCAGTGTTTCCCAGTAGAAAAACAGATCAGAAAATTCAAACTGGAAGGGGATCAAAATTGCGAAATAGTAGTAGAACTAAGAAAACTAAGAAAACTCATAAACAAAAAAATATGGGTAACATTCCAACATAGTATCAATGTGCCTAAACATGAACATGGAATGAATGTGCGTGAATGAAAACAAATGAATCACCATTCCAACACATTGAAATGATCAAGAAGCTCTAATCAATAGCAATTTATCATCAAACTTTAATATAGCCATATGTGATAACTAAAGTGTGAGCTTAATGAACTACACAAACATCATGCACGCGAATCCAAAATTTTGATGATTCTATAAATAATAGCGTCATGACACGAATTTTCAACAATAGGATTCTTTGTGCAAAACCCGTTTAAATTTGTTAATCCATCCAAACTCCCTCAATAATATATCATATTTTTCTTTTGAATGAACTAAACTAATTTGGTCCATTTTTGTCATATGATTCTTTTTATTTCCTTTTGATTTTTTTCGAGGCTCTTTTAAACGATGGCTTTCATGATGAGTAAAATTTACACTCTCACAGCCCTTTCTCGTACACTCATCATATTTTCAAATTAAAAAGCTCACGGGTAAATGGTTATTACATGCACACCTTTTCCTTATGTCTACTTACGCATAAATGACAAAATTGAGATAAGAACGTCTCACAAAACTCAAAAATGCAAGAGTAGTCAAGCATCCATATAAACTTGTGCATGTGTACAAGATGGCATATATACAAAGTCAAATCAAAACGCATATCAACTTTGAAACAATCCCATAATACAATGGTTATCATTATAAGAATTGATAATAATGACCAAATGTCCTAGCCACATGGATAATGGAAGGAAGGAGGGTCGTCCAAGCACACCAATATGCCACATCAAACATGTTAACTCAAAAACAAAACAATTTATAAATAAATGAAAAATATAATACAAAAGATAAACATGTCATTACACTAGCAAATTATAATTCATGTTGCAAGGGCTAGCGTATGACAAAACATGCAAGCTACTATCCATAAGAAATATCAAGAGAATAATCATATGAGTGCATGTGATAATCAACCAACGAAGCATTTAACATCTCCAAAATGGATTTCCTAACCCAAACCGGTGTATACCTAACAAAAAGGGTTTTGGGAATCGATGAGACACTACGTTTAAACTTCCTAGGGTCTTTTCTAAGATCAAAACAAAAACTCCTAAGGTGACCTTTCCTACCACAATGAGAACATATGAAAACATGACGAGTAACGAGACCTTTAGGTTGACCTTTTCTAACCCCTTTCGTTGTGGTTGATGCTCTAAAATAAACTATGGTTTTGGCTTTGACATTCGAACCACTGGAATAGGATAAGCCTCTACCATCACTACTCGAGTAAGTTAAATCATTTTTCAACTTCAAAACTTTTGACTCAAGAAAATGATTAGACTCCTCAAACTTTCGAGACTCCTTCTTTAAATTTTGAATTACCCCTAAAAGGTTATCTCGCTCCCCCTCAATATGAGTAAACTTATTCCTTAGAGTCTTCTCACGTGCCTTTAATTCATTAATCAAATCATTTTCATTAATGACACAAACACTTGATTTTTTCAAATTCTCCAACTCTCTCATTAATCCAAGAATTCTATCATCACTCTCCTTTTTGGAAACTTTTAAAGATTCAAAATTATTATATAAAGATAGAAACTTCTCACGAATCATATCTCTTTGATTTTGAAACGTTTGAAAATATTCAATCATATTTTTAAAACGTGAATTTTCTTCCTCTAAAACTTTAATTCGTTTTGCAAACTTTAAATTCAACGGATTTAATTCATTAAAACTTTGAGAATCCATCAAGAGAAAACAAACAAACAAAGAGTGAGAAATAAATCAGGAGTAAAAATCAAACAAACACACACAAGGATCTACACAATAAAATAGTATTTTTTAGCTCTGATACTAATTTGTAGGTCCCCAAACTATAACTTGCTTGTGCGGAATTAAGTTAAGGATGAATGCAAATCAACTTTCTCTTTTTGAAAAATCTTTTTCAATTTTATCAAACCAAGTTGTGAACAAATTAGCTTAACCCAATTTTATCTTGTTTAACCCTAAGCATGCATCTAGTGATTAAAGCAAGTAAAGTTAACTAAAGATACTCACAACGCCGAATGTACGAGGGAAAATCCAAAACGGGAAAAAATCTCAGATGGCCCAAGCCAGACAATCACTATGAATAATGGTTTTACAAAAATAGATTAGCCTTACTCAATGACTCAATCCCCAATAAATTGGAAAGTTGGTCCTTATAATATTCCTTGGTGGGATCATCTGCTATGGGTTGGGAGCATCACTATTCTTTATTCAAGAATTTGACATGGACTGATTCTCACTTCAAAGTGATGTTTACGGTGACTTGTATTTACCTTTCTTTATCATTATGTTTAATTTGGCTAAAGATTAGGCAAAAAAAAATATCATAGCTATCTTATAGTTTTAAACTCATTGATGGTTGCTTTCAATGGTCATACTAAAGTGGAGAACTAAAAATTGTAAAAATATGTGAAGTTAAGAAGAGAAATTCAAAGTTAATAAGAGGCCATGAAAGTATAAAAAAAAAACCTCTAGCGCATGGAAATTTATCTTATGCCTTTTTTTCAATGGATAATGCCTTAAAAGGATCTAAGGGGGAGAACCAGACACATGGTTCGTCATTGCATCCGAAGGAACTAATTTTCTTAGGTATTAGCTTCCTTGTGAGGAAAGAGGGTGTGGAAGGAAACCATATAAAATGGTTACCCTCTGGTAAGAGGTGGATCGTTCCATGAATAGTGGGTATTCTTTTCAATATAGATGCTCATAGTGATAATTATGACCCTATAGAGGGAAATAAGAGATTTTTGAGTAATGTTCGTATTTGAGTTGAACTTTGGGAAACTTTTGATCGGTTCTCATCTTATTATGGGGAAGAAGACAATGCTATGTGCAGTCTCTAAGGGGAATCCAAATTTGTTTCAGGGTCTAATGACATTGTCCTTAAACTATGTCGGATGTTTTGATGTTGTATAAAAGCATTTTGAAATAACAACAAACATGTTTTGAATATGTCTAGCATTGATCATGACATATATTAAGGTTCATAGAAATATTATTGTTAGTTGGCATCATATTAGTGTCATATAAGATAGGCTTGAGCTGTTAGACAATATCTTTTTATGAGACACTTAGTCTCCCTTAAAAGGTTTTAAACCAAAGGTATATTTTGTTTTCAAAAAAGTACAAGGTTTGTAAAAGTATGAGGGAATTTGGGTAAACGTCCAAATGAAAAATGCACTAAACCCTAATTCATTCAATCTTTATGTTTCCTTACAAGCTTATTCAGAGTAAAGGAGAGTAGGAAGGTTTAGGCTGAACTATAAGATTTTCAAATGGGTAGGATGAAGTTCAATGCAGTGTAATCAAAAGTGAATAATATGTGGCATAAGCGTGCTTGTGAAGCGTTTTTCTGAGGATAAACTAACATGAAAGTGTTGGAGGTTGTCCTAAGAGTCAATAATACGTCATAAACTAAATTTGATTAAATCTAATGCATTAGTTGATTAAAATACAAAACAAAAACACACACACGAATAGCCTTCCTTATTTTTCATTAAACATCGTAACTGTGGACATAGAAACAAACTGAGGAGATAAAGCATAAAATACAGATTTTTTATGATCTTTAAAAAAAATCGGTGAAAACAAATAAGAAAAGGATATGCAGAACTTGTTGATTTTGGCTCTCCTATTTTTTCAGTTTTGGTTTATTTACAAATTTGCCATTTTGGCTCAAATCTATAAATACAAGTGTCATTTCTAGGTTTTGAGAGAGGACAAGTTTGAGAGCTATTTTGTGAGTTATCAAAGCTAAAGAGTGTTAGAGCTCCCATTTGAGGGGTGAGTTCTTGTGAGGTTGTGAGTGACTTTCTAAGAGAGATAAATTGTGTGTGTGTATAACCTTTGGGTTCCTCCATTTATCTATAGAAAGAAGAAATCCTCCTTGGTGGATGTAGCCCAAATTTGGGTGAACCACGGTATATCGTTGTTGTTTTACTTTGATGATTGCTTGTATGTTCTTATTGTCTCTTCATTGATGCTTGGTTGAATTGATTGGGAGTTTGCACACTATTTCATTTTGGGAACAAGGTCTTGGGTGTTTTCCGCACACCAAGTGTTTGATAAAATTCCCGAGTGAGTTTTATCGTCTTGGTCGCTAGAGATAGTCTTGCTTTAGCGCAACAAGTGGTATCAGAGCTTTGGTTGCATTGTTTGCCCGGTATTTTTGGTTCGAGGTTGAATCAATTTTGGCAATTTTGGCATAGCTTTTGCTTTTGTTCCAAATGACGGAAAATGTGGAGAGTACTCGAGAATCAACCGCTACGAGCGGATTCTCTAAGAGATGGGATCCGAGTTATGGATCAAGTGGCTCAATGAAGACGGACATGAAGGCTTTTGATGAGAAGATCAATTTCGGGTTATGGCAAAGACGAATGCGAGGCGTTCTTGTCCAACAGAGGTTGCAATTAGCATTGTTGGGGGTAGAGGGACGACCGGTAGGCATGACCGATGCCGAGTGGATTGACATTGATCAAAGAGCGGCTTCGTGTATTGAGATGCTTATCACGGATGATGTGTTGAATAACGTGATAGCGGAGACCACGGCTAAAGGCATGTGGGATAAGCTTGAAGAGATTTATTTGGGAAAGTCGTTGTCAAATAAATTGTTCCTCAAGAAGAAACTCTTCAAGCTTGAGATGAAGGAGGGTGAGGATATGATGAAGCATATCAACGTTTTTAATGCCTTGATAAATGACTTGAACCGGATAGACGTTCAATTCATTGAGGAGGATCGAGCATTGTTGTTGCTTGCATCATTACCCGATTCATACGAGCATTTTGTGACCACGCTCATGTTTGGGAAGTCTACGCTCCGGTGCAACGAGGTTGTGCAAGATATTCAATCTCATGTCACGATGAGAAAGAAGGAAGGTGGAGGTGACGGGTATTCCCATAATGAAGGCCTTATGGCGAGAGACGGAAGTGGGCAAAATGGCGGGAGGAACTCCAACCGGGGATTTAATGACGGTAGTAGGTCTAGATCGAGAGGTGTTGGTGGTAAAGGGCCGAAATGCTACAAGTGCCGGGAATGGGGTCATATGATCCGAGAATTTCCTTTGTGGAGCGACAAGGTTAAGGGCAAGGTTGATTCCGAGAGGGCAACGGTAGCGAGTGCGAATTATGAAGATGAACTTGGAGAACTTCTCACAATCTCCAAGGTTAACTCTCTTTCCCAAGATGATTGGATATTAGATTCGGGATCGTCGGATCACGTTTGCTCCAAGAGGGAATATTTTGAGACTTTCACAGAAAATGGAAAAGGTTCCATGTCTTTGGCTAACGGAGAGAAGGTTTCCGTTGAGGGTGTCGGGACGGTGAAACTCAAGATGTTCGATGGGGTGGAACGCACTTTGGGTGGTGTGGCCTATGTCCCAAAGTTGCGAAAGAATTTGATATCCATTAGCCATTTGGATTCCAAGGGTTGCCGGGTGTCGTTGGCGGGTAGAGTCTTGAAAGTCACACGCGGTTGTATGGTCCTAGCGAGGGGAGAGGAGAGAGAGGGGTTGTATCGTCTAAATCAAACTTCGAGGAAGATTGGGAAGCGGTGTGCACAAGTGATCGAACGTTCGAGGCATGTCTCGTTTGTGAACGAAGTGGAGACATTGGGTGCTAGCTTTCCAAGAGTAGACGGTAGTGATGGGAGAATACCTACTAGTGGAGGGGATGGATCGAAGTCCCCCTCCAGGGCCAATGGGTGATGTTGGCCCGGTTTAGTTGCACACATGCATTGGCCGATTCGAATCGAGGAGGTGTAGGACTGTGATGGATTCGAGGTGTGTGTAGCTAGTTCAAGGAAGGTCGATGAGTTATTGTTTGCGAGCATTGGCAAACGGGAGTTTTTCGTGACAAAGACTTGGTATATCTTTCGAGGGTGAGATTTGGAGGGTATGAGAGGTGAGGAATTTTCCCTCTCATCCGTGGTTATTTCTCAAGGTGGAAGATGGTGTTGATGTGTTTGAATGTTTCGTGTAAAGAAGGTGTATGCTATATGTATTGTGTGGGGGTGTACTCACCGGGTTACATGAGGAGAGAGCTTCACCGTATGGTTACATGGGAAGCATTCAGGGGAGTTCTTAGTTTAGAACTTGGTTCCTCGGCGGGTGGAGTCGTTTGGAGTCTTGGAGTGAAGACTTGCGGTATCTCACTTCATGGTTGAAGTTTGAGGTGGCTTAGCGTCGGGTGGAGCGTATTGGCTTGTTAGATGTCGGGATGATCTTAGAGCGGATTTGATGTTTGCATTCCGAGTTCGGTTGGATCGTGAGGATCGCCTGGGGGAATCGCATTAGCTTGGTAGATGGTGGGACAGTCTTCAAGCGGGTTCAATTTCAGCATTCTAGAGATTGGTTGGATCGTCAGGATCGCCAAGGTGGAGTTTGTTGATTTTGGCTCTCCTATTTTTTCAGTTTTGGTTTATTTACAAATTTGCCATTTTGGCTCAAATCTATAAATACAAGTGTCATTTCTAGGTTTTGAGAGAGGACAAGTTTGAGAGCTATTTTGTGAGTTATCAAAGCTAAAGAGTGTTAGAGCTCCCATTTGAGGGGTGAGTTCTTGTGAGGTTGTGAGTGACTTTCTAAGAGAGATAAATTGTGTGTGTGTATAACCTTTGGGTTCCTCCATTTATCTATAGAAAGAAGAAATCCTCCTTGGTGGATGTAGCCCAAATTTGGGTGAACCACGGTATATCGTTGTTGTTTTACTTTGATGATTGCTTGTATGTTCTTATTGTCTCTTCATTGATGCTTGGTTGAATTGATTGGGAGTTTGCACACTATTTCATTTTGGGAACAAGGTCTTGGGTGTTTTCCGCACACCAAGTGTTTGATAAAATTCCCGAGTGAGTTTTATCGTCTTGGTCGCTAGAGATAGTCTTGCTTTAGCGCAACAGAACTAACTAAGAAGAGATCCATGTTATTTGATAGATCTCTTGAAGTAATAGTATGTTCATTACACCTCAAATGTAGATACTGCGCATGTTTAAATTGACGAGTTGATGTGGAACCACTTTTTAGACTAATCAAACTATTAAACTAGTGTAGACTATTTTCTAAGACTTGTAAAACGTTTATGGGGCCCCCTCCGGTCCTTATGTGACTTCGTCTATGCTTATTAACATGAGGAAAAGTTGATCCATGATCAATGAAAAAAAGGCATAAGTTGTAGTTAATTAGAACATTCTTGTGGTACTATCCTACCTAACAGAACATTCTTATACCAATATCTCTTAGTAATAATACCTTGATTGGAAAACCGAAGTTATGAAACTTTGAAACAAGAAAACTCAAACGGGAATAATAACATAAACATCAAGACAAATTCCACTCCATAATATCATGACTTACAAGTACTACACATTCGTTAGCTGAACAAGTTTTTGAACCAATATAATAAATAAATAAATATATGTCTCAAAAATTTCATACCAATATTTTGATTTACTTCTTATACCTAGGCAGTGAAACATTTGAGTGGAGTGTGCAATGTAAGCATTAGCCATGATAGATTAGATCATGAAAACTTATCACTTTAAATATTTCTTACTACGACATACATTAACATTAAAAACTTCAAAAATTAAAGACTTCAAAATTGTTATCTATTCACAGGGAAAATTTAAAAGTTTAATGATTCAAAAGAAAACTGACCATTGTACTGTTGATCTCGGAATGGGTACCTCTGATTAGCCCACAATGACTTTATCTCTTTTATAGTGAAATCAATGGTGTGATCAAAATAATGCAAACCAAACTTATGAGAAGCATAACTAAGAACATTAATCAACTAATATGTATATAGCAATCAAAATTGGTCATTTTCATTTTGTGTTAAAATAATGCATAAGCATCATTATCTACAAAAGGTATGGTGAATTTTCCTTGCCTAAATCCATTTAATTTTCTTTCCTATGGTGTTGAGATATGTCTCCATGGAGTGCCATAGAAGTAATGCTACTTGTCAATTCTATTGAGACTTCCCATCTTATTTCGTCCGTGTAAAAAAATGGTCTTCCCACCCTTAGCATAGACCTGGAAATTGATTAAAATAACCCTTTTTTATATTTACTCGTTCTATTCTTCCATTACAAATCCCCACCAAAGTATGAAATTATCCTTTTCATTTGCATTCACTAAAATGGCTTTCAAGTACGACATGAAAACATCATCATACTTTTGGAAATGCTCATATACATCATAACCAACATTATATTCAGAACTTTATGAAGAATAAAATGGACAAACACGACAAATATGAATTTCCCTACTACATATGATGAATTAACAACTAATTCTAAAGTTGTCAAAGCCCAATGCTTTACTAGAGCGCCTATTGCATATGTAAGCTTAACCGATAATCATCATGTTGAAGTAGTAATATGTTGTCTAAGAGTATTTTGTGTGTGAATTCTATAAAAACATTGAAAAATACAAGCTTCTGCATCATGTTCTTTCAGTTTAGTTAGGTAAATGGCATGGTATTGTGAATTGAAATATATTTGTAATACTATAAGTTATTTTCTCACAATCCCATCTAAGTATGGCATTGAGATAAAATAGTACAAAAAATCACCTATTATCTTTATGAATTCAATGTTGTAACTTGAAATCATAGGACTAGCTAAAATATTTGAAAATGAAAAACTATCATGAAAGCTGTAGCTCACAGTCAAATATCCGTAAATGAAAAATAAGTGCATCAGGGATGGAGCCAAATATGAAAAACAAAGGGATTTTGGCACAAATAACCATAATCTATATATTCGAACTATAACTCATAGAATAAACTTAAATATATTGTTCAATTTGAAATTTTTTAATACTAAATTGTGTATTGGCCTTTTTCTCTATAATACTTGCATAGTAAGAATATGATGAATGGTTATAGATTATGGTTGTTTGTGCAAATTCGTATTAAAAAATATGATGAGTGGTTGTAACTTATGGTTGTTTATGCAAATTAATATTAAAAATATGATGAATGGTTGTAGATTATTGTTGTTTGAAATTTTTTAATACTAATTTGTTTATTGTCCTTCTTTTCTATAATATTTGCATAGTAAGAATATGGTGAATGGTCGTATAACAAAATGATTCATCAATACTACAATGATTTCTTCATTTTTTCTTTTCCGAATTACAAAATACAAATACAATAAATAGAATCAACAGAGGAGAAAAAATATAAAATATAAACAACCCATTCACATGGGTGATACATGCACAACTGTGTAAAATTAACTTATAAGAGCAAACAAACACTTTCAATTGTTGCAAGACCTAATATGACTGTTTGTAAGAAAAAAAATATAGTAGAGTAAAATTCAACAATTCCACACTTCACTTATTACCTCAATAAAAAAAATCAACAAACAAAATGTAAAAGTTAACCCACAAAACAAAATAAAAAATAAATATACCCGAATAGATCTTCACCCATTGTTTAGATGGTCAGATTAAAACCAACCACAACTTTAAATTAAGAACCTAATCGACCGCTGCATATTCATTTACTACAAAGATCAAATACATAAGCAGAGAAACTCATTTCTAAAGCTTAAATCAATTTACATTGAGAAGTAGAACGGCAGGGGGAATCAATGATTAGAGATTGGCTGTGGCGTGTGAGGGAAAAGAGAGAGAATGTCGATCGAGTGGAGCCGTGGAGAAGATGGAGAACAATCGGCTTGGAGATAAGAAAAAAAGAAATTCCCTTCCTTAATATTTTTTTGCCTTTTATTTTTTTATGGATAATAACAAGTTGAAGCAGGAAGGAAAATTCTAGGAGGGAACCCAATTTTTTTAGCCGTTTTAAAAGGTGTACTATTTGGGATAACCACTAATAAGTTGTCCCTTTAATATGACTTTATAAGACAGACAATACAAGTGTTTTTAAATACTTTTAGTTCTTAAGATGGTGGATTATTCCCATCCCAAAAAGTATACTTTAGAGACTTAAATTTTATTCGTCTTAAAATCTTCCGTTCCACTTTGATTTCAACTGTAATGGCCATGGCTCCAAATACCCACCTAGATTTCCAGCGATAATAGGTGTTCTTGTTATCTTTCTTATACAACCTTTGTGCTATTAAACAAATAAACCTTGGGAGGATACATGTCTTGTTGGGGTGGTGTTCTCAAAGACTTAATTAGGGTATGTTTTGACCAGTTCTACGTTTTTAGTTCCTAAAGTATCACATTTATCATTTTAGCTTAGACGAATTCCGGCCAACATAAAAGGAATTTTCTTATTTGCTAGGGTATCCCATACATTATCTCTTGGCATTAATGGAATGTGTTACTGGTACTCCTATTGGAATATTTTATATATTCCAAATAATTTAAGGTGGGCTCACATATTAAAATGGTAATTGTATTTGAGATTCAATTTAAAATTGGGCAAATGAAGTGATCTAATTAGGTAAGCTCAAAAGACATCAACAGTAAGTATGGAATTCGAAATGTGTGGTTACCCAGAAGCCGCCAACTAGTTACTCAAGAGTCATGTTACTCAAGAGTCACCTATTAGTTACTCAAGAGTCAACTAATTAGAATTTACGGGGTTCTAATTAGATGTCTATTTAATGAAGGGTTCTGGTCCCCAAGGCTAATGCACTCAAAGACTCTCCTCCTCGTTCCCATCAATGAGAGAGAACTCATAGAGATAGGGATTAGTCTATGTAAGACCTCCAACCCACTAGTCTCAATAATCACTATGGATTCAGGTACACAGTTCCTATAATTCCTTTATAAGGTAATTTCGATAATCTAATATGTTAATGAATTTTATTTAATAGTATAAAAAGTGGTATCAGAGCTTCTTCATATTAGATTATTAGGATTAGTATTGTGATTGTGATTTAGAAGTAATTTTTTTTAATTTATCATACATATCATCTAGTTAGAACCCATATGACTTTTAGGATTCTATGTAGAATTTATGTATGATTTTTGATAATTTTCATAATCACAGTCCTAAATTGATTAAGGATTGTTAATCTAAGGTGATTTTTGATTTTCCTCAAAAGGGTTTAATTCATAATCGATTTGGATGGATTAATTCAGTTATGTTCAAGATTAATATGAGAATTGTTGAAATCTTGATTCAGAATTTTGAGGGACGTTTTCAACGACATATTTCGTTTTCTTATTCAGAATTTTACAAAATTTTGGTGGTGACCTGAAAACGTCAAAATAAACAAAACCCATTGTAAACAATGGGCACCACCTTATCTCGGCGATTTGACATCGTTTAGACCCCTAAAATGCGCTTTTGTCATTTTTGGTAATAATGTCAATGCTAATAACTCTTGCTTTAAAATTGATTTTGTGATTCATAGAATTGGAGAGTGATCTTGAAGAGATTGTTTATGTCACTGTAGTGATAACTCAAAAATTTCCATTTTGGAAAAATAAGTGAGCACTCAATTCAGTTTTTTGGGGGAATTAATTCTAACTCAATGTTTGTGGGAATTCTTTCCAACTCAGTTTTTTTTTTTTGTGAGAATCATTTTCAAATGCATATTTTGGGGGGTAACTAAGGCAAGTATAAAATTTGGTGGACCAAATACTTGCATATTTAATTAAAAAGTCATTTGGTTTCAGATTTTTAATAAAGTTTGATTCCATTCGTGGTATTTTCTCAAAAAAAGACCAAAATTATGTTATATCTTGAAATGAATTAATTAAAGTAATATGTTGCCAAAGTAACCTCTATTGCATAGATTAATTTATTTTGAGATATAAAAATGATGTTAATGTATTTATTATTCATACGGTTAATAATCAGCCCAAAGGAAGATTATTATTTGGCTGAATAATAAATATACATGAAGAATTAAATATGTGATAATTTTATAATTTTCATATGGACAATTAATCGACCCAAAGGAAGGTTAGTTGTTTGTACAATTAATCAGCCCAAATGAGGGTTAGTTGACCGGATTTATTATCAATAGTTTATTCTGGACTGAGAGTACCACTTACAAGTTAATATTTATGTTCAAAGACTAAATATTAATGTTATGCTAGGACTCTTATTGATGGGCCCACCATTCCATCACTACAGTTATATAAAATTTATGTTATGCATTTATTAATTTATTTTATTATAATATGCCATGATATAAATTTTAAATTGGAGCTTTTGTAATTTATTTATTCTTTCGGATTAAGTTACTGCTTATTCTGTTAATATTATTACCAATATGACTTCAATTCATGTGCTTAATGGTACAAACTTTAAGAACTGGAAAGAGGACATTCTTATAGTTTTTAGTTGCATAAATTTAGACTATGTGATGACGAAGGAACAACCCCCTCCTCTAAGGTAAAGAGAACTTTGAAAAGTGGTATCGTTCTGATCGCTTAAGTCTAATGATGCTAAGGCGCAATGTTCTAGAAGATTTCAGGGGCGGTGTGTCCGATGAGGTAACTACCAAAAGTTTCCTTCAAGATATTGAATTACATTTTGCAAATAAAGAAAAGGCTGAGACAAGTACGCTTTTAGCTAACCTTATCCAAATAAAGTATAAAGGCAAAGGAAACATACGAGAGTACATTATGGAGATGTCTAACATCGCTTCAAAAACTTAAAGTACTAAAGTTAGAGCTATATGTTAACTTGCTCGTGTATCTGTTATTGATCTCTCTTCCTGCATATCATGGACAATTTATAGTGAGTTATAATACTCAAAAGGATAAATGTACTCTTAATGAGTTCATTTCACATTATGTGCAAGAGAGGAAAGGTTGAAGCGAGAAAAGACAACTGAAATTGCTTATATTGTATCTACCTCAAGGAACATAAAAAAGGAAAAGAACTAATGATAAGGGTACTGCAGTTGTAACATCACAACCCAAACCTAAAGTTCAACAAAAGAAACAAGTTTAGGGTTCAAAATTTTCTTGTTTCTTTTCAAGAAACCTGGGCATGTGAAGAAGGATTGTTCTAATTACGCCACATGGCATGTAAAGAAAGGTACACTTCTCACTTTGTTTTGTTCTGAAGTTAATTTGGAGATTCGGGTGCTACTACTCATATAAGTATGTCTATGCATGGTTTCCTGTGGAGCCGATTGCCAAATGATGGTGAAAGATTCATCTATGTGGGTGATGGAAAAATAATTGAAGTTGAAGCAATTGTGACCTTTTGATTATCTTTTGAAACCGGTCATTTTATTAAATTAAGAGAGACTTATGTAGTACCTTATTTTAGACAAAATTTGGTTTGTATTTCTGTTTTCAAAAAATACAGTCATTCTTGTTCACTTGGAAATAATAAAGTTACTCTCTTTCTTAATTCTACTTTGATTTCGACTGGTTCTTTAATTGATAAATTATATTTATTAAATACCAATGCTTCATTTCATTAAACCTTGCAAAATTAAAATTAACTGATGAGAATTCCGTTGCTTCGTGGCGCAAGTGTTTAGGTCGTATCTCCAAAAGGAGAACAGAGAGACTTGTGTCGGATGGAATACTTCAACCCCTTAATTTCACAGACTTTGATGTATGTATTGAGCGTATAAAGGGGAAAACAGACAAACATAAGGAAATTAAGTGCCAAAAGGAGTTATGATGTCTTAGAATTAATATATACTAGCATTTGCGGTCCATTCCCTACAGCTTCATGGAATGGCCAACAGTATTTTATCACTTTTATAGACAAATATTCTCATTATGGGTACTTATATTTAATTCATGAGAAGTCCCAAGATATGGACGTGTTCAGTCCTTGTAAGCCGAAGTTGAAAACCAATTAGGCAAGAAGATTAAAGATGTCAAATCAGACTGGATATGACAGATCGGGTGAATAACGTCCAGAACCTTTTGCCAAATTTATAGAGATGAAACATAACGTTTAAGGACGTGATAAGAAGTATGATCCGTCCTTCTTCGTTGCTAGAATTACTCTAGGGAAAGTCACTTAAGACTGCAGTATATATTCTAAGTATAGTACTTTGTACAAAAGGTAGCTAAAACCCCTTATGAACTATGGATAGGCTTAAAATCTGTCATTTATACATTTGGGGGTGTCCAGTTGAGGTAAGGCCTTATAGGCTAATTGAAAAGAAACTGGACTCAAGAACTATTATCTGCTATTTTGTTTGGTATAATGAACGGTTTAGGGGTTTTAAGTTCTTTGATTCCTCAACTAAGTCCTTTTCGAGACTAAAAATGCGAGATTTCTTGAGGATGTTGAGTTTGAAGGGGAAGATACGGGTAAGAATAAGAATGTTGTCTTTGAAGAGGAATCAATTGCTCTCCCAAACATTATTCAGCCTGCTGACAGTGTTAAGGAGACAACAATAAGGACTTCCCTACTCAAAATATAATAATTATTCCAGAAGAGCAAACTCAATAACCTCATGAGTAGTTATAGATCCTTTTGATTTAGAGCTGCATCATCATATGGATGTTAAGATGGCTTTTCTCAATGGTAACATTGAGGAAACCATGTATATGGTGCAACCCGAAAACTTTAACACTATTGATCCAAAGTCTATGGTCTGCAAACTCAAGAAATCCATATATGGTCTCAAACAAGCTTCCCGTAAATGATATCATAAGTTTTATCAAGTCATTATCTCATATGATTTTAGGTTAATGAAGTATATGACTGTGTATATCATAAGTTCAGTGGAAGTAAATTATCTTCCTTGTGCTCTATGTGTAGCAGCAATATAGGCTTATTGCATGAACCTAAGAGATTTCTAACTAAAAATTTTAAAATGAAAGATCTTGTGGATGTATCTTTTGTATTAGGAATTAAGATACACCGAGATCATTCTCGGGATGTCCTTGGGTTATCATAAAAGAGCTATATCGAGGAGGTACTCGCTAGATTTGGCATGAAAGATTGTGCACAAGGAGATACTCATATTGCCATGGGAGATAAGTTTAGTCTCTGTCAATAGCCCAAGAATGAGACTGAAAGTAAATAAATGAAAAAGGTTCCTTATGCTTCAGCTATAGGGAGTCTTTTGCATGCTCAAGTATGTACGCATTTGGAATATGTGTACATAAATCGGTATATTAGGCCTATATTTGAGTAACCCTAAAATGGATCACTAAAAAGCAGCCAAATGGGTTATGAGGTATTTATAGAGAACAAAAGATTACATACCCATCAGAAGTCAGATAATTTGGAGACCATTGGATGTTCTGATCTTGATCTTGTGGGTTACCAAGACACTAAAAGATTCACTTATGGCTATATATACATGTTGTCTGAAGGTGTTATTTTCTGGTGGAGTGCTAAGCAGTATCTCATTGCACCTTCCACTATGGCAATAAAGTTCATAGCCTGTTATAAGGCAACAAATCATGCGATAAAGCTGCGAAATTTTGTCAGTGGGCTGCATATTTTTGGATAGCATTGAAAGGAAACTACAGATATATTGTGACAATAATTCAACAGTTCTATATTTGAATAACAACAGAAGCTTATTGAAGTCTAAGAATATATACATTAAGCTTCTTATTGTTTAGGAAAGAGTTCAGAGTAAGATAATGTCTATTGAACATATAAGAACAAACTCCATGCTTGCAGATCTGCTTACTAAAGGCTTACCACCCAAGGTCTTTCATGAGCACACTGCTCATATGGGTATTGTTCAGTTTAAGGATATTCAGTTTTAGTGGGAGTTTGTATTCGGTTTAATGTTCTTTCATTTGACATTACTCAGATACTTTATGTATGTTTCAGTTTTCTGCAGAATAAATTTGATGGTATTTTCATTTTGTTGTTTACTCTGAATTGTCTTTTAATTGTGGTATAACATAAGGTTTAAAAGACTAAGGTTTGATCTCACTACGGAATAAAGTTAGGACCAATTAGAAATAGGCATGTCTGAGATCACATTGCATGTAATTTCCATCCACGCATCCATACTTGATCTATGTCGTTGAATATATTTGGTGTGGTGATCATTGATGGATCGAGTTACCACAAAAATGTAACGAAGGTCGCTTTGGTCTCATACTAGTATAGGAGATGGACGAGATTGACTCGGGAGATGTCTTAAGAATAGAAAGCAATTTGGTGTGCACATAAGGTTATTGAATATAATTACATTCGGAATTATTATGTAGCCCAAGTGGGAGATTGTTGGAATATTTTATATATTCCAAATAATTTAAGGTGGGCTCACATATTAAAATGGTAATTATATTTGAGCTTCAATTTAAAATTGGGCAAATGAAGTGAGCTAATTAGGTAACTCAAAAGACATCAACAGTAAGTATGAAATTCGAAATGAGTGGTTACCCAAAAGTCACCTACTAGTTACTCAAGAGTCGTGTTACTCAATAGTCACCTATTGGTTACTCAAGAGTCACCTAATTTGAATTTATGGAGTTCTAATTAGATGTCTATATAATGAAGGGTTCTGGTCTCAAAGTTAATGCAGTCAAAGACTATCCTCCTCATTCCCATCAATGAAAGAGAACTTACAGAGAGAGGGATGAGTATGTGAAAGACCTTCAACCACCTAGTTTCAATCATTACTATGATTTCAGGTACAGAGTTCCTATAATTATTTTATAAGATAATTTCAATAATCTAATATATTGATGAATTTTATTTAATATTCTAACAACTCCAAGAAATATATATTGCCTTTTGTACATATCCAACATGGTTCGGATATAATGCTAGTTATAGAGGTCATAAATGTGGACTGTGATGGACCATTCTTATACAGGAGTCGAATAGGTGCGATGATTTTTATTTTTTACTGCATTCTTACCTTAATGGACCGATGCGATCGTGATTCATGCCCTGTAATGGATATGGCATGGGAATAGTTTTAGTAGAGACGGTAAATGTCCTGGATGTGGTTAGGCCTGTAAATTGAGCGCCCGAGGCTCGAAGCCCACCCGTTCGGCCCGCTATTTTCGGGCCGAGCTTTATTTGAATTTGAGCCGAGCCGAGCCTGAGCCAAAATTTCAAGCCCGAATTAATTTCGGGCCGAGCTTGAGCCGAACTTTGCCAAGCCCGAATTGGGCCCGAAGCCCGAACTTCATATTTATAAATAAATAAATAAATAATTTATATAATATAACATATTTTTGTTAACATTGTTTAATTAGGTTTCGTTCTTTTATTTCATTTAGTACTTTTAAAAAAAAAAATATTTGTTACAATACATTAGATTACATGTGATTTTTAATTTTGTGATTTTATTGTTAATCTCATTATGGGTATTTGATTTAATAATTTCTCAAGTCATAATAGGCCTTTGGTAGTGATCGAATTTTGCTAAATGTATGAAATTTAATAGGCATTTGTAGATTTTCACTCTTATTTCCCTTGTTTTAATTTAATACATTTCATAATTATATATTTTATTTCATGAAATATCAATTATATTTTAATGTGTAATTTTTTCCATGATGGAAATACAAGAAAAAAAATTAATTCAAACTTTTTTAACAAAAAAAAAAATTGAAATCGGGCCTGCCCAAAATCGGTCCCGAAGCCCGTAATACTTGTGAGCCGAGTTCGGGCCTAGGTGGGAAAACATAATTCGGGCCGAGCTCGGGCTTGAGATTGGGTATGTGAGTTCGGGCCGAGCCTGAGCAACCCCAAGCCCGGCTCACCCAGCCCGATTTACAGTCCTAGATGTGGTGTATCAAGATCTAAAGACGAATCTGATGGGAAACCCCATAATGGTGCAAACGTGTCTTTTGGAGTGCTTTTAATTGGTGTTTACCCATACGTGGGTTAAAGCCATGACTTGAGGGTTCCTCCAAAGGATGATAATATCTCACGATCATACGATTATGTTGGAATGGTCATGCTAGTTTGCTGATATTGGAAGACAATGGATTCGTTGGGTTTTTCCGCGGTGGGAAAGGACTTATCTTATCATTTGCATATTTTTAATTGTTTTCTTTCAACCAAGTGTCCTTTTGCTATCCGTCTCGTTTAATGAGGAAATTTTACTTGCTGTAGGGGCCTGATAATTCATGGGATCAGCAGGGTTTTTCTAGTAGAGTTAGGTATCCATAGAGTTGGACTATTTGTTGTGGTTGTGGGCGGGTATGGAAGATATCCATATTAGTGTTGCGCATACTTATTATTGGGCTGCTGAGAACTTCTCTCAGTTACAACTGGCGCTTTGTCATTATTGCATTTATAAAACTCAGAGGGCAACGAGTTTGAATAATAGTTAATGGGTTGACCTGTAGGTGCGTCTAGGGAAGGTACTTCCCTTGCAATCCGTTTTATGCTACTTCATAATTCTTTTTTCTTTAGTTATCCCTTTGTGTGTAATAGAAATAAAAGCTAACTAGTTGTAAACTCGCGCGATGCGTGGGTTGTGCAATATAGTAAGGGATGTTAAACGAAAATGTAGTTAATTCCTAAATCAATTAGTTTAATTGTGACTATATACATTTTAGTTTAATATAATATAATATATTGATTTTGATGATTCCAAACAAACCTTTATTTTAATAGTATGTAAATACTTCTAAATATAAATATCATTTGTCATAATATTATTTATTTGTTATATATATACATTATAAATATCATTTTTTATAAGAGTGTAATTGAGATACATGTACTATTCTTTTGTTATCATTTTTGTAATTATATATTTGATTCATATCATATTATCTCTTATATACAGATAAATCTTTTTAACGTTTTTATATATATATATATATCATTCCCAAATAAATAAATAAATAAATATATTTACGTTTTTTTTAACAGCAAACCAATCTTTATTATGAATATTTAAAAGATTGTTTAATATCTATGTATTTTTTTTACTCACTGTTTTTTTTAGTTATACATATTTATTTTTGTGTGTCAATCTTTAAAAGATCTTTTTTTACTTGGTGCTTATGTGCTTACAGTTTATATATATGTATATATTCTGCGTTTTTTTATCCGAATATCTGTATGCATGTACAGTATCTGTAAGAAAATTAATCTTCTTGAATGCATAATATATGCATGCGTGTATATACAATATTTGTTACGATTTGACATTGGCTTAAGTGTATTGCCTTGTTTGGCTTCTCTAATATGGCGCCACATGTCCTTGACATGACTTTGGCTTCTAAAGATTTTGCAAAAGATATTTATTTATCTGTTGAAGAGTTGATCTCTTATGGCCGAAAGTCACTACTGAATTGACTGCCTATAAGACTTAGGCCAGTACAAGCCTCATTAGCTGGCGTCCTTACCAAAGGTAGACAGCTTCATCAGCTGGCGTCTTTACCGAGGGTTGACTGCCAAAAGATTTGGCCTTAAAGCTTTTATACCTTTTATAGGCTGGCGTCTTTACCGATGTGGATTGCCGTTGGCTTCCACCGAACTTAGCGTTTTCTTTGTGCTGTGAGATTTTTTTTGTAAGGTCACTTCTCTCTCTCAAGTCAAATCAGTCCATTTTTGAACTGTCGTTCGTCCCCCCTTTTTTTTTTAATCTATCCATACGATTACCTACACACTTTGCACATAATCTGACGAAGTTAACATGCATTTTCTAATCACTTAAATTAATATACAAATTCGACAACTAGACATTAGTTTCTCAGTTACCTTACTTCAAATTTTGGTTACCCCGTTTCAGAATTGTATGGACTTATTTTAGAAAGCTGCAAACGGGAGAGTGTTGGGTTGCTAATTTGCAGATCATAATGAATTTTATGATGCGTCAAAGTATTCTATTATTGTTGTTAACTTAGTTTTTTAAGTACTATTTCCCATGTGCCACCATAAGTTATGTCAGTATAAATTTTTGCATGCACATCCATCATTCAGAGTTGTAAATTTATTTTCAGTCCAACACTTTACATTTATACATCAGTTTTGTATTTTATCTCTTGGACTAACAATCTTTTTGCAGAAAATATATGGGTTATCTATCAAGCTATTTTTCAAATGACATATATTTTCAGATGTCTATTTCCATGCTACAACAGCTATATTTTTATGGAGAAGATAAAAATAAAGATTTGCATATCAGACTTGCAAATCATTTTTGAAGCTACACCATCTCAGCAAAATCAGGAGCATTTAATGCTCAAAATGCTTGTGTCTAACAGCTAGTTTCAAAAGACATACTTAAAGCTTTCAAGTGCTGCATTGAAGAAAAATAAGAAAGAATATGAGCAAGAACTAGAGAATTTATTAAGAGCACTGAATTTATTATTCAGCTATTTCTACACATTCAAGAGAGCCATAAATTTTGTTATCTACTCGATCATTGAAGAAAAAGATTAGTGCCTACTTGAACATCATTTATTGAAGTCTCAGAAACTCAGATTACAAATTGTATCTTAAGGAGTTTCAGTATTTTATTCTGTACTACAAAAATTCAGATTTGTTGTGAAGCTTTGTTGAAGCTTCGGTTTGTACCGGTAATTGGTTCCTACCCGTAAGTGGGCCACGGGGTTTGAAGCTCGGTGTTAGCTTGCAAACAGTTGTACGCGGTGGTTTGATCATACCCGCAAGTGGATCAGATTTAGTGAAGCGCAAAGGAGACAGGAGCTCTAGGCGCGTGGACGTAGGCCGGGATTTGGCCGAACCACGTTAAATTTTGGTGTCTTTTATTTTCAGCCCTTTTATTTATTTGCACATGCTAGCTTAAGCTAATATTTTCAGCACACTATTTTTGCAAATTAATTAAATCCGAAATTTAATTTAATTAATATTTAAAAGTTAAAATAATTAATTTTTAAATTAAATAATCTATTTCAGAATATCACTTTTTTTTAATACGAAAATTAATTTAATATTCCTAGTGTGTTAAAATCTGCAATTCTAGTTGTTTAAAATTAGTTGATTAAATTTATTTGATATTGTTATATTTATTCTTTACAGTTTTATTAATCTGAAATTTGTCCAAGTGATTGAAATTTAATATTTTCCTAAAATCTTAATTTAACTTAAATTTTTGTAAAAACTCAATCCACCCCCCTCTTGAGTATAATCTGGGCAACAAGGGAAATAAAAGAAGCCAATGGAAATATGAAGAAACAAAAAAAAATAACTGAGCAACAGAATAAAAATTCGTAGTCGTCAATCTAAAACATCATTTAAATAAAATAAATAAATATTATCACGGTTCGATATAGAGAGAAATATTAATGTAGAAATATAAGATAGTAGTAGAAGGCAGTAGTTGACGATTGAAGTAACTGTTATGTCTACTATTTATAAATAACAATTGTACAGAATTATGAATTAATAATATAATTACTGAATTAAAACAGAATTACAGAAATGAAACACTTACTTGAATTTGCAGAAATAATATAAGAATAAAAGAATAATTCGAGCCCTGTTAAGAACAGTCTCCTTAAGACAATTTATTCCCTCCAATGTGCTCCGAGGTTGATGAATAATGTCTCCCAAGATAGAACGGATTTTCCAATTAATTATGTAGCACAACAATAATTAATTATAACGAACTCAAATTATGTGTCTCATACTCAACAACAACGCAAAAGATGCAATGCAGAAAAAGAATTTTTTCTGAAACAGAAATGAGAAATGACAGCACTTTTGGTATGGAAATGGAAGGAAAAAGGAGGAGGGAAATTTTTCATTGTTAATAAAAATGGAGGGAGGCATCTGTATTTATAGCAAAGTAGTTGACGGTTGGCACAACTGTCAAAAACAGTTAAACGAATTAACTGTTGACTGTTGGCAATAACTGCCAATAGTTTATTAATTAATTAATTAATTTCGTAATTAATTAATAATTAAAGCCCGGAAAGTTAAATAAATTCGGCATAAAAATGTAGGAGATTTTTATAAGCCCAAGCCCAAGCCCGAGCCCGAGCCCGAGCCGAGCTGTCGGCCGGACGGACGCGCGCGCGCGCGTGGACTTTTGATCGAAAGTCAACCCGTCCATAGCTTAGGTCATCTCCCCTTCAAAGAGTTGGGATACCCCCAAGGCATCCAAGCCTTAGTCCATACTTGGGGTATTATTAACTCATCCAAATTCCACTACTCTTCCAATGTGGGACAAGAGTTAAAACATACCCAATTCATTAACTTTCATTGCTTTGTGAGTCACTTTGGGGACATATTTATCATTCATAACTTATTGAAATTGGACATATGAATATACCACGTTAATCTCCTTGCGGAGGTGAACGCATTCGTATATGGTCCCGCAATTTTCGTAGTGTGGGCCCCACCTAAATTTGAGCTCAAAGTTGCTCAAAAATCTATCCAGAAAAATCTGGACAGCTTTATAATACCCAACTCAAGTCCAATTTTTCAACAATCCCCCACATGAATGATATATCGCTATAAATAAAACCGAACAGATGCTAATGCAGATGCAGACACAAGTTGAGTAAAACTGAAGACTTATTGCATCGGGAGAAGTAGCCTAGTGGCCTTGAACTTTCCTTAGTGATATACTATCGGATTTACTTGGTTAATCAGTAGACTTCACGCCCTTGAACCGTCAACCGTTTTTGTAAACCTAGACAACAGTATTCACACAACAATTCTTCAACACAATTGGTTCTCACATTTGTGTTCATTTTGGCCGTGAACACCACTTGGTTCCGCAAGTATTTTAGAGAATATGCCTGTCATTATTCTCATAGAAGTGCCCCCCTTCTTACTCACGTAGGTGACTTCCATAAAGAGTATTCTGCAATACCCCACTTAGACATACTAAGATATAGATGTCATTAAAAGCATAACTTATCCTAATTTCGCGGTAGATATGCACTGTCTCATATTTGGAATGGATAGGATTAAATATCCTCCAGTGCTTACTGAATACAACGTAGTTCGGTTTGCCCATTGAACCTAGATCTTGGGATCTCCAATCAGCTAGGTTGGGTTGCCACTATATTGATTCTTATTTATTTATAGGCTTTAGACCCATTCCTCTCGATGATCTTTCAACTTGCTCTCGGTTTAAACCTTTCATTAGTGGATCCGATATATTATCTTTTGACTTTACAAAGTCAATTGAGATAATTTCGTTTGAGAGAAGTTGTCTAACGGTATTGTGTCGACGATGAATATGTCGTGACTTTTCGTTATACATGTGATTTTGTTCCCTTCCAATCGTTGATTGGCTATCGCAATGTATACATATTGCGGGCACAGGTTTAGACCAATTTGGAACATCCTCTAAGAAATTTCAAAGCCATTCATCTTCTTCTCCAGCTTTGTCTAGTGCAATGAATTCAGATTCCATTGTCGATCTAGCAATGCACGTTTGTTTTGAGGATTTCCAAGATACGGCTGCACCTCCGAGGGTAAACACATACCCACTCGTAGACTTAGAGTCTTTTGTATCAGATATCCAATTTGCATCACAATGTCCTTCAAGAACAGCTGGATATTTTGAGTAATGCAATCCATAGTTTTGAGTATATTTTAAATAACCCAAAACTCTCAATATTGCTTTCTAGTGATCTCTTCCTGGATTACTCGTAAATCGACTTATCTTACTTATTGAGTATGCTATGTCCGGTCGTGTACAATTCATGATATACATTAAACTGCCGATAATACGAGAATATTCTAGTTGAGATATGCTTTCACCATTATTCTTGCTAGATGTAAATTTACATCTATAGGTGTCTTGGTAGGACTAATATCATACTTCTTGAATTTTTCAAGTACTTTCTCTATGTAATGAGATTGAGATAATATAAGTCCATCCGATGTTCTAGAAATTTTAATTCCTAATATAACATCGACGATTCCCATATCTTTCATGTCAAATCTACTACTCAACATTTGTTTTGTAGTTTTGACAATTTCCAAGTTACTACCCATGATAAGCATATCATCAACATAGAGGCATACGATGACATATCCATTTTGAATGTATTTAAAGTAAACACATTTATCGCATTCATTAATTTTGAAACCATTTGATAACATTGCATTACCAAATTTTTCATGCCATTGCTTAGGTGCTTGTTTTAATCCATATAGTGTTTTAACAAGCTTACATACTTTTCCTTCTTGTCCGGGAGCTTTGAACCCTTCAGGTTGCTCCATATAAATTTCCTTGTCTAGTTCACCGTTTAAGAATGCAGTTTTTACATCCATTTGATGTATTTCAAGTCCATTAATAGCAGCTATTGCTATTAACATCCGAATGGACGTTATTCTTGTTACCGGTGAATATGTGTCGAAGTAATCAAACCCTTCCTTTTGCTTATAGCCTTTAGCTACAAGTCTAGCTTTATATTTATCAATTGATCCATCGGACTTCAATTTCTTTTTGAAGATCCATTTATAACCTAACGGTTTTGAACTTGGTGGAAGATCCACTAGTTCCCATGTATGATTTTGTAATATGGATTCAATTTCACTATTAATTGCTTCTTTCCAATTGGAAGCATCGGGTAAGGATATAGCTTCTTTATACGATTGAGGTTCATTTTCTAACAAATATGTTAGAAAATTCGGACCGAAAGAAGTCAAGGTTTTTGCTCTTTTACTACGTCTTGGTTCATCCTCTATTGATTCAATACGTTGATGAGTACCACTTGTAGTAGCTTGATTTGTCCTTTTAGAAGGACCAGATTCTCGGGTCATGTTATACAGGAATTTATTTTCAAAAAATGAAGCATCCCTTGATTCAATAACCGTATTTACATGAATGTCCGAAATCTCAGATTTAGAAACTAGAAATCGATATGCACTGCTATTAGTAGCATAACCGATGAATACACAATCCACGGTTTTTGGCCCTATTCTTACCTTTTTAGGTTTAGGAACCATCACTTTGGCTAAGCACCCCGACACTCGTAAATATTTATAGGAAGGTCTCCGACCTTTCCATAATTCATAAGGTGTCTTGTGAGTCTTTTTGTGAGGTACTTTATTGAGAATGTAATTAGCAGAAAGTAAGGCTTCCCTCCACAAATTTTGTAGAGCTCCTGAACTTAATAACATTGAGTTCATCATTTCTTTCAAAGTACGGTTTTTGCGTTCAGCAACACCATTCGATTGAGGAGAATAAGGAGCGGTTGTTTGATGAATAATCCCATTTTCAGAACAAAATTTCTCAAATGGATATTCATATTCACCTCCTCTATCACTTCTAATAGCCTTTATCGTTTTGCTTAATTGATTCTCAACTTCATTCTTATATTGTTTAAATGCATTAATAGCCTCATCTTTACTATGTAATAAATATACATAGCAATATTTTGTGCAATCGTCAATAAAAGTAATAAAATACTTTTTTCCACCTCTAGTTTGAACAAATTTTAAATTACAAATATCGGTGTGAATTAAATCTAAAGGTTCAGTCATCCTTTCAATAGAATGGAAAGGTAATCTTGCTAATTTAGATTCCACACAAATTTCACATTTATGATTTTTATCAATATTAAAATTTGGCAAAAATTCCAAGTTAATTAATCTACGCAATGTATCAAAATTAACATGTCCCAATCTAGCATGCCAAATATTAGATGACTCAATCAAGTAAGAAGAACTAGAAATTTCATTCATCGAAATAGATGTTTTAGGGGTTACAGTAAGAACATTGAGTTTAAAGAGCCCCTCATTTAGGTAGCCCTTTCCTACATACATGTCATTTTTAGACAACACAAAGCGATTAGACACAAACACAAGCTTGAAACCATTTTTATTAAGGAGAGATCCAGAAATCAGATTCTTTCGGATATCAGGCACGTGAAGAACATTGTTGAGAGTAAGTTCCTTTCCAGAAGTCATTTTCAAAGCAATCTTTCCTTGTCCCACCACCTTAGAAGTGGAAGAATTTCCCATAAAAAGGTTCTCCTCATTTTTCAAAGGCTTATAGGTGGAGAACATCCACTTGTTTGCACAAATGTGTCGTGTGGCTCCAGTGTCCACCCACCATTCTTTGGTATTTCCAACCAAGTTACATTCAGAAACCACGGCAGAAAGATTCATATCCGCCAAATCATTGACGATATTCACACCCTCAGTTAGATTTGATTGAGGATTGTTTTGATTTTTCTTCTTCGGCTTACGACACTCGCTTGAGCGGTGTCCAGGTTTACCACAATTATAGCATTTGCCTTTGAACTTTTTCTTATTATGTTTGGAAGTGCCTTCCCCATCATGCTTTCGTTTGTTCTTCTTAGGACCTTCAACGACATGGACCTTCGTTTCCATCGGATTCTTCCCACTTTTCTTTTGAGACTCACGGTTGTCTTCTTCGATTCTTAGCCTGACCACCAACTCCTCCACATTCATCTCCTTTCGCTTGTGCTTTAGATAGTTTTTTAACAAAGTCCAAGATGGTGGCAACTTTTCAACAATGGCAGCAACTTGGAAACTTTCACTAATTGACATTCCTTCAGCATGAATGTCGTGGAGGATCACTTGGAGTTTTTGCACTTGCGAGATTACAGATTTAGAATCAACCATTTTGAAGTCCAGAAAACGCCCGACGATAAATTTCTTCATCCCAGCATCTTCAGTTTTATACTTCTTTTCCAAAGAATTCCATAATTCCTTGGAAGTTTTGATAGTGCAATAGACATGGTACAAAGTCTTGTCGAAGTAGGCCAAATTATAATTTCGGCATAGGTAGTCAGAGTGCTTCCAAGCATCGACGACAGCAACCTTTTCAGCGTCATCTCCCTCTTGAATAAAGGGGCAATCTTCATATACAAACCTGCCCAGTTGGCAGGTAGTGAGATAGAAGTACATTAATCCTTGCCAACGTTTGAAGTCAGCCCCAATGAACTTTTCCGGTTTCTCCCCGTGTGGCATAGATACGGGTGCAGTCACATTTGTGTTGGTGACAATCAGTTTCATAGGAGTGGTGTTCGTACTTTGCGATTCCATTTCTGTTTCAAAAACAGAATTTTTATCAATGATAAAATTCATATATAATGAATTAATCAAAACAGAATACAAAATTCTGTGCACCAATTTCCACCAAATATAATTCACAATAAATGAATTCCAAAAGAATTCAAATAATAATTCAGAATTAAAGTATAATATAAACAGAATTCCGTACAAAATAGAATTAAATTTTAAAATTTGTGTCACACTAATTTTTAATAATAAAAAGAATTTCGTACAAAACAGAATTATAATTTAAGATTAAAATTTTTTTAGATAAACAGATTTTAACAAGAATACCCAAATAAAATTTTATTTTCTAAAACAGAATATAAAAACAGTATAGAAATTAATTTTTGTACCAAAACTGTTTTTATTAATTTCTACAATAAAGCAATAACTTAATTCATTTTATTCTATCAAAACAAATATATTTTCAACAAATAAATTTCTGTAATAAAAAAAAAAATTTGTACACTAAAAAACAGTAGAACTATAAATTGTCTTAAGATTGTTATGTCTACTATTTATAAATAAAAAATTTACAGAATTATGAATTAATAATATAATTACTGAATTAAAACAGAATTACAGAAATGAAACACTTACTTGAATTTGCAGAAATAATATAAGAATAAAAGAATAATTAGAGCCCTGTTAAGAACAGTCTCCTTAAGACAATTTATTCCCTCCAATGTGCTCTGAGGTTGATGAATAATGTCTCCCAAGATAGAACGGATTTTTTAATTAATTATGTAGCACAACAATAATTAATTACAACGAACTCAAATTCTGTGTCTCATACTCAACAACAATGCAACAGATGCAATGCAGAAAAAGAATTTTTTCTGAAATAGAAATGAGAAATAACAGCACTTTTGGTATTGAAATGGAAGAAAAAAGGAGGAGGGAAATTTTTCATTATTTTTAAAAACGGAGGGAGGCATCTGTATTTATAGCAAAGTAGTTGACGGGACGGTTGGCAATAACTGCCAATAGTTTATTAACTAATTAATTAATTTCGTAATTAATTAATAATTAAAGCCCAGAAAGTTAAATAAATTCGGCATAAAAATGTAGGAGATTTTTATAAGCCCGAGCCCGAGCCGAGCCGGCAGGCCGGACGGACGTGCGCGCGCGCGCGCGTGGACTTTTGATCGAAAGTCAACCCGTGCATAGCTTAGGTCATCTCCCCTTCAAAGAGTTGGGATACCCCCAAGGCATCCAAGCCTTAGTCCATACTTGGGGTGTTATTAACTCATCAAAATTCCACTACTCTTCCAATGTGGGACAAGAGTTAAAACATACCCAATTCATTAACTTTCATTGCTTTGTGAGTCACTTTGGGGACATATTTATCATTCATAACTTATTGAAATTGGCCATATGAATATACTACGTTAATCTCCTTGCGGAGGTGAACGCATTCGTATATGGTCCCACAATTTTCGTAGTGTGGGTCCCATCTAAATTTGAGCTCAAATTTGCTCAGAAATCTGTCTAGAAAAATCTGGACAGCTTTATAATACCCAACTCAAGTCCAATTTTCCAACAATCCCCCACATGCATGATATATCTCTATAAATAAAACCAAACAGATGCTAATGCAGATGCAGACACAAGTTGAGTAAAACTGAAGACTTATTGCATCGGGAGAAGTAGCCTAGTGGCCTTGAACTTTCCTTAGTGATATACTATCGGATTTACTTGGTTAATCAGTAGACTTCACGTCCTTGAACCGTCAACCGTTTTTGTAAACCTAGACAACAGTATTCACACAATAATTCTTCAACACAATTGGTTCTCACGTTTGTGTTCATTTTGGCCGTGAACACCACTTGGTTCCGCAAGTATTTTAGAGAATATGCCTTTCATTATTCTCATAGAAGTGGCCCCCTTCTTACTCACGTAGGTGACTTCCATAAAGAGTATTCTGCAATACCCCACTTAGACGTACTAAGATATAGATGTCATTAAAAGTATAACTTAACCTAATTTCGCGGTAGATATGCACTGTCTCATCTTTGGAATGGATAGGATTAAATATCCTCCAGTGCTTACTGAATACAACGTAGTTCGGTTTGCCCATTGAACCTAGATCTTGGGATGTCCAATCAGCTAGGTTGGGTTGCCACTATATTGATTCTTATTTATTTGTAGGCTTTAGACCCATTCCTCTCGATGATCTTTCAACTTGCTCTCGGTTTAAACCTTTCGTTAGTGGATCCGATATATTATCTTTGACTTTACAAAGTCAATTGAGATAATTCCGTTTGAGAGAAGTCGTCTAACGGTATTGTGTCTATGACGAATATGTCGTGACTTTCCGTTATACATGTGATTTTGTGCCCTTTCAATCGCTGATTGACTATCGTAATGTATACATATTGCGGGCACAGGTTTAGACCAATTTGGAACATCCTCTAAGAAATTTCAAAGCCATTCAGCTTCTTCTCCAGCTTTGTCTAGTGCAATGAATCATATTCCATTGTCGATCTAGCAATGCACGTTTGTTTTGAGGATTTCCAAGATACGACTGCACCTCTGAGGGTAAACACATACCCACTCGTAGACTTAGAGTCTTTTGTATCAGATATCCAATTTGCATCGCAATGTCCTTCAAGAACAGCTGGATATTTTGAGTAATGCAATCCATAATTTTGAGTATATTTTAAATAACCCAAAACTCTCAATATTGCTTTCCAGTGATCTCTTACTCGTAAATCGACTTAGCTTACTTATTGAGTATGCTATGTTCGGTCGCGTACAGTTCATGATATACATTAAACTGCCGATAATACGAAAATATTCTAGTTGAGATATGGTTTCACCATTATTTCTTGCTAGATGTAAATTTACATCTATAGGTGTCTTGGTAGGACTAATATCATACTTCTTGAATTTTTCAAGTACTTTCTCTATGTAATGATATTGAGATAATATAAGTCCATCCGATGTTCTAGAAATTTTAATTCCTAATATAACATCGGCGATTCCCATATCTTTCATGTCAAATCTACTACTCAACATTTGTTTTGTGGTTGTGAAAATTTCAAAGTTACTACTCATAATAAGCATATCATCAACATAGAGGCATACAATGACATATCCATTTTGAATGTATTTAAAGTAAACACATTTATCGCATTCATTAATTTTGAAACCATTTGATAACATTGCATTATCAAATTTTTCATGCCATTGCTTAGGTGCTTGTTTTAATCTATATAGTGATTTAACAAGCTTACATACTTTTCCTTCTTGTCCGGGAGCTTTGAACCCTTCAGGTTGCTCCATATAAATTTTCTCGTCTAGTTCACCGTTTAAGAATGCAGTTTTTACATCCATTTGATGTATTTCAAGTCCATTAATAGCAGCTATTGCTATTAACATCTGAATGGACGTTATTCTTGTTACCGGTGAATATGTGTCGAAGTAATCCAACCCTTCCTTTTGCCTATAGCCTTTAGCTACAAGTCTAGCTTTATATTTATCAATTGATCCATCGGCCTTCAATTTCTTTTTGAAGATCCATTTATAACCTAACGGTTTTGAACCTGGTGGAAGATCCACTAGTTCCCATGTATGATTGTGTAATATGGATTCAATTTCACTATTAATTGCTTCTTTCCAATTGGAAGCATCGGGTAAGGATATAGCTTCTTTATATGATTGAGGTTCATTTTCTAACAAATATGTTAGAAAATCCGGACCGAAAGAAGTGTAGGTTTTTGCTCTTTTACTACGTCTTGGTTCATCCTCTATTGATTCAATACGTTGATGAGTACCACTTGTAGTAGCTTGATTTTTCCTTTTAGAAGGACCAGATTCTCCAGTCATGTTATACGGGAATTAATTTTTGAAAAATGAAGCATCCCTCGATTCAATAACCGTATTTACATGAATGTTCGAAATCTCAGATTTACAAACTAGAAATCGATATGCACTGCTATTAGTAGCATAACCGATGAATACACAATCCACGGTTTTTAGCCCTATTCTTACCTTTTTAGGTTTAGGAACCATCACTTTGGCTAAGCACCCCCGCACTCGTAAATATTTATAGGAAGGTCTCCGACCTTTCCATAATTCATAAGGTGTCTTGTGAGTCTTTTTGTGAGGTACTTTTATTGAGAATGTAATTAGCAGAAAGTAAGGCTTCCCCCCACAAATTTTGTAGAGCTCCTGAACTTAATAACATTGAGTTCATCATTTCTTTCAAAGTACGGTTTTTGCGTTCAGCAACACCATTCGATTGAGGAGAATAAGGAGCGGTTGTTTGATGAATAATCCCATTTTCAGAACAAAATTTCTCAAATGGGTATTCATATTCACCTCCTCTATCACTTCTAATAGCCTTTATCGTTTTGCTTAATTGATTCTCAACTTCATTCTTATATTGTTTAAATGCATTAATAGCCTCATCTTTACTATGTAACAAATATACATAGAAATATTTTGTGCAATCGTCAATAAAAGTAATAAAATACTTTTTTCCACCTCTAGTTTGAACAAATTTTAAATTACAAATATCGGTGTAAATTAAATCTAAAGGTTCAGTTATCCTTTCAATATAATGGAAAGGTAATCTTGCTAATTTAGATTCCACACAAATTTCACATTTATGATTTTTATCAATATTAAATTTTGGCAAAAATTCCAAGTTAATTAATCTACGCAATGTATTAAAATTAACATGTCCCAATCTAGCATGTCAAATATTAGATGACTCAATCAAATAAGAAGAACTAGCAATTTAATTCATTTAAATAGATGTTTTAGGGGTTACAGTAAGAACATTGAGTTTAAAGAGCCCCTCATTTAGGTAGCCCTTTCCTACATACATGTCATTTTTAGACAACACAAAGCGATCAGACACAAACACAAGCTTGGAACCATTTTTAGTAAGGAGAGATCCAGAAATCAGATTCTTTCGGATATCAGGCACGTGAAGAACATTGTTGAGAGTAAGTTCCTTTCCAGAAGTCATTTTCAAAGCAATCTTTCTTTGTCCCACCACCTTAGAAGTGGAAGAATTTCTCATAAAAAGGTTCTCCTCATTTTCCAAAGGCTTATAGGTGGAGAACATCCATTTGTTTGCACAAATGTGTCGTGTGGCTCTAGTGTCCAACCACCATTCCTTGGTATTTACAACCAAGTTACATTCAGAGACCACGTCAGAAAGATTCATATCCGTCAAATCATTGACGATATTCACACCCTCAGTTACATTTGATTGAGGATTGTTTTGATTTTGCTTCTTCGGCTTACGACACTCGCTTGAGCGGTGTCCAGGTTTACCGCAATTGTAGCATTTGCCTTTGAACTTTTTCTTATTATATTTGGAAGTGCCTTCCCCATCATGCTTTCGTTTGTTCTTCTTAGGACCTTCAACGACATGGACCTTCGTTTCCATCGGATTCTTCCCACTTTTCTTTTGAGACTCACGGTTGTCTTCTTCGATTCTTAGCCTGACCACCAACTCCTCCACATTCATCTCCTTTCGCTTGTGCTTGAGATAGTTTTTGAACAAAGTCCAAGATGGTGGCAACTTTTCAACAATTGCATCAACTTGGAAAGTTTCACTAATTGACATTCCTTCAGCATGAATGTCGTGGAGGATCACTTGGAGTTTTTGCACTTGTGAGATTACAGATTTAGAATCAACCATTTTGAAGTCCAGAAAATGCCCGACGATAAATTTCTTCATCCCAGCATCTTCAGTTTTATACTTCTTTTCCAAAGAATTCCATAATTCCTTGGAAGTTTTGATAGTGTAATAGACATGGTACAAAGTCTTGTCCAAGTAGGCCAAAATATAATTTCGGCATAGGTAGTCCGAGTGCTTTCAAGCATCGACAACAGCAACCTTTTCAGCGTCATCTCCCTCTTGAATAGAGGGGCAATCTTCATATACAAACCTGCCCAGTTGGCAGGTAGTGAGATAGAAGTACATTTGTCATTGCCAACGTTTGAAGTCAGCCCCAATGAACTTTTCCGATTTCTCCCCGTGTGGCATAGATACGGGTGCAGTCACATTTGTGTTGGTGACAATCAGTTTCGTAGGAGTGGTGTTCGTACTTTGCGATTCCATTTCTGTTACAAAAACAGAATTTTTATCAATGATAAAATTCATATATAATGAATTAATCAAAACAGAATACAAAATTTTGTGCACCAATTTCCTCCAAATATAATTCACAATAAATGAATTCCAAAAGAATTCAAATAATAATTCAGAATTAAAGTATAATATAAACAAAATTCCGTACAAAACAGAATTAAATTTTAAAATTTGTGTCACACTAATTTGTAATAATAAAAAGAATTCCGTACAAAATAGAATTATAATTTAAGATTAAATTTTTTTTAGATAAACAGATTTTAACAAGAATACACAAATAAAATTTTATTTTCTAAAACAGAATATAAAAACATTATAGAAATTAATTTTTGTACCAAAACTGTTTTTATTAATTTCTACAATAAAGCAGTAACTTAATTCATTTTATTCTATCAAAACAAATTTATTTTCAACAAATAAATTTCTGTAATAAAAAAAAAAATTGTACACTAAAAAACAGTAGAACTATAAATTGTCTTAAAATTGTTATGTCTACTATTTATAAATAACAATTGTACAGAATTATGAATTAATAATATAATTACTGAATTAAAACAGAATTACAGAAATGAAACACTTACTTGAATTTGCAGAAATAATATGAGAATAAAAGAATAATCCGAGCCCTGTTAAGAACAGTCTCCTTAAGACAATTTATTCACTCCAATGTGCTCCGAGGTTGATGGTTAATGTCTCCCAAGATATAACGGATTTTTCAATTAATTATGTAGCACAACAATAATTAATTACAACGAACTCAAATTATGTGTCTCATACTCAACAACAATGCAACAGATGCTATGCAGAAAAAGAATTTTTTCTGAAACAGAAATGAGAAATGACAGCACTTTTGGTATGGAAATGGAAGGAAAAAGGAGGAGGGAAATTTTTCATTGTTTTTAAAAAGGGAGGGAGTCATCTGTACTTATAGCAAAGTAGTTGACGGGACTGTTGGCAATAACTGTCAATAGTTTATTAATTAATTTCGTGATTAATTAATAATTGCCCAAAAAGTTAAATAAATTCGGCATAAAAATGTAGGAGATTTTTATAAGCCCGAGCCCCAGTGCCAGCCGAGCCGGCCGGACGGACGCGCGCGAACTTTTGACCGAAAGTCAACCCGTGCATAGCTTAGTTCATCTCCCCTTCAAAGAGTTGGGATACCCCCAAGGCATCCTAGCCTTAGTCCATACTTGGGGTGTTATTAACTCATCAAAATTTCACTACTCTTCCAATATGGGACAAGAGTTAAAACATACCCAATTCATTAACTTTCATTGCTTTGTGAGTCACTTTGGAGACATATTTATCATTCATAATTTATTGAAATTGGACATATGAATATACTACGTTAATCTCCTTGCGGAGGTGAACGCATTCGTATATGGTCCCACAATTTTCGTAGTGTGGGTCCCATCTAAATTTGAGCTCAAAGTTGCTCAAAAATCTGTCCAGAAAAATCTGGACAGCTTTATAATACCCAACTCAAGTCCAATTTTCCAACAATCCCCCACATGAATTTGAATCTAAATCATCTTTTCTTTCCTTTCATCCATCTTCCTGCAATTAACTGACAATATATGTTAATAAGAATCAAGTTTGGGATTTTTTTTCAATCGATTAGAGAAACTACAGATCTTGTATTAGCAAAAGAAAGGGAGATTGGAGAATCATCCTTCTTTGGCCAATAGAGAGGTTTATTCGCAAGAAAATGTTGAGCTTACTGAAGCTCATTTAAAGAATTATTTTGCAGGGAGAAACATCATGTTAAATGGCCTAAAGTAGGGGATTGCAACTCAGTTTTTTCATGCAATGGTGAGAAATCAAAGGAAAAAAATGACAGTTTTAAAGATTAAAAATGATTTGGGTGATTGGCTTCGAGATGAATAGGAAATAGCTTTGGCATTTATGAATTTTTTTCAGGATCAAAACAGTTAGGATTTTGTACATGTTGTTGAACATCTTTTGAATGTAATTCCTAGACTGATCAATGGGGATCACAATGATTCTCTTATTGCAGTCCCTTCAGAGCTGGAAGTTTATGATGCTATTTGCTCTTTAGATCCAAAGAGTGATGCGGGTTCGGTCGGGTTTACTGGGGGTTTCTTTAATGATTGTGATGATGATTTATGCTGATCGTGTTGCTATTTTATTACCTCTTATTATATCCCAAGGACAATACAGTCTCATTTAAGGTAGAAACATCATGGACAACATTTTATTGGCTCATGAAATGATTCATTACTTTAATTAAAAAAATGAAGGGTCTAATGTGATGTTAAAACTTGATGTGATGAAAGCTTATGACTGCAACTCTTGGTTTTTTATTTTTAAACCTTTGGATTCTCTAAACACTGGATTGATATACTTTGGCGTTCTATATTCAACTGTCATTTATCAATTTAAGATCAATGGTAAGGCTTTTGGGTTTTCCATTCCTCTCGTGGAGTTGGTCAAGGAGATCTGCTATCCCCAGCTCTTTTTGTTATAACGGCAGAGGTTTTAGCTAGAGGTATCCATAATCTTATTACCTCCAAACGAGTTGGAAATTTTTCTCACCCTACCAGATGCCTGCTTATTGCTTTAATATCTTTTACAGATGATATTCTTATTTTCACTTGTGGTAAGAAATCTTACCTCATAAGCCTAATGAAGTTTTTACATGACTATGAAAAACGTTATGGCCTGCTCATAAATTCATCTAAAATCTGTGTCCATTTACAAAAAAAAAAATCTTATGTTTCTCAACATCGGCATATCTGATCTGTTATAGGTTTTCTCACTAAGAGTTGACAAACATTATATTTGGGAGCTCCTTTTTAAGCAGGTCAATAAAATAGAACTAATATTTGCAGATCTTTTGGACAAAATCCAAAATAAGATTTAGCAATGGTGTGGAAAACTTCTTTCAACGGGTGGTAAATTAACGTTAATATCTAGTGTGTTACAAGCGATGGTTCTTAATCAAGTTGTTGCTATTAATCTTCCAAATGTGCGTGTTAAGACACAAACTGTTTTATGTCCAATTTTTTTTTTTTTTTTTTTTTTGGGGTGGGGGGAGGGGGGTCGTCACAGTTTCAGGTACGAAAACTTGTTATTGATACCAAAAGATGAGATATTAGTAGAAATGAATTAACTAACAAATGTTCAAAATAATAATATGATAATTAATCTACCCAAATTAAAAAAGATCTTAAGGATTAAAAAACATACATTTTTCACCGAAGATACAAAACAAAAACAAAGGGAAACCAGAGTGACAATTTATCAAACATGTAAGATATAAAAAATTTAGAGTTTTTTTATAGAACACTTGCATAGAGAGATGAACACACCGGACTAAATATTTAATACACATCTAACAAAGAATAACCCTATAAATTTTGGCAAAACAAAAAGCAATACTATAGGAATTATATTGCAATATACCCATGTAAAAACCAAAGGAAATGATATAGGATTAAAATTTTACAATGAATATGACTGAAACAAAAAATCAACCTCAACTCACCCCACACAACATATGGCAGCAACCATTTCGACCAAACCAACCCAAAGCCAAAACCTGGTAAAAGCCATACCCGAGCAAACCCCAGTCCTTGACGCCGACGAATCCCACCGACTACTGCCTTCCGTTCCAATACCCACAAAGTCCATAACCCTCTGATCCCCAAACCCGGTTCGAATCTTCTCTAACCAGAAAAACCACTCCACTCCGACGACCATAAATCCGAACCTAGCATTAAATCCATAGCCCCACTTCACGATCCATACCCGGATCCACTTAGCCTCTTGCCTCCGACCGATCCATTCTGGGGTTGGTTTTTTCAGCTTTGGGTTAGTGTGGAAATAGACGGGGGAGCATATGGATGACGTTAAAAACGGTTTAGAGCAATTTTATGGAAACATATGGGGTTTCTTTCGGAATATATATAGGTTTTGTGGGGGAAGATAAAAGGGTTTAGATCAACTTTGCGGAGGGAAAAAGCAAATTCGATAGAAAGAGAAGATAAATGAAATGGAAGAGGAAACATAAAATAGTTTTAAAATGTAGAGTGTACATGGACACTCTCAATGAGAAGGAGTTTTAATTCTTTGTATAGCATTTTGTAGTGTATAATAGATTAGGGGTTTCTTTGAATGTAAGCACTTTTATTCTTTAAAGACCTTTTTTTCTGCGCTTTTATGTCGACAACACTTATTTAATGTTATTGCGTCTTTTTCTTTGGAAGTGTAATTTTCTTAAGCCGTAGAATTTTTTCAATAAAAGGTCATCCCTAGAAGTGGATGTCCAAGCAAGGGATGTATGGACATATTTTATGAATGTCCGTCTAGAATGTAGGAATTTATGTATTATCCTAGATCACAGTTAGTTTGTCATATATCGTTACATCTCAGCATGTCGTCATACATTCATCCATGATGTCCATCATTCGAATCCTTAGCATCAAGTTTCATCAACACGCACCTATCACTGACATCGTGTGTCTTCAACGAGTCTCCACTATCCCACTAACTCCACTACGCTAAAAGGTAAAATTTTTAATTGGAGTTGTTAATGTTCACGTATTTATTTGTGATATTTTTATAAAATATTTTTATCAAACCGAGGCATTTTTCTAATTCAAAAAATAATTTTTTAAAACCTGTAGGCGAACTTTTATAAAAAAATATTTTTCGTTTCTATCGTTCAAATGACATAGAAATGTCATTCAAAAGACATTGGTAAGTCATTAGAACGACAACTTCTAACGACTTGCAATGTCGTTTGAAGCTTGCATCAAACGAACCCATACTGTTTTACATTTTGAGGGTCGTTTGTATGGTCATTAGTAACGACATGCAAAAGTCGTTCGAACAAATGTCGCCGCCTCAAATTTTTATTCAGCCTATAAATACCTGTTGTTAAGTTAGGTTTTGTAAGTCTTTTAATACTCCGCCTCTGCATATTTGATGCACATTAAAACTTCATCTTTTAGGCTTTTGAAACGTTTTTGACACTCCAAATTTCCAAATCTCTATGTGAATCATTCTTAAACCCATATTTCTCATTATGGAGTAAAACTTGTGGAGAAGAAGGTTGTCTCCATTACTGACCGTTGGAGCTCTTGCGGGATCTCTTATTGAAGACTTCGAACTAACACTTGAGGGTATTCGTCATCACAAACACTGTATTTGTACTATGTAATTGTTGGTTAAAGGTTTATAGTTAATAGAGAAATAAAAAGGTTTTACCCCTGCTGAGTATTTTTCCTCAATTTTGTTTTGTGATTATTTTGGTTTGCATGCTAGATTATTTATATTCTGTCAATCATAATTAGATGTGTGTTTTAGGGTTTTGATTAAAACTAGGATTAAAATTGGAAATTAATTAAATAAGTTTGGACATTGAACGTAAGGGCACTCTCAAATTGGGATCAGAGCCAATTATACAATTATACCATGTAATTTTTTCGAAATATCAAGTTCTTAAAAAATTGATTTTGAAAAAGCTTAAGTTCAATGGAAAACTTATATAATCGGGTGCCAACCTTTGACGGGACTAATGATGCATATTAGAAAGCCAGTATGAAATCCTCTCTAAAAGCCATTGATGAAAGAGTATGGATCACTTATGAAAGAGGGTGGACTGCACCCACTTATGTTGTTGGTAATGAAATATTACCCAAACCCGTGACTTTGAGGACTAAATAAGAATTTAAGTGGAGTAATTTTAATTCACGTGATTTAAGTGTTATATCTGGGGCCGTCAATCCCGATGAGTTCCTTCGAATTATGATGTGCACCACATCTCAAAAGGCATGGGATGTTTTACAACTTACTCATGAAGGAACTAATGTAGTGAAAGTGTCAAAATTATAAATTTTAACTACTCAATATAAAACCTTAACCATGCTTGAATCTGAATGTTTTGATCATTTTTATGCACGCTTGCCAGATATTGTTAATTAATGCTTTATTATTGGTGAACCAATTCCTGACACTAGAGTAGTTAAAAATATTTTAAGTTTTGTCGAATTATGATGTGCACCACGTCTAAAGAGGCATGAGATGTTTTGCAACTTACTCATAAAGGAACTAATGTAGTGAAAGTGTCAAATTGTAAAATTTAACCACTTAATTTGAAACCTTAACCATGATTGAATCTGAATGTTTTGATCATTTTTATGCACGCTTGCGAGATATTTTTAATTCATGCTTTAATATTGGTGAAACAATTCCTGACACTAGAGTAGTGAAAAATATTTTTAGGTTTTATCCCCAAAGCCATTGTTCGTAACTCTTTAAGAATATTAGACTCTCTTAGGTTAGAAGAACTTATAGGAGACCTCTAGACCTATGGAATTGATATGTTTTCTAAAACAATTAAACCTAAAGAGAAAGGGATATCACTTAAATCCCAGTCCATGAAAGGTGACGAGTCATCTAAAAAGAGAGTAGAGTTATCTAAACGGAGAAAGGAAGAAACATCAGATTTTGAGTTTGATTTTGATTTAGACGATTTGGCACTTTTTGTAAAAAAAATCAAGAAATTTCTCAAATTAAAAAGGAATGGATATTTTACGAATAAAAAGAATTTTGAGAAAAAAATATATCTTGAAAGAAGTTTGATAAAGATAAAAAGGACAATCCTAAAAGAGACAAAGAGAGATGTTATGAGTGTGACGGTATAGGTCATAAGTCTTTTGAGTATCCAACTAGGTTGAAACATCAAGGCAAATGCAAAGTTGCTTTAAATGCCCTCTTAGTGATGACAATGAGGTCTAGTCGGTGAATTCTGGAGATGAATCACCATATGAATGTAACTTCACCATATTCATGGCAGTCATATGAGTACTTCTAGTGCTCCTCATGACGATAAGGAAGCTACATCAAAAGGAAACCTCGATAGTGAAAACGATGAGAGTGAGGGGGAGGATGTTCCAAGTGAGAGAGAGAGAGTGACCTACGATGCGCTAACACTGATTTATATGATGATTCATTTAAAACCAAATAGCGTAACAAGTGGTTAGATCTTAGGATCATCATGAAAGAAAAATACTTAGGAGAGACGTGAGAGAGAGACAACTAGATAGATAGATAGATAGATAGATAGATAGATAGATAGATAGATAGATAGATAGATAGATAGATAGATAGATAGATAGATAGATAGATAGATAGATAGATAGATAGATAGATAGATAGATAGATAGATAGATAGATAGATAGAGAGAGAGAGAGAGAGAGAGAGAGAGAGAGAATTTCTGCTGAGAGAGAAAGTTTATTTGGAGAGAAAGAGGGACTGTTTGGAAAGAAAGAGAGTAGTTTTGAGAGAGAGAAAAGGGACTTAACCAAACAATTGGCTAGTCTTACGTGTGAACACCTTGCATCCATGGAGGCTCGTAAGAAACTTTAAGCCCTTATTGCCCAACTCACTCATGATCTCAAAAGAGCCCGGAGGTCAAGGAAACGATTGAGGACAAATTCAGTAAGATGGGAAAGATGCTCCTAGGACCCGCCTTAGGGTTTGGTGAATGGAATGGAATCAGTGTTAACGGTGCTTCCACATATCATATTACACCGAAACCAATTCCTGAGTTTTCAATGAATATATATAGCCATCATCCAAAACCCAAAGAAGAGTTCGACCAAGAAAAGAAAACCAAGGTCAGCCTAAGACTGTGTACTTTTGTACCTCAGCAAGAAAAATGGCCACCATAGGGAGTTTTGTTATTGTTTAGGTCAAACACGACGTACATATGATCTGCCACGTACCACTAGCAATCTTACTAGTCTTAGAGAGAAGGTTGAGTTTCTAGTTGCCACATCTTAGAGTTTAATGGAAAATTTCCAACAAATGTCTTTACCGTTAGTAGATACTTCCAACTTCCTCGCTAAAACCAATAATGACAAGGGAAAACATAAGGTTACCACTACTTGGGTACCTAAGCATGGTGTAAAATCCCATGTTGTTCATATTTCTCTTAAAGCACATAATATCTCACAGTGGTATTTTGATAATGGGTGCTCCATGCACAAGACATGTGATGCCTCATATTTTACCTACCTAGAGGATCGTAAGGAAGGTAAAGTCACTTTTAGAGATGAGAGAAAGTCTAGCATAGTAGGACGAGGTGCACTGGAGATATCAAGGTTTCCTAAGCTAGATAATGTTTTGCACATCAAAGGTTTGAAAGCAAATCTTCTCAGCACTAGCTAGTTGTGCGATGCTGACTTTGAAGTAAAGTGTGACGGAAGGAATGCAACGTTTATGATCAAGCTAGTAAACTTATTTTTCAAGGGGTAAGTACTGAAGATAATTTTATAAGATTTTGCCCAAGTCCTCATTTATCTGCAGCAGTGCCACGATCACTCCTATGGATTCTTGGCATCAACGTCTAGGTCACGTGAATGTTAGAAATTTGTATCGCTTAGCTAAAAAAAACCTTGTATATGGATTTTCATCAGTTAGAAAGACAACTTTCGCAGTTTGTGGACCATGCGAGTTGTGAAAGAATGTCCGTAGCCCCTAAAGGAAGTTGAATTCCATTACAACTTCACGCGTGCTTGAGTTAATTCACATGGATCTTATGATTCCTACTCGTACTAAGAGTTTGGGTGGTAAGAGGTATATCCTCGTAATGGTAGATGATTTGTCACGTTATTCTATAGTAGGTTTTTTGAAAGAGAAATTCGATGTTGTAGTGTTTCTTACGACCAAGTGTCGTGTCCTGAAAAATCAACATGGTGTCACTATCAATAGAATATGTAGTGATAATAGAACTAAATTTATGAAAGCAAAGGTGTATCTTTACGAAAAATCATCATGGAGCTTACCGAGTTTAAACAGTCTATTGTTCCTCTAAAATACCTGGGAGTGCCGTTGTTCACTGGGAGAAAAAAACATTTCTTTAATGGTATCATTTCGAAAGATGTTGACAGAATTAAAGGATGGAGTTATGCTACCTTAAACCATGCAGATAGACTTGTTCTTATTAAAATAGTATTACATGCAATGGACTCTCATGTGTTTTCTGCATTAAAACCCACAAATTCTTTTTTTTTTAGATTTTCAGAAAATATGCTCTAACTTTTTCTGGGGAAACATAGTGGAATCCCATAAGAACCATTGGGTTTCATGGGACGTGATATCTCGGCCTAAGAATAAAGGAGGTCTTGGTATTCAAAAGCTAATTGAATTTTGTGATGCATATGCTTGTGAAATTTGGATTCGGTTCCTTCAAAATAATTCACTATGGGCCAATTTTATGCATTGTAAATACAAAAAACTTGCTCATCTTAATTTTAGGGGTGTGCCTTCCTTTGCAAGTATAACTTGGAAGCATATACAATTGGTTGGAAATGTTGTCGATGAGAATGTTTTTTCAGAGGATCAAAAGTGGGTTCGACATGGATTTTCTCTTAAAATAGCATGGGATTATATGCCAGTTAAATCTTGCATTCAATTTTCATTTTGCATGATTTGGGATTCTAGGATTCTTGCTAAAGTTTCAATTCTTATATGGCGTATTATTCATAATGCTCTCCCTCTTGACAACAATCTCAAGAGCATTCATATCCCCATGGTCTCCAAATTTAGATGTTGCCAATTATCTCAAGAGGAAAGTGACGATCACTTATTTTTATATAGTGACCTAGCTGTGGAAGTGTGGAATCATTTTGGTAATTTAATGGGCATTAGAGATCATAATAGATCTTTGTGAAATCTTATCATGTGGTGGTGGTTTTATAGTCGTGGCAAACACATTCGAGCTATTATATGCAAGATACTCCCTTCATACATATGTTAGCGGATTTGGTGTTCTAGAAATCAAGATACTTTTGAGAATAACCAAATGAAAGATTATTCTATCATTAAGGAGATTCATAGTGACATTGTGCTTTCCTTTAAAGTTAGACCTTATTTGAGTCCCATAAATAGATTTTTCAAGTCATATATTAATGATCTCGCTATTTCTACTCTTTATATGTAAGCTCCCTGAGAAAGGTTGTTTTTTCCATAAATTTAATAAATTTGGGGTCTAGTCCTCTTTTTTTTTTAAATATTGTGATAGCCTCGGGATCAAACATAAATTTTTGGCCATGAAGACTCCTCAGCGAAATGAGATTGTTGAGAGGAAGAACGAGACGATTCTGGAGATTGCTCGATCTATGCTTCTAGGCCGTAGAGTTTCTAAGAGATTTTGGACAGAGGAGGTGTCTAGCATGTGCCACACGGTGAATGGGGTTTATCTTCGCCCATATACACTTCAGATGCAGTATGAATTGTGGACTGGTAAAAATCCCAACCTTTCATATTTTCATGTTTTGGGTAGCAAATGCTACATACTAGGGATAGAGAGCAATTAGGAAAGTTCAACTCCCATAGTGACGAGGAAATATTGTTAGTCTATTCATTGATGAGTAGAACATACCAAGTTTTCAAGCTGAGTAGCTCTAAGGTTATGGAGTCATTAAATGTCACCGTACAAGATAACAAATCGCTGACGTTTGTTGATCCTAGACTTTTGTGTGAGGATGATGTACTTCTAGTTGATGATTAGATTATCACTCACACACTCAGGGATAACCCTACTCCTGACTTAGGGGACACACCTGCTTTGGTTCGCAAGAGTCATGACCCTTCCACCATTTTAGGAGATCCCACTTTAGTAGTCAAGACTCGCATTCAATTAGAGAACGTTGTTAGCTTTTGGTGCTACACATCCAAAGTCGAGCCCAAGAACCATAAATAAGCATTCAAACATGAATAGTGGATATCTGTTATGCACGAAAAGTTTCTTCCATTTAAAAAGAATGATGTCTGGGAATTTGTCCCTCGACCTAGTGAGAAGAATGTGATTGGTACCAAGTTGGTGTATAAGAATAATATGGATGAGAATAGTACCATTATATGCCATAAGGATAGGTTGGTCTACACATAAATAGTGGGTGTAGACTTTGAGGAGACATTTTCTCCTGTTGTGAGGCTTGATTCCGTCCATTTACTAATCGCCATCGCATGTCATCTGCGCTTAAAGTTATATCAGATGGATATCAAGAGTGCCTTTCTGAATGAAATTATATAGGATGAGGTTTACATGGAATAACCAAAAGGGTTTAAAGTCCCTAAGCACCCTGAATACGTCTATTATCTGAGAAAATCCCTATATGGTTTGAAGTAATAACCCCATGCTTGGTACGAGAGGCTTACTTCCTATCTTTTGGCTCGTGGCTTTTGGAGAGGGGGAGTATATAAGGCATTATTTGTTAGGAGAGGAGATGGTGCCATTTTGTTTGCCCAGGTCTATGTGGATGATATAATCTTTAGATTCTTGTGCTCGAAACATGCTCACGACTTTGAGGAGGAGATGGAGAGTGAGTTCGAGATGAGCAGGGTTGGTGAGCATATATTCTTCCATAGTCTCCAGGTTCATTAGCTAGAGGATGGGATGTTCATCTCCCAATCCAAATATTTAAGAGAGCTTGTGAAGAAATTTGGTTTAGATTCCGCTAAGCACGCACGTACCCGAATATACCTTAACTAAACTTAGCAAGGAAACTTCAGGCAAAGGCGTAGAAAAAACCTTGTATCGGAGTATGATAAGTAGTCTTATCTACTTGACTACTAGTCATCCCAACATCTCCTTTAGTATCTGTGCGTGATATCAGGCGTCCTCGATAGTGTCGCACTTACTCTCTCTTAAATGTATTCTCAAATACGTGAGTGGGACTCTCTCATAAGATATTTGGTATTCCTTTGATACCGACGACTATTTATTCACCTATTCAGATGCCGATTGGGCCGAGGATGTAAATGGATGTAGGAGAACTTTCGATGGATGTTTTCTTCTGTGGTTCTGCTCTTATATCATTGTTAATCAACAAGCAAAATTCTATCTATTTGTTCACTGCGGAGGTTGAGTACATAGTCATCAAGAGTTGTTGCACGCAACTTCTGTGGATGAAAAAGATGATTGAGGATTATGGGATATCACAGGACACCGTGAATATTTCCTGTGATAACACGAGCGCGATACACTTATCCCACAATCCATTCTAGCATTCACGCACAAAAGATATTAAGATACGCGAGCACTATATCCGAGAGTTAGTAAAAAAGAAAGTCGTGTCCCTGAGTTTTTTGTCCACCGACCTTTAGTTCTCCGATATAATTCAAGTGACACCCTGAATTTTAAAGAGATACGAAGAAAGATAAAATATAGTACAGTCTCTCGATCGAATTAAGGTGATGCCTTGAATTTAAGAGAGATGTGAAGAGAGATAATGGTGTAATCTCTCGATCCAATTCAAGTGGCATTTAGAATTTTAGGGAGACACGAAGAGAGATGGAAATGATCCAATCTCTCGATATAATTTAGGTGACATCCTAAATTTCATAGAGATAAAAGGAGAGATATAAATATTCGGCCTATCAATCTAAATTAGGTGACATTCTGAATTTCAGAGAGATGTGAGGATAGATAAAAGTAATGCAATCTCTCTATCCGATTCTCGTGACTTCTTAAATTTTTAAGAGACATGAGGAGAGATGGAAATTATGCATTTTCTCAATTCAATTTAGTTAAGGCATTGAATTTTAGAGAGATGCAAGGAGAGATAGAAATGGTTCACTCTCTCGGTCCGATTCAGGTGATATTTGTAATTTTAGAGAGACATGAGGATAGATAGAAATTATGTAGTGACACATAGGACATGGGGGATATGATTTGTTCATTCATATAGTATGTGTGAATAAATCAATATAATAATGGTTTTTAGAATGACATGTGATCAATCCAAGTTCAATCAAGAGGGTATTAGAGGAGATTGATAGTGGTATGACACATAGATGCCTGACATGTCATGTAATGGGTGGTAGAGTCAAGTGTTGTGCATGAGATCCATATGATCCAAAGCCATATATTGATCATTGGGAATACCTTGAAAAGCCTATGAGTAATACAATGACTCGAGGAGGTATCATGGTATGCTGACAAGGAAAAATCCATGGATGAGATCGCTCTACAAGCCGCTCCATGGAACCATCTATAGAAGAACTCAGTGAGTTGTCTACATTCTTTTTTGGAGGATTTCATACTAAATATAAATATTTAGACGTAACTAGTAAAACAAAACTATATGTAGCAGAGTAAGATTTTTAATTTCACATACACTGTTAGTGTAATGAAGGAGATAAGGGGAGTAAGAGTGTCACACGACACTATGTATTATGCCACATGGAAAACTATTGATGATTCATGTTCCATGTATTTAGGGGTGAGTTTTTGTATGGAGGGCCTTTCAAGTAATGATGTTTGATGCTTTATTGATTATTGGGATTGTTTATTAATTATTCTATTTTCCATGTTCACTTTGCTTTATCTTTGTTATTCTAATTTTCTTATGTTATGTTGTGTTTTCCTTTCTAGGTTATAGATGAAAGGAGTAGAGGCTTTGTTTACAATACGTACATGCTTTGGTAGGTTACCCAAAGGAGCGGGCAAGAGTTGTTCCGTTATGTTTTCTTTGGGGGGTTTTTAAATAGTTTGGAGATATTCAACCATGTCATCCATACATGGAATTCACTCTTGTTGAGTAGTGACAAAAAAAATTGAAAAAAGTAATTTTGTCACTAAAAATTACCTTTATGTGAGGAAAATTAATTTCATCACAAATTGTATGGTATGATGTTAAATTTTTGACGAGATAATAATATTTGTCACCAAACAGTCATAAAAATTTTAGAGCTACTTTTCTCGTGTGCTAGAATGTTGGACTTATCTATTTGTAACAAAATTATCATATATTTAGTGACGAATAAATTTATCACACACAAAAAAATTAATTAGTGATAAAAAAATTTCCTCGATTATTAATAAAAAAAACAAAATCTTATCATACCCATTTTTCTAAACCCTCAGATCGTTTTCCTAATTATGACTTCAGCCTCTTTTCGACTCTCTCTTTCTTCATTTCACCCAAGCCCAATCGTCACCGCCACCACCTGAGGTTAGTTCTCTATCTTTGAATCTCTCTTTCTTTGTTTAACTATAATCTACTATGTAAAATCCTTTTGAGGGCTTCTTCTCTTGTGATAATTTTTTATGCTTTATGTGGACGTTTGAATATTGTAATCAGTAGTAGGATCGAATATATATCATCTTTTGTGATGTCTTAAGAGTTTTGTTTCTCTATATTTAACATTCTACTTGTTGAGTTGGACATGGTCCCCCAAAACATCGGCCCAAAATAATAGCAGAGGGAAATAGCAATTTCGTGAGGAAGGTGCTATGCTCTGCCCATGTACAGGATGATTAAATGGGACTTATGTGGTTATAATGACCAGATGCTATTATTTTACCACTACATCATCACTGCCTCATGATAATGTTAGTGCAAGATTTGTATAAGGGGTGTCCATTATCCTGGATATTTCGAAAAATCAAATCAATCCAGGTTTTGGGGTTGGGATGATTTGATTATGTAAGGTTTGATTTGACTTTGGTTTTGCTTTTGTTATTTTATTATGAAGCCGATTGGCTTGGCTTGGCTTGGCTTGTCTTAGTTATATAATTCATAATTTTAAGTTTAAATTTTAGATTGATAAATTATAAAGGATTAATTGCAAATACGAAAAATATATGCAATATATTTTCATGGAAAATATCAGTGTGTTTAATTGGCAATATATTACATGGAAAATATGGAAGATTATATATTGTTCAACTTCTTGTGTGTTCGTTTGTCAACATTTTCATCGAAAATTTCTCCACGCCTGATAATGTACATTTGTCATTGGAAATATTTATTTAGGAGGGAAGCAAGAAAATCTTGCATAGATTTTTTTCCAACTGTAGGAGAATCACACCGATAATTAGAGTGCTTTTTTACTATTACCACAACGGTGTTGAATTTTGTACCCTTTGTAACTTAAATGCATATGTTTATGTTTATTTATTTGTAATTCTTTAATAGTATTGTACCAAGATTATGGCATATTGTTATGTTTCTTAACATGAAATATATATTGTTTGTAAGTATGGCTCCTGGACATAAACATATGAGAGTTGATGGTAGACTGATTCAACAGGCGAGTTCCAGGCCCCCACCACCAGTGACTTCAAGTCCTATTCAATCGACGATTTCCAGTCAAACTTCGCCGACAGCTTCAAATCCCACTCCATCATTGAATTATTCTATGGAAACCCTTAATAGCATTGGTATGTTGCCGCTTTGCTATGTAGGACTTATGTGTGTGTTATTTGATAAGTAAATTAATAACTAGATAAAGAAAATGGAAGGTTGTTGTTGGATGTATCAAAAATTCAAAACTTTATATAATATCGTAGTAGACTCAACCCCTGTTTAGAGTCTACAAGTTGTTGAAACTGCTTAATTTGTGTGTGTGAGAGAGAGAGCTCACAGCATTCTGTATAAACTCAACAATGCTCAGGTAGGTTGAAGATTCAGAGATTTTACCTGTTGCCTTTGTAATAACAGAAACACGACCTTGTCACTTTGTGATGGCAGCCAAATGTAATGAATACAAGAAGGAAAAAAGGAAGCTAAAGCATTCCTAAAATTGACTATTTAAAGAGCACATTATACAGAAGTCCTATTTTTAAGGTGATTGCTGCAGTCAAGTAATGTCATATTTTTATAAGAATCCCATTTCATATTTTTGCTTAAAATATTATTATTCTTTATTATTGTCAATTTAAAATACTATAATTTTCAGTTTAAACTGGAATGCACAAATTGCTTGCACGATGCGCGACGCGACTTTGGAGCCAAAACGCAACATCCTACGTAACTGTGACTTAAAACATTGCACATGATCCTAGACACACTGTTGTGACTTCAAAGTTGTGTACTGGAGAATTTCTATGATCGTTCATTCAAAACTTTAGTGGCGATGATCGTGAGAATCGAATCTAGCCACACATGGTATGAGCCTAGAGCCAAATCACAGCTTCTCTTAACTACTGAATCCTTATTATGTCATAGAGATCAAATAAACAAACCAAGTTTTCTTCGAATCCGAGAATGTAATAATATCCAGGCACACTATAGTGACTTCAAAGTTGTGTACTAGAGAATTTCTTTCGAATTCATCGAATATCTCTACATCCATTTTTTTCTCTATATAAATCAACATCACTAATTTATGAATGAGGCACAACTTCTTGATTCTTCTCACAGAAGACTTCTTTGTAATTTACATTCCATATCATGATCTTAATCATTGGGAAAAGTTTGTAAATTTGGTTTTAGTTTGGTCTTAATTAATTTCAATACAATTTTTTACTGGTCTAGGTCTTATAAGAGAAGAAGTTGTATAATCTAGAAAGAAAATGCTCCAGTTGCTCAGTTAAAATGCTCTATTTTGGGTACCACAAATTAGTTTGTATGCTCATAAACAATTGTATACGGACTTTGCATTACTAATATAAAATCATCTTATATAAAAAATTAGACAGATCCGATATAAAAAAAATTCAGTAATCATATAACAAAGGCTCCTGTTATGACAAATACACTGTATGTTTAAGTGTTACTAGTAGCCTAAGTGTTCACATCATGGTTTTTATAGTGCCTCGCCTAATTATAAGTTGTATTCAATGAAATAATATATCCTTTTAATTGTAGCTTCCACCGCGACAAAAACGATACATGGTCCAACTAAAAGAAAGGGCCTTGAGAAGTTTACTAGGGAGGATGGAAAAAAGTTGAGTATTGAAATTGTAAGGTACAAGGGAAGTTCGACAAATGTGGTGCAATCTTCTAAACTATCAAGTGGGTTGGGAATTATTGCACGAAATCTGATCCCGGTTCCTGCGAAATGAAAGAAAATGCCTGAAATGACAAAGAAGAAGCCTTCAAATGACTCGATGTGAGTAAAAACTACAATTTTACAAATTTGACATTTAAATAGAGGACGATTATGTTAAAAACAGTGTCAAAAAATTACTAACGAGTCGAAGTAGGGGTGTAAGATATAGGCATAGACTAAGGTTCAAAAAGCACAAATCAATTGAAGAGGCACAATGTGATAAGACAAAAAACATGAGTCAAGAAAATTATAATGCTCTTTATGATTTATTCTCTAACTCTGAGCATCAGGTATAATAAATTTATACAATATAACAGTTTCATTCTTTTAATTGACACATAACATACACATTATCCATAAACTATTACTGAAGCATCAATGTGATGTCAATAAGAATAATCGAGAGATGCAAATTATCAAACACAATCATGGGTCGAGGGCATTTGTAGCAGCTCGTTATCACTTGGTATATATATATATATATGTTTTTTTAAAAGTTGGTCTTAACTTTCACAAATATTGATGATAATGATTGTCTTTCATGATTATGAAGAATGATGTGGCAAATGAGGAGCTAGATCGAATTGAGTTCTATAATAAAACCCACTGCACTAATGAAAAATGTTCTTCTCCTGAAGCTGAGGAACTAGATGTAAGAATATAACATATATTAGACAAATACCATAACTTCGATTTTATGAAATGATAAAATACTAATTTGTTTTATAGATTGAGATTAAATAGCTGCAAATCAAAAACATCATGACGAGACGCAGAGTTGGAGGAGGCCCTCAGGGAATCTTAGAGAGTGAATCGTGAGTTAAAGGAATAACTATAGGCTTGTGATGAGAGCTTTTAATGTTTAGAGGTTCGTCAATTTGGATTCTACAAGATGTGTGATGCTTTAAAAGCACCGGGTTCCCTTCCTCCCACATTTACTATATGGTAAGTTTTAATAATTTCAATGTTGAATCTCTCGAAATTACATTGTTGGATTCACATCCTTTAAGTTATTTAATATCTCTATTGGTGATGCTATTACCTTATCTACTGAACTAGTGGAAGGGGTATTTTGGTGGATTGTCATTGGGTTTCTTGACCTTTTTATTTTTTTTAGTTTAATAGGGTGATTTTAGTCTATAAAAAAAGGAAACTCTGCGAATTGTTTTCTAAATATTGGCAGTGCTATTACCTTATCTTTTGAATCGTTGGAAGGGGTATTTTAGTGGATTGTCGTTGGATTTCTTGATTTTTTATTTTTTAATTTAACAGGGTGGTTTTAGTCTATAAACAAAGGAAATTCTATCGAAATGTTCTAAAATATTAAAAATAAAATTGAATTGCGTAACTATTTTGGTGTTTAGCTCAGTGTGTGTTATTTCTTAGTTGATGTTATTCTATTTATCAATTGTTAATAGACTTATAAAGTTAGAAACTAATGCCTTGATACTTTTTGAGTTGTAGATTGATACATTGTGAGGATGCTTTTTTGGAAATTATTTTTGGGATGATGATGGAGATGCAAGGATAATTTAATAATCTTGTTTGGAATTGTTTTTTGGAGGCTACTTTGTAATTGATAGAAACTAATGCCTTGGTAAATATAAAGTAGAAACTAATGCCTTAGGAATTATTTTTTGGAGGCTACTTTGTAGTTGTTGTGTTATAACAAACTATGTAGGCTACTTTGTAATTGATCAATGGTTTTGAGATATTTGTATGAATGATTTCGTATCAATTATATTATCTTTTGAACCTTAATTTTGAGTATGTATATGATGGTAGTTGATTACTTATATAATGTCGATGAAATTTTGTTGATTATATAATTAATATTTATTTGATTGAATATCTATATAAGAAATGAAAAAATTATGAGTTCTAAATTTATAATCTTTTGACAATAAAATTCATTTCGTGACAAAAATATTTTGTTCCCGAAGTATATTAATTTTGTCACCAGCTAGTTATCCTTTTTCATATTATCATATACATTAGGTGACAAAATTGGCATTTTTGTGACAAAAAATAAGATCTTTGGCTATAAATGATTTTGTCACTAAAAGCCTGCTATTACGTGATAGAGAATATTTGCCACCAAAAGGTGTACTATTTGGTGATGAGATTTGTATTTCATCATCAAAACCTTTAGTGACAGGGCTTTCGTGACAGACGATTGACGAAAAATATTTCGTCACCAAATATTTTGGGTGACAATTTTTTTTCATTTGGTGACGAATTTTTTTGCCACTAATGATCTGTTTTGTTGTAGAGAACACTGTCAACCATTGGATATCTTAGGACTTACTAGAATCCTGACAGGGGGAATACCAATTATTGTGAACCATGAGAGGGTCCGACTGATGTGGTGGTAGAACCAGTAGTTAGTGATATTTACCCTACATCAGTTGGTAGGTTCGTTTTGTTGGGTTCTCTAAATAGGAAGATATATAGGATGCCTATGGTGTAGGTAGATTAGTGGGAGATTTGTTGTCATGGTCATGTGTTTCTATTGTACATGTTAGGGAAGTTAATGGGGTCTAGGAGTGACACTATGCACTATGTCTACTAGTGTTCATCATTGATTTTACCTGTGTCCAATACTATGATTGGCGAGGCTTGGTGTTAGATCATATGTACGGAATTCTAACTACATACTCTAGGGGAGTTTTGTGGAAACTAGGTGGCTTGGTATATGTGATAATGGTAAATTTCCATATGATTTGCAATATATAATTTAATTTTCTTTACAATCATTCGTTGTGTCAATAATGCTTCACGTGATTCAATTATCATAGTGCTAGTTCTACGCATAACTATGGCTTGGGCTACGTATCATGCGGAGTCTGGGTTTCAAAGGCGTCTAAACTTTCCATCTGATGTGGTTAGAGAACCGTTGTACCTTCGTGGATACTACCTTCTTGGTGATCCAAATAGTTTTTTACTAGCGTGACTAATAATGTGGTGAGGATTTTCATTTCCCTATCCATGTTCACTTCTTCTTACTGATATTCTGAAAATTTTGTGACAAGCTCCTTTAAATTCATCTTTTACCGTTGGGGAACTATTAATCTTAGACGTCAATCCATGAGTAGTGGGTAGAGTCATGAGCCCTAATATCATCTTATTAGTGATGTTTGATCCATTTTGAGTATGATTATGTATTTTATCTTAAAGAGTGAGTGTCTCTCCAACATTATTAGGAGGTAACCGATTAAGCTAATTCTTCCTCGAGCAAATATGCATTTTTTGTCCTAGCCATTTGAGGAGGATATCCTGCAATATGCTGGTGTTTAGGATTACTTGCTATTTTTAGATGAGAGCATGTTGTGTGAGCTATTTTTGAGGGAGGTTATGTTTGTAGCTCCCCCTGAGAGTCCATTGGGTAGGAGAGACCAACAGGAATAAAGGACATCTTATTGTAGTTGAGGATCAAGTGGATTGTTTGCTTTTATGCTCAGGCGTGGATATGCTGGCAATGTGGAGAAACTTGCTGTAAGAGGGTACTTTAGATAAGATGGAGGCGTAACCCCTATTTAAGTATGATGATGATAAGCTAACTCGGCCAAAGCTTTGGATTAATGATAGGACACACAAACATAAACCCAATGAAGACCAACTCAGTTTAAACTCACAAAACCAAGTGTATAACTCAGGAAATAGTAGTAAACCTTATAAGTAACTTAGCTAGAGGGAGAGAGAAGTAATCACCCTAGATACACCTTGGTAGGCTGGTATAAACACACCTAATACCCTCAGGAATCTCTGTCAAATATTAAAATCTTCGTAATAAGTAGTAATGGTGAGTGGGTAAACTCTCTAGTTTGTAATAACTCTCTCTGTCTAGAAATAACTTCTCAGAATCTCAAAAGGATCATCCTCTCCTCAGGGGTGGTTGGGGTCCTTAAATAGCCCCCACTCCATCCCCGAGGCAACTCAGTCATTAAAGACTATGAAAGACATCCCCCATACTTTATGTCACAACATTAAATGCCTGATGCACTAGTTGTCTCCACGCCATAAACATTAAATGCCAAGACATGCCTTTTTCATAACCACTATGTGTCAGGGGGCTGATGCTGCAGAGGTGGCTTACCAACTGCCTGACATCCCCAAATACCATGGTGGTTTACTCAAGTGTATCTATGACATTGTTTAGCTGGCTAGTGACATCACCTACAGTAGATGTGGCATTAAGTAGAGGGTTATTTGGTTCACAAGTCAACGTCCGAGGTTCCACGGTCAGGGTCCTTCGGTGTTTTAGCAGGTGTATCTAAGATGGTCAGGACAAGCCCCAATGGTGCCTCACTTCTCAATCCTCCAAACGAAGTCCCTCTAAAGTTCCCACGGCGAGGTCATTCGATAGAGCATGAAAGCTCTCCCAGGCCCTGCCAAGCCTGGTCTCTCGCGAGTACCGTTTGACCTCACACTAAAACTCATTATTATTCTCGTTATATCATTACAACCGTTATAGATTACAGTCAATCATAAATAGAAATACAACATGATTAGTAAAACAAGCTAAAGCATGAGTTACCATGCCAAGCTGCCTCGCTAAGTTGCCACTCTTGAGCTGCCTCGATTGCTTAATCTCAAACACTATTGCCAATTAGGGAATTATCCCTAATCTCAGGATTACCTTCAAGCCCCCCCTACATTTTCCCCCTTGTGGAGGGATTTATTTATGGGAATAAGAAATACCTGCACGAAAACTTCTCAATCCGAGGAACCTTCTCTCCGTGAACCTAAGACGAAGCGCCATTCTCGTTGGGGCTGGGGCGAAGGGATATCGCCGCTTTTTCCTCGTTCTGATCTTCAATCGTTCTAGCTTTAATATTTGAAATTCTCTCGAAAGACCTAGCAACCTTTTCAAATACTCGTTTGGGCTCCTGGTAAATGAAATTCTCCCCCGTGGTGTTTCATTGTGTTTGAATAACGTTTGGACATGTGGGATGTTCTTCGTTAGGAATTTATTGGATATGCCTGACAAAAATTTCTGGCGCCAAAATTGAAACTTGTTGGAGAAGGCAACGCTTACTGTTCTCTATGCGTCACTTCATTAATGACGTGGTGTTGTCTTTTCAACTGCCATAGTACTTCCTGAAGTGCCACGTGTTCATGTGAAATGATTATAGGTGACCGCGCATGTGCAAGGGTGGGGAAATCTAAACACCGAACTCGAAATTTCAAACGTCCATATCCAACACTTAACCTTTCTTTTCTCTTACTTTGCTTTCGTCGTCTTCAAGCTTTCATTGTCTTTAGAGAGAGAAAAGAAACTGTGAGAACTCCATTGTTGTTTTGAGCTCTTACCTCCTGACTTGTTTCTTCTATTACCATCTCTATCTCCAGTTGTGCTCATGTTTCTCCATTCTCGTTCTAAAACTTTTCTTTCTCAAAGTTTCTCTGTTACTTTATCGTTATTTGCCATGGCGTCCTCAAGCAACCCCGCTGCGTCTGCAGCCAGTGCTCCACCCACTGCCTCTACCATTGCCACCACCCTGGATGCTGCCTGCCAGGAACAACTAAGGTTTTATTGTCGATCACCTATTTTTGGAGAAGGTGATGATTTTGCTGGTGCGTGTAAGAGGGTCCATTTTTCTTCTAAGTTTGACCCTTTGTTGTTGGGTGATGAAGACGAAATTTCTACTGAGTGGGGTTTTCTTCCTCTCGAAGGGACTCTCCGATTTTGCTTGGATCGAGGGGACTTCTCGTGGTCCCACATTGAGTTTGAAGCAGCCGTGGGTTCTCCTACTCACTTTGCTGCGTGGAACTCCCACATGCAGAGCTCCTATGCTGAAATGCTTACCAAGATTGGGCTGCAACGGGCAAGTGGTTCGCTGAGTTCACTCTATCCAAGAACAACGTTGCCCTTCCAATTCTGGTGTCTCGCTGGAACATTACTACCCATACCTTCATTGCTGCATGGGGTGAGTTCATGGTGACGTTGGAAGATGTGTGTGAGCTCCTGGGCCTCGAAGTAACAGGCCACGAGCCCTATACTGATGAGGCTTTAGATGCCCAGGAGACTGCTGACCGTTTGGAGTTGGACCGGATATGCCGAAGCTGCACCCCACTTATTAATTATTTCTTTAAGGACCCTGCCGAAGGTAGTTCTTATGGAGGTGTCCCTGGTCAAGGTACATCGCTGGAACTTCCTTCTTATATCCGTGTCATTCTTTCTCATTTTCTTCTATCGGGAAAACCCAATGATCAGCCCCGAAGGGACCTGATTAATATTTCCCTTCATTTGGCCCGAGGGACCAAGCTTTCCCTTGCTGTAATCGCCTTGGGATCTCTCTATACCTGGCTCGACAGAACCCTCTTCGACATGGAGCGATCTCTTGGTCGTTATAACTTGACAAATTTTGCCAACTATGTCCTTCTGACGAGCTTTCTCTATGTTCGTGTTCCCTTCGTAGCGGCCAAGATCAATCGTCCTCCTTCTGGGGAAAACATTCTGCCCCCACGCTCCTACCTTTATCATAAGAAACTGAGCCGAAAGGAGTTGATCTCCATGATTGATCATTTTGAGGACTTCGTTATGAGGCCCTACGAAGAAGATATCTTCATTCACAACTGTGACTTTTTCCAACATGAAGCCAGGTTAGTGGAGGTAGGTGTGGATATTGAAGACCCTTCACTGGACGTGGTTGTTCTGTTCTCCCTTGGGTATCTTCCCTCTTATACCGAGTGGGGATATACTAGCGAGAACTATAACCTTAATCGGTGCAGTCATTAATTTGGTTTTGATTAGGGGGCTCCTCGCCTAGTTTTTCAATCATCAAACGCCAAGGTTTCTTTTAGCGAGGTTTGCTCCCTGTTTTCATCTACCGCTACATGGGGAATAAGTTATGTGATGGTTGCGCGAGTAACCATTCCCAGTAACAAAAGGCAAGGGAATGTGTCTTCTTTGTTCGCTACACGCTACTGGCCGAAACAGTTGGCTGATATTGCGGAGTTCTTCGAGGGGTATCCAGTGTACCCTCCAGTGCTTTCCTTTTCTTCCTTGGAACTGGGTTTGAAAGGAAATTCCATCCTTGGGGTTGAATTCCCTATGAGTAAGACCCCCAAGGCATGTCCCACTGAGCTTCCTCCCCTTTGTTCCATGATTCCCGCTACTACGCCCAAACCAAATAGTGCTGCAGCCTCTAAGAAAGCTGCCCCTCGACCAAAGTTACTACCGATGAACCCTCAGGTGAGAAGGCAAAGAGTGGGACGGCTTCCAAGTCCATGACCAAGTCTCAGCCTAAATCTCAAGCTCCTAATGGGGCATTCCTTATTTCCTCCGCTCCTCCTCCTATGCCCGCAGAGAGGGACGAGGAGTTGATAAGGAAAGCGAAAACTGAGGTGGCACGCATAAACGCTGAGTTCGAACGGCGTGTACCAGTTGTTCCTCCACCGGGAACCTTCCCCACAATCATTTTTTATCCCACCGAGACCACGACAAATAGGAGAAGAAGCTCAAACGTTCTTCGAGGTAGTGGCCCCGGTATATCAAGAACGAGGAAGAAATCTCTGGGCACCAAGTCCCAGACGAGACCGACTTCTGAAGTGCACTTATCTCCTGCCTCCTCGCCTATTAGATCTGAGGTATGTATATTTGTTCTACTAACATTTCCCATTTTCTTAAAAAAAGGTGCATTTTCTTATGCATTTTGGTAATTTTGGTACAGGAGGTTGAAGAAGAAACTTCTAATCCCCCTAGCCCCCCTGTGAGCCCTTTCGTGGGGGGGCATTTCGGTGCTTTGCCACTCGTTGTGAGTTCTCCTCGTTCGCCCATGACTGGGCTTACCTATACTCCCCGTTCAGCCTCTCAACGCGCAAGAGATGTTGTCGTGGATGATGGTGGTGCCGACTCTGTGGGTGTCTCTTCGCCACCAGAGACAACTTTCCCCACCCCTTCTGGTTTATCCTCTCCATCCGAGCTTCTTCTTCCCATTGTTCTGGCTGAAGAAAATGAGCCCGAGGTATGATTTCTTCTATAATTTATTTGGTATAACGTCCTTTCAGTCTCACACCTTTATTTATTTATCATGCTGAACCTTGGGTGCCCCAATTTGAAGTGCCCTCGTTGTTAGTTAACATTCCTCTTCCAACAATGATGGCGAGACCTCCTACCGCCATTCCCCTTTTCAATTCTATAACTGAGGTAAGTAACACCCAAAAGTATTTCTCCTTTTTTCTGTACCTTTTTCTCCTTTTTAACACCTAGCTTCTTCATGTTACATCTTTCTTCCAGCCTCTTTCCATCTTCTTTTGATGGTCTGCCTGCATATAAGGCCAAGGTTGGTGCTTTTGCCCCTCGTGGTGGTTTTTTTGCACCCACCCTTGTTGGGGCCTTATTTGAGAGTCCATCATTTTATTCCGGTGAATCGCCCATGATGGACTTTATGTAATACCCCGTATTTTTATGATATTTATTTATGGGATTAATTGAATTAAATGCGTATTAATTGGTAATTAATTCGGGTTAAAATACTAGCGAGGTGCGAGTTGGTATTTGATTATATGTGCATATATGATTATATATGAATTTGAAATTTGTCGTGAGATTGAAATACGGCAATTTGGAAATTTTGTTGAGACGCGTGTGACAGTCGCGTCAGGAATATTATTATTTTATTATAAAAGTGAATTTTATTTCTATTATCCGTATGGTCGTTTTGAGTGCGCCAACGCGTCCGGAAGGGTCGAAATAGTCAGAAAACACTAGCCGGGGGTTTGGTTTGGGTCCCGGAGCATTTTTAGGCCATACCGACAACGTATAGGGGTAGTTTGGTAATTTTGGATTTTTGGAAATTAAAACCTACGAAAATTGGGACTTAATATCTGATTTGTCATTAACCCACTAAGCCCACTAATAGCCAAATAGACTACGGAGGTTATTGAAAGTTATTTCCAAAAAAATTTCTAAAGCACAAACCCTAGCCACCATTAACACCTTGAGAAGAAAAGCTTGTTGAGAGAGAGAGAAGGAATTCTGCAGAGAGAGAGAGAGAGAACACTTCACAAATTCGTCATCAAATTCAGAGATTCAAATAAGGCAAGTGATTTAATTTCGTTTTTATAGAGAATGCTTCTTCCATGCGTAGGATATTCAATAAAATGGTATTGTTCTTGGGAATTAATGAAAAACCCATTTAAATTGGAAGTAGAGATTTCATTTTGATGAGGAATTGCATGTAGATGGGCATTTAGATGATTATTCTGATGACATTATAATTTGGATGAAACAAAAATGGATTTTATTGGCTCATTGATGATTTATAAATGTTAGGGTTCATGTTCATATAAATTGGGGGGTAAATAAAGGGATTTGAAGATTTGATGATGTTTAACATGAGTTAGCCCTATATAAACGTTTGATTATGACCTATGAGTGTTTAGTACGAATTATAAACCTTAAAATGATGTTGGGTCGATTTTTATGTGGGATTAGAAGTGAAGAAAATTGGGAAAAACGAAATAAGGATTTCTGGGCTCGAAACTGGCCACTCGTTAGAAGACCTGCCCAGGTCGTTCGAACGAGCTTCTAACGAGTTGACCTTTGACTTCTAACGAGAGTGAGGTTCGTCCGATAATCTCGTTCGAACGAGATCTCGTTAGATAGACCAGTTCGTTCGAAAGAACTCTCGTTCGAACAGCCTCGTTCGAACGAGACTTCGAACGAGTTGACAGTTTAGGCTTTTTAGCCTGTTTTGATCCCGAGTGTCCCGTAACCTTGTGTATACATAGAGATAACCTTCCCTTGATGATTGATTGGTATATTTGGGATGTTTGGGATATAATGAGGAGTCAAACCTAGTAGTGTAGTTTGAACCTAAGGGAAAATATGAAGTAGGACGTGAGTGTCTATTACGATGTGAGCTATTGACGGCCTAAATTATTGTATTAACCAGGAACATATAAAGTGTGTAGTATTATATGTCGGTACGAGAATGAGAAGTGTACCACCAATATATTATGGTGATTACTAAGACGTGTGCATACTTAGTATATGTATTAATTTTATGTGTATGACATACCTACCATACTTGCTATCACGGGAGGTTTACGTTCGCTTAGGGCCCTCTAATCCTTGTGTTGCCCGGATTTAGACTGGTTACCTCGATGAACATAGGTCAGAGAAGGACTTATTGGGATGTTAATAAGTCTGCTGATCGTGGGAGCGCAGGTATGTGCGTGACCCATGTGATGTGACTGTGTTCGCCTCCATTATTTGTGATGTTGTTATCTGAGAACTATTCCTGAGAGATTCGAAATATGGGATCCTTATGTACGTGATGTACCGGGATGGATAGCAGAGTATGTGCACACCGCAGCTAGTTCTCGGGGTGCTTGTATTGTATATTTATGACGTGAATAATATACACTTAATTAATGGGAAGTATTATGTTAATATTGTGAATATAATTATGGTAATGTTTTGAGAAAACATAGCGGGTTAACTGATAGTGAACTGTATTACATATTGCAAATCTGAGTTTAAGTAAAGCTCTCTATTTTAGATTGTTAATGCTAGAATGTAAAATGGGAATCGAGTAGTAAGGGGTAGAACTTATTACGGTTTGATTAGATAAGTATATCATTTAGATGGGTATGGTACGTTAGGAGTGCACATGTAGTCGAGAGGTGAGAATTTCATGTGAGTGCACGTCCTAACAAGTATTTTGCATTTAATGTTTTAATGTTATTAAAACACTTGCAGTTTTTAAAATGATTTCCACTTTCGGGCTCTGACCCATTTGCTTTTAAATCTATTTTTGTAAAAACCATTTTTAGGTGCCGAGCCACAAGGACACCATGCTTAGGATTCTCATTCAGGTGACGAGCTGTAGCTGTTTGTGGAAGTTACAGGACTTTGCTTGTAGACGCTTCATCTATCTTGACTCGATATTTATCAGTTATCACTTGTAGGGCATGTCGCCCATTTCTTTTAGAGACATTTCTTTTACTTCAGATATTCAGACTTTTGGCATGTAATTATTCAGGATTCAGACTTGTCGTATTATTTCAATTTGTGGGACTGTTGTGAGGAATTTTCCTCTGGACTTACATTTACTTTGTTGGTTATTCATTACTTCATTATGGTGAATGGTTGCTATTCTTTCATTATTCTTTTACTGCATGTTAATTAGACTTAACTTAAAATTTGGCACTTACTTTTTAAATACTAGGTGGTTAGTAATTATAAAAATGTTTTCGACAGTGATTCTAGTAACTGAACCAACTTGGCATTTTGAATTAATTTAATAAAGGAGTATCTACCCGGTATTTAATTAGTCGGGGTGTCACAGGTGGTATCAGAGCATCAGGTTCTAGTGTCCTTTAGGATCTGAACGGCTTATTCTGTTTTTCGCTGAGCTTTCTTTGATATAGAGCCCTATATTTTTAGGACTGTTGTATTCTCTTGTATATGCTATGTTCTTCAGCTATTTAAGTTTAGAACTGCGAACTTATAAACTTCATTCTTATTTCAGATGCCTCCACGACGTGCACAAAGGGTTCCCAGGGATGCACGCCAGAACCACAGCCCACACCAGTTCAGGGCACAATGAACGCCGCTGAGGTTGCAGCCATAGTAGCCCAAGCGATAAATGCCGCACTTGCCGTGGTTCAGCAGGCACCACCTCAGGGGCCGATAGCCGCGCCAGTTCAGGCTCATGCATTCCCATCTGCTTGGGAACGTGTACGTGATGCTTTTCAGAAAGCACATCCTCCGGAGTTCGCAGGTAGCTCCGACGTGGTAGTTTCGAGTCAGTGGAGGAAGGACGTTCAGCGGCACCTGAGGATGTATGAGTGCACAGATGTCTAGAAGCAGATACTAGCTACTTTTAAGCTAGTGGGGTCAGCACTGCAGTGGTGGGAGTCTATTACCACCGTGGAGGAGAGAGATACTCTTACTATTCAGGAGTTTTGGGTACGGTTTGACCGTAAGTATTTTCCGTCGGCTGTTCACACGGAAATGAGGAGGAAGTTGATGAGCCTTCGACAGGAGGGTAAGACTGTGGCCGAGTACGAGGCCGAATTTACTGATCTTCTGAACATTGTTCCAGATGAGATACCGACTGAGGAGAAGAAGATACAGAAATTCACAGACGGGTTGACATGGAGGATTCTTCAGCACTTGTTAGGGAACCTCTCGTTAGCCACTTATTCTGATGTGGTTAACACTGCTCTGTTACATTTCCAGGATCACCGCTTTCACATGACTGAGAGCAAGCGATCAGAAGAGTTCAGCCATCAGGGCAGGACCGGGGGAAATGGTGCCAGTGGGGCACAATCTGTTCAGAGGCAGAGACATGGTGATCAGGGTACCCAGCAGGAGGATCACAAGAGGTTCAGGTCAGGGAATTTTCGGCACGGATAGGGAGGGTTCCGGCAGGGCCATCAGGGTCCGAATGGCCATCAGAACCAGCAGGGTCAGAATGGTCAGCATCAGTTTCAGCAGGGCCAATGGAGGAACGGTAACGGTCACCAGGGCTGGGGGCAGCAGGGACAGAGAGGGGGAAACTTCCCGGGGAAGTGTTTTGTTTGTGGCAAGACTGGACATAAATGCCAGGACTGTCCTGATAGGGGCAGGGCCCCGCAGCAGCAGCAGGGTACTCGACATGAGCTACAGAGGCCACTTTTTCCACCAGCCCTTCCAGCTCCAGCCCAGGTGCCAGCTCTTCCAGCCATTCCAGCAGTTCCTGTGCAGCAGGGGCAGTTACAGTATGGACGTGTCTATAACATCCACCAGGCAGCAGCTCCACAGGCACCACCCGTGATTGAGGGTATGTTTCCTATCCATGGTACTATGGGTCGGGTTTTGTTTGATACGGGGGCAACACACTGTTTTATAGCTACACATTTTGCGAAAGCCTTAGGGTTGTTAGCCACAGCAGAGAGCACAGTGACGTGTGTAGACTCACCATTGGGGAGTGGGTCACTTATTTTCTTTATATGCCGGGGAGTGGGGGTTGAGATTGGTAGTCTGGTATTACCTGAAGATATGTTGGTATTAGATATGCATGTTCACGATGTGATTATCGGTATGGATTGGCTCGTTGATTATAGATCCATGATTGATTGCTTCGGTGGGAGCATTGTTTTTGCCATTCCGGGGCAAGAGATGTTTGTAGTGGCGATGCCTCGCCCAGAGGGAGGCTCGACCGCTCATTTATATTACATAGAGGAGGATACCTCTAAGGAGGTTGTGATTCCTTTAGATTCGATCCCAGTTGTCAGGGAGTATTCTGATGTGTTTTAGGAGATACCAGGCCTACCCCCTCAGTCGAGAGATAGACTTTGTTATATACTTATTGCCAGATACGAGACCTATAGCACGCGCACCGTACCGTATGGCTCCAGCTGAGATGAGGGAGTTACGGAATCAGATTGAGCAGTTGTTGGGTCAGGGGTTTATTCGGAGGAGTACTTCACCGTGGGGTGCCCCTGTGTTGTTCGTAAAGAAGAGAGATGGTTCACTGAGATTGTGTGTGGACTACCGGGAGTTGAATAAGGTCGCGATACGGAATGAGTATCCGTTGCCTCGAATCGATGACCTATTCGACCAATTGAGAGGAGCTTCTTTCTTCTCGAAGATTGATTTGAGATCAGGATACCATCAGTTGCGTATCAGGGAATAGTACGTCTCGAAGCCTGCGTTCTTATCGAGATATGGTTCTTACGAGTTTCGGGTTATGCCTTTTGGCTTGACCAATGCTCCAGCCGTGTTTATGGACTTGATGAATAGGGTGTTCATGGATTTCCTAGATCAGTTTGTCATTGTCTTCATTGATGATATTCTAGTTTACTCCCAGACAGAGGAGGAGCACGCTGAGCATTTGAGGCAAGTTTTGCAGAGGCTACGTCAGAACGAGCTGTATGCAAAGTATGAGAAGTGCGGGTTTTGGCTGAAGGAGGTCCAGTTTTTAGGGCACATTATTTCTGACCGGGGAATATCTGTTGATTCGGGGAAGGTATCCGCGGTAAGGGAGTGGGGACAACCCACGACACCGACAGAGATCCGTAGTTTCTTGGGCCTAGCAGGATACTACAGGAGGTTCATTCGGGGATTCTCGAAGATAGCGGGTCCTTTGACACATCTGACTCGTAAGGGCGTGCCATTCATCTGGAGTGATGCCTGTCAGTTGGCATTCGATGAGTTAAAGGATAAGTTGACCTCAGCACCTGTGTTAGCATTGCCGAGACCGGGAGTTGAGTATCTAGTCTACACCGATGCGTCCTTACAAGGACTTGGAGGTGTATTGCAGCAGGAGAGTCAGGCCATAGCTTATGCTTCCCGAAAGCTAAAGCCTCACGAGAAGAATTACCCCACTCATGACTTAGAGTTGGCGGCAGTTTTATTTGACCTTCGTATTTGGAGACATTACCTTTTGGGGGAAAAGTTTCGATTGTTCACGGACCACAAGTCCCTACAGTACCTATTCACGCAGAAGGAGTTGAATATGCGGCAGCGAAGGTGGCTTGAGTTTGTGAAGGACTATCAGTTTGATATCCAATATCACTCGGGGAAGGCTTATGTGGTAGCAGACACGTTGAGCCGTAGGCCAGCAGATGAAGTGGCAGAGGTGTGGAAGGCCAAGTGGAAGGAATTGGGACACCAGGATGCAGTGGCCCGATCGTTCATGTCTCTGATGACCGTTACACCGCAGATTGTCACAAAGGTAGTAAGGGCACAGGCAAATGACTCATTCTGTCAGGAGCAGATAGTTCGATTTCTAGCAGAGGGAGCCGAGTCCTATACCGTTAGCTCAGACGGGGGATTACGCTTCAATGGGAGATTGGTAGTTCCGGAAGGGGAGGAATTGCGACAAGAGGTGATGGCAGAATTGCACGGCTCGCGGTTCGCGGTACATCCCGGTGGGGACAAAATGTACCAAGACATGAGGCGACAGTATTGGTGGAGCGGGATGAAGAGGGATATTGCCGAGTTTGTTTCTAAATGCGCCACTTGCCAGCTAGTAAAAGTGGATCATCAGAGACCGGCAGGACTGTTACAGCCATTGGAGGTCCCGATGTGGATGTCGGAGAGCATATCCATGGACTTCATCACGGGGTTGCCTACGTCACAAAGAGGTCATGACTCCATTTGGGTAATTGTGGACAGGTTGACCAAAGTCGCTCATTTCCTACCCATAAGGACAGACTACACTGCGGGACAGTATGCCCAGCTCTTTATTTCAGAGATAGTGAGACTTCACGATGTGCCCCTAAATATCGTGTCTGACCGAGACAAGTTATTTATTTCACGGTTTTGGGAGAGTTTTCAGGAGGCCATGGGCACGGAATTGCGGTTGAGTACGGCGTATCACCCGCAGATCGATGGGCAAACTGAGCGTACAAATCAGATGTTGGAAGACATGCTACGTATGAGTATCATTGATTTTGGGGGTGGATGGGAGCAGTATCTTCCACTGGTGGAGTTTGCTTATAACAACTCCTATCAGTTCACTATTGGCATGGCTCCATTTGAGGCGTTGTACGGTAGACCTTGTCGTTCCCCTTCATGTTGGTTGGAGGTGGGGGATAACAAACTACTTGGGCCGGAAGTGATTCAGGATACTTCGGCGAGGATAGAATTGATTCGGAGTCGCATTCGGGTAGCTCAGGATTGGCAGAAGAGCTATGTTGATGCGAAGAGGTTCTTCAGGGAGTTCCAAGTGGGGGACCAGGTTTTGCTCAGAGTATCTCCTATGAAGGGGATTATGCGTTTCGGGAAGAAAGGGAAGTTGGCCCCGAGATATGTGGGACCATTTCCTATTATTGAGCGGATTGGACCGGTTGCGTATAGGCTTGGATTACCGGAGCATTTGCATCGGATTCACGATGTGTTTCATATTTCCTCGCTAAGGAAATATCTTAGAGACAATTTGGTTCATTCTCACATTGCTTTGGAGGACATTGATCTCCAGCCTGATAGCTCCTACGAGGAGCGGTCGATTTTCCGAATTTCGGGACGAAATTCAGTTATTAGGGGGGAAGTATGTAATACCCCGTATTTTTGTGATATTTATTTATGGGATTAATTGAATTAAATGCGTATTAATTGGTAATTAATTCGGGTTAAAATACTAGCGAGATGCGAGTTGGTATTTGATTATATGTGCATATATGATTATATATGAATTTGAAATTTGTCGTGAGATTGAAATACGGCAATTTGGAAATTTTGTTGAGACGCGTGTGACAGTCGCGTCAGGAATATTATTATTTTATTATAAAAGTGAATTTTATTTTTATTATCCGTATGGTCATTTTGAGTGCACCAACGCGTCCGGAAGGGTCGAAATAGTCAGAAAACACTATCCGGGGGTTTAGTTTGGGTCCCGGGGCATTTTTAGGCCATACCGGCAACGTATAGGGGTAGTTTGGTAATTTTGGATTTTTGGGAATTAAAACCTACGAAAATTGGGACTTAATATCTGATTTGACATTAACCCACTAAGCCCACTAATAGCCAAATAGACTACGGAGGTTATTGAAAGTTATTTCCAAAAAAATTTCTAAAGCACAAACCCTAGCCAACATTAACACCTTGAAAAGAAAAGCTTGTTGAGAGAGAGAGAAGGAATTCTGCAGAGAGAGAGAGAGAACACTTCACAAATTCGTCATCAAATTCAGAGATTCAAATAAGGCAAGTGATTTAATTTCGTTTTTATAGAGAATGCTTCTTCCATGCGTAGGATATTTAATAAAATGGTATTGTTCTTGGGAATTAATGAAAAACCCATTTAAATTGGAAGTAGAGATTTCATTTTGATGAGGAATTGCATGTAGATGGGTATTTAGATGATTATTCTGATGACATTATAATTTGGATGAAACAAAAACGGATTTTATTGGCTCATTGATGATTTATAAATGTTAGGGTTCATGTTCATATAAATTGGGGGGTAAATAAAGGGATTTCAAGATTTGATGATGTTTAACATGAGTTAGCCCTATATAAACGTTTGATTATGACCTATGAGTGTTTAGTACGAATTATGAACCTTAAAATTATGTTGGGTCGATTTTTATGTGGGATTAGAAGTGAAGAAAATTGGGAAAAACGAAATAAGGATTTATGGGCTCGAAACTGGCCACTCGTTAGAAGACCTGCCCAGGTCGTTCGAACGAGCTCGTTCGAACGAGCTTCTAATGAGTTGACCTTTGACTTCTAACGAGAGTGAAGTTCGTTCGATAATATCGTTCGAACGAGATCTCGTTAGATAGCCCAGTTCGTTCGAACGAACTCTCGTTCGAACAGCCTCGTTCGAACGAGACTTCGAACGAGTTGACAGTTTAGGCTTTTTAGCCTGCTTTGATCCCGAGTGTCCCGTAACCTTGGGTATACATAGAGATAACCTTCCCTTGATGATTGATTGGTATATTTGGGATGTTTGGGATATAATGAGGAGTCAAATCTAGTAGTGTAGTTTGAACTTAAGGGAAAATATGAAGTAGGACGTGAGTGTCTATTACGATGTGAGCTATTGAAGGCCTAAATTATTGTATTAACCAGGAACATATAAAGTGTGTAGTATTATATGTCGGTACGAGAATGAGAAGTGTACCACCAATATATTATGGTGATTACTAAGACGTGTGCATACTTAGTATATGTATTAATTTTATGTGTATGACATACCTACCATACTTGCTATCACGGGACGTTTACGTTCGCTTAGGGCCCTCTAATCCTTGTGTTGCCCGGATTTAGACTGGTTACCTCGATGAACATAGGTCAGATAAGGACTTATTGGGATGTTAATAAGTCTGCTGATCGTGGGAGCGCAGGTATGTGCGTGACCCATGTGATGTGACTGTGTTCGCCTCCATTATTTGTGATGTTGTTATCTGAGAACTATTCCTGAGAGATTCGGAATATGTGATCCTTATGTACGTGATGTACCAGGATGGATAGCAAAGTATGTGCGCACCGCAGCTAGTTCTCGGGGTGCTTGTATTGTATATTTATGACGTGAATAATATATACTTAATTAATGGGAACTATTATGTTAATATTGTGAATATAATTATGGTAATGTTTTGAGAAAACATAACGGGTTAACTCATAGTGAACTGTATTACATATTGCGAATCTGGGTTTAAGTAAAGCTCTCTATTTTAGATTGTTAATGCTAGAATGTAAAATGGGAATCGAGTAGTAAGGGGTAAAACTTATTACGGTTTGATTAGATAAGTATATCATTTAGATGGGTATGGTACGTTAGGAGTGCACATGTAGTCGAGAGGTGAGAATTTCATGTGAGTGCACGTCCTAACATGTATTTTGCATTTAATGTTTTAATGTTATTAAAACACTTGCAGTTTTTAAAATGATTTCCACTTTCGGGCTCTGACCCATTTGCTTTCAAATCTATTTTTGTAAAAACCATTTTTAGGTGCCCAGCCACAAGGACACCATGCTTAGGATTCTCATTCAGGTGACGAGCTGTAGCTGTTTGTGGAAGTTACAGGACTTTGCTTGTAGACGCTTCATCTATCTTGACTCGATATTTATCAGTTATCAGTTGTAGGGCATGTCGCCCATTTCTTTTAGAGACATTTCTTTTACTTCAGATATTCAGACTTTTGGCATGTAATTATTCAGGATTCAGACTTGTCGTATTATTTCCATTTGTGGGACTGTTGTGAGGAGTTTTCCTCTGGACTTACATTTACTTTGTTGGTTATTCATGACTTCATTATGGTGAATGGTTGCTAGTCTTTCATTATTCTTTTACTGCATGTTAATTAGACTTAACTTAAAATTTGGCACTTACTTTTTAAATACTAGGTGGTTAGTAATTATAAAAATGTTTTTGACAGTGATGCTAGTAACTGAACCAACTTGGAATTTTGAATTAATTTAATAAAGGAGTAGCTACCCGGTATTTAATTAGTCGGGGTGTCACACTTGGTCCCTTATGTTGGTGAGGGAGTTTTGTCTTCCATTGAGGCTTCTCTAATCGAGGATCCCGTTGTGGCCTTTGAGGTAACGATCCCACCCCCAACGGTTCCTATCCTTACTGCTGCCATAGTTACCCCTATTCTGGCTCCTACCGTGATTGAAGTATTTTCTAATTCTCTGTATTTTTTGTCGAAGAATTTTCAGCAACTCCCCTATTGCATAAACTCCACCTATATCGGTGACTTAACAATGAAAACAGTTGTTGAGATTTTCCACAAACTCCACCTATAACGATGACTTAACAATGAAAACACTTGTTAAGATTTTTACAAACTCCACCTATAACGGTGACTTAACAATGAAAAGAGTTGTTAAGATTTTTCACAAACTCCACCTCTAATGGTGACTTAATAATAAAAACACTTGTTAAGCTTTTCACAAACTCTCCCTATAACGGTGACTTAACAATGAAAACACTTGTTAAGCTTTTCACAAACTCCACATATAACGGTGACTTAACAATGAAAACACTTGTTAAGATTTTTCACAAACTTCACTTATAATGGTGACTTAACAATGAAAACACTTGTTAATATTTTTCACAAACTCCACCTATAACGGTGACTTTAACAATGAAAACACTTGTTAAGATTTTTCACAAACTCCACCTCTAACGGTGACTTAACAATGAAAACACTTGTTAAGATTTTTCACAAACTCCACTTATAATGGTGATTTTAACAATGAAAACACTTGTTAATATTTTTCACAAACTCCACCTATAACGGTGACTTTAACAATGAAAACACTTGTTAAGATTTTTCACAAACTCATTTCTTTTCTTATCTCAGGTTGCACGAGAGATCTATCCACCCGTTCTTTTGCCTGTTAGTTCACCTCATCGGGAACCTGCCGTCTCAGAAGATTCTGACCAGGCCGACCAAGGTTCCACGACCGGTGCTGCAGTGGAGAGTGAATCCAGGTGCGAGCTTCCTCTGCCGGATTTGGCTCCTCATGCATTTTGCTTAATGGTGCTTTAACATTCTCCCTAGATGCCTGCCACTCATCGACTGGTGATCGAGCAACTTGTGAATCACCATCTTGAAACCTTCTCGGTGGATTGCTTGCGTTCGAACATCTCTATCATGAGTTGTAAGTTGCAAGGCATGGCCACTGTTGTTGCAGAAATTGCCAGTACTCCCACTGCGACCGTTACCAGACCACTCCTTAACTAATTTCTTGGCTATATGAAGGAGTTGGGTCGTGATGGTTTTTGTTTCAACTGGCTTATATCGTACTTAAAAACTTTGAAGAGCCAGCAACTAATCAGGCAGAGGGAACTATTGCAGAAGCATCAGCAGGACCAACGAGTTGAGGAAGCCAGGTTGGACGAAATAGTACCCCTCTTAAAAGAAGTTGATAAGGAAGTGAATTATACCGAAGAAGTTTTGCGTCTGGCCAAGCTGAAACGAGAAAGACTCCTTATCCAACGTGCACAAGTTCAAACAAGGTTGGAGGTTTCCCTCAATGCCCAACAATCTTGTACTACAGCTTTTTCGGGCCTTCTTGGAGATTTTTTCTCATCTTCGGACCTATGGTTCCTTTTAGGCTAGTCAACATTTGTATATGTCTTCCTCTTGCTTCTTTCTATGTAATTCTTGGGCAGTAGTTCCCAATTTTGTAATGCTCCATCGTTTACAAATGAATGAAAAATGTATATTTTCCACTTCTTCTGCATGTTACAACTGTTTTTGCATGTTATAAATTTCTATATTTCTGCAACTCTTTCACTCTGCTCAAGTCATAACTAAAACTTGTATATTCATAACCAACAGCTATTTATAATCACTGTTCAAACTTAATTGTCTACACGTGATAACCCTTCAGCCATTTATTGTTAATTTTAAATGGCTTGTCTTCCTCCATCTTAGAAATTAAGCAATAGCCCGAGTCATGAGCTTCTTTTACAACAAAAGGTCCCTCCCAATTGGCTACAAACTTCGGTAGAGGAAGCCCCCTGATATGCTTCACTGCTGCTTTCAAGATGAGGCCTCCCTCCATGAACTTCCTAGGTCTCACCAAGTTATCATATGCCCTGGAGAGCTGTTGTGTGTACATTTGGAAGTGTTGCATCACGTTATCTCTGTGCTCGTCTAACACTTCCAACTGCACATGCCTATTCCGAGGGAGCATGCTGCTTCGCAAGGTGTATCGGGCAGAGGGAACTTCTAATTCCACTGGAAGGATTGCCTCCGCCCCATAAACAAGCGAGAATGGAGTGTACCCTGTGGGTTTCCTCTTGGTTGTTCGATAGGCCCATAACACAGCTGTTATCTTGTCATCCCACGATCCTGGGAAGTCCTCCATTACTTTGACCAGAATATTAACCAATGTTTTGTTAGTCGCTTAGGCTTGACCGTTTCCCTTTGGGTATGCCACCGTTGAAGTATGATGAACGATGGAGTACTTGTCTGTGAGCATTGTTACTTCTGAATTGACGAAGGGCGTCCCGTTATTTGAGAGAATAACCTTTGGGATCCCAAAACAACAAATGATGTATTCTCTGATGAAGTTGCTTACCACCCCAGTCGTTGCCCTTCTGAGTGATATCGCTTCGGCCCACTTTGTAAAGGATTCCGTTGCGACTAGTATCCATATCTTCCCCTTGAAGAAGGATGTATTGCCCCCACCAGGTCAAACGCCCAAGTGTGAAAAGGGTAAGGTGTTGCCAGAGAGTGTAAGTCTACAGATGGGGCATGGATCATATTTCCATATAGTTGGCAAGCCTTTCACTTTCAAACGAACTCAACAGGGTCCTTCTCCATCGTTGGCCAATAATACCCCAACGTCATCAGCTGATCATACAACTTGGCCCCTCCTATGTGAGCTGGATCGTGCGCCTATTTGAGGACCTCAACGTCTTCTTCCTTCGTGATGCAACACAATGGCCTGTTGAAGTATCCCCTTCGGTAGAGATGCCCCTCCTGGATATAGAACCTTGGGGCCCTTCGCTTTAGTCCCATTGCATCAATTTTCTCTATCGGGGCAACTCTATCTTTAATGAAGTCAATATAGGGTTGCCTCCAATCAGCCTGAGTTTCAATGAAATGACATTCAACCGCTTCAAAGAAAAGCTGACACTTATCGCACCTCCATTGTAGCTCCGTCGCGTCCTGCTTCATTCTAGGCTAGAAGTATCCCTCTCGTTGAATTCTCCTATAAAGAGGTACCTCAGTTTTTTTGCAGTGCTCCTCATGTGTTTTCTTTAACCTTCGCTCTGCTTCTTCTGGGCCAATGCATCTTGATAACCATCCACCTACGTTTCTGAAGTAGATATTTTCTTAGTTTGTAAAATATTGAGCCAACTCTCTTACAGTTTCTTCCTAATCTCTCCCCTACAGTCCGCGTCCTCCTCCATCGGTAGAATTGATTGCACCACCGAAGGAGCTTTTCTTCGTTGGATCATGACAGTAGTTTATCGTTCCTCGTGACCATTTTTTGGGCAATAGTTGCATACGCATCTGGGTGGCGATTCATCGTTCTGGGATGCCTCTTGATCTTAGTCTGATGGAACTGGTTGAGGAGTATCTGGATGATCGTTTTATATGGTGCCAGGTTCATGTGCTTCAACGCGTATTCTCCGTTTACTTGCTGGATCACTAAGTTCGAATCACCCTTAATGCAGAGTGAACGAATTCCCCTTCGAAGAGCTTCTAGCAACCCTATCACCAATGCTTCGTACTCTGCTTCGTTATTGGAGCAAGGGAAATCTAACTTGTAGGAAAGGCAAATCTCTTCTATTCACTTTGAAAGAATAACCCCTGCCCCTCCCTTCTTTTCTACCGAATATCCATCGAACTGCATCGTCCACTCCTCCTCAGTTGCACCTAGATAATTAGCTTGTAGGTCATCTCTCGAATGTCTTCTTTAGGTGGTTCAAACGTTCCTGATGGAAATATTTCCAATAGATCGGCATATGCCTGGCTCTTGATCACGCGAGGAACTACACACTTCAAGTCATATTCTGAAAGGATGAGGAACCACATAGCTGCCCTGCCAATTAATATAGTTCTTGCCAACAAATACTTAATGGGATCAAAATTAGTCACAATGTGAATCGTAAAAGATAGCATATAATGCCTAAGTTTTTGTGCTACAAAAACTAAGGCCAAACAATGCCTTTCTAGGCTGCTATATCTAATTTCCGGCCCATGTATGATTCTATTGAGGTAGTAGACTGGTCGTTCTTGCCCATCATCTCTTGTGCCAGAAAATCTCCAAAGGACCTCGTGGTAGATGTAAGATATAACTACAACAGCGTTCCTGCCCGTGGGGGAACCATGGTCTGTGGTGAAACCAGTAGCTTCTTCAGCCCAACGAAAGACTCTTGGTGAACCTCCTCCCAGCTGAACTTCGTGCTCTTTTGCAACAGTTGCATCAGCGGATGTGTTACTTTGACCAATCCAAGCACAAATCTCCTAAGGTAGGAGACTTTACCGAGGAAGCTCTTCAACTCCCTCGCCGTCTTAGGGCTTGGCATTTCACCCCTTGCTGATCAACCACAAAGCCTAAGAATTTTCCAGTCGTTACTTTTAAAATACACTTTAATGGATTCATCCTGAACTTATACCTCCTACAACGAGAAAACACCTTCCTCAAATCTCTCAGGTGGTACCCCTCCTCCTTCGATTTGATGACCAAGTCATCCACATAAAATTCTACAAATTTATGGAGGAAGTCATGAAAAATGGCCATCATCGTTCTTTGGTAAGTCGCCCCAGCATTCTTGAGGCCGAATGGCATCACCCTGTACATGAAGTTACCCAACGGTGTTCTGAATGCCGTTGTCTCTGCATCCGAGGGGTCCATCTTGATCTGATTATACCCCCATATACCCATCCATAAAGATATACATCTCATGACCAGCCATTGCGTCTATCGGTCTATCGATGGAGGGTAGAGGGAACTCATCCTTAGGACAATCTCTATTCAAATCTCTAAAGTCCACACAGATCCTTATCTGGTTTTTGTCCTTCTTTCCCACTGGGACAATACTGGATAGCCAGAGTGGGTGTTGTATTGGTACGATGAATCCTGCCATTAGTAGGCATTTGACCTCTTATTTAATCTTCAGATCCAGTTCGGGTTTGTACGTTCTTATTGCGTGCTTCACTGGAATGGCTGAAGGCATTACGTTCAACCTGTGGCAACTTATGTCCTCATCCAGCCCTTCCATTTCTGTGTATTTCCACACAAAAACATCTACGAACTCCCGAATTAATTCGACAAAGGCCTCTCATTTCTGAGCGCTAAGATCTTTCGAGATGAAGATGGGTCTTGGGTCCTCTCCTTCTTTTACCAGGTTCAACTGCTCCAACTCTTTCGCCTGCGGCCTTGGTCTATCTGTCATGCAATCAGTCTCTTCAGCCACATCTCCCATAAACTCTTGTATGTTGGAGTTGTCTATCACCATACATTTCCCTTTTTGATCTACCAAAAATCATTCATATACCGGGTCAGCCTCATCATTGGTCCCTTCGACCACCCGTTCACACCATCACAAACGATATACCACCTTTCCTTCTTTGATGATGACCTTCTTGCATTGTCTGCCGGTCATTACGACTGCCTTCCTTTTCCTTTCTCTGGAATCCTCAATAATCCTTCCTCCTAAAAACTGACTCAAAACGCTCTGGCATTGGGCCTCATGCTGCATTGGGTCCATTCTATGTCTCATCCTGTTTTTAAGCTGCTTCGAGATGCCCTGGGGCCGAGGGGTCACCTGCTGAGCTTCCTCGACTATTTCCTTTGGGCCGCTCTCCGTCTTCTATTTATTTAAGGGCCCCATACTTTTTTTGATCGAGGGAACCCATTCTCCCTCCATTCTTCTTGTTAAGATCCGGACATCTTCCTCTAGCTCCATGTAAAATGCTGCGTCCACCAAGTGAGCTTCTTCAACCGCGAAGGGCCTCTTTGTGGCCCTAATGGTTACCTCTGTGCCCTTGACATTTGCCTTAGCACATTGGTGGTATGTAGAAGGATCCAGGCCTTGGTTGTGCATCCACACCCTTCCTATTAACAGATGATAGTAAGTTGCACTCTCTATCACGTGGAACTTTATATGGGAACTCAAGTTTCACATCACAATCCCCACATTAACATACCCGATAGATTTGGAGGATTGGTTATCATACCCCGAAATTACCAAAGGCATGGGGACCAGCCTTTCTTCTGGAATATTTTCCTCGTGAAAGGAGTTGATTGGCATAATATTGATGGACGCTCCTCCATCCATGAGAGTCCTTGCGAAGCTAACTCCATTAACACTGGTCGCCACATATAATGGCCTGTTATGAGGAAACCTTACAGCTCTATCTGCGTCGTTGAAGGTTACCTCTAACATAAACCGTCTCACCAACCAGACCATGGGTCCCCTCCACCTTAGCGAAGGGACTGCTTTCTTCCTCGCAATATCAAGTATTGCCTGGGTTATCTCGAGCCTAATCTCCTTCAGTACCCCCACTTGGTCGAAGAACCAAGTGAACTTTGGGGACCTCGAAACTGCGCAGTATTCCAGAGCTGGGTCTATTTCCTCGCCTTCAACACTGTAGACCTCTTCCACATCTTTGGCACTTTCTTCATCATAGGCCAACATAACGTTCGCCATTCCCTTCGTACAGTCTTCCAGAGCCTCTTCATATTTTTCTTGCCCAGTTGTTGACCCCCTTTCCCCTCTCTCGGCCTCTTCATCATAGTCCACCACGATATTGGCCCCATACACGGGCAAAGGGTTGTTGTTGACATTCTAGGGGGGATTTGTAACGTCCCTACCTTCACATATTTGTTGATAATTCTTCTCAACGTAAAGCAGCTCTCTGTTGGATGCTGGATCCTTTGGTGAACCTAGCAGTGCTTTGGATCCACCTTCGTTGCTACGTCGGGCTCCCCTATGGGGACGTCCTTTGGCTCATAGACCGTTCCCCCTTGAACCATCGCGTTGTAATAGCTGATAGCTTCTTCTACTGTACAGGGCAATAATGGTGGGTCTTCTCTGTCTCTCCCGAACTTCCTCTTATTGTCCTTCTTCGGTGCTTTGGCCTTATCTCCCCCCTCGGTGTATCCTACCCGTGGGGGCTGAGGCCTCCCCCCCCCCCCCCCCCCCCGCGGGTTGCATCAGCTGCCTGAACATCATGGGCGCCACCACCGAATTGGGTCGCACCACCAAAGAGATATTTCTCACCGCTTTCAAGAATGCCGCAAAAGTCCCCTCGCGCATATCGTTGATAAGATGTCAGATGTATTCAGGGAGCATTCCCTCAGCACAAATCTGCAATAACCTGGACTCCTTGGCCTCCTCCCTTACATCGAGGGACCTTTCCCTGAACCTTCGAACATAGGCCACCACCTCCCCCCCCGGTCTTTGCCTCTCCCTACCCAGTTGGGTCAAGGTGAAATCATCCTCTGCCAGAAAGAACTTTCGGATGAACAATACATGCATCTCCTCCCAAGTAGAAATGCTGTTGGATGTCAAATGGGAGTACCAGGTGTATGTCTTAGCGGTTAGGGATTTGGAAAAATCCCTCAATCTAACCTTCTTGTCATTACATTGTGCTCCCAAATGTTCAACAAAACGCTTAATGTGCTCCTTTGGGTTCCCACCTTTCCCTGTATATTTTTCAAAGATAGGGGGAATATAGTCCTTTGGGTAAGGCTCATCGTTGTATCCCTGGGGATAATGTGTTCGAAAGTCGTCATAAACCGAAACCACCTCGCTAGCTGATTGCGAGGAATCTTGCATGAACTTCAACATCTCTTTCTGCATCTCTCTTCTCATTTCCTCCATGGGCGATGATACTGGGGCAACCACCCGCGAGGCTACGGGCTGAGTACCGATTGTAACTGAAACAAGCGTTATCGGTAGTGCCGTTGAGACTCCTGAGTTTCCTACTGCTGGATCTGCGACAGAGTGTACGCTTGCCGGGATCGCTCCAGCAATACCTTCACCTGGTGGGGCCGTGAGCGCTACTCCTGGTGTTACGAAAGCGTTAGCCTCCAATCCTCCCAGCATATTTGAAGCTACTGGGGTTTGTAAGAACTCATAAAACTTGCTCATGAGGAGCGTAATCTGGGCGGGACCCAACCCCACGCTCGTGGGAGGTTGTGTCACCCGTGGAATGCTTGACTCCATCAGAACCGGAGGTACCTCTACTCGAGGGGCCCCATCCCTTAGGGCCGCCAGTTATCTCGCGGCCTGTTCTTCATTATGTTGGATATCATCAAAGTTGAGTCTTCGAGTAGCATTATCTTGCGCCATACTCCTTACCTAGGAGAATGCCTCCCCAGCAGAGTCGCCAAATGTAAGAGGGTACTTTAGATAAGATGGAGGCATACCCCCTATTTGTGTAGGATGATGACAAGCTAACTCGGCCAAAGATTTGGATTAATGATAGGACACACAAACATAAACCCAATGAAGACCAACTCAGTTTAAACTCACAAAACCAAGTGTATAACTCAATAAATAGTAATAAACCTTAGAAGTAACTTAGCTAAAGGGAGAGAGAAGTAAGAACCCTAGATACACCTTGGTAGGCAGGTATAAACACACCTAATAACCTTAGGAATCTCTGTCAAATATTAAAATCTTTGTAATAAGTATCAATGGTAAGTGGGTAAACTCTCTGGTTTGTAAGAACTCTCTCTGTCTGGCAATAACTTCTCAAACTCTCAAAAGGATCATCCTGTCCTTAGGGGTGGTTGGGGTCCTTAAATAACCCCCCACCCCATCCCCGAGGCAACTCAGTCATTAAAGACTATGAAAGACATCCCTCATACTTTATGTCACATCTACTGTAGGTGGTGTCACTAGCCATCTAAACAATGTCAGACATACACTTGAGTAAACCATCGTGGTATTTGGGACTGTCAGGCAGTTGGTGAGCCATCTCTGCAACATCAGCCCCCTGACACACAGTGGTTATGCAAAAGGCATGTCTTGGCATTTAATGTTTATGACGTGGAGACAACTAGTGCATCAGGCATTTAATGTTGTGACATAAAGTATAAGGGATGTCTTTCATAGTCTTTAATGACTGAGTTGCTTCGGGGATGGGGTGGGGGCTATATAAGTACCCCAACCACCCCTGAGGAGAGGATGATCCTTTTGAGATTCTGAGAAGTTATTGCCAGACAGAGAGAGTTCTTATGAACCAGAGAGTTTACCCACTCACCATTGTTACTTATTACGAAGCTTTTAATATTTGACATAGATTCCTGAGGGTATTAGGTGTGTTTATACCTGCCTACCAAGGTGTATCTAGGGTGCTTACTTCTCTCTCCCTCTAGCTAAGTTACTTCTAAGGTTCATTACTATTTCCTGAGTTATACACTTTGTTTTGTGAGTTTAAACTGAGTTGGTCTTCATTGGGTTTATATTTGTGTGTCCTATCATTAATCCAAAGCTTTGGCCGAGTTAGCTTATCATCATCATACTCAAATAGGGGTTACGCCTCCATCTTATCTAAAGTACCCTCTTACACTCGCGAACACGCTTTTATCTTATTCTTTCACTAATTTGGAGGGGAATATGGTGGAGGTTCGTGTGCCATAAAATGTAGGTGGTATGGATGAAGTGGGCATTCCCCTTAAGCTATTTTCTAGAGAGGTATACTAATTTATTTATTTTCTTTCATCTTAATTTATGATAGACATTATATTGTATTTAAATCATTTTTTTCTTCTTGTTGTTTTGGTAACTTGTGGTCATTCGTGGTTCCTGAATGAAGCGAACTATGGATAATTGAACTTTGACGATGGCTCATATGTGGGCACAGTTCTTGCGCTTGGTGTTGGGGGTGGACGAACCCGAGCAAGTAGCGGTAGGAGAAATAGACAATGGGAGTAGTGGTCAAGAAACTAGATTTATTATATGGTATGGAATTGATTTACCTTGGGCCTTTATGTTGAGTGCGTATTTGTGAATTTTATGTGTATTGGTAAAGAATCCAAATTTTGGGTGAAAATATCTCGATGACGGGGTGTTCCATAAATTTTCTCTTGTTGGGGCCTTTCTATGAAGGAAAATCCATGCCTAACCCTTTAGAGGTTCTATAAAATAATGGTTTAAAGTTGGTTTGCATGTCATATATTGAAGGCGCAAGGAAAGAATGAATATTTACAGATTTATATATGTAGTGTGCATACATATACTCTTTAGGAGAACATAAATGAGTTTTAACTTGGTTTATTTTGCATAAACACAAGGATAACAGAGTGGGGGTAAAGGCATAAGAGCTTGTTATAGGCTCTAAGGTTTTGAAGTAGTCAAAACCCTACTTGATAAGTGATGGGGAGTCGCATCATTACAAAGCTATATTAGGGGTACCAAGAATATTTTACAGGAGTATGGGTCAGAGTAAACTGTAGAGATGCATGACGGACGACATAAGTAGGGTGTCGTACGGAAGATATATTGTATAAATGGAAGGGTCGGTTGATTTATAAAATAAGGAAATTCCTTGGGTAGAAATCACATATCTCTCACTAAAAAAATGCTTTTTAGGACGGTAGTCTAGAAGTCCCAAAAGATACTCTAGCCATCCTAAATACTTTTGGGGAAGGTATTTGGGACCGTTCATGGGGGTTTATTAATAGGGTTTTAAATAAAAACTGTCTCAAAATGATTCTTCTCTTCTCAAAAGCTCATCATTTATGGAGACTTTTTGAGACGATAAGGAAGTTGTATTTAATAAATATTTTTGGGACGACTGTTGGCCATCCTAAAAAAATGAAGGGATGCCAAAAAATTTGGTGCCAAAGTTTTAGGGGCAATAAAATCAGTCACTAAAGTTAAATTTAGAATTGAACATATAATTAAAATACATGCATATATTTTATATAATCCCAAACAAAAACCTATTAAACATCATATGTAACATCTTGGCACCCATTTCAACATATCTCAATTACAAGCTTAATGATTAACACGACAACTCATTTTGCATTTAACTATAATAAAAGTTCATACAAATAAATCTCTCTACACAATCAACACGCCCAACATCATGTCTACCATATAATTAATGGTAGTAATAAAATTTTCAAATACGGCACTAGTCTCATTAGCAAAAATACATAAAACCCATCCACTCCTAACATAAAATGATTTCAACAAAGTAAACATACGATTTTGAAGCATACGACCTCTAATGAAATGCCTTCAATGATTTTCATGGTCTACAAGAGATTTCCACATGCAATAACATTTAATTAAACAAAAAAGATTTTTTTAATAGTTATTATAAATGACATCTTTAAAAACATTATCAAATTTGTATATCTTCATATTAATCATATTTTAAAATAATTAATATTTTTTTAAAATGGGTCAGGACTCCTTTTTTTATTCATGAAAACTAACATGTTTAAACATCAAAATTAACTAAAAAACAACGCAATAATAGCCTTAATAAATGAGAAATAAATTCTCGCCACCGCCAATGTAAATTTCACACTACAATTCAATTAGCATCAAGGTTTGTATGTACAAGGTAATTATTGAATTCAAACATTATTATTGCAAAAAAAATTGACAGAGTCTCATTTTTTTATTCATGAAAACCAACATGCTTAAACATTAAAATTAACTCAAAAATGACTGCATCAATAGCCACAACAGTGTAAACAAGTAAATTGTATCAATCTCATAATGATAAATATGTGTTATTACCTAGTGGGTATGGGACGCTGATGTACTGGAAGCATGATGAGGGATAATACTATAAAACAAACTTTGCATTTCACTTCTCATGTCAGTTTTTATATGTAATAGCACTTGTTGGTGGAAAATCTCTAATTCTTCGACCTATTATCGATGTCAAGCATCTCAATCTTCAATGTCTTGTCGATGTTGAGCATTTCAATCTTTAGCGTCTTGTCGATGTCCATTCTCTCCATCTTCAATGTCCTTCTTTAGCAAATTAATATCTTCCAATAATGCATGAGAGGAAATTGCTCGCTTTGATGCTGACCTAATACCTACTCCCTTTATAGCCATGCCCCCTTGTCCTAATATATCCCTAAAAATCTTACTCCTCACTTTCAGATCATTTTGCTTGTCTTTCGGTAGCTCATTTAGTCATCTTTCAAGCATTTCCTACGAGTTAAACATATATTAGAAATTAATGAATGTAATTTAAATCCGTAAGAACATTAATTGTTTTTAACACAAAACAAGAATTAAATAACTTTAACCAAATAGTGTAATAAAATATAAACACCAACCAACAGTCATATAGTTGTCCTTGCTCTCCTCATTATATACCCCTATAGCCATATAAGTTCCTACTATTGTACCTCCACACCCACCCTCTGTTCATGCCACACAAAACAGCCATATAATTTATTGTGTTAGCTGATGGTTTATTCAACATGTAGCAATTTCTGCTATGTATGGATGTATTTTTGATTTTTTTAGTCATTATTATCATACTAGGAAAGGGGTGTAACAAACATAATCTTATTAAGTGTAAAATCTGATAGACTTTGTTGTCTTATTTTCGAGGATAACATGGTGAGTTCCATTTTCTCAAGATCTTGTGAAGTGTTATTGTTAGTAAAACAAGTATTTGGCATCGAATCGGCCATATGCAAGATGTTGGTCATCCTTCCATTTTTCTTTTAGACCAATGTGCATAATGAGTTATGGATAGTGCGCCTTCTGTTGAAGGGAATGAGATGGAATCAAACATTTGTTCTTACGGTTGTAATGTTACCTTTGGGCTTATGAGACTTCGATCTTGGGTCCATAAGTAATCTGAGCATAGTAATATTATGGTCATAAATGGAATATACTTGTAAGTAAAAAATGATGCGGGTAATGAGACCTAAAGGGTCAAAATCTTCTTCATCCCACAATATCATGTTGACCTTGAGTTCTTATTGAAGTAGAAATTTTTTTATAATGTTGACCTTGAGAGGAAATGAAGAAGAAATGACTCATTTTTTATAAGGTCATATATTCCATCCCTAAGTATTAGTAGTTGCCATTTATATTCTCAGTTGGTCGGTGTTATTTACAATGCTAATTAGCGTAAGGGTTTAGTAGAAAAGGATCAAGAAAGGGATATATATATATCTCCCTATTGAGATTAGGGATACTTCCGATGTAAAAGTTTTAATCTTGGAAATATCTCTCCCCATTACGATTAAGGGTACTTACCCTATAAAAGTTTTAATCTTGGAATACATTCATCCTCCATTTTTACTTCACGGGGCTTGTGAATTTATGTAAGGATCTTTAGTAGGAGCGCATACATCATTGATTGAAGAAAAATGTGTTAAAACTCTGTCTAGTTTGCACATAATGAACTGACTTATTTTCCTCTTCTAATCATTGCACATCTAGGAATTTCTAAGTGAGGTATTCTTCTATCTCCTACCTTAAGTGCATTAGGTCCTTAAAGTGATGTGTGTATTGGTTATGAAATTTCTCTTCGTATACCATCTTTCTTTGTACGATGTTGACTTATTACTCCTTTAAGGGAGGTTATGTCAATAATGACTCAAACGAGTTAGGAAGGTTCCTTACTCCTCGATGGGTTCTTAATGTATGGTATTTAGATTTCACGAAAAACATTGGCCCAAGTTTTTATGAGAGCATCCTCAATATCGAGGAATCACTTGAGTTCTCCTATATACAATGTCTGCTGGAACATATGGTCCATGACTTTGCCTTTATCTCCTTGAACTTTCCTATAGTAGATTTTATCAATGTTTGGAGTCATTCAATTGGACAAATCGAATTTTGGGCATAGTAGAAATTGGCCTAAAGTCTCCACCTCTTTCTTAAGTTTATCATCATCGGTGGCTAATAAAGTTACCGTGTTGAGATTAATTTCTTAGATTGACTCATCCTTAAGCTCTTGAGGATGGGTAGCATCTAACTAGCATACGATTGGTGTTATAATTGTATGAAGGCCATTAATAATCATTAAGAGGGTTGTATTTGAGCGTGTGATGTTAACGAAGGCACCCTACAACCATCGCCGGAGGCGACTCCGACCCGCGCCCCATCCCACTACTTCGAACCCGACACCAGGCCGCGGCCGGACCTCCTGCGACTGCCCCATTTTTGAACCCTTACCAGCTGCCATAGCGGGTTAACTACTTGTCGACCCGTGAACGATCAGGGCCAAACTCAACCATATCCAGCCCATACCCGCGAATGAATCCATTACCCGATCTGCCGGAGCCAAACCAACACCAAACCACAGCCCTTGAAAATCGGACCTCCAAATCGTCAAAACCCAATCCCACTAAAATCTGAATTTATCCACCATCTCCAAATCCCTTAAATATCTTAACCAACAATCCAAGAAAGGCATCGTGGGTCAATCAAAAATGAAGGGAACACTCATATAAAAAGAAAGACTCTCACAGCAAAGAAAACAGATATACGTAGAGAGAGAAAAACAGTGTGTATATTATGTACAGTTTAGGGTCATAAAAAATTTCTAAAAAATTAGTTTAGCTTAGAATAAATTTTTAGGTTTGCTTTTATTATTTTTGGTGTAATCAAGTACTGGATTTGTGAGAAGATTGAGACGCGTGTTCGTGCACAGTTGACACAAGAAAAAATTGCGTATCGTATTTTTTCCCTCTTGTTTCAATTTTTTATTTATGCTATTATGATAGTTGTTTATTCAAACATGAGAATGCTTGGTTAAACACCCCGTTCAAGGGGTGGGATGCACTACGAATGATATTAATTTAATTAATTGGTTTCATTAATTTTATATTTCTAGGTAAATTAATTTTAACTGTCGCCAATTCATTTATGTAACGAGAGTTAGTAAATTAATTGAATGAATTAATGTTTGAATTTAGGAATCGAACTAGAGATAGGTTTTTTCGATATTTGAATGTTAATTCGGTGTTAAAATTTGAGGATTGCTATTGTTTTCATTAAATTGATCCTAGCAGGTAATTTTCTGAAAATAGTATAAGTCCTAATTTTTTATCGTCTGACAATTTTAAATTAATTTTCTGAAAAAGATTTTATTAAATTTATAATTATAACGAGAGTTAGATTATCGATTTAATATTATCTCGAAATGTTTTAAATTAATACATTGAGAAATTAAAATAATTGAAAATGCAGTGTAATCCCATCTCTTGACCTTCTCACAATATTTCACACTCGGTTGCACATTTTTTTCATTAGTTAGTCATTTTGTAATTTTTAGCAATTGTTAGTTAATTTTTTCCTTGAAATTGTTTTAAAAAAAATATAATAATTTCATAAAAAAATTGGAATTGCACGTTTTCACATTTATTATTTCACCTTGAAAGTTGGATTGATACCCGTACTTACCGCAATACGAGTTATTTTTAGACAAGTTTTGTAGGTACTCAAGGGAATTTCGAGAGTGGCTTTTGCACAATAACGACATATACGCAAAAAAGCTAGATATCAAATGGCGCCGTTGCCGGGGATATGAAAAAGCTAGTTATCAAATGGCGCCATTGCCTATTTCTTGGCCTGGAGACATGCTTGAAGACTTGTAATTTTATTTATCTTTTTTAGTGTAGTTCTTCCTCCTCCCTCCTTAGACTGGTTGTATAGGATTTTTTTTAAAGCTTTGTATTTATTTTGGTGCATTTTAACACCGATTTTTGTAATAATTATTCATAAAAAAAAAGCGAAAAGGGAAACCGGACAAGGTAGAGAGAGAGCGTCCAAGGCGAGAATTTTTGAAGCCTCTCTACTTTGGGTCGGTAGGACTCCCGGGGACGACTAAGATAGGAGAGATCTCCCCCCGGTCGACTCAACTCGGTCTTCACCCCACGTGTGTAAAAACCGTGGGAGGTAGAATTTTTTTATCCCTCGCGACTCTCCTGCAAGCGAGTCAATTTTTGTGTGCTACTTGCTCCTATATGTTTTTTATTTTTGTATCGCATTTAAATTGGTTGGTTTGATGAATTAATTTACCTAAGGCCTAGACCCGGTCATTGAAACGAGAAGGGATTTCATCACCCGACTCACTCGCTTATCCATTGTGTGCTACCCTAGCTGTCATTAAATTTAAAATCAATCAACTAGTTAGCCCCTTAGGAACACCTTTTTGTAACAGACGATCACAAAGATAAATTCCGTGCATTTTGTCGCCCGCGGATTTAATTATAATTTGACTACCCCTTTCACTAATTTTGAAGATAATAATTGCCTACGTGCTCGTTCCGATTTTTTCTTGACTCGTGTGTGTCCAATTCCATTATTTCGGTAGTCGGGTTTTTCTAGTTCGCCCAAATCAAGAGTCCAATTTTTCCCCTTTTTTGAAAAATACCAAAAATATTTTCCTACTTTAAAAAAAAAAAAATATATATATATATATATATATATATATATATATATATATATATATTCAAAAATCCCAGAAAGATTTTCTTTTTTTCCATCTTTAAAATACCAAAAAGATTTTCCTTTTCTTATTTTCAAAAATCACAAAAAGATTTTCTTTTCTTTTAAAAAAAATACTTAAAAAACAAAAAAGATTCCTCTTGTCATGGCCGAAGAACGTCCTTTACGGGAATACTTTGGCCATTTCAAATTCTCTTGAAGTTTGTTTGATGATAAGCCCGAATCGACCCTTGATTCATTAATTCAGGGCTTTCACACCGTTGATACTCGTGTGTCGTCCACGCACAGATCTCCTACTCCACCGCCTCCGGTGACGAGAGTCAACCCATCACATGCTTCGTCGTGCACACACTGCTTTCTGGTGGACCATTTGTCTCTTGAGTGTCCATTTATATTCTCTCCATCTGACCCCACCATGGAACATGCGTGTCCCTATGACACTGTTTTGGACCCACCCTCGACGTATTGTCACGACATATCTAATGTCGACGGGTATGAGTACCCCAGCTATTCATGGAGGACTGATCATCCTTCCATGCAATATGAATCCCAACTCCATGTTGTGGATCCTTACGGTTTCCAACAGTCGTCATCGCCACCTTGTGCAATTCATACCTATCAGTCCCCTTCATATTCTCCTCATGCTGATCACACTTTTGTCCCACACGGAGATGCTTCTCCCGTGACTGCTACACTTGACCCTGCTCCACATACTTCCTATTAGTATTCTCCATATCCTGGTGTTTCTAGCGAGTTGTGCCCACCTCAACCACCGCCACCCACCGCCATCTCCCCACCACTTTGCACATCCGCTCTCGAGAGCCTCTTACACAAGTTCGCGCACACTCTTCCATCTCAAACTGAATCACTTCAAAGGCTTGAACAACGATTATATGATTTCGAGTGTGCCAACGAGATGGATTCCACTCCCAAGTCAACCCATTATTGACCCCGCGTGGGACGATGATGTGTCGTCTTGTGCCACTGATTTTGAGTGTGACCAACCCTATCTTCCTGATAATCTCGACATTGAGACCACTCCGTGGTCCGAACCCCAAGCTGACAATTGTGTTGACGTATCCCTTGATTATGAGACTGATCCTACACCGCCTTACCTTATCGAACCCACCATTGCGATTTGTCTTTCCCCTTCCATATAATCCTTACTTATGCCCGAGCCTACACCTACTGAGCCCACTGCGTGTGTTCCTAAGGAACCACTTCATCCTAGGTTAGCTCCGGTTGCGAGTGCTACCCACTGTCTTGAGATTGCATCTGAGATGGTTTCTACCTCACTTGATATGGATCCTACCCCATCATATTTGTCTCCCCTTGAGCCGATTATTTATGTAGATTCATCTATCTCGGATCTTACAGCCTCGTTAGACCCTTTCACCACCTTGGATGGTGACGTAATGGTGGATAAGTTGATCACTCCCTCATTTATTTCCACACTTCGTCCCGCGAGTGCCCTTGAGGATCACTCCGCGCCTCATGAGGAGTGTGTATCTCCTACTAGTGAGTTAGATCATCTTCCCCCACCCTTTGTCCCACCCGATCCACCCACTGTCCCTTCCACCCCACCGCCTAGTTTGGACCTTGTTATTTCTCCTCACCTGTTCACATCTAAGCATTTAGGTCCTCACCTCTACCTCCTTCTCTCCGGCGACTCAACCCGATCGCGACCCAGCCTGGTCCAAACCTGAGACATGATATTGACCCAACCCGTTAAGCGACCCACTCCGATTCAACCCGATCCCTTACCCGAGTCATGCTCACAACCAATCCCAAAAAAATCGGAGCCAAATTCAAGCCAAATAATATCCCACCTTTATCTCCTCTAAAATCAAATCGTTGGACTCTAAAAAAAAGGAGATGAAAGCTTATAAGAAGGGTATGGCATCTCACATAAAAAGGGAGTCTGTCAACAGCAAAAGAAAGAGGGACGCAGAGAGAGAAAAAACAGGGTGTATATTATATACAGTTTAGGTTCATAAAAAAAATTCCAAACAATATAAAAAAATAGTTTTGTTTTAGAATAAATTTTTAGGTTTGTTTTTTATTCTTTTTGATGTAATCAAGTGCTGGAAATTGTGACGAAGTTGGACGCGTGTCAAGGCTCTTTTCAAGACAAATTTGGGGAAAAAAATTGCGTATCGTATTCTTTCCCTCTTGTTTCAATTTTGATTAATGCTATTGTGATAGATGTTTATTCTAACATGAGAATGTTTGGTTAAACACCTCGTTCAAGGGGTGGGGTGCACTGCGAATGATATTACTTTAATTAGTTGATTCATTAATTTTATATTCTAGGTAAATTAATCTTTAATTGTCGCCAATTAATTTATGTGACGAGAGTTAGTAAATTAATTGAACGAATTAATGTTTGAATGTTGGAATCGAACTAGAGATAGGTTTTTCCGATTATTAAATATTAATGCGGTATTGAAATTTCAGGATCGATATTGTTTTCTATAAATTGATCCTCGCGGGTAATTTTCTGAAAATAGTGTAGTCCTAATTTTTCATCGTGTGACAATTTTAAATTAATTTTCTGAAAAAGATTTTATTAAATTTATAATTTTAACGAGAGTTAGATTATCGATTTAATATTATCTCGAAATATTTCAAAATTAATAAATTGAGAAATTAAAATAATTGAAAATGCAGTATAATCCCACCTCTTGACCTTCTCACATATTTCACACTCGGTTGCACATTTTTTTTTTATTTAGTCATTTTATAATTTTTAGCATTTGTTAGTTAATTTTTCCCTTGACATTGTTTTTAAAAAAAAATAAAAAAATATATTTTAACAAAAAAAATATTTTTTAATTGGAATTGCACGTTTTCACATTAATTGTTTCACCTTGAAAGTTGGATTGATACCCGTACTTACCGCAATACGAGTTATTTTTAGACAAGTTTTGTAGGTACTCAAGGGAATTTTGAGAGTGGCTTTTGCAATACAACGACACATATACGCAGAAAGCTATCTAGTGCCACACGATCCCATTTGTTCACTTTTCCTCGACCCCACCATCTATGTGAGTATTAATGCTACTCTCCTCATCCGTGACACCGAGCATATTACTTTATGCACACCACTACCTTGTGGTGTTGACTTTTTTTCATCTACAGCACCCTGGTGTGTCACGGCGCGACCATTATCACCGTCCATTTATAGAACATCCATGCACTTTCTCTGAGGCCCGCCCCATCATTATTACCAAACCATTTTGCCTCCCCCACCAAATTGAGCACCATTCTTATAGGGCCCTTGTGCCCTCACATTTACGCTCAATAAGGCCCGTGATCGGTGCCTCTTCACCCTCTCCCTTGCCTTTCTCACCCTTACCCTACTACCCACCCACCCCTGGTCCAGTGATGCTTTGCGTCGAGTGATGCACTTTGCTATACAGGTGCATTGACCCGTTTTCGCCTTTATCCAACAAGACTGACGCTTCAGTCTTGTTTGGGGGGTGATTTTCATCACCCAATTTTTCTGCTGCCCTGCGCTTTTCATAGTTCCTATCCTTAGGGTGAGATTGGTTCGGTCTAGCTGAAGACGTTAAACTTAGCGCTACCGGGAGGCATCCCGTCGTTCATTGTTTCTGAGTATGAGTCTTATCCTATTTGGGGGTGGTGTTTCACACCACCCAATGCTTTTCACATGCTTTATAGACTTGTACGTCTTTTTGTATCATATATGTTCTTCAGGTTTCATTTATGCTCCAGAGTGCGGTACAATTTCATAAGCGGTTCATTATGGTAATATCTTTCCTCCCTTATGCTTTTCGTTTTTATATATGGTTTTAAACATCGAGGACGATGTTCTCTTTTGTTTGGGGGTGGGACATTTATCAAAATCGTACCTCTTTTGAAAATTTTCAGAAACAAGTGATTTTAAAAAATTCTTATGCAGTTAAATTTAAATTTTTATGATATGATTTGTCTATCATCCCTCTATTAGAAATCTCGGAATACATGTGTTTGACCAAAAACTTACGCTTTTACACATAAATTAATTAATACCTTTTAAAGCGTATTTGCACTATGAATTCTTAGACTCAGCAATTTGCACTATCACGTTTACAATCAAAAGTTGAAGAGTAAATATATTCTCAAGAAAGCCTTAAAAGATCACTAGTGGCGACTTAAACACGTGAGATTTGAACTTTTTACTTTTTGAGGGTTTTCACGTATCTCCGAGTCACAAGATGACTCAACTTTCTTTGGATACCGCATTTAGTCGTTGCATGGTCTCATCATTTTTTTAAATTTGGCTAAATCACTGAGAATGACATTACTTTCGAGTTGTAAGAAACATTTGTCTTGTAGTTTGTCCCGAGCACTATACCGATTTTCCCATACACATACCATTTTCCCTATCACATTATCATTCACCCATTATCATTTTCCATATTACCCTTATCCATATGTCCCCAATACAATCCATCATTGCCATCATTTTTGAGAAAAAAAGTGTTTGAAAATTTTCATGTAAATTGTCTTCATTTGTGCTATGAAAAGAAAATTGTATCGCAATGAAAAAAAAAGGAAGAAGCAAAGAAAAAAATAAAAATAGAAAAGAAGAAAAAGAAAGCATGCGATCATAAATTCAAATAATGAAGACAATGGCCAGTCAAAGTGTGTTTCACTCTTATCAAAACACCCCATCATTCATCTTCTTCATTTCATTATCCCTTCATACCTTACATAAAACCCATTTTCACCCTTGGTAAAGTGTTCGGGCAAACGAAAAGATTATATGGTGAATAACTAGGCATTCTCGACATAGTGATTAGCATTCCTTCATGATATCAGATTTCTTTCATGTATCGGTCCTTTCTTATAAAGTGTGTGAGACGTTTGAATTTATTTACATTTACTCACATCCTCACACACTAGAGAGATACACTTACCCAATTCATAGAGAGTTTGATTCAGAGAGATATATCCAGTGAGAATTGAAGTCAAAACGTTGATTCTATAAAGGCGATCTTGTAATTACTCTAATGATACTTAAGATTGTTTCACACTACACACGTTGAGTTTTAGGAAGGATTACGCTTTTGGTATTAAGTAATTTTAAATCTTATTTTGATAATTGAATACGGTGTTCCTTGATGTTCTTTTAAAGTTGGGTTGTATAACGTTTCATCATCTACTCAGATGATGCATTTAAATAAGTTTTTGAATTTTGTGGGTACATTCACTGCAAACCCTCACGAGACACCACTCGGCCTGTAGGGCAACCTATAGGTTTAACGGCTTGTTGCACATGCTAAGTGCAATCGCCAGTGCCTGTGAAAGTGACACACTTTTGGTTACTTATCTATATTTTCTCTCTAATTTTTGCTCGAGGACTAGCAATGTTTTGTTTGGGGGTGGTGTGATAAGCACCCAAAAGTGTATAATTTATACCCCGAATATGTGCATTTTAGTCCCTCATTTTAATTAAAATTGACCTTATGTTCGTATTTTATCATTTTGCAGGTCAATACGCAGTTGCGGTGCAAACAATGCTAAATCAATACAATTGCGACTCAATAGCGGTCAAAAGTGTGCATAGAAGAAATCAAAGGAGATCGCGAAGTCAGAGTCCTCATTGAGTTTGCCCGAAGTGTTCTGATGTCCCGAACCAGTTCCGCAATCCTAACTCGAGCCTAGACCAAGTCCAGACCATTCCCCGAGCACCGTGTGTGTTGAGTTTGTACCTTTATTATTTTTCTAGATTTTTATTTTTAGAATATATTTAGATTTATTTAGAAAATTTCTAAAATTTATTTTCTAATTTTCTATTTCTCTATTTTGATTTTGATTTTTTTATTAGCTTTTAATTTTTAATCTTTATTTTATTATGATTAACTTTTTAGGAACTTATTTTTATTAGATTTTATTTTATATATATATTTTTATTTTTTTATTTTATTTTAATTTTATTTTATTAGGATTATTTTAGATGTTTATATTTATTTTTATCAGATTTTACATTTTTTTAGGTCTTTAATTTTTATCTTAGATTTTTTTAGTTTTTATTTTATTTATTTTATTTTATAGATTAGTAATTTTATTTTATTTCATTTTATTTTTATAGATTTTATATATATATATACTTTTTTAGGATTTTAGTTATTTTACTTTTCAAATTTTATTTTAATTTTTTTGATCAAAAATCACTATTCATCATCTCTTACAACACCCACACTCTCTCTCTCTCCTCCATTCACCAAAACCTCCATAACCCACATCTCCAACCTTATCTCTCCACACTCAAAACCCCAAACCAACCCCAGCTGTTATACCCGGATGCTCAACCCGGACCAGCCCCGCCAAAAGCAGGTGGCGCCAAAACCGTCGGCGGTCCCCAATCGGTCGGACCTCCATGGCCAGAAAACCGCTACTCGAGGCACCCTACAACCGTCGCCGGAGGCGACTCCAACCTGCGCCCCATCCCGCTACTTCGAACCCGACACCAGGCCGCGGCCGGACCTCCTGTGAGTGCCCCATTTCTGAAATTCTGAACCCTTACCTGCTGCCATAGCGGGTTAACTACTTGTCGACCCGTGAACGATCAGGGCCAAACTCAACCATATCCAGCCCATACCCGCGAATGAATCCACTACCCGATCTGCCCGAGCCAAACCAACACCAAACCACAGCCCTTGAAAATCGGACCTCCAAATCGTCAAAACCCAATCCCACTAAAATATGAATTTATCCACCATCTCCAAATCCCTTAAATCTCTTAACCAACAATCCAAGAAAACAGTGGGTCAATCAAAAATGAAGGGAACTCTCGTATAAAAAGAAAGACTCTCACAGCAAATAAAACAGATATACGTAGAGAGAGAAAAACAATGTGTATATTATGTACAGTTTAGGGTCATAAAAAAATTTCCAAAAAATTAGTTTAGCTTAGAATAAATTTTTAGGTTTGTTTTTATTATTTTTGGTGTAATCAAGTACTGGATTTGTGAGAAGATTGAGACGCGTGTTCGTGCACAGTTGACACAAGAAAAAATTGCGTATCATATTCTTTCCCTTTTGTTTCAATTTTTATTTATGCTATTGTGATAGTTGTTTATTCTAACATGAGAATGTTTGGTTAAACACCCCGTTCAAGGGGTGGGATGCACTACGAATGATATTAATTTAATTAATTGGTTTCATTAATTTTATATTTCTAGGTAAATTAATTTTAACTGTCGCCAATTCATTTATGTAACGAGAGTTAGTAAATTAATTGAATGAATTAATGTTTGAATTTAGGAATCGAACTAGAGATAGGTTTTTTCGATATTTGAATGTTAATTCGGTGTTAAAATTTGAGGATTGCTATTGTTTTCATTAAATTGATCTTAGCGGGTAATTTTCTGAAAATAGTATAAGTCCTAATTTTTTATCGTGTGACAATTTTAAATTAATTTTCTGAAAAAAGATTTTATTAAATTTATAATTATAACGAGAGTTAGATTATCGATTTAATATTATCTTGAAATGTTTCAAATTAATAAATTGAGAAATTAAAATAATTGGAAATGCAGTGTAATCCCATCTCTTGACCTTCTCACAATATTTCACACTCGGTTGCACATTTTTTTCATTAGTTAGTTATTTTGTAATTTTTAGCAATCGTTAGTTAATTTTTCCCTTGAAATTGTTTTTAAAAAATAAAAAAATATTTTCATAAAAAAAATTGGAATTGCACATTTTCACATTTATTGTTTCACTTTGAAAGTTGGATTGATACCCGTACTTACCACAATACGAGTTATTTTTAGACAAGTTTTGTAGGTACTCAAGGGAATTTTGAGAGTGATTTTTGCACAACAACGACATATACGCAAAAAAGCTAGATATCATTGCATGACAAATCCCAGTCTGTGAACGTCGTTGAAATATACGTTAATGAGGTTGAGAGTCAACTAGGCAAAAAGGTGAAAATTAATAGGTCTGATAGAGGTGGTGAATATTATGGTAGATATGACGAGTCAGGGCAATGCCCTGGCCCATTTGCTAAACTCCTTGAAAAATTAGGTATTTGCGCCCAATACACAACGCCAGGATCACCTTGGTAGAATGGTGTATGATAAGTAGGACCCAATTGCCTACATTTTTGTGGACACATGCATTAAAGACCGCTGTACACATCTTAAATAGGGTTCCTAGTAAGTCAGTTTTAAAAACCCCTTTTGAACTTTGAAAAGGATGGAAACCCGATTTAAGATATTTACGTGTTTGGGGATGTCCAGCGGAAGCTAGAATCTATAGCCCTCATGAAAAGAAATTGGATACTAGGACATTATCTTGTCATTTCATCGGGTATCCAGAAAGTCCAATAAATATAGATTATATTGTCCAAATCATACAACTAGAATCATAGAAACTGGAAATGCTAAATTCATTGAAGAAGGTGAAGTAAGTGGGAGTATAAAAGAAAGGGAGGTAATCATTCGAGAAGTCAGGGTACAAATTCCTATATCCAGAGTTCATAACATACCTGTTGTTCCTAATGTAGTTGTTGAACCGGTCATTGACCCAATCAATAACAATGAACAACAAGAGAATGATAAACCAACCGAACAACCACATAATGAAACTATAATCGATGAAACTTTTGAAGCACAACAGGAAGTGCCATTAAGAAGATCTCAAAGAGAAAGGAGATCGACAATTCCGGATGATTATGTGGTATACCTTCAAGAAACCGAATTTAACATAGGGAATATTAATGATCCAGTTTCTTATGAAAAAGCTGTAAATAGTGATGATTCCGATAAATGGATTGATGCCATGAATGAGGAAATAAAATCTATGAATGACAATAAAGTTTGGGAGTTGGTCGAATTGCCAGAAGGACAAAAACGAGTTAGGTGCAAGTGGATCTTTAAGACAAAATTTGACTCAAAAGGCAATATCGAACGACATAAAGCTAGAATTATTGCCGAAGGTTTTAATCAACCAGAAGGCATTGATTATAATGAGACCTTCTATCCAGTTTCAAAGAAGGATTCATTAAGAATCATATTAGCGTTGGTGGCTCATTATGATTTAGAGTTGCACCAAATGGACGTAAAAACAACTTTTCTAAATGGGAGTTTAGAAGAAGAAGTCTACAGGGAACAACCACAAGGCTTCATAAAGGAAGGAAAGAAAACCATGGTTTGTATGTTAAAGAAGTCAATATATGGTCTGAAGAAAGCTTCTCGTCAATGGTACATTAAATTCCACGATACCATTACATCATTTGGGTTTAAGGAAAACACTATTGATCGGTGCATATACCTGAATATCAGTGGGAGTAAGTTTGTGTTTTTAGTACTATATGTTGATGACTTAATTATTGCCAGCAGTGATCTTGGTTTATTAAGTGAAACCAAGAAGAACCTTTCTAAAAACTTTGAAATGAAAGATTTAGGTGAGGCATCCTTCGTGATCGGGATAGAAATATCTCGGGATAGATAACGAGAAATGTTGGGATTGTCTCAGAAAGCTTACATTAACAAAGTTTTAGAGAGATTTTGCATGCAAAGTTGCAATCCCATTAATGTTCCGCTTCAGAAAGGGGATAAGTTCAGCTTAAGTCAATGCCCTAGAAGGGATTTAGAAAGGGAGAACATGAAAGGCATGCCTTATGCTTCGCTCGTAGGGAGCTTGTTGTATGCACAAGTCTGTACTAGACTGGATATCAATTTTTCCATTGGGATGCTAGGCAGATATCAAAGCAATCTGGGGATTCACTATTGGAAAGCTGCAAAGAAAGTTCTGAGGTACCTGCAAGGGACCAAGGATTACATGCTCACATATCGGAAGACTGATCACCTTGAGGTGATTGGTTATTCAGACTCGGATTTTGGGGGATGCCTTGACAGTAGGAAGAGCACTTCGAGTTATGTCTTCCTTATGGCTGGAGGAGCCGTTTTATGGAAAATTGCTAAGCAAAGAGGCATTGCATCATCTACTATGGAGGCTGAATACGTAGCTTGCTTCAAAGCTACAAATCATGGATTAGAGCTGTGAAACTTTATTTTAGGACTTAGAATTATGGGGTCAATATCTAAGCCACTGAAAATTTATTGTGATAATGTCGCAGCAGTCTTCTTCTCGAAGAACGATAGGTATACTAAGGCTGCTAAGCATATTGAGGTGAAATACCTATCAGTTAAAGAAGAAGTTTAGAAACAAAGAGTGTCAATTGATCACATTAGGACACGTGATAACATAGCAGATCCTCTTACTAAATGACTATCTCCGAAGACCCTTATGGAACATGTCAAAGAGATGGGTCTCAATTAGTTAGATTATGATTGCTAGTTTGGCTTATTTGTTTGACATTATTGCTTGAATTCAATAAAAGTGTTTCTGATTTCTATTATTTCTGTCCTTTGTGAATGCATGCATATAATTATGAATTATTGTTGACAGAAATATTCCTTTTTCAAAAGGACATTATGAGGCCATTATGATAACCAATATTAAAGGCTCAGTTGAATGAAACATTGGTGTTGTGGTACATGGAAGGAACCATGCTCTTGAATAGTATGGAACCGCCATGACTCACATCCGTGAATCATTTGATTCGGCAAAATAAATTTATCAATGATTGTGCACCTTATGATACCTAATCTAATTATACGAATTATTAAGATCAAGTGGGAGACTGTTGGAAATTAATGTTAAGTGACGAAACTAATTATTTCATTTCAATTGTATTAAATTCCGAATTTCCCATTTATGTGGTTTTAATAAATGTCTGATAATTAATGAAGAGTGATAAATAAAGATATTAAAAGATTTAGGTAAACCTTATCCGTTAGTCACATGATAATTAGTGGCATTAGTGAGAGACTTGATAGAGTCCCACCTCCACTAGGATTTCGGCCCTTTTCCCCTTATAAATAGAGAACTTTACACCATCTAGAGTCATCTCAATACACACTATTTCTAAGGAGGGAGAGAAAATCCGAAATTCTTTTTTCTCATATTCCTGGTTGTTCAAGAAAGGAGCATTCAAGTCACTTTAATCCGTTCAACAACGATGAACAAAGGTCAGTTTTTTAAATCGTAGTTATAAGGAATTTTTGATTCTGTGATTGCATGAAGATAAGCATCCTGGATTCATATCAAAACTATTTTATTCATGATGCAACCTTATGATTCATATTCGAATTTATGATTAACAAAACAGTATTAATTAACAGCAATCTCTCTTAATATTAAGACCTTGACAGTGATTGGAAAACCGAAGCTATGAAACTTTGAAATAAGAAAACTCCAATAGGAATAACAACATAAACAGTAAGACAAATTCCACTCCATAATATTATGACTTACAAGTACGACATATTCGTTAGTTAACCAAGTTGTTGAACTAATACACCAAATAAATATTTGTCTTAAACAATTCTTACCAATATTTTGATTTACTTCTTATACCTAGGTAGTGCAACATTTGAGTGGAGTGTGCAATTTAAGCATTAGCCATGCTAGATTAGAACATGAAAACTTATCGGTTTAATTATTTATTACTACGACATACACTAAAATTAAATACTTCAAAAATTATGGGACACAAAAAATAAAAGACTTCAAAAGTATGATCTATTCAGGGGGAATTCAAGAGTTTAATGATTCAAAAGGAAACTGACCATTGTACTATTGCCCTCGGAATGGGTAACTTTGTTTTACCCATAATGTCTTTATCTATTTTATAGTCAAATCAATGGTGTGATCAAAATAATGCAACCAAACTTATGAGAAGCATAACTAAGAACATTAATCAACTAATATGTATAAAACAGTGATATCATATTCATTACGCATTAAAATAATGAATAAGCATCATTATTTACAAAGTGTTAGGTGAATTTTCCTTGCCTAAATCCATTTAATTTAATTTCCTATGGTGTTGAGATATGTCTCCATGCAGTGCCATAGAAGTAATGTTGTCAATTCTATTGAGACTTCATCCCCATCTCATTTTGTCTGTGTAAAAAAAATGGTCTTCCCAACCTTTTCATAGACCTAAAAATCGATTAAAAGAACCACTTTTTTAATATTTACATGTTCTCTTCTTCCATTACAAATCCCCAACGAAGCATGAAATTATCCTTGTCATTTTCATTCATTAAAATGGCTTTCAAGTATGACATGACATCATCATCGTACTTTTGGAAATGCCCATTTACATCATAACCGATGTTATATTCAGATCTTTATGGAGAATAAAATGGACAAACATGAAAAATATGAATTTCTCTAGTACGTATGATGAATTAACAATTAATTCCAAAGTTGTCAAAGACCCATGCTTTACTATTTACTTGCCATTCTAGATAGAACACATATTTCATATGTAAGCTTAACCGATAATCATCATGTTGAAGTAGTAATATTTGTTTAAGAGTGATAATCATCATGTTGAAGTAGTAATGTTTTAATTTATTTTAATTATGACACTTCGATCTATAGGAACGTTTTAATAAATTACACTTGTGAAATGTTTTTACTGAACTAAATTGCATGTTTATGTATATCTTTAATAGGTATAACAATGACGATTTTAAACTATGAGAAATAAAGGATGAATAGGATTTAAGATAACATAGCAACAATGAAGGCAATGGGGTTGCATAGAGGGGCTAAATTCTACATGGGTTCTTATAAGAGGAATAATAATAATAAGAGTGAGACAAAGGGAAAAAGAAAAGAGGTTGACGAGGATGAAGAGAATATCCCGTCGAAAAGAGAGGAGGGGTTAAGTTATTTTAGCGAAGGTGAAGATGATGGCGACGACTATTTGATAGGTTTGTCAATGATCCTTGTCACTTTTTATAAACTACTTTGAATGTTATGGTGTTACTGCTGCTGCTGATGTTATCTCAATTATTTGATATGATTTCATGCTTGATAATTTTCATTACTGATGTGATTACTGCTGCTCCTGATGTTATCTCAATTATTTGATATGCTAAAATTTTAAATGTGTATTGATGTTTTACATAATTTCTGCATGCATATCTCCTCTGCTAATGTTGCTGGTTTCCTATTTAGTTATGCCTGGTTCCAGTCGTGCTCGTGTTCCAAAATTATCTAAGCGGTAAAGAATCATGGGAGATTCCATAGGCCCCCCCCTCTTCTCAATCAAAGGACCTAAATGTTGGCTACTCCACCAATACTATTGCATCTGATGATAACAACAATTAGGGTATGATTTTTGTATTCTAAATCAAATTACTTGACAATATACAAATATCTAATAAAGTAGGAAATATACCAATGTATAGTTAAATCTAGTTACAATAGTAGTGTGTTAATCCATTTCGTACCTATTATAAGTCATAAAGCAGCTCCCGTGCAACAGTTTGTGGTAGAGCGAAATCATCATTCTTTAGGACGTAGTCATCGAAATGTAGCTGAATCTCCAGACATTATTTCATCGGGTTTTAATACCTATGAGGGTAGGATTTACTTCTAATTAGAAACAAAATATTTAATGATTTTTTTGTTTTTGTTGTTTTCTCATCGTGGTAGTTGCCAAAACATCCACAACAGAGGATATTATCAAATTGGTGTCTAATCCTCTATTTTCAGCTTGATTTGAAATGGTGTTTATTGCCAGTCTGAAAATCCACACCAACGAATTTTTGTTCCACAAGGTAATCCATAGATACTGCCTGGATAGAGTGGTGAGGTTTAAGATCAATTCCTATAATTTTAGGATTGCATCCACGGTCATTTTCATCTCGTATGCCAGTGTTTAGGAGGTGCAACACACTGCCTGGATAGAGTAGTGAGGTTTAATGCCAGTATTGACTCGTTTGACTTCTCGGCCTAAATGCATTATGAGTCTAATTTTCTGCGGTTGACGATGCTCAACTAATGCAAACGCATACGTAGTTGGGAGTTCTTTACCTCCATCAAACTTGATTTTTAAATGCACACGTGTCTATAAATAAGGAAGTTTAGTACTAATGATATTTCCAATAATGAATTGATAGTGCATTGCATATACTTGATTTGGAACTCAAAAGTTTTCTAAGATGAAAGTGTTCTGTATTTCTGCCTTTTTTCGACAAGCAAATTCAATTGTGCCTCTTAACCAATTTTAGGACTGTGGTGGTATGATTGTGTCTTAATCACTAAAATAAGAACAAAATCACTAGTAACTAAAAAGTAATTAAGAAAGGAGTGCTATTTTGATCTCTCTATGAGAAACATTGTCATTGCAATTAAGAGCAATCACCTTTACCCCAAACTTACAAACCAATTGTAAAACAAAATCACACTCACAATATATGTAACTATGATACCAACAAATAGGTTCATAGTACAAATCATCCTCCAAAGAAAAATACTCATAGAATACATATATCTACTGTCAATGAATCAAAACATGGTATATATAAGTAAATGACTATAAAATAGATTCGTAACTACAGTTGATATATGTAGGAAAAATGAATACAAAAGAAGAAGAAATAATTTATCTTTTAATGAAAAACTCATGAACTATGATAATGAAAAGGATCCCATAATGAAAATCACAACGCTTGCAATTCACTTGGACAGGGGAATTAAGGTTGAGCTCAATTAACTACTTATCGAAAATGGTCCTATTGACGTGCTATTTCTTCCTGACTGAATCCTCTAGTTTCTAACCTGGTACAAAATCAAATTTTGGATCCATTGAGAAAATAGTGGAATGGATCTCATCATCAAATGGAATAGAAGACGACACCAAATTTTCTTGAGAAGTCACCATGTTAGGGATCACATATTCAATAAGACCATTGTCAGATACATTAGAATTGTGGGCACACATAGAAGAAAAGAAGTCAATAATATGATCTTTGATTTGGGAAGGATTAGTCAGAATTACATCATCTTTTTTTTTATCATAGATATAGAATTTATTGTTCTCCTGTGCTTGACATATTAGTTGAAGAATGTAGTGCACCTATCCCTATATTGATTCCACTTAAATCTAGCTTTGTCTCTCCAAAAAGATTCTTTCAAATTCAAAGCCTCTACTAAATTATCTTTGGCTTGAATTTTTAAAGACTAACATGATTTGGGACATATTTGTCAATTTCATATTACACTTTTAGTTATTCAGCTTTGTATTTAATAAGTCTTCTATGAATATTCCCAAAACTTTTATAATCCACTTTTTGATAGATCCTTTCAAAGTTTTTAACTTTTGTTGAAGAACAAAAATAGGGTAGCCAACTCAAGAAGTCTGATTCCAAAGTTGCTTAACCAAATCAAGAATATGGTTATCATAAAAAAAGATGAAAAATGCATTTAAATGGTCTAGGATCACTGAGATAAATTTTGAAAGATTGAAGCAGAAGTTGGTGGTGATCAGAACCGCATTTGGGAAGACCAAAGCATGAAACATTAGTCCAAGAGGAAATTAATTCCTGGTTACATAGATCTATATTTAAACTTCGCTCCACTATAGATGTAGGACTTTTCTTCCAAGTAAAAAAGATACCAAAAGTATCTATATTAAAGAATTGACAGTCACCAATCATCTTTCTAAAGTCAAGACATGGTCTGTAGTATGGAATTCTAACTTCCATGCATTCATGATCTCCGAGAACACTATTAAAATCACCTATAGTTATCCAAGGTCCATAAATTAAGGATATAATATTAGTCATTTCGTGCCATAAAGTTCTCCTTTAAATGTAGTGGTTGAAGCATAGAATATAGTGTAGGATGCATCATATTTAGCAGAAAATTATACTTGTTTGCTGGAAATTTTAAGTCAGTATGACTTTGTTCAGCACTTCTCGTTGAATTTTAAGTCAGTATGACTTTGTTTAGCACTTGTCGCTGAATTTTTTAGTACAAGAGAATAAGTTGGTAGTAATTTTTACCCGAAAAATAAAAATATTAAAAAAAATGCAGTAAGAATTTTCACTGCTTAATGATAGTTTTATATGATAGGATCCCAATGTAAAATCTTAGTTGATATCTCCTCTAAACATTGTTGTGCTCTTAAATAAATCACTTTTCTACACAAAAACCTTGTCTATAGACCTACAAGGCTAAAAGACAATTTAACATACAGTCCGGTTCAATTCATCCCTACTGTTCGGTTCTGCGGCAGCTAGATTCTGCTGTCATAAAAGAGTACTATTTCAAGGCATCAGTGCAACATTATTGTTTTTATTTGACTAGTCTAAGACAGAATTTTATTTATGATTTATTTTGTTTTCATCCTTTTGATATTAATATGCATCGCATAAACATTAGGTGTGCACTGGTAGATATTGCATACATATCTCCATAGCTAATGTAAGTTTTTATTTTATTGTATTAGGTTTCGGTCGTGCACGCTCCCAAAGATCTTTTATGTGGCAAGGATTCACGGGGGAATTTATGCATCTTCTTTCTAGTTCAACTAATCCAACTATTAACGACGCTTCCGACGATATCCCTTTTGATGTTAACAACTATGAGGGTACGATCTTCATATTTGGAAACATATTAATTGACAACATACAAATAATTTTAATTAAGTAGAGATATCAATGTTTTTTTAAGTATATATTTAATTAGTTTTATGTTGATCCATTTCATGCATGTTATAGGTGAAAGAGTAACACCTGTGCAACGATTTGTGAGAGAGTCCAATAACCCTCCTTCACACCCTAGTCATCAAAATGTTGTCGATTTTGCAGACATTGTTTCATCAGGTGCTAATACCAGTGAGGGTATGATTGTAATCTTGGAAGCTTTACGCACTGATTTTATTCTATATTTCTTGTCATAAATTTCTTTTTGGGGTTAGTGTGGATGAAAGTGATATGTCTGACTGTGATTATGCTTTTGATAACTTCAAACTTATGGGTTTATTTTAATTTTGTCTTTATGTATCCATTCAAGAGAGGAGATCTAGCCGATCCGATACCTTTTCACTCATTGAACTAATATCATTCATTACAGGAAAATTTAGTGTTAGAAGAGGTTTTATATTTCATTGATTAATTCTCAAATCAATTTTTTCATATTTAAAGTAATTGGTGACTTGTGTAGATCTTTGGTTTTGTTGGCTATTTGTTGATCAACTTCAACTGACAAGGATTTGGGTCCCAAAGCATGGATTGCGATTCTAAATGTGTTGGATTCTCACAAAATCTATTTGTGTTAGTATTCATGGGTATTGTGGAATATCTTGATGGTCCATCCATATCATATTGGTTCACATTTATTGTCAAAGAAAGGTCAGTGATTGGGTGTGTCCTTTGTTTCTCATGTTTAATTAAAGGAGGTATAATCCACTATCAAGATGCAAATCTACTTGTAATGTTGGTTCTAGAATCCGTATGATTTAGATTTTTTCCTGGATGTGTCAAGATCAAGGGAAATGATATGAAATGCATATATTAACATTGTTTACAGCAGCAATTTTACTATTATCCATTGTCAATGAGCATTGATTAGAGTCGAATAAGTGATGCATTGACCAAGGCGTGGAATGCATGGATGGATATTGTTCCATTTGTGGGAAAATGTTTATTTTGATGCTTTAGAGGTCATTTTGTAAAGGCCATTACTATATCTTTAATCAAGAATTCGTTATTAGTTTAGGTTATACAAACCCTTAATGTTAGTGAGATTGGTTTAGCATATACATGAACGTAATTCTATAGATACTTTTTTTAAGTAGTTTTATATATACTTTGAAAAGTGTAGTTCATGTCATGTGGACTATTGGGTGTTCTTTCTGGCATTGATTTGAAATTTTATTTTTCATGTTCATAAGTTATTCTTTGGGTATTTGATTTGGTTACTACGTAGATGTATTGTTCTGGTTAGATTTAAACTTATGAATGGTTGGTCGACTTCATCACTATTGACTCGTTTGACTTCTCCACTTAAATGCATTTTGAGTCTAATTTTGTCCGGTTAACGGATGATTGTTTTTTAATCCAAGTTTACATTCAAGCTTGATTGGCTCCTTTACATGTGTGTCTTTAATATTTATGTAGTTTAATGATTACGTTCCAGTCTTATGGGTGGATAAATGACGTATAAAAAGAAAATGGAAAATGGAATTTGAACTATTTTGCAAAATATATTAGCCTACATAAAATTTATAATTTGCTCGATTATTTTCAAGAATGCTAATTAGTTTTATCATTTCATATTGTCACATTAAAATTTGTATTTTCACTTGAATCTTTGCCTCTCTTATGAATTATATCTAATGGCTCCGTTATTCGCTATTAGCGGGTTGTGTTATATTTCCTTTGGAATAAACTCTTACTCACATTATTTATAGGTTATCTAATATGTCCCCAACGAGAACACTTGAAAATAAAGTTGGTCTCCAATTCGGAATTACTAAGTACACATGGATGAGTTTTTTTATCCCTTTTCATTTCTTAAGTTACACCACTAAAAAATCTAATTAAAATTTCAATTGGTGTGATCACTTTATAATAAAAACTTATTGGGAAAACAAATCTTATTGAAATTATTTTGATTGTCTTCCATATCTTTATTAGAATTATGTTATAATTTTAAATGCATACCCATGTTTAACATAATTCCTGCATACATATCCCTAGCTAATGGTTTCCGTTTCTTGTGTAGTTATGCTTGGTTTCGCGCATGAACGTGTCCCAAGATCTTCTTCACATCAAGAATTCCAGGGAGAATCCACACGGCCTTATCATTCAATTGACCCAAATGTCACCTACTCTCCAAACATTATTGCATCTGTTGTTAACAACATGGTCTTTGTATTTTAAGTCAAATTACTTGACAATTACAAATACATAATTAAGTAGGAAATATACCAAAGTTAAGTTAAGTCTAATTATAAAAGTATTGTGTTAATCCATTTTTTGCCTGTTATAGGTCATAGAATAACTCCTGGGCAAGGATTTGTGGCAGAGCCGAATCAGCCTTGTTCACTAAATAGCCATCAAAATGTTGCCGACTCTCTCGACACTTTCTCAGTGGGTTTTAATACCACTGAGGGTATGATTTACTTTCCAAACTAGTTTTTAAATTTATATTAATGTATAACAAAACTTAAAATTTAAACCATTACATGGAATCCATCATGGGAACATTGTGAGTAGAAAGTTTTGGATATTGAAATCATGCTACTAATCTTGAATTCTATATGATATCATGTATTATCAATTCATAATTTTAAATTTATGTTAATATTGAAGACAATTGTTAATTTTCGTTTAGTGACTATTGATTTGATATAAGTTTTAAGGGTTTTATTGAAAGAATCACTAGGAAAAAAATGACGACGGCGACTATGTTAGATTTGTTAATTATCATTGTCACTGCTGATGTTATCACAGTTATTTGATATGATTTCATGCTTGATAATTTTCATTACTGATGTGAATTTCCTCCATGTTTTCATTGTAATTATGCTAAAATGTTGAAAGTGTATTTATGTTTTACATAATTTCTGCATCAATATCTCCTCAACTAATGTTATTGGTTTCTGGTTTAGTTATCCCTGGTTCCGATCGTACTGGTGTCCCAAAATTGACTACGCATCAAAGATTAATGGGAGAATCCACACGCTCCCCTTCTTCTCAATCAAAGGACCTAAATGTTGACTACTCCACCAACACTATTGCATCAAATGATAACAACAATGAGGGTATGATCTTTGTATTCTAAATCAAATTACTTAGACAATAGTAATATTGACTACTCCACCAACACCAGTTACAATAGTATTGTGTTAATCCATTTCATACCTGTTATAGGTCATAGAGCAGCTCCAGTGCAACGGTTTGTGGTAGAGTTGAATCATCATTCTTCATGACATAGTCATCCAAATATAGCTAAATTTCTGGACATTATTTCACATACCAATGAGGGTTTGATTTACTTCTAATTAGAAACAAAATATTTAATGATTTTTTTTTCTTTCTTATATGCTCATCGTGGTAGTTGCCAAAACATCCACATCAGTGGATATTGTCTGATTGTTGTATAATCCCCTGTTTTCTGCTTGATTTGAAACAAAAATTGAATATTTGTGCTTAGTTCCAAGAACACTGCCTTTTATTGGACATTTGAGCATGTTATGCTCTGGCGTTCTGCACCTTCTCTACCCCCCTTAAAACTTCTAAAGAACTAATTACACTACACCAAAATGCGCCTTTATGTGAGGGACCCGATTAACTTACCAAATGCTTGACAAATTATCCTCTTCTGTGAGGAAATGTCGAAAGTGGAAGTTATGGCCATAGGGACATGGATCATCATTAAGGACTGGATGGAGGAATAATAGCTCGAGATGAGGCACATGTGCGTAGTCATTCCCTCTTTAATCTAATATTAAATTTAACGCAATAAGAAAAAGTTAATCATAGGTAATATTACCAGCAGCAAGACGATCTTTGATACCCTTTAGACATTCAAGACGTATACCTGACCAGTTTTAGTATAATAATTAGTAAAACATGACATTCTTGTATGTGTTGGCCTATTCCGGCCTTCGTTCTCCTTCTGTTCTTCAAGTCCATCCTTCGCTCGTATAAGGTAAGAGCTCTAACCTTTGTTTTTAGTTTTAATTCAGTATTTTACTAAAAAAATCTTATACGGAACCTTTTTTAGTTTGTTTAATTTTAGTTTTAGTTTTTATTCAGTATTTTACTAAACAATCTTATTCAGTAGTTTTAGTTTAGTTTTTATTCAGTAGTTTGTAAAAACTTTGTTAGTTTTAGTCTTTTACTTATATGAAACTTGTTTTGTTAGTTTTAGTTTTAGTTTTTTTTCGTAAAAACTTTGTTTTTTCCTGTAAAAACTTTCGTTTTTTGTTTTTTTTTTCTGTTTTTTTTAGTAAAAACCTGTTTTAGTTGTTCTTTTTGTTTTTTCCCAACAGTTTTTTCCAAATAAAGTTGCTATTTTTTTGTAAAAAATATGTTTTATCCCCTGATTATGAACCCTTTTGCATCATTTAATGTGTTGGATTCTTTTTTTGTGAATTTATTAGACTTTTTATATTTTTTCCCCTTTTTTTCCTTTTCGGTGAGGCTTACGCCTCGCCTCGCCGCGACCAAAATGCCTTGTCTCAACTTTCGCCTTTTTAAACATTGATTCGAATTCCCCACTTGATTGCCAAAGAAGCTTGGAAATCTTCCCTATAACATTCTGAATACTACACCAAATCACCAACTTTCTCTCACTAATATCTATCTACAACATTCTGAATACTTCAACAAATCACCAAATCTCATATTTCACTCAATATTGTTGATTGATTTCAATGCAACTTAAAATCAATTTCAAATCAAACCTACAACATTTGAGTTGAGCAAGACATATCTAACAAGGCTAAAATGCATTGACCCATTACATCATTACCTGTCATGCTGCTGCTCGTGGTCAGCAGTGTGATAAAATAGGCCAGCAGCGATGCCTTTATGTCCGAGGGCTTATCACAATAGCTACCAATTTCATTCTTGGTCCAAAACGAAAAAACATTTGATCTTAATTTTTTTTATCACAGTAGCTTCCATTTTCACTCTTAAAAATTCTTCATTCTTGGTCCAATAATAAAAAAATTTAAATCGTCGAGTTGACTTATTATTTTTATCTTTAATTATCAGCAGAAGGGGACTATGGTCTGAGTTGGCCTTATGTAGGTGATCAATGGAGCTAATAAAAGGTCCATCAAGCCAATTTTTGTTCCCACAACACGATCCAACCTATCCCAAATCCTTGCAATGCCTTCTCGATGTTAATAAGAGCGAAATTGAAATATTATTTTTATTTGACTAGTCTAAGACAACATTTTGTTTATGATTTATTTTGTTTTCATCCTTTTGATATTAGTATGCATCGCATACACATTGGGTGTGCACTGATAGATATTGCATGCATGTCTCCATAGCTAATGTCAGTTTTTTATTTTGTTGTATTAGGTTCTGGTCGTGCACGCTCCCCAAGATCTTTTACGCGGTAAGGATTTACGAGGGAATCCGCGCGTCTTCGTTCTAGTTTAACTAATCCAAATGTCAACGACGCTTCCGACAATACACCTTTTGATGTTAACAACTATGAGGGTACGATCTTCATATTTGGAAACATATTAATTGACAACATACAAATAATTTTAGTTAAGTAGGGATATCAATGTTTTTTTTAAGTGTAGATTTAATTAGTATTATGTTGATCCATTTCATGTATGTTATAGGTGAAAGTGTAATACATGTGCAACGATTTGTGAGAGAGTCCAATCACCCTCCTCTACACCCTAGTCATCAAAATGTTATCGATTTTGCAGACACTGTTTCATCGGGTGCTAACACTAGTGATGGTATGATTGGGGTTATTATGGATGAAAGTGATATGTGTGACTGTGATTATGATTTTGATGAATTCAAACTTATGGTTTTATTTTTAATTTTGTCTTTAAAGTTGAATTGACCATTTTTTTAATTACTTTCGCTATTTTTTTATAATAGGTTTTAGTTCCAGGAAACGAGTTAGGGGACCAACACGAGGGATTGGTTTTCAGAAGAAGCTGGATAGGGGAGAGAACATTCAAATCCTAATCTCGGAGGGTCATCTAGTAGGGTTATCTTCTTCGAATTTAAAATCCGAGGCAGGCATTGTTATCCGAGAAAATGTCCCATTCAATTTCAGGTATTGGAAGGAAGTTCCAAAGGAGAACAAAAATCATATGTGGATACTTGTGCGGGTATGCTACCTATATGCTCATATATGGAACACGGTATGCATTTAGAGTTATGAGTTATTTTTTTTAATTTCTTATGAATAGGACAAGTTTCAATTGCCAAATAATGATTACATGAAGTCTGTAGTAATGGCACAACTCTATAATCAATTTCGTAACTTTCGCTCAAAAATGCATCGTGAACACTTCAAGCCACACGGCTCTTTGGAACGGGCACTTCAGCATCATCCTCCGGAATTAAGTGAGGCTAAAAGGCATGATCTTTGTTTAACACTTGCGGATGAAAATTTTCAGGTTATATGCGACTTCTAATTTTTTTTATTATTTATGCGAAGTGCTAATTTGACATGTTATTTTCTGTAGTAAACACTATGCAAATTAGATTATTGTAGTAAATATTATGCTTTTTTTACCTTGATAACCAATGTTAGTAGGGAGAGTCCAGTTAAGATCCAATGCTCTATTTGAGTTTGTTATACTAAGACCTTTAATTAGGGGTTTGCATCTAGTTATCTATTTTTAAATTTATTTGGACATGAATATCTGCAGAAAAGAAGTGAAAAAAACTCGAACAGTGGATTGAAGCAGACGATTCTCCATTGCAGTGGAAGCAAAGGATTTTGTCAAGTGGAGTTTGAGATAGTAAATATCTTTAAAAATATTTTGTCTAAACTAATCATTTTAATATGTTTTAGCACTTTATTTTCTATCAAAATCTGTACAGCGTGATAAGGAGACTGGAACTCCAGCGTCCATGAGTAAGGTACGACATACGACTCATTGGAGCAAAAAAAAGGGAAATTGGGTGACTACAACTAAGAAAATGTCTATCTAAGATGTGTTTCAATAGTAGTTTATTAATAACTTTTTTACTTATATCGTATGTTGAAATTATAATATCTTCGTTGTTATTAATAGGATGATGTGCAAGCAATACTCAATTCACAATCTGAACTTGAAGACGGTGTGGTGATGAATGATGCTGATGCATTTCAAGAAATTCTAGGACATCGCTCAGGATATGTATGTCGTCATGTGGTTGGTCTTAAACCCACATCATCTACAGTTGCTTCTATGCAAAAGGATAAAGACATTGAGAGAGATAGATAAGTTGCTAAGGCGAGGAAGGACGCTGACGAGGCAAGGAGGGAAGCATATGAAACAAGAAGGGAGAACGCGACAATTAAAGGACGAATGGATGAGCTTAATAGGAAATTTGAGGCATTAAGTGACCTCGTAACACGACAATATAACTCTTCGTGGTAAGCACATAACCCTAAACTTATTTTATATTTGACATGCACGACTTTAGCTTTCTCTAGTTATCCGCTAACAATAATCCTAATACACAGAAGATTTCTTTTTTTTTTTGGGGGGGGGGGGAGGGTGGGGTATAATTGGGAAACGAATTTGATGTTAATGAATGTGATTTATTATATTTTTATTATTATTTTGCAAGACTTGTAAGTGAAATTTATAAATGTACTTTGATTAATCTTCCAAAATCTGTTGTCGTTACTTTTCAAAGTGATAACTCTAAACAAATTCTTTGTTTTTTTTTTTTTGCAAATTCAGTGAAAGCTTTTGTAGAGGAGGTTAACAATAAAGAAGAATGATGGATTAGACTTGTTTTATTTATTTTTTTCAATGGTAACACATTTCTTGTAAATAATTTATTTGAAATAGTGTTTAGCGTAGGAACTTTTGAGACCAAAATTTATTTTCCAATGATTTCTATCTTTATGAGCTATATAAATGTCAATGACTTTATTAGCATTGGGTATACGAGTTATTTTGAGTATTTGGATGACAAGTAACACTACAAAAAAAATATCAATTCGTTGCAATTTTATTAGTGGCTAATCATTTATTGCCACTAAAACGTATATTTTGAGTTTATTAGATCGAGTATGGAGTTTAAAATCTTTCTTGGATTTATCGATTTATGAATTGTTATAGGTTTGGATTATTGGTGTTGAGATATCTCAGGTAGACTGCTAATTTGGGAAAATGAATTTTGTTCATATATAACTGACTGCCATTTCTCAGTTTCTTTCGCCGCCTACAATTATTGTTGTTATTATGTTAATCCATCCCTTGCTTGTTATAGCTTATAGAGGAAAACACATGCCACAATCTACGTTAGAGTCTAATCTAGATCCTTTTCAATCTAATCATCCATTGGTAGGCAACTCTCTCGACACCGTTGCATCGGGTGTCAACATTGGCGAAGTTATGAAACCATTATTTTGTAACTTTACTTAAACACTTGTGTACTCGAAATAGTTATGTTTGATCTGATCGTGCAGCCCCGAGATCTTTCATGCATCAAGGATACACACAGGAACCCATGCGTCCTTCCCTATCAATTCTTTCACTTTTCTAACATTCTCCAACTTTATTGATTGATGGAGAAGGAAGGGGTCACCGTTTTTTTAATAATTTTTCTGGTGTCAAAACAGAGGTTGGAGTGACACCTGAAGGAATTGGCTCCTCGCATTCTGGTTGATGCGAAAATGAAAGAGAAGATGAGAGCAATGCCGAAAGAGCATCGACCTTCCACTCCTATAGGCCAGTTCATAAGTGGCGATATATGTAAAGAGTTGGTCCTCGCCCATCAAACACCTTCTTTTAAGTTTACATATTTCTATTCTTTTTCTAACATCACCATGGTTTTATGACTATTATTAATTATCATTATCAATGTGTAGGAATTGAATTAGGATCCAGTCATACCTCAAGGATTTCTTGAATGGAAAGACACCATGGACTCATGGGGATTCAAAATGATATATGCAGTAGAGACTGTTATTGAAATGGCAACAATTGGGTTTGGACTGCCAAAAGATTCATTCACTTGTCTTATGAAGCAGGTGAAAGTTGTTTCTTGTAATAACTTTTCTTTCTATATATTTCAGAGTAATTATAGAGGGATTTTTCAATGGGACTCCTTGATGTGGAAGCCCTGTATTAAATTGTATATGCCATGTCGCGTGTCCCCATAATTTATAACATGGATCAATGTGGTGATGCCAGGTCAAGGATATTCGTGTTGAGAATCTCATTCAAGAGTTTCTAGAATACCTCATATTTCTTTCCAAATTGGATTTTGTGAGCACTTGAAAGATCAAAGCAGAAAATGGTGACAAAGCAGTGATGATTGAAATTGGTCTGCTTTAATTGGATTGCTGATATTTTTTATGAAAAATTATAAAATGTATATAAATCTATCACTTTATGGTATATTCTTTTACCCAACGGATAGTTGCAAGCTCCTGTCCTATTCATCATGATATGAGTTCAAATGTGTCCCATTTTTATTGCATTGTTACTTCAACCCTTTGGTTTTGTTGTATCTGTTCACATGGGGTTATGTGATGTTGACCATATTTGAGTTGAATGTTTAATATGAAATAAACCTCATTTTAACTTCACAAGTAGGCTCTACATTCATATTTATATTAAGTAGATGATTGAACACAGTTTAAATTAGGGCTGGCAATTTTTGACATGATAACTCGTTTATGGTAATAACCCGAAATGACCCAAACATGACACGATTAACTTGTATAGATTTAAGAGTACCCAAAACTTATACTCAAATCAAAATTAGCACGACCCGAAAATGACACGACTAACCCGAATTTCCACCCCTAGTGTAAATTGTATATTTATATTTGAAATTAAGAACTGGAAACAAGAGCAAACAAATGTTCTTCTTTGTGCAAGAATTTTTAAACTATGCTCAAGAAAAGATGAATTGTTAATTTATTCAGTTATATATTTGAAGCTCTACACACACTTGTCATACACTAGATCAAAGAATGCTCCATTTTTCAAACCTTTCAGCTGCACTGAACCAATGATCCCAACACCCGCTAGATTAGTGGTGTGCCCATAGCAGTCACCCAAAGGGTTACATGTCAATGCCAACTTAGATTTGAATTCATTTTGCAGCTCATAGTGTTGTTGTGTTGACGGCTAAGAGTATGGCAGATAAGGTTGAGTGGTTAAACAAACTGAGAAATGTAATTGGAATAAAAGGAGGTCCAGTGAAGGTTGAATCCGATCTTCCCATTCGGTAAAATCTCTCTAATGGTTCTCTTGTGAGTAACTGCATTTGTAATCTTAGTTATCAAGTGAATTGGAAGTATTTGTTATCAAGTGCGTTTGCATTCATATACAGGTGCGTTACCAACACTAAATACCATAAATTTGCGTTTATATACAAATATACATCTGATTTGCAATTTGTGTTCCTCTGATTTGATGTGCATTTGATTTGCATTTATCAGGTGCGTTATATCAGGTGCGTTTGAAATTTTCGTTATCAAGTGTGTTTACATTTATATACAGGTGCATTATCAACACAAAATACCATAAATTAGCGTTTATGTACAAATATACATATGATTTGCAATTTGCAATTTGCAATTTGAGTTCCTCTGATTTGATGTACATCTGATTTGCATTTTGCATTTTATACAGGTGCGTTGTCAACACTAAATAAATATCATAAATTTGCGTTCATATACAAATATACGTCTGATTTGCAATTTGCGCTCCTCTGATTTGATATACATCTGATTTAACATATACAGGTGCGTTCATATTTAGTTGTGTTCCTATGATTTGTATATGAATGTGGTGCTTTTTTTGTATATATATTTGTATAAATAGAGTGTTCCTCTGATTTATTTGTATGCATTCATCCTTTAATGTCTTTGTATGCATTCATATAGGTGCTTTTTTCTGATTTCTTACGGGCGATTCATCGGATAGGTGCATTCCTCTCATTTCTCTCTTGCCTATGATTCACCGATACATTTATATATATATATATGTCGGGAATGAAATAAAAATTCTGATTTGATAGTACTTAATGTAATGTCTGACATAATCAAAGTGTTCTAATTTTTTTGGTTGGTTTGGTTTGGTTTGGTTATCCGATTTATCTTCTCACCCCATGTTTCAATGATTTCAATTCTTGTTTTTTAAGTGTAAATTTAAATTCTTCTTTGTTTGTTGTAATAAGATCTATAGAGATCGTGTGTATTTGTGAAAGTGTTGATTGATATATTATCTAGAAAATACTCAAAGATATTCATTATATATATAAATATATAATGGATTCGATTCACCGATTCATCGAATAGACCTGTACAAAATCGAATGCACGGGTCAACTAATTCACTGGTAAATGATGAAATAAGGAGTATTTAAAGTGTACATATTTTCTATGGTTTTTAATTCGCAAGTTGTGAGGAGTGGGTCTTAATTTTTATTTAAGAATATTGCTTATAGTGATTGGAATAATAAGGAGGTGATATTTGAATAAATATGTGATTGAGAATTTCACATTTGGATCATATGATTTGGGTACCATTGGATAACTACAAGCTCAAGTAATATTAGATTCTGTTGAAGTTTAAAAGTATAAGTAAGCCCAATTTCAATTAGTGTGTGTTTGTGTAACAACTTAAAAATGTTTTGAAAAAGGGAATTTATCTTCATGAATAGTTGAAAAGTAGTCTTCCTCTACCTGGCTTTTCATTGGTTTCTCCCAGGGGCCTTTATTGTGTCGCGCGCGCATCTTCCAAAAATCGGGGGAGGCGTTGAGTATATAGATGAGGCGGTCTCCAAAATGAAAGTCCATTCCCTCATGATCTAGATCTACTTAACTTCGGTTGAAAAAAATAGGTCCAATCTTGTTCAATCGTAGAGTGGACGAAACCTGGCAGCCCACCTAGAGATTGACCTTCTCCATTCTTGGAAGGAAGCCCTACTTTCCTTCCCTCCCCCAACAAGTTTTAGATACTATACTAAAGACTCTAGTCCGAGACATGAAACTAGCCAACACGAGATCCTTACTAGAGCTCATGACGTAACTAGAACATAGCACGAAAAGAGGGATATGTATAAAGAGAGGTAGACCAATAGAAATGCAAAAAAAACTATACGGCCAACAATCTCAAATGGTTTGAGTGGTGAAGAGACTAAAGCACTATAGCCCATTGAGAGACATAAGGCATTAGGTAGCACACTGGCATATGGCTCTGCCTCCTAATAAATACTCTGAATAATTATAGTGTTTACTTTGTAATATCTATGTTTCGATTTTCTATGGTCAATCATTTCAATAGAGATAAAAAAAGTACCTACTTATGTTCATTATTATGGTATTTGTCTATAATGTACATCTAGTTATAATCCTTTACTTATGCTTATGTACATCTAGAGGATCATGTGTACAACTTATGCTTATGCGATTGTTAGTGATTGTATGATTAGGCCACATTACAGATTTCATATCTTATGCGATTGTTAGTGATTGTATGATTGGGTCACATTATGGATTTCATATCACTTACTCACGCCAACCCCATAATAACGTGTCAGTTAGAGAAGGCATTGTCTAGTAAACACGAAGTCCAATTAGTACCACATGTTATGATAGTACAGAACATGGGGGACATATAAATTAACTGCTCATGTGATAATATGCCTTGATAAATGCCATATGAACTGCTCCTGTACAACTTATGCCTATGCAATTGTAAGTGATAGTATGATTGGGTCACATTACGGATTTTATATCACTTACTCACACCAACACCATATTGATGTGTCATTGAGGAGAGAAACAGAGATTATGTTTTACGGGTAGCAATCGAATGAAGGCAAACACGATGACGACACTACTTTATCCTATTTTCTCACTTCTCTCATGGACTACACCCCCACTATTCCTGATGAATTAATGGAGCATTACTTGGCTAAGAGTGGCTTTTAATGTCCTAATGTTCGATTAATCAGGCTACTAGCTGTTGCTACACAAAAGTTTATTGCAAAGGTCTCGACTGATGTATTTCAACACTGCAAGGCAAGACAATCGATAGTAATCAGGGAAAAGAGAGACAAGAAGCAAAAGGATAAGAGACCAATCTTGGCAATGGATGACCTTTCGAAAGATCTACGAGAGTATGGTGTGAATGTGAAATATCAGCAGTATTTTGTTGATAGCCCTTCAGCTAGGTTAGATGTGAATGTGAAACAACAGGAGTATTTTACTGACAGCCCTTTATCTAGGTTAGATCCTACTTCAAAAGATGAATGAGCTTATGGGATTATTTGTAAGAAAAGTTCTTCATGATTGTTTAGCTCAATTATAACTTTCGAACTGACTCTAATGATATGATGATACTAATAAGATTAGTAGTGCTCCATGAGTTCCTTATCACCTCTTCTATATCTTTATGAGTAACCTAAGAAGCAGCCCTCTACAAAAATAATCATTCATCTGATCTATTTAAGGCACTATTTGGTTCAAGGTGAAAAGTAAAATGGTGAAAAAAAATCGTATTCAAAGTAAATTTTGTTCATAAACAAAGTTATATGCTATAATTATGTGATTTGGACAAAAATAATGAAACAGATTCCCCTCCATGTAGGTAAAATTATCTTTCACGATTTTATTTTGCATCCAAGTGTGTATTTCGCCCTAAACCAAAAATGGCCCAAGGAGGTATAAGAGCTTGTGCCTCAAAATTCATGTATCTACTTATTTATTACTTTAAAATAGATATTTTCCATCAAGGATGACTTGATCTTGTTCTTAGGGACTATGATATTGATTCTGCATCATATCACTACGCCGATATCTAATTACAATAGAACGACCTCTGTATTTTTCACCGATGACCTTGTACTAGATGAATTACTACCTCGTACTTATTTAGCTTCACCTAGACTTAATATATTAAGTGAATAAAGTGAGGTAAGATCCAAAAATATTGCGATATCCATGTCTTCAGAAAAGGTGGCCTTTCCCTTTTGTTCTCTGTCTCCCCTTGGTCCAAAATTTTCTAGTGCACCCTTTTTATTTGATGTAACTTGAGTAGTTTCCCTATGTATTGTTTCTATCATTTTGCCTTCGAAAATTTCTTCCTCATATGCTTGACATAATTTCTAAAGCACATGTTTGGTATCTTTATTGTGCAGAGAATTGATGGCTTTTTAGATGTCCTAACTGGAGGATTATTCTCCCATAAATCACAGAAACTTCCGTTTGCAGCAACCAGTGTTGATGGATATAGTTATTTACTGTACTATGCATCTATAGACTTCATTGGGAATTTTCCTTTGAACAAGTGCAGAGGCAAAAATTTAAAAAGAGGACTTGGAAATGATGATCTAAGAAGTGACAAGAGTCGTCTGCGTATTCCAGTTAAAGGGCGAATACAACTGGTATCAATTTTTTCTCCCTTTAAAATAATTAGGAATTGTTTAGCCTATTCGATGCATAGTATATAGTAAACTTACACTATATACACATGTCATGACATTTTACTATTTTCTACCATGTCTCTAGTAGTTTATGTCGATACATGTTGTTGAATGTAGTTACTCTTTGACCTCCTACTGCATTATAATGTTACCTTTGGTTGCGTGTTGGACCTCTCATTGGCTTTACTTTTACTTGTGCATTGATGTTCGTGAACCTTTTATGAGCCCAACAGTACAACCACTTGTGTCATTCTTTGTAAGGTAATTACATAGTTATCATACAATTCCTTTGACATATAATGCAAGATTTCCTGGAATCTGGATTACATAGAAAAGACATTACATTTTTATGAAACTAGAATATGTGAAAGGTCAGTTGAGTTATGTCTATGCATTAACTCAGTGTAGTATAAAAATAGATACATGATATGGATACAAAAAGGAAAAAAAGAGACAAATGCATTAAAGACCATGTGCACACACATGCATATATTTACATAATTCATACATATATATTAAACCTAACAACGAGTGTTAGTTTTTATCGAGTTTGTGTCTTATCGAGTTCATGCCTAAACGGGTGACTTTTTTATCATGTGGAAAAATCATATTTAAAGCCGATCAGTTAACTTAACATGTCGTGTTCATCCGTTATTATCCATTAAGATGAATCGTACACGGGTTGAAAAACACAATTATATTCATTAACATTACTAAAACTCTCATCTTGTAAAATTCACTATGGTTAAATTACCATTAAAATACATAAAATCTTTTGAAGATCCAATAATATTTCTTATTTACTTAAAATTGTGAGTTTTAACGGGTTTTGATGGATTTTAATGGGTGAAGGGGGTCAACGCCAAACCCGACATGTTAACTATCGACAATCGACACTGTTCAAAAGAATATATGTTCATACTATTGACACTGTTCAAAAGAATTGTTTTAGTGATATACAAATCAAATATTATTGAACTTCTAACTCTACTTTAATGCAATCATTTACTTTATCATCCAATTTATATATCTTATGTTTTTTTAGGGGTTCGATATTGGTCCTTTCCTAAAAGCACTTATGCTCCATAAGATTGTACCGATCCGGCGACAGGATTCAAAAGCCTTTTGCCAAACTGCACATCTTACCTAATCTGATAATTATTGATTATAACCAGAAGAATAACGTAAAGTATGCATTTTTTTTTATCTTTTTCCAACATTACAATACATGCATAATTATATACAATTTTTTTATCCTTTCTTATATTTGGATGAACCAATTTCTTATAAAAAGGAGACCATTCATTTGTGCGAGTCCTCAAGGAAAATTCTCAGGCTGATCATGGGATACTATACTACATTACCTTTGAGGCCAAGACACTCGGTTGCAATGCTATTATGATGTTTCAAGATCATGTGTTGGATAGAATTTGGTCTACACATGTGGATTTGGTCAGGATAAATCCCGCCAATTAATCACAGGTGATTTCTAGCTTCATCTTCATGAGTCATTCAGATTATTAAACTTTTCAGTCAACTAGTTAGTGTGCGACATACATATACATGTCATGTTATTTATAACTTTTTAGTTTTTCTTGGTTGAACATACTAGATTCCAATTATTCCACTGAAAACAAAGTCACCTTATTGTTTCATAGTTCTTTTTGGTTCGTTAGTTTTGAGGTGATTCATAATTATTTAAATGATTAATACAATTGCATTAACTTCTCTCAAGTCTTGGATTTCTTTTAGCAAGAGTCGTTGTCTAATAACTGTCAAACTACTCAAGCTTATAACTGTCAGCTTAATATCTTTGCCTAATAACCGTCGGCCAAATATCTTTGCCTAATAATTGTAAGCTTACTCAAGCTTATAACTGTCAGCCCAATATTTTTTCCTAATAAATGTCAACCTAATATCTTTGCCTAATAACTCTCAGCCGACTCAAACTTATAATATGATTGATAAGCCTTTGTGGTTTGTACAGGTTTCCAATGTATTCTTTGAAACTTTTGTTCTTTTAACATTTTCCAATAATGTGTAGAGAATTATTTCCCAATGTTTTTTCTTTGTAGATGATATTTTAAATGTATGATTATATGTTATAACCCATATCGATTGATGGATTCCAAATTTTTGAAAAAATTGCATGTAGATATTTAATGAAAATCTAATTATAATAGGTGATCAGTATGCTAATCAGCGTATAATTCTAATTTTACGTAGATTATAACTCCAAAACGTTAGCTTCTTTCAGTCTTCGTCAAATACTCTTATTAGTTGCACACCACACAACCCTATACTTTCTGTATATTACAAAAATTTATACACCTAGTGGAAAGAGTCCAGTAGTTCCTGCCATTTATATCAATTATGGATTCATCGGTAACATTTCTGACTTGAGTAAGTCTTATCTAAGTACCAGAACCATTTTTAGATCAAAGGTTAGTGTAGTTATTAAAAAATAATCCAAACCATAGGCTGTTACTAGATTTAAGTTCCACCACTGCTTCATACCAAAGGTTTTACAAGTGTCATTTAAGGATAGAAAGCCTAAACCCCCCTCTTTAACTAGATAACACAGATTTTCCCACTTTACCTGGTGGTGTTTCTTCCCATATTCTTTAGATATTCCCCATAAGAAGTTGTTGAAGATGTTTTGTATTCGATTTAATGATGTTTTGGAGGTTTGAGGGTGATACAAGGGCTTATTATACTATAGAAATTAGAAAAATAACAGTTTTGACCAATTCACCTTATTGCCACATAAAAGTTTCTTAAAATAGAATTCTCAATGAATATATTGCCATGTAAGTAAATGATGCTTTGGATCATTTATGGGATGCATTCAGTTGTGAAGAAGCTTTAGGAGTGACTTAGCTACAATTGAAAAAAATGTAACTTACGATATTTAACTTTATGCATTCAATTATATACTCAATTAGATGATTACATGGACTTAAACTGTTTACGAGATAAAAAAACATCAACAATAACTTGCTTTAATTATCACAATTCTCAACATTTAGTCAATTTATATTACTAATTAAACAATATTGCACACCTTTTTAACCTTTGTAATGCAGATCCTATAATAGCTATTAAAAATAAGGATTTCTATGACATTAAAAATAAGTGTACAAATTAAAAATTGAATTATAAGTTCAACATTGAGAAGGAAGAAATAAATATATGACTTGAAAGAAAATCCTAACGAAATTAAAAATAAAAGCTGAGAAATAAATAGAAGGGGAGGGAAATAAATGCAACACTGTATGGAAAGAGCAGGGAATGAAATGTCCTCTAGCATTAAGAACAGACCCAAATAGAAGGTGAAACCAGTGTGTAACTGAATATTATAACATCATAGTCCATTTGATATTCGTATTGGATGCATTCTATTAGTAATTTAGTGTTTCCTGCTGAACAATTGCTTATTCACACAGATGGTCTCAGGTTTGAACTACTTTCATTTAGTTCAAATTGGGAAGAAGGCTTCATTTTTTATGATTGGTTACTGGTTCCCAAGCACAAAAACCTAGAATCGAAGGACTTGCATTTTCGTTGAGCTAGTCCCGTAAACTGTTTTAGGATTTACAAATAAGAAATAGATGAATTGAAGATGAATGCAAATTACATTCTATGAAATTACAAAACCAAACAAATATTTGTTTCTTTGCATACTCTATACTAAAGTATAAATCATATGCTTTAGTTACAATATTAACAGTTTATAACCTGGAATAATTGTCTTACTTTGTTGCTGTTTTTTACTTAATTATGTAAATTGTGTATTAATAATTGTTTTCTGCATCATATGAGTTCAAGTTCAGATCTCTCATGCTCACATATGTGTTGAGTTATTTATTTACAAACATGTTTATGTTTGGTAATCTACACTTCAATATTTGCGTACTTCATAATCATTAAAAGGTCTTTATGTATAATGACTATTGCATTTCAATTAAGCCTATCACATTCAATTATCGAATATTTAACATTATTCAAGAAATTCTAGGACATCGCTCGGGATATGTATGCGGTCGTGGGGTTGGTCTTAAACCTACATTATCTACAGTTTCTGCTATGCAAAAGGATAAAGACATTGAGAGAGATAGACAAGTTGCTGAGGCAAGGAAGGAAGCTGACGAGGCAAGGAGGGAAGCAAATGAAGAAAGGAGAGAAGCTAATAAAGTAAGAAGGGATAACATGATAATAAAAGGACGAATGGTAGATTACTGAAAAACTTGAGGCATTAACTAACCTCGTAACAAAACAATATAAATCTTCGTGGTAAGCACATAACCCCAAACTTCTTTTATATTTGACATGCACAATTTTTGCTTTTCTCTTTTTATCCGTTAATAATAATCCTAATACGTAGAGAACAATTTTTTTTATTTTTTTTGTGGGTGGGTGGGGTATAATTGGGAAACGAATTTGATGTTAATGAATATGATTTATCATATTCTTATTATTATTTTGCAAGACTTGTAGGTGAAATTTATAAATGTACTTTGATTAATCTTCCAAAATTTACTCTCACTGTTTTTCAAAGTGATAATTCTAAACAAATTCTTTGTGTTTTTTTTTTTGCAGATTCAATGGAAGCTTTTGTAGAGGAGAGTAACAATAAAGAAGGATGATGGATTAGACCTATTTTATTTACTTTTTGAAGGGTAGCACATTTCTTGTAAATAATTTATTTGAAATAGTGTTTAGCATAGGAACTTTTGAGACAAAGATTTATTTTTCAAAGATTGCTATCTTTATGAGCTATGTAAATGTCAATGACTTTATTAGAATTGTGTATATGAGTTATTTTGAGTATTATATGAAATTAGATGACAAATAATAAAAATTTGCAGCGAAATTAAGTTGTTACCAAAGCAACGTGTATATGTATTGTGAAAAATATTGCATCAATTTATGAAGATTTGTTTGCAATATAAAATGTCATTTAGTGGCGAATTTAAATTGCTAAGAAAACTGTTCCATACAAATTTCAGATCAAATGTGGCTATTTTTTGCCAAGAAGCAGCCCTTTGGGTGGCAATTCCTTGGTTTGCTATAAAAAATAGCCTTTTGGTGGCAAACTATCAACTATGGGTGGCAATTTAATATTTAAAAAATCATTCCATACAAATTTAAGTTCAATTATGGCGATTTGTTTTTCCACGAAAGGTTCCTTTTGGTGGTGAATTTTTATTTTGCTACAAAAAATAGACTTTTGGTGGCAAACTATCAACTATTAGTGGCAATTTGATCTTTATTACATGCAAAAAAAATTTGCCACCTACAGAGATGTTTTGGTGGCGAAGTGATTTTGTCATTAAAAAATTAACTTTTAGTGGCAATTTTAATAAATTGCCACGAAAATAATTCGCGGCACACCTTTAGTGGCAATAACATGACGAAATTTTTTTGCCACTAAAAGATTTGGTGGCGAATATTTTATAATTAGGTGCAAAAAATTATGCCACTAAAAATCATTTTTCTTTTCTTGCTTCTGCAGTTATCCCTTTGTGTGTAATAGAAAGAAATGTTAATTAGGGGTTTCCATGAATGTAAGCACATTTATTCTTCAAAGATCTTATTTTGAGCTTTTATGTCGACGAAACTTATTTAATGTTATTGTGTATTTTTTCCTTGGAAGTGTAATTTTTTTTTAACAGTAGCATTTTTTCAAGAAAGGGTCATCCCTAGAAGTGGATGACAAGGAAAGTATGTAAGGACATGTTTTATGAATGCCCGTCTAGAATGTAGGAATTTCTTTGTTGTCCTAGATCAAAGTTAGTATGTCGTATATCGTTACATCTCGTCATGTCGCCACACGTTCATCCATGACATCCATCCTCTGAATCCTTTGCATCAAGAATCATCAACACGCACCCATCACTAACATCGTGCATCTTCAACGGGTCTCCACTATCCCACTTACTCCACTACGCTAAAAGGTAAATTGTTTAATTGGTGTTATTAATGTTCACATATTTATTTGGGATATTTTTATAAAATATTTTTTTTCAGATTGAGGCATTTTTCTAAGTCAAAAATAATTTTTTAAGACATGTAGGCGAACTATTATAAAAAAAATACTTTTTGTTTATGTCGTTCAAATGACATAGCGATGTCAATAGAACGACATTTGTAAGTCATTCCAACGACAGCTTCTAACGACCAGCAATGTCATTTGAAGGGTCGTTTGAAGCCTGCATCAAACAAACCCGAACTGTTTTACATTTTTAAGGGTCATTAGTAACGACATTGGATGTCGTTCAAACGACATGCATATGTCGTTCGAATGAATTTTTCCACCTCAAATTTTTATTCAGCCTATAAATACGTGTTGTGAAGTTAGATTTTGTAAGTCTTTTAAAACTCCACCTATGCTTATATATTTCACATTAAGACTTCATATTTTAGCCTTTTGAATCCTTTTTTATTCACTCCAAAGTCCCAAATATATATGTGAATCATTCTTAAACCCATATTACTTATTCTGGAGTAAAACTTGTGGAGAAGAAGGTTGTCTCCATTACAAACCAATGGACCTCTTGCGGGATCTCTTGCCAAAGACATCGAACCGACACCTAAGGGTATTCATCATCAAAAATGGTATATTTTTAATATGTAATTGTAGGTTGAAGATTTACAGTTAATAGAGAAATAAAACGATTTTTCCCTTGCTGCGTATTTTTCCTCAAATCTGTTTTGTGATTATTTTGGTTTGGATGCTATATTATTTATATTCTGTCAATCAGAATTAGATGCATGTTTTAGGGTTTTAATTAAAACTAGGGTTAAAATTGGAACTTAATTAAATAAGTTTGGAAATTGAATGCAAGCGCACTCTCAAATTGGTACCAAAGCCAATTACACAATTATACTGTGTAATTGTTTTAGCAAAATTTTTTGGAATATCAAGTTCTTGAAAAATTGATTTTGAAAAAGGTTAATTTCAATGGAAAACTTATATAATCGGGTGCCAACTTTTGACAGGACTAACTATGCATATTGGAAAGCCCGTATGAAATCCTACCATTGATGAAAGAGTATGGATCACTTGTGAAAGAGGGTGGACTGCACCCACTCATGTTGTTGTAATGAAATATTACCCAAGCATGTGACTTTATGGACTGGAGAAGAATTTAAGTGGAGTAATTTTAATTCACCTGGTTTATGTGCTATATCTGGGGTCGTCACTCCCGATGTGTTCCGCCAAATTTTGACATGCACCACATCTATAGAGGCATGGGATGTTTTACAACTTACTCATGAAGGAACTAATGCAGTGAAAGCATAAAAAATGCTAAATTTAACTACTCAATTTGAAAACTTAACCATAATTGAATCTGAATGTTTTTATTTTTTTTAGGCACGTTTGTCAGATATTGTTAATTCATGCATTAATATTGGTGAAAAACTTCCTAACACTAAAGTAGTTAAAAATATTTTAAGATCACCGCCTGCTCGTTTTATCCCCAAAGACACTGTACCTAACTCTTTAGGAATATTAGACTCTCTTAGGTTAGAAGAACTTGTAGGATACCTCCAGACCTATGAAATTGATATGTTTCCTAAAATAATTAAACCTAAAGAGAAATGGATAACACTTAAATCTCAATACAGGAAAGGTGAGGAGTCATCTAATAAAGAGAGTAGAGTCATGTAAACGTAGAGAGGAAGAAACATCAAATTCTGAGTTTGATTTTGATTTAGATGATCTGGCACTTTTCGTAAAAAAAATCAAGAAATTTCTCAAATTAAAAAAGGAATGGAAATTTTATAGATAAAAAGAATTTTGAGAAAAATAAATCTTAAAAGAAGTTTGATAAAGATAAAAAAGGACACTACTAAAAGACACAAAGAGAGATGTTATGATCATGACAGTAGAGGTCATAAGGCTTTTATGTGTCCGACTAGGTTGAAACATCCAAGCAAAGGCAAAGCTTCTTCAAATGCTCCCTTTAGTGATGACAATGAGGTCGAGTTGGTGGATTTTAGAGATGAATCACTATATGATTGAACTTCACCGCATCCATGGCTAGTCATATGAGTACTTTAAGTAAACCTCATGACGATAAGGAAGCTGCATCATGTAATACCTCGTATTTTTTATGGCTTCTAAATTTAGGGATTAATTAAATTTAATTGAGAAAGATTGATTTAATATTAATCCAGAAATTTGTTTTAAATATTTACTAGCATGATGATAGTTAGTAATTATTGGAAATTTGTTGATTTGTTAAATATTACTTATTGAGTACAGTAATATGTAGAGTTGAATTTATTAAAACTGTCAAGAGGGAATAATATGACAATTTTGGAAATTAAATCAGGACGTGCCTGTGTCGTGTCGGGACTAAATTATTATTATTATTATAAGTGAATAAATTATAAGTCGTCCGTACGATCATTTCGAGTATGCCAACATGTCCGGAAGGGTCGAGATAGTCAGAAAATTTTACCCGGGGATTTAGTTTGGGTCTCGGGGTGTTTTTAGGCCCAGTTGACATCCGGGGAGGGTATAATAGTCATCTTGTATTTTTGGATAATTAAACCCACGAATTTTCCAAAGATATATCAGCCATTAGAGTTAGGATTTTAGGTTTAACAATCACAGAACTTAAGAACGCCCATTAGAGAATAAGGTAGAAAGCTTTTTAAGCAATCCAGGGCCAAGAACTCGTCCATTTGCACCGCCACCACCACCGAAACGTAGATCGCACGATGAGGAACGCAACCATACCTTTTTCATACACAAATCAGAACCTTGAATTCCAATCAAGTATCTATCTTTCTTTGTTTTTAGTTAATGTCTTACCCATGTTAGTTTAAGATTGTAAAGAACATGTTTTATGAAAGAAATTGATGATTTAGAGACTTAAAAATCCCATGTTTTAGAGAAACTAAATATATTCTGGACATACCCATCATATGTAAAGGATTATCCACGAATTGGTATGGATTTAGAGGCAAGAAATCTGGAAGAGAATTAGAAGAATGAATGTTTCATGTAAAATTAGGGTTCTTGATAATTACGTTAAATTATCCCATAAATTCAATGCCTTTGATGAATTTTGACATGTTTCACGTAGGAAATCATGTATATCGGTATATGTAACTATTAGAAATGTTGTTTGGGAATCAAAAACGGAATTTTTGAGTAATTTGGAAGATGAAACCCATAGGTTGAAACTGCAGTTTCTGGGCAAGAACTTCTTGATCGATCGGTCGACCAAGAACATCGATCGATCGATCGACCCCCTTTCCTCGATCGATCGATCCCTCCTGGAAAACTACCTATTTTTCTCCTTTTACTTAATTCAGTTAAAATGGGTAGGAACCCTTGATTATTATTGTTAGAGAATAAGCGGTTTCAAAGAAGACGAGTAGGGTCTAGGTAGACTCCGTTGAGAGAAATTTAATGTGGGATGAAATCGTGGGTTAGCGGGGAGTTATTAATTCATAGGAAATTGTGCGTACGTTTACTAAAAGTTTGAGATTCGAAAAGGATTTAGACCCGAAGGTAAGTGAGAGCATACCTACTGAAATTATACTTAGTGAAATAGAATACTTCGAGAGATGAGAAGTAAGTATGAAATAAATTATATATGAGAATAAAATAGATGAATTCGTTATTCGAGATAATTGAGTAATACGTGCTAAGAACGGATAATTATAATTGTGGGTCGTGGGCGCACCTAATATATATATATATATTAATGCTCCTGTGTGGACTAGTCCGCATTTTAAGAATGCGGACCGGACATGTGTCACCTAACGGTGCGCCTAGAAATTATCCCCTAAATTATAGGCACACTCTGTCTCTTTTCTGGGCTCGCCGCCAGGTGACACATGTCCGGTCTACATTCTTAAAACGTGGACTAGTCCACACAAGAGCAGGATTGTTATATATATATATATATATATATATATATGGCTGTGTGATTGTGCATATATTATGTATCTGTAATACCCCGTATTTTTATGCTATATTAATTTGGGGATTTATTAAATTTAACGTGAATGATTTATTTAAATAAAAAAATCCGAAAATAAATTATGTTATAATTATTAACGTGACGAGAGTTAGTAATTATGGAAAATTGGTTGAATATTACTAATGAGCAAAGTAATATATTACATTGGTTATATTGAATGTCATGAGTGAATTAAATGACAATTTCCGAAATTTAAGTCGGGACGTGCCCGTGTCACGTCGGGACTAATTTTGTTAAATAAAAAGTGAATATTTTATAAGTTGTTCGTATGGTCATTTTGAGGGCGCCAACGCGTCCGGAAGGGTCGAGATAGTCAGAAAAGTGTACCCGGGGGTTTAGTTTGGGTCTCGGGGCGTTTTTAGGCCTAATTGGTACCCCGGGAGGGCAATTTAGTCATTTAACCTTTTTGGGTAATTAAACCCACGAAATTCAGCAACCTATATCAGCCATTTAGGTTAGTCTTTTAGGGTTAGAATATTCAGAACACAAGTGACGGCCATTGGAGAAGAGAGGAGAGAGCTCCAAGGCAATTCAAGGCCAAAAAGTCACCGGTTTGCACCGCCGCCACCACCAACGCGTAGATCGCGAGAAGGGGAACGCAACCACACCGGATTCATCTGCAAATCAGACTTCTGAAAATCCCAGGCAAGTATTTATCTTGCGTATTTTCGTTAGTCCAATCTTCATATTGGTTTAGGATTGATTAGAGATGAAAACTATGGAAGAAAACCCAATTTGTGTTAGGAAAATGCATGTAGTATTGATTATATGAAAATTCTGGAATCCTTGCCATGTATAAGAATATAACCCACGAAATTTTGATGATATATTAAAAGGAAATTCTGGTAAAAATAGATTAGAACCATGATTAAGAAAAAAACTCTAGGGTTCTTGATGATTAGATGGATTTTGGGTTAATTATCCATGTTTAATGTTAGATATACACATGCTTTACGTTGAAAACATCTGGTATATTGTTATAATGGTAGTAGTAGGATTTTTGGGACGTTTAGAATGGAAAAACATGGTTTTGGATGAAGAAAATTGGTAGAACCCGTAACTGCATTTCTGCAGAATTTTCGCAGACCTGCTTGATCGATCGATCGAGCCTAGAGCTTCGATCGATCGAGCCCCAGACCTCGATCGATCGACCCCTCCTGGCAGACTCTTATTTCCCTTGTTTAATTAGTTAAATTAAATTTAACGCGAAATAATTCTTGGGTATTCTTAATGAAATGTTTTGGGAGATAGGAAAGACCAGTAGGACATATGAATAAGTGTTGGGAACTTTATTATAAGACGAGAATATTATTTTTGGGATAATTATATAATGAACGATGAAACTACGTATTTCAAGTGAGAGATTGTGGCGAATAGCTACGATAGTAAATAGAGGTATACCTACTGAATTTCCTACTTGGAAGGATAGAGTCCACGAATGTCACATATTAAGTGAGAAAACCCTTCGAGTTAAGGTTAGAGATGAAACCTTATACGTAATACTAATAATGTGAAATGTAGGATAAATGTTATAATTATGGGTGACGAGAAGAACCTATATTAAAATGATAAAGTGGTATATTTATATGATTGTGTGTACATATATTATATACTTGTGAAAATCATGCCCACGCTACTTGCTATCCCTGAGGTTACCGCGCTGGGACAAGTCTTATCTCGATGGGACCTTTATGGGCGATATTGACTTGTACCCTAGAAGATAGATATCCTTGGTACAGGTTATCGATGTGATAGTTCAGACTGTCCTAAGAGACGCAGGCATGTGCCATCCTCTTAGAGACTTAGAATCTATTCTTCGCCTCAATATTGTTTGTGTATTTATGTTAATACAATTCGAGAGTGATTCCGAATGTATTCCCCTTAATATGAGTGATATGGGGCTTTGGATAGTAGAGTATGCACGCACCATAGTTTTATGTGGGGTGCTGTTATTTTATATATATTATACGAGTAGTTAATATATATGTGAGATTTGGAAATTTGAAACTGCCTACTGTGATTTGATAAGTAGGACATGGTTGATGACTCAAATAGTAAATACTTGTTTTGTGAAAGTATAATATGTTACTGAGAAACTTTATAAATTAATAAAAGCTAAAACGAGAGTTGTGCTGCTAATTGGAAGTATTTTTTTTAACAAAAATATTGTTCGGCTTTGAAATCTTATGAGTAAGAAGATACGCTAAATCATTGGGAAGGTTAGTATGATAAAATGATAAGATAAACCGTTGGGAAGGTTAGTGCGATATGTGTGCACATTAGAAGAGAGGTGAGTATTTCTCAAGAGAGTGACGCACTAATATGTTGTTGCATTGGCCTGTATCAATTTAAATACTTGCTAAACGTATTTTAAATCAAACACACTTTCGGGCTCTGACCCATTTCTCTCTCTCTCTCTCTCTCTATCTATCTCTCTCTCTTGTATATGTATATATGTATTACAGGTGCCCAGCCACAGGGGCGTCTTGCTTAGGATCCCTTGAAAGGAACGTGCTGCAGCTTAGGTGGGAGATGCAGGTCACTTGCGTAGACGGCTTCCTTTATTGACTCCACTTCTAGCATTCTCATTTATTGGGCATGTGTCGCCCTTTCCATTATTCCATTGTTATTGGACATTTGTATTTCAGTTATTTCCAGTATTGTTCTATGGGATTTATTCAGTTTGGATTTGTGACTTTAGTTTTAGTATGTTGACATTCGATTGTCGAATGTATTGTATTATTTGGTTTATGTTGCAGAATTTAATATGGTGGGATTCTTATTTATTGAATGTTGTTAATAAAATAAATGTTTTTCTTTAAATAAAATTTGGAAGTATGTATGAAACGGTTTTGTCACTTAGTTTAATTATTTAGGGTGTTAAATTGGAAAATGTATTTTTATCGACAGTGATGCTAAGAATGAACAAACTGTTTACCTTGATTTAATTTAATAAAGGAGTGATCGCCCGGTATTTAATTAGGCGGGGTGTCCCAGGTGGTATCAGAGCAACAGGTTCTAGTGTCCATAGGATCTGTACGGCTTATTTCGCTTTCACCTTAACGTTATTTCTATAGAGCCCTATTTTTAGGATTGTTGTATCCTTGCTTTTACGTTTAAGTCTTCAGCTATTTGAGATTTGATAATAACTGTAGACTAATAAACTTGTTCACGTTTCAGATGCCTCCGAGACGTGCTCCGAAAGATAGGCGTGCCCAAGCCGAGCAGCCAGCAGCTCCGGCACCAGGCACAATGAATGCAAACGAAGTAGCTGCCATTGTTGCTCAGGCGGTGAATGCCACACTAGCGGTGGTTCAGCAGGCTCCACCCCAGGTTCAGGCAGTGGCGCCAGTACCAGCACAGCTTCCATCTGCATGGGAGAGGGTTCGGGATGCTTTTCAGAAAACGCATCCCCCTGAGTTTTCTGGTAGCTCCAATATTGTTACACTTAGCCAATGGAAGAAGGACATCCAACGGCATCTCCGTATGTATGAGTGCACTGATGTGCAAAAGCAGTTATTGGCTTCCTTTAAGCTGGTGGGAGCCGCATTGCAGTGGTGGGAATCCACTACCACTTTGGAGGAGAGGGACACGATCCCTATTCAGTTGTTCTGGGAGCGGTTTGACCGCAAGTATTTTCCACCCGCAGTGCAGACTGAGATGAGGCGGAAATTACTAAATCTGAAGCAGGAGAACCTTACTGTAACTGAGTATGAGGAGGAGTTCACGAGACTTCTCACAATTGTGCCAGACGAGGCACCCACTGAGAGCAAGAAGATTATGCTGTTTGTCGACGGGTTAGCTTGGAGGATCCGTCAGCACCTTATTGGGAATTTATCCATGAGTACTTTCACTGATGTACTCAATGCCGCGTTGTTAAATTGCCAGGATCACCGCTTCCATCTGCAGGGAAGCAAGAGAGCAGGAGAGTCCAGCCAGCAGGGCAGGACCGGGGGTAATAGTGCCAGTGGGGCACCATCTCATGGACAGACTCGTCAGCACGAGCAGAGTCCCCATCAGGGGGACCCTGCTAAGCGATTCCGTTCAGGTGATTCTAGGCAGGGATTCGGGGTTTTAGGCAGGGCCATCAGGGCCAGCCTAATCAACAGGGCCAACACCGACAGTAGGGACAGCAGCAGGGCCAGCAGCGTGCACATCAGGGCCAACAGGGCCAGTGGCGTGGAGGTAACGGCCAACAGGGCCGTGGACAGCAGGGTCAGAAGGGAGGTAACTTCAAAGGCCGATGCTTTGGGTGCGGTAAACACGGCCATAGGCGTCAAGATTGCCCAAAGGGCGATAGGGCCCCACAGCAGCAGGGAGCCCGTAATGAGCTGCAGAGACCACTTTTTCCACCTGCCCTCCCAGCTCCAGCCCAGGTGCCAGCCCTACCAGCCATTCCAGCAGTTCCAGTGCAGCAGGGGAAATTACAGTATGGACGTGTCTATAACGTCCACCAGGCAGCAGCTCCACAGGCACCACCCGCGATTGAGGGTATGTTTCCTATCCATGGTACTATGGGTAGAGTTTTGTTTGATACGGGGGCAACGCATTGTTTTATAGCTACGCATTTTGCGAAGTCCTTAGGATTGTTAGCCACAGCAGAGAGCACCGTGACGTGTGTCGACTCACCACTGGGGAGTGGGTCACTTATTTTCTTTATATGCCAGGGAGTGGGGGTAGAGATTGGTAGCTTGGTATTACCTGCAGACATGTTAGTCTTAGACATGCACGAGCATGATGTGATTATTGGTATGGATTGGCTCGCAGCTTATAGATCCATGATTGATTGCTTCGCTGGGAGCATTATTTTTGCCATTCCGGGGCAAGAGATGTTTGTAGTGGCGATGCCTCGCCCAGAGGGAGGTTCGACCGCTCATTTGTATTACATAGAGGAGGATACCTCTAAGGAGGTTGTGATTCCCTTAGATTCGACCCCTGTTGTCAGGGAGTATTCCGATGTGTTTCAGGAGATACCAAGCCTACCGCCCAGTCGTGAGATATACTTTGTCATAGATTTATTACCAGATACGAGACCTATAGCACGCGCACCATACCGTATGGCTCCGGCAGAGATGCGAGAGCTACGAGATCAGATAGAGCAGCTGTTAGGTCAGGGCTTCATTCGTAGGAGTACCTCACCTTGGGGCGCTCCAGTTTTGTTTGTAAAGAAGAGAGATGGTTCACTGAGATTGTGTGTGGACTACCGGGAGCTGAACAAGGTCACGATACGGAATAAATATCCGTTACCTCGAATCGATGATCTGTTCGACCAGCTGAGGGGAGCAACTTTCTTTTCGAAGATAGATCTGAGGTCGAGGTACCATCAGTTACGTATTAGAGAGCAGGATGTTTCAAAGACTGCCTTCTTGTCGAGATATGGGTCCTATGAGTTCAGGGTAATGCCGTTCGGACTCATAAATGCTCCAGCCATTTTCATGGACTTGATGAACCGAGTATTCAGAGAGTTCTTGGATCAGTTTGTCATCGTCTTCATAGATGACATCTTGATATATTCACACTCCGAGGAGGAGCATGCCGAACACTTGAGGCAGGTTCTTCAGACTCTACGAGATCATCAGTTGTATGCTAAGTACGAGAAGTGTGGATTCTGGTTGCGAGAGGTACAGTTCTTGGGCCATGTTGTTTCTGAGCAGGGGATAGCAGTTGACCCGAGCAAAGTGTCAGCGGTGAGGGAGTGGGGATAGCCCACGACACCGATGAAAGTGCGTAGTTTCTTGGGGTTAGCCGGATACTACAGGAGATTCATTCGGGGATTCTCCAAAATAGTAGGTCCATTGACGAATATGACTCGCAAGGGAGTACCATATGTTTGGGATGACGATTGTCAATTGACTTTCGATGAGCTGAAAGACAAGCTTACTTCAGCGCCAGTCCTTGCATTACCGAAGCCGGGTGTGGAGTACCTGGTTTACACCGATGCGTCTTTACGGGGACTTGGAGGAGTACTCCAGCAGGAGGAGAAGGCTATAGCTTTTGCTTCCCGCAAGCTTAAGCCGCATGAGAATAATTACCCCACCCACGACCTGGAGTTAGCAGCGGTCGTCTTTGCATTAAGGATATGGAGGCACTATTTATTGGGGGAGAAATTCCGTTTGTTCACAGACCATAAGTCACTGCAGTACCTGTTCACTCAGCGAGAGCTGAATATGCGTCAGCGCAGATGGCTAGAGTTTGTGAAGGACTACCAGTTCGATATATAGTATCATCCGGGAAAGGCCAACGTAGTTGCGGATGCGTTGAGCCATAGACCGGTAGACGAAGTAGCAGACGTCTGGAAAGCAAAGTGGAAGGAGTTGGGTCACTAGGACGCAGTAGCCCGTTCTTTCATATCCGTTATGTCAGTCACACCCGAGATTGTTACGAGGGTGATACAGGCACAGACCACAGACCCATTTTTCCAGGAGCAGATTGTGCGACTTATAGCCGAGGGTGCTGAGTCCTATTCTGTTAGTTCTGATGGAGGTTTACGGTTTAATGGGAGATTGATAGTTCCAGAAGGAGCCGAATTACGTCATGCAGTAATGACCCAGTCTCACGGGTCCCGATTTGCAGTACATCCTGGAGGAGATAAGATGTACCAAGATATGAGGAGGCAATACTGGTGGAGTGGGATGAAGAAGGACATTGCTGAATTCATGTCCAAGTGTTCTACCTGCCAGCTGGTGAAGGTGGACCATCAGAAACCGTCAGGATTGCTTCAGCCATTGGAAGTACCCGCGTGGAAGTGGGAGAGTATTTCCATGGATTTTATTACAGGGTTGCCTACATCACAGGCGGACCACGATTCCATCTGGGTGATTGTAGACCGTTTGACCAAGGTGGCTCATTTTTTGCCAGTGCGGACAGATTATACCACGGGTCAGTATGCTCAGTTGTTCATCGCGGAGATTGTCAGATTACACGGGGTGCCCCTGAATATTGTGTCAGATAGGGACAAGATTTTTGTGTCACGTTTTTGGGAAAGCTTTCAGGAGGCTATGGGTACTGAGTTGAGGTTGAGTTCATCTTACCACCCACAGACAGACGGACAAACAGAGCGTACTAATCAGATGTTAGAGGATATGCTATGCATGTGTGTTCTCGATTTTGGAGGAGGTTGGGAGCCACATCTTCCACTGGTAGAGTTTTCTTATAATAACTCTTATCAGTTTACGATTAGTATGGCTCCATTTGAGGCTTTGTATGGCAGGCCTTGTCATTATCCAACTTGTTGGCTCGAGGTGGGGGAGAATAAGTTGCTAGGACCAGAAGTGATTCAGGAGACCTCCGCGAGGATTGAGATAATCTGGAGTCGTATTCGGGTAGCCCAGGACAGGCAGAAGAGCTACGCCGATGCGAAACGGTTCTTCCGGGAGTTTAGTGTGGGGGACCAAGTGTTATTGCGTGTATCTCCTATGAAGGGGGTAATGAGATTCGGGAAGAAGGGGAAATTGGCTCCGAGGTACGTGGGACCATTTCCCATCATCGAGAGGATTGGGCCGGTTGCATACAGGTTGGGACTGCCAGAACGTTTACATCGCATCCACGATGTATTTCACATCTCGTCGTTGAGACGATATCTTCGGGATGATATGGCCCATACTCACATTGAGATAGATGAGATCGACTTACAGCCTGATAGCTCTTATGAGGAGAGACCAGTGGCTATCCTAGACTATAGTGAGAGGAGATTGAGGTCGAAGATAGTTCCACTTGTGCGAGTCCAATGGGAGCATCATAATGTGGAGGAATCCACTTGGGAGCGTGAGGCAGATATGCGTGAGAGATATCCAGAGTTGTTTTCACCAGGTATGTCTTATTTTCTGAATTTCGGGACGAAATTCCGTTATTAGGGGGGAAGTATGTAATACCCCGTATTTTTATGCTATATTAATTTGGGGATTTATTAAATTTAACGTGAATGATTTATTTAAATAAAAAAATCCGGAAATAAATTATGTTATAATTATTAACGTGACGAGAGTTAGTAATTATTGAAAATTGGTTGAATATTAATAATGAGCAAAGTAATATATTATATTGGTTATATTGAATGTCATGAGTGAATTAAATGATAATTTCGGAAATTTAAGTCGGGACGTGCCCGTGTCACGTCGGGACTAATTTTGTTAAATAAAAAGTGAATATTTTATAAATTGTTCGTATGGTCGTTTTGAGTGCGCCAACGCGTCCGGAAGGGTCGAGATAGTCAGAAAAGTGTACCCAGGGGTTTAGTTTGGGTCTCGGGGCGTTTTTAAGCCTAATTGGTACCCCGGGAGGGCAATTTAGTCATTTAACCTTTTTGGGTAATTAAACCCAAGAAATTCAGCAACCTATATCAGCCATTTAGGTTAGTCTTTTAGGGTTAGAATATTCAGAACACAAGTGACGGCCATTGGAGAAGAGAGGAGAGAGCTCCAAGGCAATTCAAGGCCAAAAAGTCACCGGTTTGCACCACCGCCACCACCAACGCGTAGATCGCGAGAAGGGGAACGCAACCACACCGGATTCATCTGCAAACCAGACTTCTTAAAATCCCAGGCAAGTATTTATCTTGCGTATTTTCGTTAGTGCAATCTTCATATTAGTTTAGGATTGATTAGAGATGAAAACTATGGAAGAAAACCCAATTTGTGTTAGGAAAATGCATGTAGTATTGATTATATGAAAATTCTGGAATCCTTGCCATGTAGAGGATTATAACACACGAAGTTTTGATGATATATTAAAAGGAAACTCTCGTAAAAACAGATTAGAACCATGATTAAGAAAAAAACTCTAGGGTTCTTGATGATTAGATGGATTTTGGGTTAATTATCCATGTTTAATGTTAGATATACACATTCTTTACGTTGAAAACATCTGGTATATTGTTATAATGATAGTAGTAGGATTTTTGGGACGTTTAGAATGGAAAAACATGGTTTTGGTTGAAGAAAATTGGTAGAACCCGTAACTGCATTTCTGCAGAATTTTCGCAGACCTGCTTGATCGATCGATCGAGCCTAGAGCTTCGATCGATCGATCGAGCCCCAGACCTCGATCGATCGACCCCTCCTGGAAGACTCTTATTTCCCTTGTTTAATTAGTTAAATTAAATTTAACGCGAAATAATTCTTGGGTATTCTTAATGAAATGTTTTGGGAGATAGGAAAGACTAGTAGGACATATGAATAAGTGTTGGGAACTTTATTATAAGACGAGAATCTTGTTTTTGGGATAATTATATAATGAACGATGAAACTACGTATTTCAAGTAAGAGATTGTGGTGAATAGCTACGATAGTAAATAGAGGTATACCTACTGAATTTCCTACTTGGAAGGATAGAGTCCACGAATGTCACATATTAAGTGAGAAAACCCTTCGAGTTAAGGTTAGAGATGAAACCTTATACGTAATACTAATAATGTGAAATGTAGGATAAATGTTGTAATTATGGGTGATGAGAAGAACCTATATATTAATATGATAAAGTGGTATATTTATATGATTGTGTGTACATATATTATATACTTGTGAAAATCATGCCCACGCTACTTGCTATCCCCGAGGTTACCGCGCTGGGACAAGTCTTATCTCGATGGGACCTTTATGGGGGATATTGACTTGTACCCTAGAAGATAGATATCCTTGGTACAGGCTATTGATGTGATAGTTCAGACGGTCCTAAGAGACGCAGGCATGTGCCATCCTATTAGAGACTTGGAATCTATTCTTCGCCTCAATATTGTTTGTGTATTTATGTTAATACAATTCGAGAGTGATTCCGAATGTATTCCCCTTAATATGAGTGATATGGGGCTTTGGATAGTAGAGTATGCACGCACCATAGTTTTATGTGGGGTGCTGTTATTTTATATATATTATACGAGTAGTTAATATATATGTGAGATTTGGAAATTTGAAACTGCCTACTGTGATTTGATAAGTAGGACATGGTTGATGACTCAAATAGTAAATACTTGTTTTGTGAAAGTATAATATGTTACTGAGAAACTTTATAAATTAATAAAAGCTAAAACGAGAGTTGTGATGCTAATTGGAAGTATTTTTTTTTAACAAAAATATTGTTCGGCTTTGAAATCTTATGAGTAAGAAGATATGCTAAATCATTGGGAATGTTAGTATGATAAAATGATAAGATAGACCGTTGGGAAGGTTAGTGCGATAGGTGTGCACATTAGAAGAGAGGTGAGTATTTCTCAAGAGAGTGACGCACTAATATGTTGTTGCATTGGCCTGTATCAATTTAAATACTTGCTAAACGTATTTTAAATCAAACACATTTTCGGGCTCTGACCCATTTTTCTCTCTCTCTCTCTTGTATATGTATGTATGTATTACAGGTGCCCAACCACAGGGGCGTCTTACTTAGGATCCCTTGAAAGGAACGTGCTGCAGCTTAGGTGGGAGTTGCAGGTCACTTGCGTAGACGACTTCCTTTATTGACTCCACTTCTAGCATTCTCATTTATTGGGCATGTGTCGCCCTTTCCATTATTCCATTGTTATTGGACATTTATATTTCAGTTATTTCCAGTATTGTTCTATGGGATTTATTCAGTTTGGATTTGTGACTTTAGTTTTAGTATGTTGACATTCGATTGTCGAATGTATTATATTATTTGGTTTATGTTGCAGAATTTAATATTGTGGGATTCTTATTTATTGAATGTTGTTAATAAAATAAATATTTTTCTTTAAATAAAATTTGGAAGTATGTATGAAATGGTTTTGTCACTTAGCTTAATTATTTAGGGTGTTAAATTGGAAAATGTATTTTTATCGACAGTGATGCTAAGAATGAACCAACTGTTTACCTTGATTTAATTTAATAAAGGAGTGATCGCCCGGTATTTAATTAGGCGGGGTGTCACAGTATCTATGTAAAAATCATACCCGCGCTACTTGCTATCACGGAGGTTGCCACACCGGGACAGTCTTAACTCGATTGGACCTTTATGGGGGATTTTGACTTGTACCCTAGAACATAGGATTCCTTGATATAGGCTATCTGAGTGATAGTCAGATGGTCCTAAGAGACATGAGGGTATGTGCTGACCTCTTAGTGACTTGGAACTATACTTCGCCTCCATTTGTATGTGTTTGTGTTAATACAGTTCGAGAGTGATTCCGAACTAGTATTTCCCTTAGTGCGAGTGATACGGGGACTTAATAGCAGAGTATGCCATCACCATAGATTTTATGTGGGGTGCCGTTAGTATATATATTATATGTGTGACTAATATATATACGTATATCTATATGGGAACTTTCTACTATGCGTATAAGTAGATAAGTAATGTATAAATTCTTTAACTTTATTATAAGTGTTCGAGAACTTTATAACGGTAATGAGTTGTTCTAATTAACGTAAGAAATCTTGAAGGGAATGATTTCCTAAAGTAAATATCATAACATTGCTTTTCATGTGATAAAACCTTATGGAGAATAATTTTAGAGAAACTTATGAGATTTATTAGTATGGTAGGTGTGCACACTAGATGAGAGGTGAGAAGTCTCAAGAGAGTGTCGCATACTAACATGGTTGTTGAATTAGCAAGTAAGCATTTTAAATACTTGCTAAAATATTTTTGAAATTGTTTTACACTCGGGCTCTGACCCGTTTCCTGTCTTTTTCTCTCTCTCTCTTGTATATATATATATATATATATATATATGTATGTATTACAGGTGCCTAGCCACGGGGGAATCATGCATAGGTTCTTTAGATTGGACGCGCTGCAGCTGATGTGGGAGTTGCAGGTCGTTGCTTTAGACGACCTCTTCATTGATTATATTCTTGTTTTAGTTATGCTTAGTTAGGGCATGTGTTGCCCATTTCCCTATTCAGTTTGGATTTGTCAGAAATTTACGTTTGCTTATATTTTTAGTATTCAGTATTCCTTGGGAGTTAAGTTTTGTCAGGATGATTTCATGTATGGTTATTTAACTTTGTTCGGTTAATCTAGATGGATTAATTCTTTTGTGTTGATTGCTATCCGTAGCACTTATGTGATTCTTAGACTGTTGATTATTTAAAAAGGTTTTCAAGTTGAAATTTTAAAATAGAAATAAGACTTTAAATTGTTTTGACACTTAGCTTAATTATTTAGGGTGTTTAATTGGGAAATTTAATTTTGTGATAGTGATGCTAAGAATGAACCAACGTTTCACCTTGATTTATCATTTAATAAAGGACTGATCACCCGGTATTTAATTAGGCGGGGTGTTACAGTTGGTATCAGAGCATCAGGTTCTAATGTCCTTTAGGATCTGTGCAGCTTATTATGCTTCCAGCGTTACTTTATTTGATATATAGAGCCATATGTTTAGGATTATTGATTTCTATTGTGAGATTTCGTTTTCCTGCTATAACGTATGTACGTTAGTGAATCTTATTTACATTCGGGCATGTCCAAACAATGGAATATGGCAGACAAGTCTTAGTTGAGGTTGTAGAGTATATTCGAGTATGATGACCATTGTTAAGGTCACCCCTAATATGGCACGAGAGGGCTGGACTGTAAAAACGGCTAGGACGCAACCTACAAATTCCAAGTGCCGCTAAAAAAATGAGGACAAATTAGACCCACCCAACGTGGTATGCTTGGGAGAGGGTCAAAGGGAAAATTGAGGAGAGTCATCAGTGAAAGTTCTAAAAATGTGGTAATTATGTGTGTTACCTAACAAAGGTAATATATTCAAAAGGCTTGGGCATATGGAGGAGTGTGGTTAACTAGGATTGAAAATTTGGGGTAAATTTTTTTTCTTGGCTCATCGGAGCTGACTTATAATAGTGGGAGTCAACCACCACATTTAATAGTGAAATGTTGCGTCAATAGAGGGACCTTAGGTATAGTTTAACCGTGCGTCACTTCATTAGTGGTTTAGACTAAGATGTGAATGTTGTTCTGAACTCATCACAAGAGGACCTGACAGAGGTCCATTTGTGAATATGAATCTAACCCGTTAGCGAATCTTGTATCAGAGGATGTAGATACAAATGGAGGAGAGGACTCCAAGTGGGATATCGACTCGTAAATATAGTTCATAACACTTAAAAGGGAATTCTGCTAGACGGTCGATTCAGAGGTTAAAAATATCGTGCTTTGTTAATGTAGATGATAATGCTTCTTTGTGTGGAAAGCTAAAAGAATCGAAGAATTTAGTCAAGAATAAGACTGGATGCAATGGTGGTAGTATAGCACCACAAGGGGGTGTGGATACACATCAGGGGACCCATTTAAATGAATCGGATAGCTAAATTCTTATCGAGCAATGGTGAATTCAGTAAGGACTACTGTAGCTAGTAGCATGTTCTTTAGGGACAACAAGGCTAAGGGAACAATGGGGGTAGCCATCAGGAACCGAGCCTACCAAAGTTCGAGAGAAGTACAATCTTATTATGGTTAGTATGACAGGTGATAAGTGGATTACGTGCATAGGTGTTCTGTGGAGAGTGAAATCACATGCGTTAATGTTTTCCCAAAGTGAGTAAAGGGACAAGAGTAGGATGCCTAGTAAAGGACAACCATTAAAGTATTTTTATGTTCGTTTAGACAGACGTGTTACGTCCGGGGATCATTTCTGTAGTCAAGATGATTGTCAAGGTAGAATTATGAGTTTTATCCTCGAAGGGTGAGGCGTGTTTTATGTGACACGAGCGAGTCACTATATTTTGTTCGTTTCTAGATTAGCAGGTGATACGAGTTTAATGTGTATAACTATAAACATTATTATTATGTGAATATTTTCCCTAGTGTAGCGGGATTATCCTTAGTGCTATCCGCGGAGGATGAATGGGTGTATTAATAGTGTTATATACTTTATTGAGATTACTCATTTTAGTGATGTGATATACGAGTAGGATATTGTGTTGATTAAACTTTATAGTAATGGTTAGTACGATAGTAGGCAGTTATTACAAGGCTATCAGAATGGTTGCATTAGTGGAGCATGTTTTGTTCTGGCGGGGCCTCACCTGTGAGAGGGTCGGACTCACACTTACATTATCTATTTTAGGGACCTGAGAGGGGATAGTGTGCTCGATATATTCGATCCCGGTGTGTGTAGGGACTTTGTTGTTATGATTCAGTATGTATTGGGTTTACTGTTGAGCGAAAATATTTAACTCATTATTATGTTTAGCGCTCAGTACTTGGTGATAGGAAGAGCGCATTGAGAAATCTATCCTTTAGAGATGTGGGAGTTAAGGGTTGTACCCATATGTTTGGGGACAGGATTTTGAGAACCCCGATTATATGTATTCGAGGTTTATGGAAAGGGATTACCACCAATACCGAACGATTGTACAATTGGCGAAATGTTCTTTGTTACGTGTAATTATGGGAGGAGATGCAACTTTTTTATCAAAAGACGGAATAAAGGGGTACATGTTATGGGCGAAGGGCCTGACGGATTTCGATAAGCGACAATTCTAGGTAGTAGTGTATCGGGGGGATTCCTTATTTGGATTTCTCTTTGCGAGACATCCCATGTATGAAACTTAGCATAATGTTGGATATAGGAAGATGTTTGGTCATTAGTATATGAGTTGGTACCTCGGTCATAATAGGAGAAGGTAATTATATCTGTAAATTGGAAGTTGAGCTATGAATTAAGGCCAGTGGAGTCGATTGTGTGGTAAGAAAGCATTAAAAGTTTTGTCTTATCACCACGAGTTAAGGGGTGGATCGATGATAAGGAGGATTAAAATTTCAATTTCTAGGGTGACTGATAGTACCCAAGTGTTGTAATCACGTTATGAGCACAAGGAAAAGAAAGAATTGGGTGTTATGTGTGAAGCGTATTTGATGCTTATGCAAGTATGCACGGTTTATAGGGTGTGTGGGCATCCTGGTTAGCTGATGTTAGAATCATCCGAGTTATATGGATGTGGGAATAGACATGTGGAATATATGTTTCTGGGACTAACAAAACGAGGTGGAATTGGCAGAGTGGATTAAGCGTCGCGTGAAGAACGATAATCCATATATACGTGTTCGATTAGATTAACACACCCGAAATTGGTTGGAAGGCTGTGTGAAGCCATTTAAAAAGGGGTATTCCTTGAGAAGGGTATAATTTAATTATTATGGAGAACACTCGGAGTGGAGTTGTAATTAGTCAAATGTTGAGAGCGATTGATGCGTACAGAGAGTGAAGATGTTAGTATGGTATAAAAGGTCCAGAAGTGCACAACGTGGAGAAAAGTGCATGGGTCGGAACCTTCAGTATACGCAAAGGAAATAAGGGGAATATTAAGTGTCACTTAATGTGAGACATTACAAGTAGAAGTCGATGTCGAGCGGTACATAGTGAGTAGTCTCCGCAGGCACTAATCATAAATAGAAATCAGTTGGAACAAGAGGATCAACCAGAGAATTTTGTAGTTATCGACAATTCCTATAATGGAAGAGGCCAGTAAAGTCGATAAATTTTCTTGGATAAGTTGACAACCTCAAGGTAAGATCAAGAGTTCCTTCGAACGTGTGGAACAAGATGCCCAAGAAGGAAGTGATTGACATTCCTTTGGGGTGATTTACAACATTAGCTAGTGTGCCCCAGTCTTCCTTTGAAAGGAAGGATCGCACCGGTATGTGGTCCTACACGGTCTTTTTCTGAATTAGGTTGAGATTTTTGAATTCCACCTTCAATATGGGATTTCAGGAAGCAGCGGGGATATCATTTCATTTTGAGCAGGTTGTATCACCCATAATTTGGGGAGTAGGCGAGCGGTGATTAACCATTAGTGGAGCAGTGTGAAAGTAATTTTGGATTCATTGTGATCGTTTCTTTTCCACAACGGTTATAGCTAACAAGTGGAGTATAGTACGGTAATTGGGGGAGGATATTACCTAATGGTAGGGTTTCGTGGGAGCACTCGTACATGTTTATTATGAACAAGATACTTATTGAGGTTTTGGTGTGGAAAAACCTTAACTTTTCTCACTCTGAATGTTAAGAGATGGGCAGATAATCAGATTTTTGGATTGTTGAGCTAGAGTCTGATGACTATGGTGGAATTCCATTACTATTTTAGGCGAATAACAGTGGTAAGATGTTCGTATGGTTTCTCTCATAATGGGAGTTTTGTGTTTAGATAAATCCGAGTAGTTGTAATGTAGTGAGGTGTGGCCTCCCAATGATATTGAAATAATGGGAATTAATAATGTATAGGTGTGTATTATGCGAATGTTGTCGGATAGGAGCACAATATGAAATGTCTTTAATGAGAGTGTTAAACAAGCTTATTGTGAGGCGGGGGCTATAGTGATTGAGCGCCTTACTATGTAGATAGTTTACGTACTGATAAGGTATCCATAATTAATTTACCAGATAGGCCTTATTTTCTGAATTTCAGGACGAAATACCGTTATTAGGGGGGAAGTATGCAATACCCCGTATTTTTTATGGCTTCTAAATTCAGGGATTTATTAAATTTAATTGAGAAAGATTGATTTATATTAATCCGGAAATTTGTTTTCGATATTTACTAGTGTGATGAGAGTTAGTAATTATTGGAAATTTGTTGATTTGTTAAATATTACTTATTGAGTAGAGTAATATGTAGAATTGAATTTATTAAAATTGTCATGAGGGTATAATATGACAATTTTAGAAATTAAGTTAGGACACGCATGTGTCGTGTTGGGACTAAATTATTATTATAAGTGAATAAATTATAAGTCGCCCGTATGGTCATTTCGAGTGCTCCAACATGTTCGGAAGGGTCAACATAGTCAAAAAAGTGTACCCGGGGGTTTAGTTTGGGTCTCGGGGCATTTTTAGGCCTAATTGGCATCCTGGAGGGTATAATAGTCGTCTTGTATTTTTGGGAAATTAAACCCATGAATTTTCCTAAGATATATCATCCATTTGAGTTAGGCTTTTAGGGTTAACAATCATAAAACTTAATAACGACCATTAGAGAAGAAGGTAGAAAGCTTTTCAAGCAATCCAGGGCCAAGAGCTCATCCATTTGCACTGCCAGCACCACCAAAACGTAGATCGCACGACGAGGAACGTAACCATACCTTTTTCATACACAAATCATAAACTTGAATTCTAGGCAAGTATCTATCTTGCTTTGTTTTTAGTTAATGTCTCACCCATGTTAGATTAGTATTGTTAAGAACATGTTTTATGAAAGAAATTGATGATTTAGAGACTTAAAAATTGCATGTTTTAAAGAAACTAAATATATTCTGGACATACCCATCATATGTAGAGGATTATCCATGAATTGGTATGGATTTAGAGGCAAAAAATCTAGAAAATAATTAGAAGAATGAATGTTTCATGTAAAATTAGTGTTCTTGATAATTATGTTAAATTATCGCATAAATTTAACGCCTTTGAAGAATTTGGACATGTTTCACGTAGGAAATCATGTATATAGGTATATGTAACTATTAGAAATGTTGTTTAGGAATCAAAAACGTCATTTTGGAGTAATTTGGAAGATGAAACCCGTAGGTTGAAACTACAGTTTCTGGGTAAGAACTGCTTGATCGATTGATCGACCAAGAACATCGATCGATCGATCAACCCCCTTTCCTCGATCGATCGATCCCTCTTGGAAAACTGCCTATTTTTCTCCTTTTTGCTTAATTCGATTAAAATGCGTAGGAACCCTTGATTATTATTGTTAGAGCATAATGGGTTGTAAAGAAGACCAGTAGGGTCTAGGTGGACTCCGTTGAGAGAAATTTAATGTGGGATGTAATTGTGGGTTAACGGGGAGTTATTCACACATAGGAAATTGTGTGTACGTTTATTAAAAGTTTGAGATTCGTAAAGGATTTAGACCCAAAGGTAAGTGAGAGAATACCTATTGAAATTATACTTTGTAAAATAGAATACTTCGAGAGATGAGAAGTAAGTATGAAATAAATTATATATGAGAATAAAATAGACGAATCCATTATGCGAGATAATTGAGTAATACGTGCTAAGAATAGATACTTATAATTATGGGTCGTGGGTTCACCTAATTTAGAAAATGTGAATATATATATATATATATATATGGCTGTGTGATTTTGCATATATTATATATCTGTGTAAAAATCATACTCGCGCTACTTGCTATCATGGAGGTTACCGCGTCGGGATAGTCTTATCTCGGTTGGACCTTTATGCGGGATATTGTCTTGTACCCTAGAACATAGGATTCCTTGATATAGGCTATCTGAGTGATAGTTAGATAGTCCTAAGAGACATGAGGATACGTCCTGACCTCTTAAGGACTTGAAACTATGCTTCACCTCCTTTTGTATGTGTTTGTGTTAATACCGTTCGAGAGTGATTCCGAACTAGTATTTCCCTTAGTACGAGTGATATGGGAACTTGATAGCAGAGTATTCCAGCACTATAGATTTTATGTGGGGTGCCGTTAGTATATATATTATATGTGTGACTAATATATATACGTATATCTATATGGGAACTTTCTAATGTGCATATAAGTAGATAAGTTATGAATAAATGCTTCAACTTTATTATAAGTGTTCGGGTTCTTTATAACGGTAATGAGTTGTTCTAATTAACGTAAGAAATCTTGAAGAGAATGATTTCCTAAAGTAAATATCATAACCTTGATTTTCACGTGATAAAACCTTATGGAGAATAATTTTAGAGAAACTTGTGAGATTTGTTAGTACGGTAGGTGTGCACACTAGATGAGAGGTGAGAATTCCCAAGAGAGTGTCACATACTACAGGTGCACAGCCATAGGGGCGTCATGCATAGGTTCTTTGTATTGGACGCGCTGCAGCTGATGTGGGAGTTGTAGGTCGTTGCTTTAGACGACTTCTTCATTAATTCTATTCTTATTTTAGTTCTGTTTAGTTAGGGCATGTTTCTCCCGTTTCCCTATTCAGTTTGGATTTGTGAGAGATTTACGTTTGTTTATATTTCTAGTATTAAGTATTCCTTGGGAGCTAACTTTTGTCAGGATGATTTAATGTATGGTTATTTGGCTTGGTTTGGTTAATCTAGATGGATTAATTCTTTTGTGTTGATTTCTATCCGTAGCACTTATGTGATTCTTAGACTGTTGATTATTTAAAAAGGCTTTCAAGTTAAAATTTAGAAAAGTAAATAAAACTTTAAATTGGTTTGACACTTCGGTTAATTATTTATGGTGTTTAATTTGGAAATTTAATTTTGTGACAGTGATGCTAAGAATGAACCAACCGTTCACCTTGATTTATAATTCAATAAAGAACTGATCACCCGATATTTAATTAGGCGGGGTGTTACACATCATAAGGAAACCTCGACAGTGAAAATGATGAGAGTGAGGGGGGATGTTTCTAGTGAGAGCGAGGGTGACATACGATGCGCTAATGCCGATTTATATGATGATTCATTTAAAACCAAATAACGTAACAAAGGGTTATCTCTTAGGATCATCATGCTAGAAAAAGATTTAGGGGAGACGAGAGAGAGTGTACTCCATTAGAATAGCCTTGAGAGAGAGAAAAAGTTACGTTGAGAGAAAGAGAGTTTGTGTAAAAAGAAAAAGTTTGTTTGGAGATAAAGAGACTATTTGGAGAGAAAGAGAGTAGCTTTGAGAGAGAGAAAATGGACTTGACCTAACATGTGGCTAGTCTTATGAGTGATTTACTTGCATCCATAGAGGCACGTAAGAAACTTGAATCCCCTTTTGACCAACTCATTGATGATCTTAAGATAGCCCGAAGGTCAAGGTATAGAATGAGGACAAATCTGGTAAGATGGGAAAGATGCTCCTCGTTCCCTCTTTAGGGTTTATTGAATGGAAGGGAATCAGTTTTGACGGTGCTTCCACATTTCATATTATACCGAAGCCAATTCCTATGTTTACTACGAATCCATATGGCCATCATCCAAAACCCAAAGAAGAGTTCGTCCCAGAAAAGAAATCGAGGTCAGCCTAAGACTGTGTACTTGTGTACCTACTATAAGAAAAAAGTCCACCTTAGGTAGTTTTTCCATGGTTTGGGTCGGACACGATGTATATATGATCTACCACGTACGACTAGCGATCTTACTAGTCTTAGAGAGAAGGTTGATTTTCTAGTCGCCACATCTCAGAGTTTAATTGAAAAGTTCCAACGGATATCTTTACCATTAGTATATACTTCCAACATCCTCACTAGAACCAACAATGACAAGGGAAAACATAAGGTTACCACTTCTTGGGTAACTAAGCCTGATGTAATAGCCCTTGGTGTTAATGTTTCTCTTAAAGCACATAATACCTCACACTGGTATTTTGATAGTGGGTGCTCCATGCACATGATAGGTGACGTCTCATGTTTTACCTACCTAGAGTATCGTAAGGAAGGTAAATCAACTTTTGGAGATAGGAGAAAGTCTAGGATAGGAGGACAAGGTACAATAGAGATACTGAGGTTTCCTACGCTAGAGAATATTTTGTACGTCAAAGGTTTGAAAGAAAATCTTCTCAGCAGTAGCCAGCTGTGCGACGTTGACTTTGAAGTAAAGTTTGACCAGAAAGAATGTAACGTTTATGATGAAGCTAGTAAACTTCTATTGCAAAGGGTTAGGACATAAGATAATTGTTATAAGATTGTGCCTATGTCCTCATTTATCTACAACGGTGCCACGATCACTCCTGTGGATGTATGAAATCAACGTCTAGGTGACGTGAATGTTAGAGATTTATACCACTTACATAAAAAAGACCTATCACATGGCTTTTCATCAGTTGGAAAGCCAACTTTCGCGATTTGTGGACCCTGTCAGTTGGTAAAGGAAGTTCGTAGCCCCCATAGGAAGTTGAATTACATTACCACTTCGTACGTTCTTGAGTTGATTTGCATGGATCTTATGGGTCCTACTCTTACTAAGAGGTTGGGTAGTAAGTGGTATAATCTTATGATGGTAGATGATTTCTCACGTTATTCCATATTACATTTTTTGAGAGAAAAATCTGAAGTTGTAGAGTTTCTTATGACCAAGTGTCATGTCCAGAAAAATCAACACGGTGTCACTATTAATAGAATGCGTAGTATAAATGGCACAGAATTTAAGAAAGCAAAAGTGGATCTTTACTTTGATAGACTTTTAATCAAACATGAATTTTTAGCCGTGAATACTCCTCATCAAAATTAGATTATTGAGATAAAGAACTCGATGATTTTGGAAATGGCTAGATCTATGCTTATAGGTCATAGAGTTTCTAGGAGATTTTGGGCAGATGAGGTGTTTACCCCGTGCTATCCAGTGAATTATGGACTGGTAAGAAGCCCAAATTTTCATATTTCCATGTTTTGGGGAGCAAATGCTACATCCTAGGGATAGAGAGCAATTAGGAAAGTTTGACTCCCGGAGAGAAGAGGGAATATTGTTTATCTATTCATTAATGAGTAGAATATACCGAGTTTTCAAGCTAAGTAGCTCTAAGGTTATGGAGTCGATAAATGTCACCGTACAAGATAAAGAACTTTCGATGTTTGTTGATCCTAGATTTTTGCGTGAAGATGATGTACTTTTAGTTGATGATTACATTGTCACTCACACACCCATGGATGACCCTACTCCTGACTTAGGGGACACACATGCTTTGGTTCGTAAGAGTCATGACCCTTCCACCATTCTAGGAGATCCCACTTTAGGGGTCAAGACTCACGCTCAACTAGAAAACATTGTTATCTTTTATTGCAACACATCCAAAGTCGATCCTAAGAACCATAAATAAGCACTCAAAGATGGACAATGGATTTCTGTTATGCAGGAAAAGTTTCTTTCGTTTAGAAATAGTGATGTTTAGGAACTTGTCCCTCGACCTAGTGAGAATAATGTGATTGGTACCATGTTGGTGTATAAGAATAAAATGGATGAGAATAGTACCATTATATACAATAAGGATAGGTTGGTCTCTCAAGGCTACACAAAGATAGTGGGTGTAGACTTTGAGGAGACATTTGCTCCTGTTGCGAGACTTGAGTTCGTCCGTTTACTACTCGCTATTGCATGTCATCTGTGCTTCAACTTATATCAGATGGATGTCAAGAGTGCCTTTCTGAATGGAATTCTACAAGAGGATGTTTATGTGGAACAACCAAAAGGGTTTGAATACCCTAAGAACCCTGAATACGTCTATTATCTGAGAAAATCCATATATGGTTTGAAGTAAGCACCCTATTCTTGGTACGAGAGGCTTACTTCATATCTTTTGGCCCGTGAATTTATGAGAGGGGGAGTAAATAAGATGTTGTTTGTTTAAAGAGGAGATTTTTCTATTTTGTTGCCCATGTCTATGTGGATGACATAGTCTTTAGATTCATGTTCTCGAAACATGCTCACGACTTTGAGGAGGACATGGCGAGTGAGTTTCGAGATGAGCATGGTTGGTGAGATTATATACTTCCATAGTCTCCAGGTTCATCAGCTAGAGGATGGGATGTTCATCTCCTAATCCAAATACGGAAGAGACCTTGTGAAGAAATTCGGTTTAGACTCATCTATGCATGCACATACCCCGAGGAGTACCTCAACTAAGCTTAGAAAGGACACTTCAAGTAAGGATGTAGATAAAGCCTTATATCGGAGTATGATAGGTAGTCTTCTCTAATTGATTGTCAATCATCCCAACATCGCCTTTGGTGTCTGTGCACGATATCAAGTGTCCTTGAAAGAGTTGCACTTACTCTCTCTTAAATGTATTATCAAATACGTGAGTGGGATTATCTCATACGACATTTGGTATTCCTTTGATACCGACGACCGTTGATTCACCTATTCGTATGTCAATTGGGACGGGGATGAAGATGGATGTTGGAGCACTTCTGGTGGGTGTTTCTTCCTTGGTTCTGCTCTTATCTCTTGACTGAGAAAGAAGAAAAACTCCATCACTTTGACTACTGAGGAGGCTGAGTACATAACTGCCGAGAGTTGTTGCACGCAACTTTTATGGATGAAACAGATGCTGGAGGAATATGGGATATCACAGGACACCATGACTATATCCTATGATAACACGAGAAAAATACACATATCTCGCAAACCAGTCCAGCATTCGAGCATAAAATATATTAGGATACGCCAGCACTTTATCTGAGAGTTAGTCGAAGAGAAAGTAATGTCCTTAAGTTTTTTATCTACCGACCTCCAATGAGCCGATGTCTTCATGAAGCCTTTAGACGCCCTTAGATTGGAGAGTCTTAGGAAGTCCTTATGAATTGGAATAGTTTACTGAGGGGTGGTTACCATGTCTAGTATATAACACATTTTTCATGCTCGCATCATATGGTTCCTATTGCTAGAGTGTATCTTTTGTAACATTTTTAAGTATTATATTTTTTATTAGTTTATTTTAGAAAAATACAAAAAGATTTTCTATTTTTTGAAAATATTGAAAGAACCAAAAAGACTTTTGAAAAAGATAAAAAGATTTTATTTTTATAAAAAAATTTACAAACACAAAAAGAGTTTCGTATTTTTATTTACACCTTTTATGGATGAACATTTAAGATGGATAAAGTTACAACATCATTTCCGTATTCCACGTGTTTTTTTTATAGTGATTGAGATTCTACATCACTTTCATCCATGTTCTTTAAAAGGTTATGGAGTCATTGATATGCGATTAGTGATATATTTCTACATGTTTGAGTCTTAGTCTCCTTTAAATCAAACATGCATGGATTTGCTTGATTATTATACTTGTCTATCATATGTTTGTTAAAGTGTTTCCATCTCAATCATGTCTTTAAAATGAACCTATTGCGATAAAACTCAATAACGAAAGTAGTGCATGTAAAAATCGGTTCCCATAAGGTTTTTATTTAATATAAAAAATGATGAGTGAACACGGGTAAGGGATACGAAAGGAACACATATCCTTTGAGATTAATCCACCGTTTAAATCCGTTCTAAAAAGTGTGTCATTATAAAAAGTAACCAAGATCCAAAAGAGTTTGAAAAGAGCCAAAAAAGTGTGGCATTGTTAAAAGTAGCCAAGGTCAAACTAGTTTAGTTTGACATGATCATTTACAAAAATTTGAATAAAAAATGATAATTATTATATTTAAGGGAGTTTGGATGGAAATAAATCAATGGTTTTGCATGTCCTGACGAAGTCTTTAAAAAGCATTGCATAGTTTTAGACGTTATTGGTGTAGAAATCATTTTAGACTTTGATTTGTTGATTAGATTGAGTCGATGTCATTTAAATTCACCATTTTTACACCTAAGGACTATTTTGAGTTCATTCGTTAGGAATATCCAAAATTCATCATGAACATATGTTATAACTATTTGCATTGATTTTCCAATTGAATTTGATCAGATTCCGTCAGTTATGCTATCATCGACTTGGTTATCATAGTATCCTTTCATGGTGTGGTTCTTTGTTGTATATTTTTTGTCCTAAAAATTTTGAAAAATTGAAAAATAGAAGTTTTATACCTTGTGACACTCTGTGTTTGCATTGCTATATTTCTTCTTATTTGTCTATTTGGGGACATCATGAAAAAGGGGAGAACAAATTATGGGGGAGTAGAATTGTTTTTGATTTAATGATTTGTTTATGCTTAATTGATATTTTCTTTATGCTTTTCATTATATTTAAAGCATTTTCGCATCACGTGTATTGGTTTCTTGTCTCATGTGTGTAGATAGAAATTGAGGACCGTTTCTTTTTGCACACCCTGGTGATGAGAAAGAAACATTGGAGAATTGAAGATTTGAAGATGTTGAAGAATTTGAAGACAATGACATGTTCTTTTATATTTCTATTTTTGGGTTTTGGGGAATATTATATAGTATGTATTATTATTTTGGGGATGCATAATTCGGATTTTTTATGAATGTACTAGCATAGACATGGGGGGAGATTAGTGAGGATATGTTTTATAAATGTCTGTCTAGAATCTAGGAATTTTTGTGTTGTCCTAGATCATAGTTAGTATGTCATATATGATTACATCTCGGCACGTCTTCACATGTTCATCCATGACATCCATCATCTGAATCCTTAGCATCAAGCATCATCAACACGCACCCATCACTGACATAGTGAGTTGTGCGACTTCAACCGGTCATCACTATCCCACTAACTCCACTACGCTAAAAGGTAAAATGTTTAATTTGGGTTATTAATGTTCACGTATTTATTTGTGATATTTTTATAAAATGTTTTTATCAAACCGAGGCATTTTTCTAAGTCAAAAATAAATTTTTTAAACCTGTAGGCGAACTTTTATAAAAAATAGTTTTCGCTTATGTCATTCAAACGACATTGGTAAGTCGTTCAATTGACAACTTTTAATGATTTGCAATGTCATTTGAAGGGTCGTTTAAAGGTTCCATCAAATGAACCTGTACTATTTAACATTTTTAAGGGTCGTTTGTATGGTCATTAGTAACGACATCTAGATTTCGTTCGAATGACTTCGAACGACTTTCGCCGCCTCAAATTTTTATTCAGGCTATAAATACCTGCTGCGATGTTAGCTTTTGTAAGACTTTTAAAACTCCACCTCCACATATTTGATGCACATTAAGACTTCATATTTTAGGATTTTAAACCCTTTTTAATTCACTCCAAAGTCCCAAATTATATGTGAATAATTCTTCAACCGATTTTACTTATATTACTCATTTTGGAGTAAAACTTGTGGAGAATAAGGTTGTCTCCATTACTAACCATTGGAGCTCTATTGGGACCTCTTGCTGAAGACATCGAGCCGACACCTAAGGGTATTCATCATCACAATTGTTGTATTTATACTATGTAATTGTAAGTTGAATATTTACAGTTAATAGAGAAATAAATAGGTTTTGCCCTATTTTGTGATTATTTTAGTTTGCATGCTAGATTATTTATATTCTGGCAATCACAATTAGATTAATGTTTTAGGCTTTTAATTAAAAATGGGATTAAATTTGGAACTTAATTAAATAAGTTTGGACATTGAACGCAGGCACACTCTCAAAGGAGTGGTATATTTTGTGTTTGTTATGATCGGGACGGAAGTGATGTCTCGGACTTCCCATACATCCTTATAATTAGAAAGAAGCACAATATTTTTTTATAAAAGATATTTAGAATTTAATCATGGAGAATTAGATCTATATATTTCTCATCGGTGTTTACAATTGAGGATATCATATGTTCTTTATTTTTCAAGGTGATCTAGGTTATAACACATTATGGTCAAGGTTCCTTCACGATTTTTTTCAAAAGGTAGGGGAAACTCATGTTGGGTTTGAATTTTCATAAAGGTTCTCGAATTTTCTTTAAGTAGGAGCTCTCTTTTGTAGATTCCTCAATTTTGAACGTAACGATTGAATGCACAGGTGATGCATAGGTGATATCCCACATTGTGGAATGTTGGCCCAAGTCAACGCTCATTTAGTATAGAAATTACCTCACATCAGGACTCAATCGAGTGTGTTTTGTCAAAAACATTCATAGAGAATTCTTAGTGATTGGACTTCTAGCGCTAGTGGTAGGTCAACTTCCATTGCATATACTGGAGATTAAGGCATGGTTCCTTTGGACGTCCTAATTGGTGAATGGTATCCCTAGAGATCATACAACAAGTTGTAAATCACTATTGACATCTTTCTATCTTGCGAATAAGGATGGTTTTTATGTTTTTTGTTGGAGTCTTCAACAATTACGTTGGTTTGCGACCTGTAGGTTTAAGATATGTTGAGTGTGATTACTCTAATATGTTTGTAACTTCTATCTCAAAGTGTAAGTTTTTGTCTAATACTAGCTCAAAGGGGAAACCATAACAATGATGTTTTTTTCTTATAAATTGTGTTACCTTCTTAGCGTTTAACATTGCATATAATTTGGCTTCCCCCCATTTCTTAAAGTAGTCGATGGCTAATAATATGAACTCATGATCTTTAGATACCTTGGAGGTTATCTTCTTAATGATGTCAATAATTGAAAATGTAAATATTTGTATATATATTTAAGTTGGCTTAATTATGTATCGAAGCATTTGAGTAATACATAAAATTGATATGCTAAAAGTTTATGCATAATGAGATGATATGTTAGAGAGAGTATTATTCAATAGAATCTATGGACACTGAATTTAATATCATATGTCTTTTCTACATCAAATTTCCTGCATGCAACATTTGATGATTTAAAGAAAAGTTCATCAATCTTAACCTTTTGAGGTAGTTTTGATTAAATCGTCCAAGGTTATCACACACATTCATATTCATAATTTTAATAAAATGTTTTTTAAGTTGATCAAGTGAAAATTCATTTTTAATATCATTGCCTTGATAAATCTTGAGTTATGCCTACAAGAGTGCGCGTGGATGCATGGAAACATGCTTAGAATTTCTCTACCTATATCCGTGAGCATGGGGGCAAATCACCACCATGTAAACGACCAAACACTTTTGGGAAAAACTTTTCTCGTTCATAAAAGTGTGCGCATGGGGTGAAAGTGCCACCATGTGAATCGTTGTCACATTTTACATGGGACAAGATATGTTTCCCTAATTTACGCGCAAGAGGCTTAGTTCCCACCGTGCGCACAAAGTGGCCAAAAATTTGAAAAATCTCTATAAATCAGATATTTTTCTCTCCCATTTTAAGATATGTTTTTATTAATTACTTCTCACACCCACGAAGAGTATTTTAAAGTCTAGTGATCTAATCAAAACACTTCAATTTTCATATTCACTTGATCTTATAAAATTGAGAGAAAAACTTGAATCAAACCTAGATTCATGATTTTTGAAATTTGATCATGATTTGAAATTGAAAACTACTTACCCTATATTTAATTCTACCTTATACATTTGAATTTTATGATCTAAGAATTCGGGATCTAAAAAGGAGGTGTTTGATCTATGAAAGAGGTGAAGCATGATGTGATCCGTGGATGAAGAATTATACTTTCATATCCGATAAATGGAGCTTTGGCTAGATTTCTAATTAGAATGGGGGAAGTCTCAATGTCCATAGGTAACTTATTGTTAGGGAATAAGAGAGAGGGATCTTTGTGTGTTGTATAAAGCAACCTTTGAAATCTAATTAGAGACTAGGACTCACTGAGTTTTTTTTACCCTTAGGTAGTGGTTTTTCCTCATAAATCTTTCCTTGTGCCTCTTTGTGTGATTTCTAATTATTGTTATACACATTTGATTGCACACACTCACCTAAATTTAATTTGGGTCCAAAATAATCCATTCTTAAATTAACATAGGGTTTGTATCTAGTTAATTCACTTAATTAACTTTTATTAGATCCTAATTAGTTTAATTTGGTTAGATCTATTTAGACTTGTTACCTAGATACATGTATATTAGGTGGATTAAAATTTTGGTTGAGCTAATTCAAAAATTAGTTGTAATTGTCATTAAAACCTATTCACCTCCTTTAGATTTATTTGAGTGAAAGATATTGTGTAGAAAACACCACCCTCAATTGGTATCAAAGTAGTTTATATTTTTAGCACTAATGTGTTAAAGTAAATCTTTCTTGTTTGTGTGTTTATCTTATTGATCGTTACTCCTAGAATTATTTGGTTTGCATTTAGATTGTGTGATTGATAATCGATCAATACCTTGACAGTAGATCCATGAATCGTCCAACATATTTTGACGGCTGTAACTCTGCGAATTGGAAGGTGAAATTTGTACAAATTTGAGATCTGAACATGAAAAAGCAATGAAATGGAGTGAGTATGAAAGCTTTAATGATTACTATAATAGGTTGGTCGAAGTAGTAAATGCCTCACTTAATATTGGTGAGAAAATTCCTAAGCACAAAGTTATCAGGAAATTATTGAGAATGCTAGCCTCTAGATTTAAGACCAAAGTGGTTGTCTTTAAGGAATTAAATACACAGACACTTGTAGTTTAGAAGAGTTAGTATGATCCCTTCACATTTGTGATCAAGTAAAGAATATGGGTTTTGTAAAACTAAAGAAAGATTTTTCCTTTATTATCGAGTCTAGTGAGAGACATGTGGCTGACACGTGGCCCTTAGGGTACAACAAGTGTAATCGGCAAAATATGTTGGGGAGATAAGTAGAAATCTAAAAATATTACATAAACAATGTGGACAACCAGTACTAATAACTCCATAACTTGTAAATAGGATTACCACAAAGAGATGTAGAAGGATAGGACCCTTATACTTATAAATAAGGATAACGCCACCTAATTTGAGGGAATTGACTTGTATCTTACTCATGAACACTTGGACACTAATCTAGAAACCATTGCACTCCAATCCTCCTATGTTCTACCATGAGATACACTAATCTCCCTCATTTCCTTGTGGACGTAAGAAAACGGATCTGCTGAATTACGTAAATATTATGTTCTTTGTGTGTGTTGCATTCATATTACTATCTGGGAATAAATTATAACACTACTTTTAATGTGGGTTTGATATCCCCTATAATTTGGCATCATCTATGGGAAATTATGATATCTCACCACTAAAGAATAATCAAGCTTACATTAAATATAAATTTTAACTAGTCTCATTATTTTCACATAAGAAGTCATGTCCATTCTGAGATACAAGTTTCTTAGAGGAAGCAAAATCCTGTCAGATAACCTTTTCTTCCCAGGTGCTCTAGATTAAGGGTAGAAATCCCAAGATAGTGTCCCTAGTCACTGACTCCATACTCTATTTGACAAATAACCCATCAGAAAAAATATCTGGGATAGCCATTAATTATGAACAAAGGATAGATTAATGTGAACAAGATATATCTCGTATGAGGAGGTAATTGACTCAGCAATCAAAAGAGCATGGTTCCAGTTCTAATACTCTGGAACATCGTAGAAGGAGGAGAATTAGTTCCTTAAGGAACAATGGGTTCATCCATACATGAAGGTTCTCTAGATCCAAAAGCCCTCATGCGTTTCATTCTAAACCATGATGTGTTCATCGTTTATCGGTACCGAACTTCATTAATCATAACCGCCTATAGGTTTGGCTAATCAAGTCCCCACAGAGTAGTAAATCAGCTAGATTGGATGAAAAACTTAACAAAATAAGGAGAGATAAACTCTATAATATTATCAACAAATAATTAGAGTGATGGATGAAAACTAATTTAGCTCGACCTCCAAAATATCTTGCCAGGAAGGTGTTAGGGCATGGCATAACCTCTTCTTCCACTCCCGACATAGAACTTGCAGAGATGCCAAAGAAGTTATCAGTTCTAAAGATTATAACGTACGACGATAATGCAGATCCTACCATCACATCAAGCATTATCGCTAGATAATATCTCTTTGGATCCATCATGATGCCCTCATGTCTCGAGTATTTCCCTTAACGTTAGGAAAGACATGCCTACATTGATTCAAAAGTTATCACCCAAGTTAGAATCCTCGTTCAGGGAGCTGACTGAAAAATTCCCAACCTACTTCATCAGAGAAATGAAGATGGACTTAATAATTTATCTCAAAAGAAAGAAATGATAAAATTTGAGGAAGTATACGAAGAAGTACTGGGAATTATTCAGTGAGATAGATGAATGTAATAAATAATTTGACATCTCACCCTTCAAGTTTTTCCTTGCTAGGTCAAACGATCTCTAGCATCCCCTTATGAAAAGGATAACATTGACTATGGAAGATGTTATGGCGCATATTAAATATAACAAAGTATAGGACGAATTCATCAATACAGAGGCTCTAGTCGATCAAGGTCTTAAGCAGTCAAAAAATAATGACTGTTGATGTAAAAAAACTAGATTTGATCTAATTATTTAATCACAGATAAAAATTAATATATAAATATAAGACAAAAGATTTTTAAAGTAGTTCAGCCTTGTAAGAATGGCCTACGTCCACTGTATTTGTTATTACTGACTGTTTGCAGAATTCTCGATAAAGGATTTACCAAGAAATTTCGAGTCCTCTACTCATGAGGAGGTTACAATGTATTTATAGCCCTGAGGCTGTACAAATGAAAGAACAATGCACTGTTACCCAGTAGACATGTACATCTGTACTATATTAATGAGCATTGAATGTGCAATTATATCATGGATTCTCTTGATTTGGATATGCTGTACACTTATGTAGCTCGGACCGCTTAAGCTTCTCGGACCGCCTAAGCTGCTCGACACGCTTGAGTTGCTCGGAGAGCTTGAGTTTCTCGTCACACTTGAGTTGCTTGGTACTCATTAGTTGCTCGGTGGTCCTGATTTATTCGCTCTGGAGTATTCGCATTTACCATGTAAATTGACACGTGTCTTCATGTGATTGGTCCATGTCAGCAAACTAAATTTGGTATCAACAGAAGCCCTCAATGTTTCGTAGTTTGATGTTGGGGAAAAGTATGGAACATTTTGCTACTTATATTTTCGGTTTGTATGGTTTTAAGGAAAGAATTCGTTGTATGTAGCTCCTTTTTAAATGCGCAGTATTAGATCTCCTAAATATTTTGAATTGCTATAACCGCTTCATTTTTTGTGCCTCTTTTCTTCTTTTTAGCCGCCGAATACGTAAACGTCCGTCTTGGTAATCATTGATTTTTTGGTTCCCGAGGTAAAGTATTTAAACACGGCAAAAAATCCTATCGTATTTTACTTTTCAAACCCGTGCCTTCAAACTTTTCATTTCATCTCCATCTTGTGCGTTCGTTTCTTTCATTGTTCGTTGTCAACTGGTTCACTCTTCCCCTGTAAGATCTTCTTCCTTCTCTTTTATTTTGCTTTGATCATCATGGTTTATGTTGTTGAATCTCTTGACAAATTTCATTCTGAAATTTCAATTCCTTCATGGGTCGTTTTGGAGGAACTTTCTGAACCTTCTGACTATTTCTCTTTGGCTGAGGGACATTGGTTCCCTAGTCTCTTTGTGGCCGAATGTGGCTTTTTTTTCCTCCAAATCCCCTATGTTTGGAGTTCTATCAATACTTTGACGTTGTACCTGCAAAAATAGATCCCAATACCTGGAGAATAGTTAATGGAGTCCATAGGTTAAACCAAATTCATGGAACCCTTTAGGAATTCCAGAAATTATGTTTTGCTATAGATGGGTTGTCAGCGATAGTACTTTTTATTTAAAAACTAGGTTTTTAAATAGGTCTTTAGTTGTCAATCTCCCAGATGCCAACAGGGATTACTTCGAGCATGGGGTTGTTATGAAAACTTGGCAACATGCTCCATTAAATGGAGATGATGTATATCAGGGTCCCAGGTGTCCCCCTTACGGCAATGGAATAGGTTGTTTTTATTTTTTTAAATATTATTTTCTTGGTGTTTGACAAAATGTATCACCGACATTTAATTTTTTACTATTTACAGTTGATAGCAAAAGAAAATCTCCAACGGAGACAGAGGTTAATTTGAAGCATTTGAAACATATCTGGAGTTTGCACCAAACTGTGGCCGAGGAGCACATTAGATCGGCCTCTTATTTGTTGCAGTACAAAAGTTACACTTCATCTTTTACTGCTCGTCCAGTGGTGGTTAATCTTGAACAAATACCAGCTGTTGAGTCTAGTGTGGAGGATTCTTCTTTTGAATCAAGTATTCCTATTAGTGATATAATGAAGAGAAGAAAAGTTCCTTCCTTTTTCGACAAGACTGATTCTCCTGTTGTGGAGACAAAGAGAAGTAAAAAATATGTCCCAGGAGAGGGGATAAAGACTTTAGAGGTACCCCCCTCTGATGCTACCAAGAAGCTTGGCGAGAAGCCCCCTGTGGCTCCAAGCAAGATCGTTGAAAAGCCTCCTGTGGCTTCGACTAAGGCTGTTGTTATTTCTCCTCCAAGCGAGGTCATTGTTATATCACCAACCAAGACAGCATCTTTGGTTGAGAATGTTCCTGCTCCTACGAGGAGATTAAGGAAAAGTTCTTCTGAGAGACCAGCAGAATATGTCTCTCAGTCATTAAATGTTGAAGGTGGTGTTCCCACTTTTGTTCCTCCGAGCTCTGCTATGAGCTCGGTGAAGTCTTGGATTATCCCAGAAGTCCAAGGTATTGAGGACAATCTTTCTCGTGACAGGGTCACTACCTTGGCTGCTCAACCTATTGCCTCAATAAGTATTACTAATCTAAACTTTCATTTTTCAATGTTATGTCCCTGTACTGACTTACAGTTATTTTCTTTTTCCAGCTGGTAACATGTTTCAACACTATTCTGAAGAAGGATGAGGCTATCAAGGCTTCAATCTCCTTGGGAGGTGTAGAAGAAGCTTTTACTAGATTAACCCAGTCTTTGAAAGAATCTCATTACAAGTATGAGGAGAATAAAACTGTTTGGGAGAAGAAGGTTAAGTCTGTCGAGCAAGAGAGAGATCGAGCTGTGGAGGCCTCCAAGAATTTAGAGAATAAATTGGGGGAGTTTGAGAAGAATAATAAAGAGCTTGAGGAGAAACTCAAGAATGCTACAGATCTTGAGAATAAACTCAAACTGTTGAAAAGGAGGTCAGTAGACTCTGTGATGCTAATCGCGAGAAGCAAGAGGTGGAGGAGAAGCTGAAAACTACTGAGAAACTTCTTACTGAGAGGACTTCCTCGGAGAAGGTTAAAAGGAAAATAGCTGTTAAAAATCATTCAGCGTGGGTTGGGATAAGGGCTGGAATAAGTGTTTGGCTGCTATGTCATCGCAAATGGAATACGCCAGCCTGAAACACTTTAGGGACGGATGGGTGGCAGCTCTACAAGAGATGAAGGTTGCTGAAGATTCTGACTTATTTTAGCAACACACTCATATCCCTCCTCCCTCTTCTAGAGAAGAAGAAGAAGACTAAGATGCCTCCGAAGAATCTTCCATGATAATCAGAGATCAGGCCCTTTCTGTTCCAATTATTCAATCATGCTTCGAGCAACCCCAACAACCATTACTCCTGTTGAGCAGCTTTCTTTAGCCTCCGAGCAACTAACCTCTTCATCCAAGCCTCCTGAGGGAGTTTTAGAAAGCAAGGAGAAGGTGTAGAGTTGTTCGGATATTTCTTTTTCTTTTTTGTTGAATGTAATTTTGGACTGTACTTCTCTTTATGATGAAATAAAAATTCAAACTTTGGGTTATTTGTCTTAACTTTTTCTTTTACTTGCTCTTTCTGCATTCTCATTGATTCTTTCTATCTCTTCTCTTCACTAGTTTATGGCTAGGATGGAGCTCTTGTCAGCTCACGATACTGAACTGATGAAAAAATGCAATGACTACTTCAAGGCTGGCCATGCAGACCTAAACGAGGCTCAAATTATTGGCATCCTTGGTCCAAATTCTTCTGAACATGCAGTTAAAGCATATTAGTATTTGAAATGCCTGCTTGACCGAGCTGTTGCCAATAATGTGGCATATTATGAGATGATTGAGGACCTTCAAGGAACCATCGAGGAACTACAACAACAATACAAGGAATCTTCTGTCCTTTTACATCAGGGGTAGGAGAAAAAATATCAGTAACTAAATGCTGATAAATGATATGATAAGTTCATCACTGCTTATGAGAAAAAAGAGAAAATTATAAGGGTTGAGGTCGAGGAGCATAGGCAAATCGCGAAACTGTTGGAGCAAGAAAACAATGTTTTGCGAGGAGAGATAACTCAACTGAAATCTGCAGCATCTACCTCTGGAGCCTTGGTCCCTGTCAACGACGAAGGTTTCTCTTTCTTGGAGGTCGAAAATGCCAATTTGAGAGATGAATTGGAAACCTTAAAGAGGACTAGACCCTCTACTTCGGATCGCGAACGAGCAAGAGCTTCTCGGGGACGAGCAACAGCTGCTCGGGTTACTATTGAAGAATCTAGAACGTAGGCAGTCTTAGAGAATCAAGCATTCCAGTTGGTGGCGAAGAATTAGGCTTTGTCAGAGATGTCCAAGAAGATTCTGAACCTCGACGAGAAACTTTCCATACAAAGTTCTGCCTTAGAGAATAAAGAACTTTTAGTGAAGAACCTCCATGAGCAACTGGAGACGTTAACTTACCAGTTTCACAAACAGCCTAGAGAGTTTTGGATGGCTGGATATAATGAAGCCCTTTATCATCTCGATGATCGGATCCATAATTCAAATAACGAGGGTTATAAGCAAGGATGGCTGAATGCACTGGGGGTGTTAAAGTTGGAGTATGACCATTATCTATGGGATTACTATGACCCTGGATTGCTCGAGTTTCCCGCGCCACCTTTTAAACTTGATATGAGCTGGATTCCTGCTCAGGCAATTCCTCGGTACTTAATCTCTAAGTATCTCGGCGACTACAGTCTTCCTTCTAATTTTGAGATATTTCGCCCGGAGCACTTTCTTGATCGGCCATCTGTGATGAATGTCAGGATACTTCGAGATCTGAATTTTATAAATTCCCCTTATGCCTTAAATGATCCTCCCGCTGGAGTAGAACCTGTTTCAAAGGCGGAGGGAAAGAAACTAGTAGAATAGGATTTTTATGTAATGATTTTTTTATTTTCAGCATATGTAATCCTTCTCGATTTGAATGAAAAGTTTTGGTCTTTTTTCATTTTCTTCTAAGTAATTTGCAGAATGTCTTTGCTTGTTGGTTGGTAAGTATATATAGGTTTATGACATACTTAACTCATTGTAGTGATTTTTTAATAATAAGCAATAGAACAACTTACGTTCCATGGTATTACTTAATTTAAACAACCGGAGTTGATTGAAATGGACTTACCGACCAACCGGAGTTGGTGGATTTTTATTCCCGACCAACCGGAGTTGGTGGATTTTGATTCCCAACCAACCGAAGTTGGTGGATTTTTATTCCCGATCAACCGGAGTTGGTGGATTTTTATTCCCGACCAACCGGAGTTGGTGGATTTTAATTCCCGACCAACCAGAGTTGGTGGATTTTATTCCCGACCAATCGGAGTTGGTGGATTTTTATTCCCGACCAACTGGAGTTGGTGGATTTTTATTCCCAACCAACGGGAGTTGGTGGATTTTAATTCCCGACCAACCGGAGTTGCTGGATTTTAATCCCGACCAACTGGAGTTGGTGGATTTTTATTCCCGACCAATCGGAGTTGGTGGATTTTTATTCCTGACCAACCGGGGTTGGTGGATTTTTATTCCCGACCAACCGGAGTTAGTGGATTTTTATCTGGACTTGATGTGTGATTATTCTGAACTTGATGCGTAGTGTGTAGCACCAGTATTCCGAAAAATTTCCAAAAAAGGAGAGAATTGGGTAAAACATTCAAAACTTTATTCATATTGAAGAAAATTGCATCACATAGGGATTTCAGCTACTGATAATATTTGCGTAGATGCTCTGCGTTCCATGCATTCTTAAACTCTTCTCCATCTAAGGTTTCAATCCTATATGTCCCCGGTCGAACAACTTCTCTTACTCTGTAGGGTCCATGCCAGTTAGCTTCCAGTTTGTTGTGCTTTTGAATTACTTTCTTTAGCACATAGTCCCCTTCTTTCAAATCACACTTATTTACTCTCTTGTTATTGAATAGAGTTGTCCGTTATTGGTATGCAGCATTCCTGATTGCTGCTTCTTCTCTAACTTCCTCGAGCATATCCAAGTCTAATCTTCTCATCAAGTCACTGATAGGAGAATTGAAATTCAATATTCTGTGTGTGGGCAAACCCAATTCAGCTGGTATGATAGCTTCACTTCCAAATGCTAGTATGTATGGGGATTACCCAATTGCTGCTTGTGGTGTTGTACAATAAGCCCGTAGCACAGAATATAGCTCGTTAATCCAATTTGCCTTTGCATCGTCCAATCATTTTTTCAAACCATTCAGCAACGTTCTATTTGTCACCTCAGTTTGTCCATTGCTCTGGGGATGGCTTGGTACAGAGTGGGTTTTCAATATGTTTGACTGATAACAATATGCAGTAAACTCCTCGTTTTCAAATTGGGTTCCATGATCAGTAATGAATGCATGGGGAAGACCATATCTACAAATGATATTCTTCTAAATAAATTGATACACCTTATCATATGTCATATCAATAAGAGGCTCAGCTTCCACCCACTTAGTAAAGTAATTCACTGCGACCACGAGATATTTAAATCTTTCCCTGGTCGTTGGAAGTGGCCCGACCAAGTCTATTCCCCACATGGCAAATGGCCAAGGGGAAGTAATGGGTGTTAACAATGCTTGGGGAGTTCTTCGGATAGAAGATAAGCGTTGACATTTGTCACATTTTTTGGCATAGTCTATACAATCAGCCCTCATCGTTGGCCAATAATATCCCTGTGTCATTATTCTTTACAAAAGCGTCCGACCTACTACATGGGCTCCACAGGACCCTTCATGGACCTCTTCAATTAAATCTTTCACCTCGGAGGGATGCACACATCTTTGCAAACCTTCTATAATTCCTCGTCTATATAAAATCCCATTAGTCAATAAATATCAAGCAGCTTTAAACTTCTGTTTCTTGGATATGAGTTTATCAGTTAGCAAAGCCCCTTCTTCAATATATGCCCTGATGGGATCCATCCAAGAAGGTACTAAATCAAGGGTAATAAAATTCATCATTAGATCTTCGTCTATGCTCTGACTAGACAAGACTTCTATTGGGATTGTTCTTCTTAGCTCAGTGCATGTTGCTGAAGCTAACCGAGCTAAGGCATCTGCTCTTGCATTCTCCAATCTTGGTATTCTAATTAACTGTACTGCGATCAAGCTTGATACAATCTCCATTTCTTTTTCATGATACTTGATCATCAATTCTCCTTTGGCTGCATATACCCCCAACATTAGATTTATGATCAATTGTGTCACTAAATACGATAACCTGCTCAGCCTTCATGGTTTTTGCCAAAATAAGACCAACAATCATTGCTTCATATTCAGCTTCATTCTTAGAAGCTTTAAATTGAAAGCGCAGAGCATATTCCACATCTATCTCATCTGGGATGTTTAAAATAATCCCTACTCCACTGCCTGTAGTGCACGAAGAACCATCTACATACAAATTCCACACAGGTATCTCATTATCAAACTCTTGGTCAGACAGAGTTCCTCGGTGGAATATTTGATGCTTCCTTATATCCTCCTCCAGCACTTCATGCTGCTCATCGACCATCTTATCCTGCTCGTCTACCGATTGAGGCTAGTCGGAGTTTAAGTTTGATGATCCCATAACATCCACAGGCTGATCGGTATTTAACTTCTGCTCTTCGGAGGTATCTGGATATGTGAACTCTACAATAAAATCTGCCACTGCTTGCCCTTTAAGTTACGTCCTAGGCTCATAAATTATATCATATTCACCCAATTCTATAGCCCAATACATCAATCTTCTTGATTTCTCTGGTTTATACAGAGCTTTCCTTAATGACATGTCTGTATACACAACTACAGTATGATCTTGGAAGTATGGACTCATTCTTCTACTTGCTTCGATTAATGCCAGTGCTAACTTTTCCAACCTTGGGTATCCGATCTCTGCTCCTCGGAAGGCCTTGCTGGTGTAATAGATTGGTTTTTGCACTCCATCCTCCACTCTTATGAGCGCCGAGCTTATTGCGTTTTCTGAGACTGTCAGATACAAGTATAGTATTTCTCCCATCACTGGTCTGGATAACAATGGAGGTGCTCCCGGGTATTTCTTCAATTCTTAAAAAGCCTTCTCACATTCGTCATTCCACTCAAAAGTCTTTCGTAGTGTTTTGAAGAAGGGGATGCATCGATCAGTTGCTCGTGACACGAATCTGTTAAGTGCTGCAACTCGCCCTGCGAGGCTTTGTACTTCCTTCTTCGTCGTTGGGGATCGTAGCTCCAATAGAGCTTTGATCTTTTCAGGGTTCGCCTCAATTCCTCGTTGATTTATGATATATCCGAGAAACATGCCTTCTCGTACTCCGAATATGAATTTGGTGGGATTCAGCTTCATTTGATATTCCTCTAGTTGGTCAAAGGTCTGGCCTAAGTCAACTAGATGATCAACAGCTTTTATGCTCTTCGTTAGCATATCGTCAACATAAACCTCCATGTTATGACCGATTTTCTCTGCAAACACCTTGTTCATCAATCGCTGATAGGTAGCACCTGTATTTTTAAGTCCAAAAGGCTTAACATTATAACAATAAGTTCCCCTTGGGGTAATAAATGACGTACTCTCCCTATCTTCAGGCTTCATTTTAATCTGGTTATAACTAGAATAAGCATCCATGAAACTTAATAGTTCGTACCCCGAGGTAGCATCCACTAGTTGATCAATTCGAGGCAAAGGAAAAGGATCCTTTGGGCATGCCCTGTTAAGGTCGGTAAAGTCTACACACATCCTCCACTTATTATTTTTCTTCTTTACCATTACCACATTTGCCAGCCAGTCAGGATATTTAACATCCTCAATGAAAGAGGCCTTTTGTATCTTCTCTACTTCCTCCTGTATAGCTTGATTTTTCTCAGGGCTGAACACTCTTCTTCCCTGCTTTACTGTCTTGATTTCCTTGTTCACATTGAGATCGTGACAAAAGAAATTCGGATCTATTCCTGGCATGTCTTCATGACTCAAGGCAAAAGTTTGCTTTCTTTGCCTTAGGAATGCTATCAATTCTTGTTTTATTGATTCATCCAAGGATGCACTAATTTGAGTTGTTCGTTCTGGATACTCGTCGTCCAGAATGGCATTCTCATAGCCTCCTTAACCTGCCCTTTCACGAGTTGGGACTCGTCTCTAGGTTCTAATGTTTCAATCTCCGCATCTTCTATTTGGTAGGTAGTAGTCTTCTTTCTAAATTCCTCATGCTCTTCCTGCTCGGAAGATGAATAATAGCATTCCCGAGCTACTTTTTGGTCGCCTTTCATAACTCCCACCCCAAAATTGGTTGGTAATTTTAGACTTTGATGCACAGTAGACGGTACCACTTCAAATTTCTTCAAACCTACTCTTCCCATGATGATGTTGTAAGCTGATTGGACGTTTTTATCCATTACAAAAAAGCGTGCTCTTTCTATTCGACAAGCAGGCCATGTACAGATAAGCATATCCAACTTGATCTTCCCAAGTGGAAAAACCTTCTCGCCAGTAAAACCAAGGAGGGGCCTATGATATGGCTCCAACTGGGCTAGCTTTAGATTTTAAATGTCAAAGCACGAATAGAGCATGATATCCGTCAAGCTACCATTATCCACCAGTACTCATGAAATCACCACTTCCCTCATTCTCATGTTGATCACCAATGGATCATCATGAGGATATAGTACACCTGCCAAGTCATTGTTAGAGAAATCAATGACCAGCTTATCCTTATACACCTTCCTCGGGCGATCATCTTCAGCCAGATTTATCTGTTGAATATATGAGCAAGCCTGAGCCTCATTGAGGTAGGCTTTTCTCTCAGCAGTTATATCTCCACCTCCTGCATCTCCACCTATAATGACATTACATTCAAATGATCCAAAATGGATAGAAAATACCTCACGTTCTAGATGTTTTGGTCTTTTGGGGAGATTGGGGTCGTCTTGGTCATCATTCGGATCCTCTTTGTGACTTCTCTTTTTATCCTCTTTTGCTCGACGAGGAGATCTAGACCTCTGTCTTGCTCGGTCGTTGTTCTTTCCATCATTTTGACGATCAACATACTTGGCCAGCTTTTCTCGTCTGATGAGTGCTTCAATTTCATTCTGAAGAGCTATGTAATTTTTGGTCGTGTGACCATGGTCTTTGTGCAACTCGCAATATTTGGTCTTATTCCTCTTGTCAGGATCTGTCTTCATTTTCTCTGGCTAGTTTAGCTCCTCATTGTTCTTGATTTCTTCCAGAACGTGGTTTATGTCTACTTTCAAAGGAGTATAATTTCCAAATTTCTTTAACAGTTCCCATGTTGGCTTTGCTTTTGACTGCTTGTTACCACCATTGTTCTTATGCTCTTTCTTTTCAACCTTATCAACCTCCACCTTGGTCTCTTTGGTATCCATATTCTTCTTCGCAACCATAGCCTCCTCGACGTTCATAATCTTCGATGACTTTGCCATTAGTTATGCCATGGTTCTAGGCGGATCTTTGGCTAGAGTGTAGTACAATTTATCTGGTAACAATCCTTTCATCAGAGCAGTAATTGCTGTTTTTTCCTCGTAATCAATAACTTCGAGCCTCTCGTTATTGAAATGAGTTATGTAATCCCTGGTGCTCTCACCTGCTTTTTATCTAACACTTAACAAGTGTGCTACTCGTTTAACTAGTTTTGCTCCAAAATAAAAATTTCCAATAAAGAGATCGGCCAGTTGAAAGAAAGTTGAAATCTTCCCCCGAGGAAGATTATTGTACCATATTTGAGCAGATTCTGTAAGAGTTCGCGAAAATGCCCTGCATCTCATCTCATATGGCATGGCATAGATATCGGCAGCAGCTTGGTATTGTTCTATATGAAGGACCGGGTCAATTTTTCCATCATATTTAGGAGTCACAACATGTGCTTTAAACTTTGATGGTGTGGGAAAATCCACAATTGCCTGGATAAAAGGTGTCCCTTGGACAAAAGTTTTTTGTAGAGGATTCTTGACCTTAGCCATTTCCCCTAATCTATCCTCTAACCTTTGAATAGAGTCTTTCCATGCATCATTTCCCTCCTCAAGCCTGTTGGTTCGAGCAATTGATCGTGTTGAATTTGCTTCTTGGGATCTTTCATTACGAGCAGTTGGTCGTGATTGGGCAGAACCCTCCCTTAGATCGGATGGTCATTGAAAGTTCCTCGACATAATCCTAGGAGGACTTCTATTCCTCCTAGGGCCTAAACGATCAAAAGGATAGACCCTGCTTAACCTCTCCAATGCACTAGTCCTTTCGGGAGAGAGAATGGTGTTTTATTGAGTATCTGTAGCTCGTACTGATGAAGTTTGACCAGGTTGATAAGAAAAATCATTAGATCTCTCAGTGCGATAGGAATCGGTATGTCTATATCGAGATTCCCCTGGGAATAACGTTCGCCTAGTACGCGAATAAGGTAAACGGGCGTTTCTTTGAACACTTTGTTGTCCTGAATGAGTAGATACTCCACCCTAGACAGTTTGTATGAGTTGTCGTATAGTTTCTTGCATGGTTGTCTGGCCTTGGGCTAGATTAGCCATTATACCAGCCAGATCTTGAACATTTGGGGGAGCAGATGGATTTGGGGGGTTTTCAGCGTTTCGATTACTGGATTCAGGATTATCAGCCATTGGTGATGAATTATTCTGGTGGAAAACGATAATTATAGTCATTTCCCACAGACGGCGCCAATCTGTTGATGTAAAAAACTAGATTTGATCTAATTATTTAATCACAGATAAAAATGAATATATAAATATAAGACAAAAGATTTTTAAAGTGGTTCAGCCTTGTAAGAATGGCCTACGTCCACTGTATTTGTTATTACTGACTATTTGCAGAATTCTCGATAAAGGATTTACCAAGAAATTCCGATTCCTCTGCTCATGAGGAGGTTATAATGTATTTATAGCCCTGAGGCTGTACAAATGAAAGGACAATGCGCTGTTACCCAGTAGACATGTACATCTATACTATATTAATGAGCATTTATTGTGCAATTATATCCTGTATTCTCTTGATTTGGATACGTTGTACACTTATGTAGATCGGACCGCTTAAGCTGCTCGGACCGCCTAAGATGCTCGACACGCTTGAGTTGCTCGGAGAGCTTGAGTTGCTCGTCACACTTGAGTTTCTCGGTACTCATTAGTTGCTCGGTGGTCTTGATTTGTTCGTTCTAGAGTATTCGTATTTACCATATAAATTGACACGTGTCTTCATGTGATTGGTCCATGTCAGCAGACTAAATTTGGTATCAACAATGACACTAAGAAAACCTCTAAGGGAAGACATATGTCTGTTGGTGCGAAGAAAGGACCACGATGTGATGCCTGCAAGGGGTGACCCAAGGCTCAGACTAACCAAAGTAGTTTCCAGGCATTAGAGACTTTCTTTAAGGAGACTATCTAAAAGATAATTTCATAGATCATAGACAATCCGTATTGCAAGACGCCGCCCAAGATGACCAGTGATCGTGGAGATAGGGATGCCAACCTTAGGTGCACCTATCACCAAGACCATGGACACTTTATGAAGAATTATAAGATGTAAAAGAAGAATTTGAAGGAGCTCGTCCAGGCTAGAATCCTCAAAGAAAATATTGACATGGGCAAGACTAAGTCTACGACTAAGATAATATAGTTCAGAAAGAAAAAGATAATCTGCCACCTGCAGGACTGGTCAATGTCATTTACAGTTACACCAATCCTTCACAATGCACTGTTAAAAACTCGACTTGCATCGAGGAAACCTTCAAGGTAGAAGCATCCAAGCCCCTCATGTCCAAAAGGGAGTCCAAGGATATAGATTTCAATCGAGCCAAAATGTTCCTCAAAGATGCTCAGGTCGGCGTGAATTTTCTGTATAATGATGCGTTGGTCATAACTTTACAAATCTCCATTTTTTAATGTGAGGAGGATTCTGATCGACTGGGTAAGCTCATAGGAGATTATGTACGTGAGTTTCCTATAGTATATTGGCTATAGTATCAAAGACCTCGATACCAAGGTTAGATCACTAATCATGTAAGGACAAATTTCTGAGAGAGTCAATTTGTATGTATGTTGGCTTATTCCAGGTTTGGACAAAACCTTTAAGTCATAGGTTAATACTTGAATATGTTTGACCTTTTGAGCCTATGATGTATTTGATTGAAGACATAGTGGCCAATATATCATGTTCATTATTGTGCCATGTTTCGTGCCTTGTTTACATCTTCATGTTCATAGGATCTCTCAGGTATGAATGCCTTTATATTTTGATCCTTGGATATTATATTTGGGTTTTTACTTTCCAAAATATTTTTGAACTGATTTTATAATGTTTTTTAGAAAAAATTTAAAGTCATTCTAATGACATCTGGTATGCCTTTCTAACGAGCCTCTGTATCTCATTAGAACATGTTCTAACGAGCTTCAAACAAGACAGTTTTGGCCTACTCTAGTTTTTCGTTGGAAGTTTCGTTAGAAGTTGGTTTTAACGATAATATATGATTCACTTGAACGGGATCCAATTTCGTTTGAATGAGTCAATGCATTTTTCAATGCAAAATTCATTTTTTCCGCATTATCTTATTTTTGAAAAACCTCCTATAAGTAGGACATTAGAGCAACAGATTTTTGAGTCTTTTTCATAATTTTAGAGGTGTAAATATCTTCCAAAAATATTTCCAAAAGTTTTTATCTTCTATGATTATGCTTTCCAACTAAAACTCTAGATTACACATAATTATTTAAAGATCCAAGTGTTCATCATATAAATTCTTTGAGATCATAATTTGTGGGAACCAACGTTTATTCTCTTCATCTTATTGAGAAACATTTTATACAGTGGACTCCATATTTGCTATTTACGTTGAGTGGAATTCGTGTTGTGGTGTTGCAGTGAAGAAGCAGTTGAGTCCATGTTGTAATCCATAGTCGGTTGCTGACCCTTATCAATGGATACTGAGGCATGTGTGGACTCACGCGTTATGTCTGCTGGATGAGTGGACTCCTACATATAACTTTGTGGAGGTCGCGGAATGAAGAACTTCATGTCTTACAAAGGCGTTGAGTATATGTTATAAGTCTATTGTCATGTCCTTTGTAATTCCATACATAGTAAATTTGCGTGGCTGGGTCGTCCGAGGTTTTTCTCATTGTGGATTTTCCTCATACATCGACTTGTTGTGTGATTGATATAATTTTATCTTCCATCACCTAGATGCCTTAATTTAGGATAAATATAAAATTAGTTAATATGTTTAACGCAACTATTTATTTATTAGTTCTAAGTCTGATTTAGGTTAAACTTGTTTTATTGAACTTAAATTTGAGAAAATTTAAAATAATGATTGGTTTTTGCATGCTTTGCCAAATTATATCCCAATAAGATTATGGACTTTCAAGTGATATCAGAGCAGGAACACTAAAATGTCGTGTCAATCCATGTTTCGTGATATTTTAGGGTTATTTAGGTGTTTGCCTCTCTCTTCTTATTTATTTGTTTCTCTCGATGGGCATCACTGTGATAAGTTATCCGATGTGTTTAGCGATGATGACGATTTTGATATTCAAGAGGAGTTTAATGAGCTTCATTATCGTGCTGAAAAATTATCTCGTTTGAATTCGATGTTTGCAAAAGAGTTAAATTTCTTAAAAATAATTTTTTTTGCTTAAAATATGGAAAAAAAATTAGCAAATCTTTCGAACTCAAAGAGATATTCTTTGTGGGAAGCTTAAAGACATGAAAAATGATTTTCAAACTTTAAAAATATCTAAGAAAGAGAGTGATGATGAAGTCTGTGTGTTTGAAAAAGAGTTAGAGGACTCTAAGAAGTTTGAGATTAGGGTGAAAATACGTTCCTTAGAATATAATGATAAATTAATTAAGGATTTGAGGGAACGTGAGAAGACTCTTTGGGATAAGTTCGCTTACATTGAGGGGAAGCGATAGAACCTTCTAGGCATTATTGAAAATATGAAGAAGTAGTGCCTAAATGTTGAAAATTCATGTTTTTTTTCTTAAGTTTATAATTTTGAAGTTAAATGAGGATCTAAGAGAACCAAATGGTGATGGTATTGGCTTCGATAATTTGAATTCTTATGCTGTTAATTATAAGACCAATATTTGATACCACTGCTAAGGACATTAGAAAAGGTCAACCCACTGGTAACAATCCTTTTGTTTACACATGTTCGCATTATAGTAGGAAAAGTCACCTTAGGGTATTTTGTTATGATCTTAGAAGAGATCCCACGAAGTCTAGATCTCGTGCCACCAGGGTTCTTAAACCCCATATTTAAAGCATTCATCTATTTGGGTTAGGAAATTAATTTTGGTGGCATTGAATGTTAGACTGGTTGATTCTCGCATTATTGGACATGATTCTTCTCATGCTATATCTTATGGTTGATTATGTTTGCATGTTTTCATTTGTAGTTCATGTTATATATGCTTTCTAGTTGTATGATGTTTCTCTTTTATATTTTGATTTTTTCTTTGAGTCTAATTTAAAAAAAAAAAAAATTATTTTGTCTTTTGAGTTTTGTTTTCATGTCGCGTCTTTTGAAGAATTATTTAAAAACTCAAAAAGATTATATTTATGTGCAGTTCGGTTTTACACATTGTGTGGCATATTTGTATGTTTGAATCCACTTCCTTCCATATTTCCACGTGTCTAGAGCATTTTATTATGATTTTCAATGCTTAGATTGTTCTTAATCATGCTTGCATGGAGTTATTAAAAAATGACTTGCTTAATGGATTATCTTGCAATATGCCTTTGCATAAATATGAACGAGCTCATTTGGATTTTAACATCATATGTTACACAATCTAAGTGAGGAGTTATCCTAACAATCTTGTCATTATAACTATACATTTTATTGAGAGATTTGTGCATGTAAGAACCATTACCCATTTGTTTTCTATTATATTGAAAAATATGAATGTGACCGAGAAAGAGATACAAAGGGAGAAATCTTCCTTGCGTGAAAGACCAACATTGACAAGAGCCTAAACAATTAAGAGGCAAAAGAAAAGATATAATTCCCAAGGCCAATTTATTTCATTATTTCGTCAAAATATTGATGTCTTCAAACAATGAGGTATGTAATTTTTAAGGGTGTTATAAGTTGAAGATCGATGGGTTTGCACAATTATTCCTAGTTAATTCGTGTTTGACGCTATTGATTTGAGAATCGACTATATTTTCTAGGCTAGTGTGCATTGTCCTTTTTTCGATTATGAGTTCACTTTATCTGTCACTTTGAGGATGAATCTTGGTTCGATAAAGTTAATGAATTCAAATAGATCTCCTTGGACATTTTTGAGTGATTGGGTCATTATTCATTTTTTTGAAGTTCACACCCCTTCATTCCATGCCACTTCTTTAAACACATCGATACTATTCTAGTGTGGAAAGCTTATTGTATTTTTATGTCTTGTTTGTGGTATTTATACCTATATATATGCCTATATGTCATTGATATATTTTTAATATTTCTATATATGGTATTTTTTTATTTTGAGCCTTTGCATTTTCTTTTAATCCATGTATGCCATATGTTTTGTTCAGTTCCAAGTGGTTTGGATTATTTATTCTTGTGTTATCGAGTGATTTTTATCGATGTTGGTTGATGTTTACACCCCTACATGGTATACTTCGTTTTCCTTTATGCCTACCCATATTTCATTTTGGGGAACTTTTGGTTATATTGGGTATAAATGGTTTTATAATTCAGTTGTATTTATCTATTCATGAACAAAAAAGGGGAGAAATGTGATAACTTTGCTTTTTGTGTGTCGTTGTTTGAAGTCAAGTTAGTCAAAACCTCAAATACCTACAAAAATAATAATCTCAAGTGTAGAGGTAAGTAAGGGTATCAATCCACATCTAGGGGGTAAGCTAGAGACAAACTCAATTGTAATTCAATTTTCTTTTCTTTTTGGGCTTTTGCTTTTTCTATTTTTTTTAGCCTTTTCAAATATTAAAACAAGTAGGTGAGGTGAGGTGCAATAGAACTAAACTAAAATGAAAGATCAAATGACAAACTAAAAAGTGATTAAAATGGAAAATAAAGTCTAACAGTAAAATAAGAGAAAAAGTGAGGTAAATAATTGTGAGAACAGTCAAGGAATGGGATTACACCACAAATTTTAGCTATTCTAATTAATTAATTGAATTCTCACAAATTAATATCAAAATTACAAATCAACTCTCGTTGCAAATGTAATTTTAATAGTAACCTTTCAGAATATTAAATTTAGCACCCCACAACTCTTGAAAAATAGATCTACACTCCTTTTAATTAATCACCCGCTAGGATCGATCAATTAAAAAGTATGTAAATCTTAGAAAATAAATTTAGAGTTGAAATTCAATTTATAATACCCCACTTAAGAAACTCCTATCTCTAGTTCGAATCTAAAATGAGTATTATGACTAGAATTTCGATTTTCTCTCGAAAATCATTTACCCTCTCTCGAGGAGTAAATTTAAGGGTGAGGGATCAAAATTAACATTCAAAGGGAATTTTCAAGTAATCAAACTAATTAAACTAAAATAACATCAAATAAGAGTTTCCCCCCACCCCTTGAAAGGGGATTTATCCTAACATGATATAAGATTTGACAAATTAATAATCAAAGGCATAAAATAAATGAGAAGAGAAGAGAACAATCTAACACAATCTCTTGAAGTGAAATTGAACTCTTATTTCCTTGAAATCAAGCACAATCCATCTAATATAAGCATCCAACAATAATCAACTCAATTGAATTTCTCACACATTTATCACTCACAAATATCTATAAAAAAATAAAAATAAAACTATTTACAAATATTTCGGCCCAATTTATTCTAACCTAACTCTCTACTTTTCTCTAGAATTTTCTCTCTCTATTTGATTATCTTCTCTCTTCAAATGGGGTCTTGAGTCTTCTTTTATAGTAGATGCATGGCACACATGGGCTAAGGGGTATTTTTGGTAATGGTCTAGGGTGAACATGTGGGAGAGGTGTGAGCACATGTGCATGGGGTGTGAGGTGTGAGGATATTTGGGAAGTGGGGTAATGGAGATAATAATCTGATTTGGTTAAGGGTTATTTTTGGAAATGGTTTAAAATTTGGTAGTGTTGGGGCATTTAGGGTATAAGGGGATAAGTGGGTTTTATGCACATGTGGGTAATGTTTTAATTTTGGTTAAGTGTTGGCTTTTTGGGCTTTTGGTCTTATGCAGATACGATTTGGGTTAAAGGGGAGAAATGGGATTATCGTCTTGGGTTTGGATGAAATGGGTTAAGGATGGCTGAGGGGAGGATCGGGTTGTATGGTTGGAGGTAGATCGGAGCTAGTAGGGAAGATCCAGGTTCGGAGTAGGGGGTAGGTCGCCGGAGAAGGCTGTCGATTTTCGGTGATGGTGGTCGACGCAAGGGTCGGCGCCCGTAGGTTGAAGTGGACAGCGGGTTGCAGGGGATCAGCTAGGGAAGGTGGTCGATCGGCGTTGGGGGGTTGTTGGTGTGGCGGTCCGAACGGGTTGGAGTTGGGCGCTAGCGGTACCAGGTAGGTTCGATTTTCAGGAGAGAGGTTGCCGGGTAATCAGTGGGTCATGGATATGGGGTTTGAATAGGTCGCCTGTGCCAGGGTAGCTCGCGGGGCAGGTCCGGCGACGGGTGGTAGTTGGTGTTCGGGTTATACCCGATTGTGGGTTGTTGTTGGGTATTGGGATAGAGGTTAGTTAATGGAGTAATGGTGGTTGTTGGCAGGTGAAATAAGGATGTTTGTTGGGTTGTTAATGGAGTTTGGAGGGAGGAGAGAGAAATGGGTTTGGAGTTTAGGGAAGAAGATGAATGGTGGGGTGTTAGTGTGGGTGAGGGTGTAGAGTAGGTGTGTGAGGGTGAGGGTTTAGTTAGGTGTAGGTGACTGTTTATGGAAGTAGGATACGTGTGAGTGTAATTTGGACACCTAAAATAATAAAGACTCAACTAAAATTAATAAAACTAAAACTAAAAAATAAAATCTAATTAAAAATAAAACAAACTAAAAATAATAAAAATAAAAATATTAAAACTAAAAAATAAAATCCTAAGCTTATATAAAAACTAAAATAAAATAAAAGAAATAAAAACTAGAAATCTAAATGAAAACTAAAGTCTTATAAAATATAAAATATAATAAACTAAAAATAAACTCCCAAAACTAATCCTAAAAACTATGAAAAATCAAAATAAAATAAAATTACACTAATAAAATAAAAATAGAAAATAAACCTAGAAATTCTAAATAAATCAAAAATAAATCCTAAAAATAAAAATGATTCAAACTAAAAATATAAAAAATATAAAAAGATACAAAATGAACACACACAGGGTTTGGGGTAGGTTTAGGCTAGGTTGGGATACGTTAGGGTTATGGGACAAAGTATTTAGCACCATATTGCGCACAATTGCTTTGAAATACGCGTTTAAACACCGCATTCGACCTACAAAATAGATAATAAAGCGCATTAGATCCAAACTTCCGAGAATTAGCAACTAAAATACGTCTATTCGGGGTATAAAATGTACAGCTTTGGGTGCTTATCAAAATGGTATGTCAATCTTTGTAGTACCGAGGATATTTTTGCCGTAGGGGGAGACATCCTAACATAGGTAAAACTTATTAAACAAAGGGGGGAGGTATATTAATATGGATATTTATATTATTTATATATTATCTTTACATTTAAAGATTTGTTTAAGTGCGTAGGTTTGCAATGATGCGAAAAAGTTTTCAGAAGAAGCAAAGATACTCAGTTTATGGGTCGGTCATGTTGTGCTTTTTCATTTTTCGGTTAAGGATTGAGTCTTGCATATGATCTTGAAGGCCCATAGGTTTTTATTTTGTAAATTTTTCATGAAATAGTAGAACGGAGATATTTATAGCTACAAATTTCTGATAGAGTCAATTTTTATGTATTTTGATTTATTCCATGTTTGGGAAAAACCTTTGAGTCACCGGCTAGAACTTGAGTATGTTTGACCTTTCAAAACTACGCCATGTTTGATTGAAGACATAGTGACCAATATATCATGTTCATCATCATTCCATGTTTCATGCTTTGTTTTCATCTTCATGTTCCAAGGATTTCGCAGGTATAAATATAGTTATATTATCATCCTTGGATGTTTCATTTGGGTGTTTATTTTCTAAGACGTTTTTTAAATGACTTCAAAATGTTTTTTAAAGAAAATTTGAAGTTGTTCTAATGACATCGGGTATGTCATTCGAACGAGCATATGTATTTTGTTAGAATAGGTTCCAATCAACTTCGAACGAGACGGTTTTGTCCTGATCTAGTTTTTCATTAGAAGTTGGTTCAAACAAGATATGGTGCTTCAATCGAACGAGATCTATTTTCGTTCAAATGAGCTGACGTAACTTTTAATGAAAAATTCATTTTTTTTGGATTTATCTCATTTTTGAAAAACCTCCTATAAATAGGACTTTGGATAGCATTTTTCTGAGAGTATTTTTCATAAAATTAGAGATATAAACTCTTTTAAAAATCTCTCCAAAAGTTTTGATCTTCCATGATTATGTTTTCTAACTAAAACCCTAGTTTACACCCAAGTGTTTAACACATATATGCTTTGAGATCTTAGTTTATTGGTACCAATGTTTAATCTCTTCATCTTGTTGATAAACGTTTCATACAGTGGACTTCGTATTTGCTATTTATGCCATGTGGTATCCATGTTGTGGTGTTGTGGTGAAGAAGTGATGGACTGCACGTTCCAATCCATAGAATGCTGTTGAGACTTATCGGTGGATACCGAGGCATGTGTGGACTCGCATGGTGTGGCTTTGTGATACTAATCAAATTAATTCGCAAATATCCAATTAGATCTTATTTAATTAGAGTCTAGTTTTAAACCAAATAAATTCAGCCCTTAAACATGCATCTAAATCAACCCATCAAACATAAATAGATAAAGCATGTGACACAAAATTAAGGGAAAAACCCCTTTCGGGTAAAACCTTTTATTTCTAGGACTTTGAAGAATTTACAAGACCATTGACTTACATACAACCTGATAATCGACCACAAGTGTAAGGAACGGTGTCTTTGTCAAACCGTCAAAGAAACAACTAGAAATATTGACACGAAAATACCCGCATGTGTCGGTTCTGATGTCTTCAGTTGGAACTTTCCCTTTCCAGGAGGGTAGCAATGAAGAAGAGAACGACTTATCCGAAAGGGTTGAACAAACACAAGGTTGTGTTCTTGGGTTGAAAATGGATTCATAGAGATTTGGCAAGGATATGTGAATCAAAACATGAGTCTTGGGACTCAAAAATATGAAAACTAGATGTATTTGGACTCTAAAAAACGTCTCTCTAAGTCTTATGAAATAACTCCCCCAAAGTTGGCTTTTATAAGGAAACCAAAAAAGAGTTTCACGATTTTAAAACTCTACCAGCATACAGGTACCCCAAACCGGTTCGGGTGTACCGTGAACCGATTCGCCCCCCGAAACCGGTTTGGCTTTCGGTTTGCAGAAAATCGCTGGAACATGGGGCTGAAACACTTAGCATTTTTCAGGGATTTTTTGTCAAAATATTCTCCATTTTTAAATGGCCATAACTTCTTCACCGTAGCTCGGATTGAGGTGCCATTTCTTCCACTATCTTTGTTGCGGTGAGCTCTTAAACTTTATAGTTGATCGGACACCTGAAGGATAGCTATAAAATTACCAAAATACCCTTGAACTTCCATATCTTGCCTTCTTTCACTATTTTGACTTCTCATGCGTACCACTTGCATAAAGTCCCTAAAATCATGGAACGTGAAGTCGTTGAGGCAGATGTGGGACAAATGATGGAGATATTGAATGCTTGATTCTCGAAATTTGGATTGATGCTGTCATGTGAGATCGTGTAGAGACGTGCCAAATGTAGCAGCGTACGGCATACACAACTGTAAGATATCGGACATGAGAAACATCTCCTTACAAATCTCCCCTATGTCTATGCCGGTACATACATAAAAAATCCGAATTATCAAATACTAAATTTCCTATACAAATCTACCCTCCCATGAACCCAAAACTGGAAAGATACAAATGAATAAGTCTTCATCATTTGTTCTTCAAAAATCTCAAATCTTTTCACATCAGGGTGTGCAATTCAGTGATCATCAATATAGTACCTACACACATGAGATAAAGCAAATACCAAGTGACGTATAGAGTTTGAAATGAGATAAATATAGATACCAATATATGATGAAAGCATAAGTCAAATCTCAAAAACTCCCCCATAAAATGTTAATTCTTTCTCCCCCTTTTTATTATGTCCCCAAATAGACAAATGAGAAGAATAAATCAAACAAGCAAAGTCGGGGTGTCATGGTATTCAAAACAAAGCATTAATCATATGGAAAATGCGCTCTTGCAAAAAGATACTAAAAAAAATCTTCACAAACTATTTTTGATTTTTCAAAATTTTCATACAAAAAAATAAGATACAAAAATCACACCATGGATTTAAACAAAAACAACCAAGTCATGGAAATGGAATGAATGGGTGTGAACACATTCGATAGGCAAATCAACTCAATCAATAATATGTGCATGATGCATACGTGTACTCCTAACGAATGAACATCAAAAGTATCATTAGGTATAAAGATTGTTGAATTTAGATGACATCGTCTTATGCAAATCACCAAATCAAAGTTAAAGTGATTTCCACACCAATAACGTCCAAAACTATTTAGCGCATTTTAAAGATTTTTAAAGACTTGCAAACCCGTTTTAATTATCCATCTAAAATCCCTCATATATATTTTCTTTTAGAGGAGTATAAACTAAATTCTCAAACTTTGGAGAATTGGTGCAAAAACCTAATTAGCCCATAATTGGCATGAATTTATTTTTATTGCCTTTAAATTTTTTCGGGCTCTTTTAAACCTCTTTGGACCTTGGATAATAAAATTCCTCCATTTTTTTAGGTCCAATTTAACGGTGGCTTAGTATTCGTAAAGGCAAAAAGAACCTTTCGCAGCCCTTCCCCGTTTTCAAATAAAGCACACAAACTCACAAAACGGTTCTAATATGCGCAATTTCCTTATAAAATTTTATCGCTCTTGGTTCGTTTTAAAGGAGAGGATTGAAGTGAAAACACCAAACCAACATGTGATAAGACAAGCACAATAATCAAACAAATCCGTGTGTGCGTGCAATAAATGAAATCATGAGTCAAACATGTAGGTAGTAACACTTAATTACATCTTAATGACTCCAAATTTTATAAAGCACAAGGATGAATTGATATATTGTCTCAAAACACTATCAAATAGTCACATGAAAATAATGAAATGGTGTTGTGGCTTGGTCATCCTAAGTGTTCATCCATAAACGGTGCAAACAAAATACAAAAATCTTTTTGAATTTTTCAAAAAATTTATCAAAATAAAATCTTTTCGTATTTTTCAAAATTAAAAAAAAAACATAGAAAAATGATACATACTAGCAATAGGAAAATAATGTCATCATGAAAAACATCCTATTCTAGTAAATAAGTCAAACCCCAATCGTTAGGTGCGGAGGGGTTTTCCAAAGGTGGTGACAACTTATGAAAAAACTCCATCAATTCTTGTGAAGTTTTGACTAAAAACTTAACTTGCTCACCTAAATGTGCAAACTCTCTCATGTAGTGTCCGGGAGCATGTAAAGTATCATGTGTGGGTGCATGTGTGTCAAAAACATGTGTGGTTGCAAAACGTGACACATACCCCAGCTTAAAATAAAATTCCCTAAGGTGACCTCTCCTCTTGCAATGAGAACAAACATAAATAGGCCAAGGAACACCTTTCTCAAAAACTTTAGGATGCGCTCTCCTAACAAGAATGGGATGCCTAGGAGAGTTAGGGTGAGACTCACGCGAATTAAACACTATAGTGAGAACCGATTCGGGTGCTAATTGGGAAGTAGAAGCACCGTCATGACTTATTCCAAACTTCTCACCTTTAACCTTAAGAATCACCTTTTAAACCTTCTTAGGTGCATTCTTAAAATTGACTTTGACCTCCCTGGCATGTTCGAGATCACTCTCGAGTTGGAATACACGTGTCATCAGACTAGACAATGTGTTGGTCAATTCACACTTCTCCTTTCTCAAAACCTCCTTCTCTCTCTCCAAATCTAAAACCCGATGACCTAAATATCGATTATACTTCTTTGTTTTCAAGGTCTCGGTGTACAAATCTCTAAAATCTTTTTGGAGCTCACTTTCATCTCCACTCTCCTCCTCGCTTTCTCCCTCACTCGAAGAACACAAATCACTATCATCGCTCTCGTGTGCACTCTCGTGAGATAAAATGGGTGTGCTCACACGACTAGAAAAGTGACAACCATCCCATGTGCTAAACCTTTATCGAAATCATCTCCCTCATCACCCTCACTATCACTAAGAGTGGTGGGCATACCAGTCTCTTTACCCTTTCTCCTTATCCTCGTAGGACACTCTTTAGCTATGTGCCCTTTGCCCTCACACTCAAAGCACCTGATCTCATCCTCCTTGTCACTATCTTTGGCCTCCACTTTCTTTTTATTTGACTCAAAATATCTCTTTTTATTGGAAGAATTTTCTTTATTCATTTTGAGAAACTTTTAAAAAATTTCGCAAACAAGGCCATATCTTTAAAATCAAAATCTTCCTCAGAGTCGGACTCACAAACATTTTCTTTCTTTTTCTTAAAATGAGTCTTTAAAGCAATGCCATTATCCCTAGCCTTAATGGTTTACGAAAACATGTTAATCTCATACGTTTGAAGATCTCCTATAAGTTCTTCCAACTTAAGTGATTTCAAATTTCCCAAAGAGTTCAAAACAGTGACTTTAGGAATAAAGCGTTTTGAAAGAGATCTCAAAATCTTTTAACGACACACGTGTTATCAATTACCTTACCCAAATTAAAACTGGTGTTAAGAATGTCTGACAAACGTGCATAAAAGTCATCAAAGCATTCAGACTCAGACATGGTAACAGTCTCAAATTAGGTGCCAAATTTTATAGTTTTGAGTATTTAACCGCATTCGTACCCTCATGTGTCAATTTCAAAACATCCCATGCCTCTTTAGATATGGTGCATGTCATAATTCGGTGGAAATCGTCGAGAGTGATGGCTTTATAAATAGCACTCAAACCACGGGAATTAAAACTAGACATTTTATAATCATCTTCAGTCCAGACTGACATGGGTTTTAAAGAGGTGATATTATCAACGGTGACCGTGGGAGGAGTCCAACCATTTTTGCAAAGCAACCAAACACGCTCGTCAATAGATTTTAAAATAGATTTCATACGAGCTTTCCAGTAGGCATAATTAGACCCGTCAAAAATAGGCATGTGATTATATAAGTACTCCAAAGGAGAAATTGCGAATTTTTCAAAAAAATGATTTTTCAAAAAGATCAATATCACACGATTTTGCGGAAAATAGGAATACTTGATATTTTAGAGTAACCTGCTCTGATACCAATTTGAAAAGTCCGACTTTGTGATACTGATTAAATTAATTCGCAAATATCCAATTAGACCTTATTTAATTAGAGTCTACTTTTAAACCAAATAAATTCAGCCCTTAAACATGCATCTAAATCAACCCATCAAACATAAATAGATAAATCATGTGACATAACATTAAGGAAAAAATCCCTTTCAGGTAAAACCTTTTATTTCTAGAACTTTGAAGAATTTACAAGACCATTGATTTACATACAACCTAATAATCGCCCACAAGTACAACGCATGGTGTCTTTGTCAAACCTCTACAGTAACGGCTAGAAATATTAACACAGAAATAACTGTAGGAGTCAGTTCTGATGTCGTCGGCTAGAACTTTCCCTTTTCAGGAGGGCAGCAATGAAGAAGAGAACAACTTCTCCACAAGGGTTGAACAAACAAAAGGTTGTGTTCTTGGGTTGCAAACGGATTCACAAAGATTTAGCAAGGATATGTGAATCAAAACGTGAGTCTTAGGACTTAAAACTATGAAGACTAGATGTATTTGGACTCTCAAAATCGTCTCTCTAAGTCTTATGAAATAATTCCCCCGAAGTTGGCTTTTATAAGGAAACCAAAAAAGAGTTTCACGATTTTAAAACTCTGACAACGTACAGGTACCCTGAACTGGTTCAGGTGTACCACGAATCGGTTCACCCCCGAATCAGTGTGGCTTTCGATTCGCAGAAAATCGCTGGAACAAGGGGCTGAAACACTTAGCATTTTTCAGGGATTTTTTCTAGGAATATTCTCCATTTTCAAAGGGCCATAACTTCTTCACCGTAGCTTGGATTGAGGTGCCGTTTCTTCCAGTATCTTCGTTACGGTGAGCTCTTCAACTTTCTATTGATCGCACCTCCGAAAGGTGGCTATAAAATTACCAAAATTCCCTTGAACTTCCATATCTTGCCTTTTTTCATTATTTTGACTTCTCTTGCGTACCACTTGCATAAAGTCCCTAAAATCATGGAACGTGAAGTCATTGAGGCAGATGTGGGACACATGATGGAGATGTTAAATGATTGATTCTAGAAATTCGGATTGAGGCCATCATGTAAGATCGTGTAGAGACGTGACAAATGTAGCGGCGTACGATATACACAACTGTAAGATATCGGACATGAGAAATATGTCCTTACAACATTCCAATCCATAGAAGGTTTTTGAGACTTATCGATGGATACTGAGGCATGTGTGGACTCAAATGGTGTGGCTGCTGCGTGGGTGGACTCCTACATGTCATTGTGTGGAGTTTGTAGAATGAAGAGCATCATGACTTGCGAGGGCATCGAGTCTGTGTTGTAGGTCTACTGTCTTGTCCTTTTTAATTCCATACATAGTGAATTTACATATCTTATTCATCCAAGGTTTTTTATGTTATCGAGTTTCCTCTTACTTCAGTGTGTTATGTGATTGATCTTAATTTATCTGCTATCACTTAGATGCGTGCATTAGGATAAAAATAAAATTTGTTATTTTGTTCAAAAAAACTATTTATTTATTCATGCAAAGTTTGATTTGGGTTCAACATGTTTTGTTGTGCTTAAATTTGAGAAAAAAATTAGAAAGTGGTTCATTTTTGCACCCTTGGCCATATTAGAACCCTATAGGATTGTGGAATTTCAAATCGGCTTTAACGGAGATGTATAAACTCTTTTTCGAAAGATCAAGCTGCAATAAAAATCATTCTAATAAATCGCGAGATAGATTTTAATTTTATCTAGTAAAGGTAACCTTACAACACCATTCTTGGTAGGGGATGGATCCACGTTATGAGGGACGTTCCCTTATCTCTTCACCAAAATCTCAAGTTCCTGAGCGATCAGGGAATTATGGAAATCATAGGACATAAGGTAGTGTCGCTTAGTTATTTTATAGCCATGATGAAAATGAGGCAAGATAGGTCCAAGGAGAGTTAGAATTATGACGATTCAGAGGACTATCAACCCAAATAGAAACCAAACGCTATTCTTGCGAGTATGGTAGAAACCCAGTTACTCCCACTGAACTTGTAATAGAGGAACTCAACACCGTTCCTTTGGATTCATCTTAACTAGATAAATCCTTTTTTAACTGGATTAGTGTTACCCAAGGAGAAAGTGGATCAACTCATCCACTTACTCAAGACCAACATCGATGTATTTGAATGGAAACCCTATGACCTCCTCGACATGAATCCAAACATTGTCAGTAACCGGTTGAACGTGGATTCGATGGTCCGTTCAATCAAACACAAGCCCACGAATTTAGATCCAAAAAACTCAAAGCTTTGGAAAGTGAATTTAAAAACCTCCTTACGGTCGTCTCCATTTGGGAGGTCGAGTTCATGAATTGGATCTTCATCACCATTGTGTTCAAGAAGAAGAGCGAAAATTGGAGGCTGTGAGTGGACTGCACCGACCTCAATAATCACTACTTAAAGGACTATTTTTCATTTCCTCGGATAGATTATCTCTTGGATTTAACTGCCGAATGCCGGTGCATGAGTTTCATGACTGCATACTATAAGTATCACTAGATACCATTAGTTGACTCAAATTAGGAGAATACCTCCTTCATCACCACTTTTGGGATTTATTGTTACAAACTAATCTTACTTAGTTTGAAGAATGCAGGGGAAACCTAACAACGTCTTGTAACCAAGATGTTCAACAGGAAGATTCGGTCAACCATGGAGGTTTACATTAATGACTTGCCCTTCAAGAAAAAATAATAAATCGACCACATTAAGGATCTGACGAAGACCTTGAAGATCCGCGGGGCATACAATATGAAGCTCAATGCTTCCAAGTGTGTCTTCGAGGTATGTTTTGGAAATTTCCTTTGGAACATAGTTACTTAAATAGGGAAAGAATCTAACCTACACTAGATATAGGCTCTATAAGACATAAGGAGGCCAAATACCATTGAGATGTATAGGTTCTCACTTATATGCTAAACGCATTGAACCAGTTTATATCCAGGTCATCAGATAAGTGCTAGCCATTACTCAAAGCACTAAAGAAAGCTAGTTCAATGGGTTGGACAAAAGATTATGACTGAGCACTTGAGGGAATTAGGCAGTACTTATGATCTCTTCCCTTTTTGTCAACTCCCATGATCAGTGAAGACCACTACTAGTAGTTATCCATCTCACAGCATGCTACCAATGCAATATTGGTGAGATTGTAGGACAGGTAGAAAATTTTGATTTACTTTAACAACCATACTCTCCTTGAGGCAGAAACCGATATATTTTTATTGAGAATATGGTCTTGTAATTAGTAAAATCAACTAAGAATCTGAGATATTAATTCTATACCTACACAATAGCCATCCCCATGAATGAACAACCCAAATATCAATCAAATAATACCCTAAAAATCGATAATGGTCACTACAAGTGGATCAGAATCTAGGATCGTGACCTCCTAGTCACCGTCTTAGACCATGACCAGTGTCAAACACGTGTGACATAGAATGTGACTAGGAAAAAGGTTGATGACCAATGTCCTTGGTTACGACCATAGCCCATGACCATAGGGGTCACGAATCATATTCGTAACCAACCTGTGACCAAATGGCGCCAAATCTCCCACCAAAGTGGGTCACAACCCCTGACTATGACCACAAATGTGATAAAAGTAATTGGTTCATCAAAAATGTAATGGATTTGTGATAAATTTTGGTTTGGTTTCAATGTATAAGGTTTCCTAGGCTAACATTCTTACACTAGTTTTTTCATGTAGGAATTTGAAAGTGGGTATAACACATCATTAGTTAGATATGAAATTGAAAAATATATAAGGTTTTTAATTTTCAATGTTGATTGAATTGCTTATTGGAATTGGTTGGGTGAGAGAATTGTAGTTTTTTTCTATTTTTTTAATTAATAAATATAGATTATAAAGATAATGCAACTTTCAATAGGGAACATTGAAGAATTGGTTAGATTGTTATGGTAAATATTGTATTTTTTTAATAATTGATATATTTTGAAATTCATAGAATTGATCCAATATAAGTACACATATTTTTATAATTATTTTTATTATATGATTATGTAATGCACAAGTTTCAGAAAGTTCATGCTTTTCTCACGTTCTATGTCTTCCCTCTTTTTGAAAGGCTTAGAGTCAAAATTTCACTTAAAATTAGTATTTGATGCTACTTTTTAACACTATTCAGTACTTATATGGAATCTACAAAAAGTTGGGTGTAATTTAGATATATCTAATATCCAGTGAAATGTTATAGTTAGAGAAATTGTAGAAGATTTAAGGTCCTTTACAACAATTACTCCTATATGCCATTTTACCACAAAATTTTTGTTATAATTTTTATTGAAAGGTGTATGTGTTTTATTTTTTATGTGTGTGTGAGTATGAATTAGTCTGCGTGTGTGATATGATGGTGATGCATAAAGTATTTGAGAGAGAGACACAAGCACACATAATTGATTGATGGTATCGATTAAACATATGATTTGATGTCCCCCGACCTTATATATACTTACACGTGTATAACATTTACAAACACATGCACGTGTATAACACCTACAAACACACACATGTATAACACATGTGTGCGAACACGCGTGCGCCCGCACACACACACACACACACACACATATATATACTTACACATGTTTTCTCCTCATTTTATATGCGCATGCAATTGGAGAACAATAACTGAAGTTCAAATTATTATAGGTTCTTCCTCTATTAGGTAACTTTAATTATTTTTTTCTTTTAGATATCATAGCCTTATAACTGTTTGTTTGACTGTTATAACTATGTCTACATGTATAACGCGTATATTTCAACTTGTACGTATCTTTGGTTGACTGTTATAATGCGCACATTTGGTGGACATATAGTAATTTTAGGATTAATTTAAATAAAATTAACTTAATTTTAACTTGCTAATATTGGGCGGTTGAAAAATATGAATAATACTATTTGGTTGATTATTAAGGTTATGTTTACCCATTCCTTAAGTGGTTCCTTTTTGAGTGAACACCAATTGGTGGAAGGGGTTGCAAATTTGGTGGACATATAGTAATTTTAGGATTAATTTAAATAAAAACAAACTTAATTTGGACTTGTTGATATTGGTAGGATGAACACAAATAGGCGGAAGGACACATAATAATGCTAGGATTAAATAAAATAAAACAAAGTTAAATTGGATTGGTTGAAAAATAATAACTTGTTAATGATTAATTAGAGTCATTACTTCTAGGACTCATATTCATGCCCTTATATATTTTTCTCAGGAAAAATGAGGTATAATGATAATCACTGGCAACTAGAGTAATAGAGGTTGAAATTGGACCACACTTATAAATCTTTTATTAGTATGCGCAATGTAGAGGGTAATCCTATTTACAGGTGTGGGAATAATAAGATTGAACAGTTTGGAGTTCATCTCTCGCAAGAATCTCGATTCGATTGTATTTCATTTTCCCTACTAGAAAGATGGGATAAGGTAGTAGAGAATATATTTTGCTTACAAAATTTGGATGTAGTCCAGACATTACTTACACTGTTAGAGCTTGCTATAAAAAACATTCGCCTATTGTGGGTACAATTATATAAAGAGAGCATTGACCAATATTGTGATGTCTAATCACATATGCACGCTAAATTGAATCTTGCCAATAAGATAAAGAATAAATATTTTTGAGTTCATGTCATGGACATCAATACACAAACCATAGATACACTTCCTCCTAGTTGTCCACGTGAAAAAATCCATAAATATGAGAAGGTATTACTGACTGGATGGACATCAAACACATTGAACATATTTTAAAGTCTTATTGTGAGAAGGTTTATATATATATATATATATATATATATATATATATATATATATATATATATATATATATATATATATATATATATATATATATATATATATATATATATATATTCGTCAACATGATTAGTTAATCGTAAACATATAGTATAATGAACTCGTTGGTTTTTTTTATTATAAGTAATGTCGAACGACAATAGTGATAACGTACCAAATGATGATGGGACACCTCTTGGATCCTGCACCCTAATGTGGAATTTTATCACCACTCGGTAAATAATATTCATCTATGCCCATGGTTAAATCTACCAGTCCATCTACGAGTTGGCAAAAAATGCCTGTTAATATAACACCTCCCCCTATCGACACCTCCCGAGCAAATGAGAAGAAGCCCATTGGGTTCTCCATTCTCGAGAATAATCCTACTCGAACTAAAATGACATCCAGATCTTTAAATACCAGTGTTTATCACTTAGGAAAATGAGTCTGGGAGTTAAGGTAACAAATAACTGGAAAGAAGATGATCAAGCCATCAAGGATGACATTTTTGAACATCTTTGTAAGAATTTTTCGTTCCTTGACCATTCAAAGCAAAAGTTTCTTTCCCGGGTTGCTAAATAAATAAGAACATATAGAAGGAACCTTCGGAAAATACATATCCCAAAGGGGGCCTCAAGCTCTGTGGCTATAAAAGACAGAGTCCCTCCGAATGTTAAAATGTCCTTCAATCAATGGAATAACTTTTTTGGAAAATGAGGCAATGGACACAAAGTTGGTCCTAAAGGAGAAAAATAAACCAAATAGAGCGAAGAAAGTTGATGTCCACAGTCTAAAGTTTAAATCATATAATGATTTGAGAAATGAATGGTGAGAAAGGACAAAGGGTACTCTAGATGCTGGAAAAAAAACTAATCAAGGTAATTTGTACCGGCATACCTGACGAGAGAAAGATAAAAAATTCCCACCACACTTGGATGAAACTTTGGTGAGTACTACCAGTTATTTATTTATATATATACATTTTAAATAAAATAATGTTAAAATCATAAGACTAAATATAATTTCATGCTACAGGAATCGATCGAAGCCATTAGCAGACAGTCCGCTTCAGGCCCTTGTGATATCATTGAAGATGATGCCCTGACTCGGAGATTTGGGAATGATAAAAGAGGGAGTAAGAGAGGTGTTAGATCATATATGTCGAAAAAAAAATTAAAATAAACTGCATCTCTCACATAGGATATCTCTTTGTTGAGGAATCGCATCTCAAGCCAATAGGCAAGTCAGTTTAAGACATATGGGGATGTACAAGAGATTAAGAGTAATGTGGGAGTGTTGGGTAGTGAAATCAGGTGACTTGTTTCCTTATTTACTCAAGGTTCTCAACCCAGATGCGTCCTCAATTTTACCCTTACCTTCCTTCTCAAGGTTTCCCATATCCCCATTCTCAAGGTTTACCCTCCAAAATGTCACCTCCTTTAACATTCACCTCCCCAGTGCGTCCTTTTACCACATTCCCCTTCAAAATGCCTCCCAGTGCCACGATCCTTGGATCATCATTATCCACTCACGGTGACTATGTCCAGAAGTACTATAAGGAACTTGGATAATATTTGGATTATTGGCACGTGAACACTTATTTCCCTGTATGTCAAAACTTTGGGTCGTAATCTCCCTTTGCAAATGGGTAAGGATCAGATATTGGTTGATAAGATATGTACCATTTGTGGAGAAGAGCCTGTGCATATTGATAGCAGAGAAGCGACCTTGCTAAAATCCTATCATAATTATATGATCACTTGGCTAGTTTATTTTTTGGTCAAGCCTGATCTATGAACAAGGTTTAATTTGAGAACAAGTTGTAATAATTTTTTTAATTTGAGTTATTTTAAATTTGTCACATTTGTGTTGAATAATATGAATAAATTATGAATTTGCATTCTTGTATGCAACATGACCTTTGTTTCAACCCATTAATATATGTGAATTAAATTTTGAAGATTATTTAATGGATTTTCCATAATATAAAGAGTGAATGAGGGAGACTAACCGAATATTTGCGAACCATGTAAATAGCATTCAGGTGTTTTTTAAATATGCAGATAGAAATATTAAAAGTGATAAGATTTCATGTCCGTGCACCCTTTGTATGAATAGAAAATATAAGTCTTCAGATGACATTGAGTTGCATTTAATAAAATGGAGAATTTTGCAAGACTATAAGATATGGATATACCATGGTGAAAAGAATATACGTTATGTTCCAGGATAAATACCATTACTCGACTACATAATGGAACCCCACCGAGTGGAAGTCATACATGATTTTCTAACACATCATCCTTTGACCGACCTAATTGATGATGCTTACGAAGTCCACACCATTAAAATTACCAACCTATGGATACATATAATGTGCATTATAACCAAGTCAATTAATAAGTTGATGTTGAATTACTAGAAGATCGGGAATACATAAGGTTGAAAGTCGACACGGTTAAGCTATTGTATAAATATTGCGATGAAGATGATTCGGCATTATATTCAATGATTGGTTTGCATAATTTGAATAGTCAATTATTTTCTTCGGGCAACAGCGTAACCATAATTCTTGAGTGGATTAAAGACATTTTCCCAAAAGATAACACGTTACCAGACAATTATCTTAGCATGAAAAAGATATTAAAATCTTTGAGTTTGGGTTTGAAGTAAAAATCTATTCATACATGAAAGTATGATTGTGTATTGTACCATAACGAGCATGCATAGAAGGATGGGTGTCCTATATACAGTGATCCAAGATATGTGGATTGTGATAATGGAAAAGATAAGACATCAAAATATCGTAAGTGCTCGTAAGTTACACATAAGGGTTTTATGTATCTTCTGCACCGGTGATGGTAAAAAAAATTCATTGTACTATGGATACCAGAGGCCATGACATAGGATGCTTGATATGAGGTGGGTGGTAATCTCAGGCATCATCTAGTTGATTCACTCATCTGTTAGCTTTCTAACACATGACACCCTGAATTTGGAAAGGAACCACGTAATGTTCATCTTGAATTATCAACCTATGGGTTTAACCCTTTTAGTAATGTTCATCACAATGTTGTTTAGTTATTGCTTCCCTGAGCTAAATATCTATGTCAAGAAATTATGAAAATAAGTTTGTGTTTTACCCCACTTTGTGCAAAAGTTGTGAACAGAAAGCACATTAAAGCTACAAAATCAACTTTAGCCGAGGCAATTTGTGTATTAGAGAAATATTTCCTTCGTCATTCTTTGATTTCATCATCCACTTTCTTATGACTTTATGCGATGAGGATTTGTTATGTAGTCCCATTAGGTATTGCTGGATGTATCCTTTTAAGTGATTGATGAAAAACTTCAAAGATTATGTTTAAAATATATGGTATATTCGTGGGTCAATTACTAAAGAATACATAAATGTGGAATCATCTCTATAAACCCACGAACATAATCTAGAACAAGTGCTAATGAGGATCAATCATCATGGATAATGGGTGATCGACGAACCTTATGAGTTTGAGGATAATTTCCTTTTAAGAACCTAAAAGTGATGAAAATCACTAATCTACAATATGAGCAAGCAACTCGTTATCGAATCTCAAGATGAAGTTGAAGATTAGAGAGAGTAAGCAGATACATAATTAACCAAATTATTTACGTTTGATTATATGTATTCGTTATATTATGATTACAACTCTATAATTTACCTTTAGGAAGTACGAGAACAAGGAAGGGAAGAAAAGATCGAACGACAACAAGTTTGCGAAATACACCTCACTGATTGTGATTTCAGATTTGATACTGAATTCAATAAAGGATGACATGGAATTTAGGTGGCTTGAAAATTTAAAGTCCCCACATCATAAGCGGGATAAGAGTAAATGGTATGAGTTTCACTAAGACCATGGTCACTCAACTGACTATAGCTTCTCCCTGAAAGACGAGATTGAAAAGTTACTCTGAAAGTACGTAAGCAAGAGTGGAGTCCGAGATGAAAGTAAAAAGAGGTTCAAAGAAATAAAGGATGACAATCCAAGAAGGGAAATTTAGGTGAATAAGAATGAGCAAGAGTCAAATAACAGCGATGAGGATGACCCTGGTCTTTTGTCCAAACTCCCTGCGATCGAAGGTAATTTGTTTATGATTTCCCTTGGTGTTAAAATAATCTGCGGTGGATTAGCAAAGGTACTAAACTAGCCGATAGGAAGGCTCACATTGTTGAATTAAAAATAACACCAAAAAGGGTCTAGGTTAACTCGATCTATATTGAACCTAAACTTGGCAAGTTTAAGAAAGTTGACATGGATAATATCGTAGTGGGATTTTCAAGACAAGACTTAGAGGGGATTTTTTTCCCACATGATGATCCTCTAGTCATCAGTACGTGGGTTCATGGCTATAATGTGGCTCATATTTTGGTTGATGGAGGAAGCTTGGCGGATGTCATGTTCTATGACTATTTCAAAGGCCTAAAGCTAAGCAAGAAAAGACCGATTCCCTATCACCATCCTTTGATTAGATTAAACGGGAAGAAATTACACTCGTTCAGAGTTTATGAGATGGATGTATGCATGGTAACCTGGCCGATATGCCTGACTAAGAAAATTAGTTTATTCATAGTGGACGGACATCTTTTTTCAACTTACAACATAATCTTAACGAGAGTGGTACTTAAATAATTTCAAGTTGCGCCTTCCACCATGAACCAGATGATGAAATTCCCGACTCCTTATGGAGTATGGGATGTGTAATGTGATTAAGTGGAGGCACAAGAGTGTTACTTCACCTCGCCCGAAGAGAGAGATGCTTATAAAAGGAAGATAACTTCCTACAACATTAATACCCTTGACCCAAGGGATGAAAGAAAACTCAAGAAGGGAGAGCCCATCGAGTAGGTAGAATCCATCATTCTTAGTGAGGATGAACCCAAAAAATTGTCCAAATTAGCTCGTCCCTCATAGCAGAAATAAAGAAAGAGCTGATCAAGTTGTTGAGAGAACGACATAGCATATATGCTTGAATTGATGATTACTTGTAGGGGATTGATCCTGAAATCATTTGTCATCGCCTTAACATAGATAAAAAGGCCAATCTAGTAAAGTAAAGATGATGCACCTTCACTAGGGATAAATATGATGTCATTCAAGATGAAGTTAGGAAGCTAAAGACTGTAAACTTCATTAGAGAAGTTCAATACCAGATAATGGATTTCCAATGTCGTTATTGTTCCTAAACAAAATAGGAAGTGGATATTGTTTATTGACTTCACGAGATTCAACAAGGTCTGCTCATAAGATAGCTTCCATTGCCCCATAATGATTATATGGTAGATGCAATAACGAGTCGTGAGCTCAAGAGCTTTATGGATGCTTACTTCGGGCATAATAAAATTTTGATGCATAGTGATGATGTAGAAAAGACTTCCTTCATTATAGATAAAGTAAATTACTACTATAAGGTGATGCCCTTCAGCTTGAAAAATGCAGGGGCAACCTATAAGAGGTTGGTCAATAAAATGTTTGAAAATCAAATTGGAAAGACAATGGAGGTGTATGTGGACGACATGTTAATAAAAAGTCTGAAGGTTGAGATCCACGTGGCCAATCTGGAAAAGACTTTTGACACAATGGATAGATATAGAATGAAGTTAAACCCTGCAAAGTGTGTGTTCGGTGTCGGAGATGGGAAATCATTGGATTTCATCGTCAATCAAATGGGGATCGAAGAAAATCCCCCTAAAATTAAAGCGTTGATTGATATGAAAATGCTGAAGATGATATAATACATCCAAAGGTTAATAGGTCGAGTAACTACCCTGAACATGTATGTTTACAAAGAAACAAACAAATGCTCACCATTCTTCAAGATCCTAAAGAAAGGTTTTTCTTGGGATGAGGAATGCAAAATGTCATTTCAAGAGTTAAAGGCTTATCTCGGCTCTCCAATGATCCTCTCCTTTCATATTCAAGGTGAAAAATTATATTTATATCTTGTCATCTTAGAGTCTTCCATTAGTGCAACCATTGTTCGAGATGATGATGGGGCTCAGAAACTTGTCTATTTCAACAGTAAAGCTCTTCAGGGGAGATAGTCGAACTACCCAAAGATGTAAAAGCTTGCATATGCCCTAATCCATGCTTTAAGAAAGATTAAGCCCTACTTCCAAGCTCACATAATGGTAGTGATGATCGATACTCGATTCCGACAAATCATTCATAAACTTAAAAAATCGGGTAGGTTAATGGCCTAGTCAGTGGAGTTAGGTGAGTTTGATATCGTCTATCATATGATATGTGCAATAAAAGTCTAGGCATTGGAAGACTTCATAGCCTAGTTTAAGTGGAATACTAAGAATGATTTAGAGACCGCAGAAGTGACAGAGGCACCACCGGTTGTTCAGAAATATGCTATGGCTAAGGAAATGCAAGTCGAAAAAAAATAATGTGTGACAAAAAAACACTTACTAATTAAGAAAGTAATGTAGGATGAGGTCCCTTTCATAAAAGGGGTGTAATGCCCTAACCCGAATTTATGGGTTACCCGTAGTCAACCCAGTCCGACCCGAGCATTAGGTGTGAAGTGCAATGAAACAACCTATATAATGTTGATAAATCAATTTTATTTTAATTAATATTTCACTTATTAGCATGCAATTCCAATTTTAAATTAAACTACATGAGGGACCCATGGGAAGCATCCTCGAAGTCCAAGAATACAGAGTTACTAATGTAAAATGAAATAGAGTACTTACCTGTGCAATGGTCTCAAAATACGATCCCATACCTAACCTATCGTAATAAAAACAAGGGTGTGAGCTGATGATCAAGGGGAAATATACAAATACAGTATTGAAACGGATGATAAAATGAAGACTCTAACACGTTACACCTACGTGCACGTGCAACTGCCTTATATTATATATATATATATATATATATATATATATATATATATATATATATATATATATATATATGTGTGTGTGTGTGTGTGTGTGTGTGTGTGTGAAACTCTTTTTTTCAAAAAAAGTTATTTATCCCGATTAATTAACCTTAATCTTGTAAAGAACTTCCTCTTTCTTAACTTGCCATTTATCCCTTTACTTAACACATGTGGTTAAATACGTGAAACAACTACACTTTATTTAACCAAAAAACGTTTCCTTACCGAAATCACCCATTTTACTTATATCAATCCATGTTAATATTTTCATTGAAAAGCACCCCATTCAACACATGTGAACAACCTGTTAGAAAATACTTATTTATCTTTTCAAAACCTTTCATAATACATCCTTGTGTTAATTATGGGTTACATATTCTTTGGTTTCTTAACTCACCCATTTAACCAATATACTTTACATTTTCCTTTATTTAGTGGACATTAATCAATTTACACTATCTTGTCCATTTTAACCTTTACTGAAACATTTAATAATTCATTCAAGTTAGATTCTCTTAACACATTTTCACAACAGAACCCATTTCATGACATGTTCCTTATTCATTTTTTTTCTCAGAATCTTCCACTAAATCACGTACTTTAATGGGCTCCACATTGCCGACAACGCCACCATATGCTCTGGCTAGTGATATTAGGTTTTTCACCCCAGGGATCCAGGGCCCTCCTTGATTATCCCAGTGTCATCCGAGCTCCTTCTTAATGTGTTTTAACATTTTACAAATGTCCACATTATTTCACTTTTCCCTTTTTACCCGGCCGAAGCCGAAATCTGGGGTTTCACCCTAACTTGTGTTACACTTTAAAAATCATCATTTCATGTCCTTTATAATCTAGCATTGATTTTATTCCAAAATCATATTCATTTAGGGCCATTTGTGCAATATCTTTTTCCAACATTTTTATTCCATAAAGATGTTATAATTTACGTAAAATTACCATTTTATCCTTTGTTTCCAAACATCTCTTTCCTCCATTTTTACAAGTGTTATTTTCCAAGTAGCATTAAGTTATGCACACTAATTTCTTAAGTGTTTTTAACACATTAACACCTTTTTAACATTTGGAGTCATATTCTTCTTAAGTTGGAAACATCATTATTCCATTACTTTCTTTATCCAAGAAATCCAATTACACTTAAAAACTACTTTAGTAAAAAAAATACCATTTCTTTTTATTAAAACATGTTTCATGTTTTAACCTCCTTTCACACACTTTAAATAATATAATTTATATTTTTCCTTATTTCATGTTTAAACCCCAACAAAACTTCTTTAAAATTGTTTACATGTTCAACATTAAGATACTATAGGTTTATATGCATGAGAAGATGTATTTTAATTCCAAAAATATTATAAAATGGGTTAAACATGCATTTCATTCTCGAAATTCATAATACTTTCAAAATTCACTTCCAAGACATAAAGGACATTTTTATTTCTTCTAAACTCTACATTTGTCCAAATTTCATAAAATCTTCATTTTGTAAGAAACTTTGGAACATTATTTCACCGAATATTTTAGCAAGATCAATATCATTTTCAAAACATTTTATTTCATAAAATGTTTATCATCAAATCTCTAGGATTAGATCATTTTCATAAAAATTCCAATTCTTATTTCAAGAAAACTTTGAAATATTTACTCATCACTAATTTTCAACAAGATAACATTTTTTTCAACATTTTTATTTCATAAAACTGTTTAATACCAAATCTACTAGAAACCATTCAATTTATTCATATGTAGTATACTCTTAAATTCTAACAACAAGACTACTAATACACAAAAAAGACTAAGAGTAGATTTTCCCACCTCAAATGAAGATCCAACAATGGAAGGCATAAAATGTCTAAGAAGATGTCAATTTCACACCTCCTAAGGTTGCCTAGATCCTCCAAGCTTGTCTCCATGAAAGCTCCATCAAAACCCACTTCAAGCTTAATAAATCATCTATATTCATCTTCTCCAAACCCCCCCCCCCCCCAATAACACCTCCATAATTTGTAGTTATGCCTAGAAATGGTGAAAATTAGTATCTAGAGCTTGGTTATGGTGGAAGATTAGTTAAATATGGTTGCAGAAGGTGGATATATGGTGGTTGAGTGGTGGTTCATGGTAGAGAGGTGGAGAAATACATAGAAATAGTGGAAGACCCACCTCTCTCTCTCTCTCCAACTCAAATAAACCTAAATGAACCCAAACAAACCTTCTAAAACACTCCCAATAATCCAAGTGCTAAAATCATTCCATACAAGCATAAATCATTCACAATCAACTATAAGAATGAGTTATGAGGAAAACCCCCCACCAAGGGGTGAAAAACCTTGATGCACTCTAATTGTCATTTCTACTTGAAAAGAAATTTTACAAAAGTCAAGAAGGTACCTCTCACACAATCCCTATTGTGTAGTCATGTATGAACCTTTAAAATTTTCCCCATAGTTAATAATAATCCGCAACGAGCTCCACTCTACAAATGAAGAAGTCCATTATTTTCCTTGTTATCATGCCACACTCTAAATTCTCCAATAATTCGAAGTGCCTCCTCTTTTAGATCTAGGAGTGATAAATCATAGTAATTCAGAGAAAAGTATATTGAATTAACCAAGGCTTGTCCATAAATCTGAACAAAAATACTCTCAATTATCTCTCAAAGACATCGATGAAGTATAGTCAAAGTTTTATCAATTTTGGAGGGAACAAGTGAAATTAGAAAGAGAAGCAAAGGTGAAATGCTCTTAACCTCGAAAATATTCTTAGAAACGTGTTTGAGTTTTAAGGTTTTCAGATATCTAAAAATGAGCGGGAAATGGGCATATTTATAAGAAAATTTCAAAATTTTATGCCATCGTGCGCATGATTAGATCTCGATGTGCAAACAATTCCATCTGGTAAGTAATCATGGAATTGGTAGTGCGAATGCCCAGATTTTCAGTCGTTCAAAGGCCCCCATGCGAAAGCCCACCAAATTTTGTTTCCTCCAAAGTCATTTTAATAGGATGTACCTTGATACCAATAAAATAAAAAACAAAGACCAACTCCTAAAATCATTTTCTAACAAGTTTAAAATATCTCCAAGATAGTTAAAGACATTTAACCACTTGTTCCACCAACTTTTATAATCCTCACATATTTTTTAAAATGTTTTGTGTATGTGTATGTGTTTAGCCATAAGCAATTCACAATATACAAAAGGATATAGTCTTCACTTCAATGTTAATGCATGGCAACGAAAGTCTTGAATGAAGGACAACGCATGGTCTTCAATCTTCAATCGTCAAGGCTCATTTAACTGACTCTAGACCGTGCCTCACTCATAATGAATCAAGTCTATGTGATTTGCTAGACTCAATGCTTTGATGAAAGAGATAGCCAATTTATATATAATACAAATATTTACATATTTATTCTCCCCCTTTTGGCTATTCCATGGAAAAACCGCCAAAACCTAAAATGATTTTACCCCTACAAGACATACAATCCACTAGCCATATAAATAATGTGGTATAAGGTAATATAAAAATTCCATAAGACCAAACAACAATGCAAAAGTCATGTCTGAACACAGTCTGGAATTTTAATCATCGATCCTAAGCTTAAAATCACATGAAACAATAAATGACATCATGTATGAAATAACATGCACAAAGAGAAACTCCCCCTGCTTGAGAATTTTCTAAAAATCAATGTGATACAGATGATATATAAAGTATGTAAGAATGTGAAGTATTAAATCATCTAATATCAATGAGTGACATAAATAGTATATATCCTCTTAAATAACATCTCCCCTAACATTGATATTTCTCCTCATTTATGTTAAATCCCCCTTTTTGGCACATGGGACATGGGATCTTCCCTCCTTAATCAGGGGAAAATTATTTTCATCTCCCCTTTTTTGTCATGGAATAAAGAGAAAGAGAAGAAATTATGATGATAGATATAACATGGTAAGCAAAATCACGATGACAAATATAATTAGTGAAGCAGGAGGTAGTAAATCTTGTAAAACACCATTGATATAACAATGGAATACACAATGAGCATATACACATGTATCATCATATGAATCTCAAAGTAGGAACTAGTAGATGACAAATATCAATCAATAAGCATAGAAGTAGTATGTGTGATATACAAACAATATAACTAGAATGAGATCATATACGAAGCATGGATATAGAGAATGGATATGTCAATATATGAACAAGATTATGATACAAAGAGAATATAAAAATAGCAATTGAGGATGGAAATCCACAAAGATAACATAGTGTCCCATAATAACCAACATAACATAAAGACATACAAAGAGTAAAGGTGCATCACTCATCCACACAATCATTAAATATCCAAGCATTAAGTGCCAAAGAATAAGGTACACATATAAAATCACCTTAGTACCAAATGGAAAGGTATAACAAGGGATAAACAATTGATATAAATATACACAGAAAATCTCTAATCCTCATCAAACACATGTGAAAAATGATGGCAAGCATAAAATTACACAATATCAACATACTATCAACAAGAAGTATGTAACATGAAAATCCACAAGTGTAGAATGGACAAAAATATAGACAATATGATCACATCTCAACCAAAAAGATACAAATCCCCTAAAGATATGCATGAAAGAAGAAACTAATCGAAATCATTATAAAGCATGTCATATGTATCATGTGAAACATGATGAGAGTATGAGTGTAAGTACCACAATAAGATATCAAAAGATCTTATGAGAACATATGAGCATGTGAATATGAAAATAAAACATGGAATCATGTCTTAGAGACACGTTGGAAAGAACATGTGAACAATCATGTGAAACAATGACAACAATAAAACATTTCCACAAACACCAATAAAGAATATGTGATATAACAAATAGATAAATCAAATTATCTCACAAGAGATAATCAACAAGATATAATGCCAAACATTAGTTAAGACAAACACACCACAAAGTCACAAGAGACAAAATAACTATAAGAAATAAGTTGTATCAAAGATAAAACTTGCAAGATACTAACATGATAAGCATAATGTCAACTCAAAAACACAACCAAAACTAACATAGACTTAATCCAAACAATCATTAAGGTCTCGTCACTCACTCGAACTGCCTAAGGAAAATAATCTCAAAAAAAGGTTGCCGATAACAATCCTATAGAACCCACAAAGCTATAAGAAACAATCAAACACCAACCATAAGGTCAAAAAGCTCTAAAAAGAAGATGTAATCAAGGTACAAGATCTAAGGTAGAAGGGTACATGATGCAGGTTGGAATGCAAATCGAAATAACTGTAAAAATACACCAGAACTACAATTGCAACTTAATCATTTTCTAGGTTGCCCCATCGAACTACTCGTGGTGTAAATGTTCTACACTAGTCTTAATATCAGGATTATATGCTCTGTCGGCCTTAAATCATAATATAACTATCAACTCTTAGTTATAATCACATATACGTACAATAACTAAGGTACCAAATCCATTTCCTAGTGACCAAACTTCTCCCAACTTCCAATGATCATTAAGTTTCATGTGTGGTATTTCTCGCAAAGTGAAATCCAAATAAGAAACCCCCCGATACACTACTCTCTAATATTTTCGATCATCGAGAGTCATTAGGTCCTCAGCCCATAACATGTTCCCTCGAATTCCCATCTGCTAACTAAAAAAGTCTAGTAGTCCACTCTCATGTCACTAAAGACTACATACAACATGGCTCTCCCACTATTTCAAATTCTTAGCACTATATAAATAACGAGTTATATCTCTCCGCTCGAGAAAGAACACGAGGTACCCTGAATCACATCAGTAAATGTCCTTACTCATCGGGATGAAATATAATAAGACAACATACTCACCAAAGTCTATAATACTATAAAATAATATATATTTAGGCGCAACCCTCTTTCAGGTGATGTCTCGCAAAAACAACATATCTCACCCTGGAATAATGAGCACGATAGTCTTATCACATAATTTACTACCGCTCAAACCCTCAGTATTAAATCACTACTAATTATTATAATAAATTATAATTTCATAACTCTCAAAAGTAGTAAAACTAATTGCATACTACAAGTACCCTCCAAGTTAGGCCTATAAACGGATCGGGTTCGGACCTGATCAGGCAAATCCAAATCCGAATCCGTTTAAGTTAAACGGACTTGGATCCGATCCGATTATCCGACGAATTATCTGTTAGGGTTTCGAATCCGATTTATTAAGAATTCGATAATCCGATCCGATCCGATTATTTATTTATTTATTTTAATTATGATTATCATTAAAAAAAATGTAATTTTAAGTTAAAATTACATTTTTTAACCACTTAATTTGCAATATTTTTATTTCATCTCTTATTTCATAATGATAGTTTCAAATCCAAATAATGTTATTTTCAAATCCGATTTTTATTTTCATCTCTTATTTCATAAATTTAATTTGCACCAAGATAGAAGTCCATCGTTCAAAATCAAACTAACACCAAGCTAAAAGTCCACCATTCAAATATTAAACACACCATCCATCACAAATAAATCCAAGATCAAATCCAACAACATTCAAAATCCAAAAATTACAAACATGACTTGGATAAAAGTTCAAAATCAAAACACAAAACCACATCTTCACTTCAACTTTCTCCTTCAAAGCCACCCTGAAAAACAAAAAAAAATAATGGACATTTATCCTTCAAACATAAATACAAATATTGTAAGATAACGTATGTTAAAAAATAAAAGAAAATGATGAACTTACTTAGTGATTATCTTCTTCTGTGCTATCGCTGAAACAAACCTTATGATTCTTGAACAACTGAAACAAATATTATAAAGATTTAGATATTTGAAGAAAAGAAAAAACATAAAAATAATGACAAATTAAATAACTACTTACTTGACATTTTTTGTGATTCTATCCAATCCACACAACGGCAATAGCCAACACTAAACAAGTTATATGGGACCTAAGGTGAGTAGTACCTTTACTACTTTCCCCAACAAATATTTTTTGGCAACAACCACATTTGGCCTTGTCTTCACCTTTATTATATTTAAATTTAACAAAAACTGTCCATACCGATGATGTATGGCACCTAGTCCTCTTTGATGGTCCTTGCTCATCGTCGTGTTGTTGGCTATCAACTTCGATAAAATAATTTCCACCCACACTACTCGAATTTTTACAAGGATCCAATGAAGACATACCTACCAAAAAAAATAGTAAATAACATTAATTTGGGACTAAAAAAATATTGGTTCAATACATAAACAGCCAAGTAGTACATAAATATAAATTGGAAAAAAAATCAGACTGGAAAAGGGCATTGAGTATGCTGATGTATATATTATAAAAATTCAGACTGAAAAAAAAAATTTAGACTGAAAATATAATATAAACCCAATGTATATATTATAATAAATCAGCATATACCAAATATATTTAACTGCATGTGTAGTTATAAGCAATGAATATAAGAAATCAGTACGTTGATGTGAAACGATATTACAAAAAAAAACATTGCAGGACAGATCGTACAAAAGAAGAAAAAAAAAACAGCACTACAATGAATACCTAAGTTATTGTATAGACAGAAGACGAAATCAGCACTACAAGTCTACAACGCATACCTAAGTTATTGTACAGAAGAAGAAGAAGAAGAAAAAAATCATACGTGCGGCGGCGAGTCGACGATGGATAGATATGATCAAATGAGGGAGGAAGTGTTGTGAGATGATGGGGACGGACACGGACGTATGAAATGAGGGAGGAGAGGAGGATGTGTGAGATAGAGGGAGGGGGGTGCGCCACTCAGCTGTGGGAGGGGAGTGGGACTTTGAGATTAGGTTTAGGTAATGTGTAGTGTGTGCGTGTGTGTTATGTGGCTGTGTTGTGTTTGTGTTAGCTTACCAGTGTGCGTGTGTTATGTGTGCATTTTTTTTTGTTATATAATATTATAAATGTTTAATATAATATATATTCAAAATATTAGAAAATATAATATATATTAATTAAAAATATTATATATAATATATATATATATATATATTATAAATATCAATCGAATCGGATTATTAACGGATTGGATTATATGAATCCAAATCCGCTCCATTTAATAAACGGGTAATCGGGTTTCTGGCTTGATCCAAATCCGTATAAATGGATCGGATTCAGATTCAGATTCGAATAAAATCCGATCCATTGACAGGCCTACTCCTAGTGTACACACCCGCTCCCCCGAGAGAAACACCAAAGAGCCTCGCTACCCAACGATAAATATATACCTGATAAGGTTGGCACTGATAATGCGCTCACTAAATCCGACTCACTCACGAATTTAAGTGTTAAATAATCATATATTGTAACGCACTCATGTCACTCGAACTTATCCCATACTTACAAGGTTGAAATAAAAATATTACCTCCATTTTCCATCTGCCTCTCTTGATTGTCACGTCCCTGAACATAACTCTCTCGCCGAAAATGACCCCTGATCTGCTGCAATGGTTGTATATCTAGGTTCTCATCTTGTAGTTGGACCTTGCTTCGCTTTGGGGTAATCCCTTATTTTATGGTATATACACCCACAAGCGAAACATCGTCCCAAAAATTTCCCTGCCTTTGATCACGACCCTATTGGCCAACCCCTTTGTTCCCTTAGCCCTATTGTCCCAGAAGAATGGGATGTTTCTACTACCGATGACCCTCCTAATCCTTCCTAAACCCGCCATTCTAGGGTTGGTAACCTCTGGCCTAAATCTCTTTGCCCAATTTCCCTGCCGAAAACTCGCTCCTCCTGATGTTGTGCTCCATTGGCACCATTCCTATATACTTTTCGAGTCTGATTGGTCCCACCTTCTCACTATGGACGTGTTTAATATAGGTTACCCTACTCTCCACACATAAGAAACCTTTTTGTGCTATCCCCTTATCTTTGGCCCCACTGGCTATGTCGGGGTGTCCCTTTCTCGGACTTAGTAGTCTTTTCTCCGATTACTACCCTCGTTGTCCCTTTTTTGCTCCACTGGCCCTATGGAACTCATTGTTGGCCTTGATGTCCCTGAATCAATCAACCTCCACTTGGTAGGACTCCCATTAATCTCAATCATTTAAATGGATCTCCTCCCAGGTATCCCTCTTATGGTGCTTCACTAACACTGTTTACTCTAGTCTTTGCATGTCGGTTAGATTCTCTAACCCTCTTATCTCCCTTCTCATGGAAGCATTAATATAAACTTGTTGATGTACGAGCATAACTATGTCGTCACTAGTCATCATAGATAAATTTCCCATATATGCTCGTATAATCTCCTCATGAGTTCATTGTCAACTTAAAAACCATTTTATATTCTATATATCCCATTCATCGAGTATTAAGTTTGCTAAAAAAGTCAACGGCTCTCTCATGATTGGTCTTTATCTTGCCCACTTATGATAAATTCTGAAACTCCATTCAAATCTCTCTCAGAACAACCTATGGAAGATCTTATGATCAAATCACGCCCAAATTCCTTGTTTAATTATATATATACTTCTTCATATGTGGTGATTGACTCTCATCACTTTATGATTCTCCTACAAGCTAAATATTTTTCTCGAAATTTACTCCTGGGTATCGTTTCTCTCCACCCAACATAATTTTTGTTGGGTGATCTCCTTCCATTAGACTATTCCACTTCATCTCTTCCCTGAGTCCTTATAGATGGATCTTCAAAAGATTCCTTATGACTTCCCCACCCCATGTTGACTACGCTGGGTGAGTACCATTATCTATGACAACGCTTGGGGAAACTACTGTTCTCGATTGATTATCCTATTATTATCTTCCTAAACAATAATCATGGTGACTTCTATCACGATCACCATTTCTAGAATACTTTATGTCTTCTGTTGAGCCTCTCCTCCTGTAGTCCTTCTAACAACCCTCGTTGATCGTCCTACACTGTTTAGTGTACGAAGCCCCACCAAACTCATATATGAATCACATCAACTATACTTAATATCAAGAGAACGTAAGTCACATACACAGAGGAATACAATAATCCGATAATAAGGCTCTATACTAAAGGACTCTACGTTGAAATGTAAAAAGCCGCATATATCCTAAGGACCATGGAACCTGGCTCTGATTTAATCTCTGACACCCGACCTATTTAAATACTGGGTGATCAGTCCTTCATAAAAATAAAATAGGAATCTCATCTGGTTCATTTTAAGCATCACTGTCAAAAACTTTTTTTCAAGTTACTAACCACCTATGTTTTTAAATAAATCGGTGCTAAATTTTATCTTTCATTAAATAATAACATGTGGAAAATAAATACAATCACCAAACCATCCATGCAGTATTAATATAAATCCATCAAAAGATAAATACTAAATAGATAATACTGAATAAACCATCGGTTTCTAATACAAAACTCCAACTAAAAATCTACTAAGAGAGACTGAGTCCACAAATGGAAAGTCTGATAAACTGAATAAAAGAAAATAGTTGATGGCACGACCTGCCCAAATGGAATAACTGAACCTGAATTATACTTTAGGAATGAAGCAACTGAAGCGTCTAATCGAAATCTTGCAAGCATCCACAAGTGTTATAGCTACTCATCCTTGGAAAAAATATTAATCTCCGTGTCCCTGTGGCTGGACACCTAAAAAGTTTTGAAAATATTTTACAAGACGGGTCAGAAGAAAACCTTTTGAAAATATTTAGCAAGTGTTTATCACAACTCAAAATCAGTTATTGATTACACATGTTAGTTCAACGTGCACTCGCGCAAGTTCCTCACTTCTCAACTAGTGTGAATGCCTAACGTCTCCTACCTAGCTATGTTACCCAACCCAACTAGGTCTCATCAATAACTAACTATTCGCTAAAGAGTTTGGCTCTCCCGTAGCTCCCATATCGTATGTTATCGTGACATTATTAAATAACATGTCTCATATGTTATTATGAACCATAATTTACATCTCACTTATGTTATTGTTAATCCATTTTATTAAGTTACTTAAATTAATTTGTCTATTAGATATACTCTATCCAAGTTTATTACCATCACACACTAGGTAGAATATCTCTTAATTATATCACATTTCGATATACATTATCTACAGGTACTACTTTCACACACAAGTAGGATAATACATATGTATGTATAGCTATGTCACACAATCTATATACATAACTCCAGCATCCCCGGGATAAGGACCACGGTGCAAGTCTGCATACTCTGCTATCAAGTTCATGTATCTCTCGTACTCAAATAAGGACTATTGGTTCGATATATCTCCTCGAACCCAAAATAAATCAACACACACAATGGAAGCGAACATGGTTCTAGGCCTTTGGGCTACGCACATACTTAACATACCCAAACGACACACATCCACACTAATACACACACATAGTGAGCCGCCTTAAGCTCCATGTTATGGGGCACAAATCCTAACTTTATTAGAATTGTCCAAGTGGGATCGCCCTTTGCGCAAAAACCTCCAGATAGCAGGCAGCGTAGGTATATTCACACACATAAGAAAGCACATAATAGGCATACACACAACCTATAAATATAATCCATATAGGTATCCATAACCTATAAATAACATCCATGAGGTATACACGCAACCTATAAATATAATCTATATGGGTATATACACAACCTATAAATATCATCCATGTAGGTATACACTCCACCTATAATATAATCTTCATAGAGATTCACTCAACCTATAATATAATCCATATAGGTGTACACTCAACCCATAATTATGATTCATACGTAGTATATATACCTCAAATATTTGTCGTACTTATCAATTTATGATTATAACTCTCTATCATAAACTCCCGAGTATTAGTCTCAATTCAAAGGTCCGTAATTACTCCCTTACGTTAATTCAATAGTTAATTCACTCATACTCTATTGATATATATAATACATCCATTTGAAATCCCCATAACTCATCCTCGAGATCTCTAATTAATTACCTTTTGATTTAATCCCGATTAATCATCGCCTTAATTCTCTTATTAAGACTAAGTCACAGGCCTATCATAGTTTTACGGTCATCCAATATACCCCTCATTATATTATAAGGATGTCCCAAAAGTTTCCCCATTTATAAATCTCATTTTAAGTCTTAATAAGGGAAATAACACAAATATGGGCAAACCAAATTGATTCACCCTTGGGCCGAATCGATTCCCCTTGCCGAATGGATTCACCCTTGGTCTGAGTCAATTCGCCTTGCCGAATCGATTAGCCCTTGGGCCGAATCAATTCAAAAAGTAAGAGTTCATGTTTTTCATTTAGTTATTGCGTTTTTCACCATTTTTATTTGACACAACCTTCATGTTTCTTCACCAAACTTACAAGTAACATTTTCCATCAACATATACATGTACTAGGATGATGTTTAACGTGAATTTGACAACAAAACATTATGTTTTCTATTCAAGACTATATTAAATCATCTATTCATTAAAACCCTTAATTATCATGTTCTTCATTCATACTCAACATAAAACCCAGATTTTCCCATCCAAATCCTCACATATCATCTAGTTTCGTATCCTCTACATACATGGATCAATCTATATGTAATCCTACCCATGATCATGTGTTTAATTCATTAATTTTCCAAGAGCTTCATTTAAAATCATGAAATATAAAACCCTACACTACATGGGTATTATAACTTCAAAGGAAATTGCAATAAACACTTGCCTCTGTATGATTGATGATCTGAATTCATGATTAAGATGACGGATTGCTTGTTTTCTCCTATAATCCTCAGTCAAAAGCTGATGGGGTGCAAGAACAATGAAGAACACTTTAAGGATCCTCTTCAAATCTTTAAGAATGCTCTCTCTTCCTTATCTAATGGCCTCCCTTGGCTTTCTAATCTCTTAACCCTGGCCTCTCCCATCCACCAGTTGATATAACCTTTGGAAATTCATAGCTCTATTAACACTAGGCTACCAAATGATTAAAATTCCCTTATACGATACAGGTTTAGTCTAAAATTACCCTGGGACCCAAATAATACCCCTGATACACTTATCTGACTATTTCGACCCTTCTGGACACACTGGCACACTTAAAATGGCCATATGAATGGCCCGTAAATAAATCATATTTTATTTCATATGTTTAAGTCTGAACATGACTCATAGGCGCGTTTCGACTAAATTACCGTAATTATCGTATTTATCACTCACGAAAATCATAATACTTTCTCATCAATTTATTACTTGTTCACTAAGTAATACTCAATATAATTCATACAAATAAATACCAATTATTATCACGTTAATTAATATTTAGTTTAATCTCAATTAATTTTTCCTTTTAATTCAATTAATCCCCGTATAAAAATCTTTAAAATTTACCTGATGTTACATGATAGTTTCAAGACATTTAGTACCTTTAAGTAAATATTAATAAAATTCTTTTAAAATGACATCTAAAAGAATTATTTTTAATAAATGCTTAGCCCTAACTTGTATTTCATAGTGGTTCAAGGTCTTGGGTTATGGATACCTTTTCAACATATTTGCCTTTTGCCATTGATTGAATTTTCAGATGCCTAAATAACACCTACCCCAAAATATTTATATTTACTAAATGGGTGTAAACACTCCTAGCCGTAACCCTTATCAATGCTTTTGAAAATGGTCCTTTTTAACTCCTTCATAGTAAGAAACACACAAAATCTCACATATGGACCAACAAAATACCAATAATATATCAAGGATTTTATTATGATCAAATTAAGGGCTATAAGTAAGATCAACATGATAAACATCATATGCAATAAGTGATATGCATGTGCAAGCAGTGTGAAATCAAATACCATAGATCTCAACAAGTTTAGCAATCATGATTTATCAAATGAATTTAATCTAACAATTGAATCAATAAAGTATTATATAGTTTAGAATTCACTTTTTAATCATCATTAATGTTAAATCAATCATCAAATTGCCATGAATCAAAGGCTCGACCACATATATCACAAAAAGAATAAACATAAAATCTTTTTGGATTTTTCAATAAGAATGATGCATGAATATTTAGAAAATCATGTTTATATAAGAAAAACAATGCATAAAGATGAAATGCATGAAGAATGCATGTATACATGAAAATCTCACCAAACAATGAAAAGAGATACCAATGAAAATCTCCACCCACATTTGACTTGTTCCACAACAAATCCAGAATGAACTCGGAATGGTAATCTAAAAGAACCTAGTTATACTAAGCACACTACCTACCTAGGTAGTGATGGGTGTTCCATCCCCCGAGTCATTAGCATGAATAGAAAAATTACCCTTAAAAAATTTCACTAGAGAACATCAATGTCAATCCTTTTCCTAGGTGTATTTCTTAATAAACCACTACTTACCCTTGGTATCCATATCGCATCCCTCCTAGGATTCTTATGCCTAGTCTTTGTACTTTGTATTTAGTGTTCAAGTATAAGTCTAGGAAAATCTCATCTAGACTTACCTTTATTTCTTGCACAAAGGAATTCATCATTCTTATCAACTAACCTACTTGACTTCTAAGTTCATCATTAGCCCTCCTACGAAAAAAGACTATCTTACTGTCAATTAACCTCTTGTTTTCCCATCTTAAGGATTTACAAACATGATTTAAATGGCCTTTTACACTACAAAAATTACAATATGCAGCCTTCTTTCTCATTTCTTGAGGTCTCAAATCCCAGTTTTTAAGTTTCTTTCGCCTGAAACAAAAGTAGTAAGTATGGTTTAAATTACCACAAAATAAGAATCTCATACCAACTTTGTGATATTTCCTCACAACTCTCCTACGACACAAATGTGAAGGAATATATACTAAAGTTCTCAGATTATTAACATGATGTCTAACAAACTTCTTCAAATCAGAGACATCTTCGGGAGTAAACTCATCTTCCCATTCGAAACACAATGAACAAGAATTACATTTTCTTTTTAACTTTCTTAATTTCAAACACAATGATTCTAAATGTCCTTTCTTGTGAGAAAATGTGCAAGGGAATGATTTCGAATGATCCATTCAAACATTCTGATCAATTTCCTTTTTCTATTTCAAATCCACACTCTTTTTTACTTTTTGTTTATTTTCATTTTTCTTCAAAATCAGTGAATCGATTTCCTTTGAATCGCGTGATGGAAAAACATTAAATGTGACAACTTGAGAAGAAAATGACTTGTTTTTAAAAAATCTAAATGAGTCAAATTCATTTTTCATAGCTCGAAACTCTTCTCAAGATGTTTTTTATAATCTTCACAAACAAGAATTTCTTTATTCACTTTTTTAAGTTCAAGAGTCAAAACATTTTTCTCGTCTTCCAAAGCATTGAGTTTTTCGAAATCCATATTTGTTGAACTTGTCAATCTTTTCAAATCAGAATTTTTTAACCTCAAAGATTGATTTTCTATTTAAAATTCACAAGTCAATTCCAATAACTCACCCTTCTCTTTTCAATCAGTTTTTACTTTTGACATGTAAGTTGACTTGTCATTTCAAACTGCTTAAAAGCTCATTTTTCTTGTTCATGGAGTTTGACTTGATTAGCTAATTTAACATTCATTTTTTCATTTTGAGAGGTTGAGAATTTAACACATCAAAATTTTGACTTAATGATTTTCCATTTCTAAAGTCATTACACTCACCAAAGTCAACCATAATAGACTTTGATTTTGCTAGAGAATGAGAAAATTTATTCTCCTTCTTTTCCATTTTGGATAAAATGTTATATCATTTCCTTATGATTCAAGAGCATCGGATCCAAAGGTATGTCACAATCAATACTAGCCAAATTAGGATAAACAATTTCCATCATGATCACAAAAACTAGATATACTCACCAGAAAATTAGAACTAAACAAAGAGCACGATAAACACACAAAAATAAAAGGATAAACTCAAGCACGTTAATGCTTTAACAATGAGAATCGTGATCTGAAACGATTGAAAGAGCGTGTTATGTTCACTAAGTAAACATCAACAACAAACCTAAAGGCGGTGAATAGGTTTGAAGAAAACTTATGATCAATTTTTATTTCAAACACTGTTGCTTGCGCATTTAAGTTACTCAACACACTACTCGCATTATATGGATAATGTGGGATGAGTTTGGCTGTTGTGATCAAGTTATTTTGGGTTTGAGGGTGTGACACCCCGCCTAATTAAATACCGGGCGATCACTCATTTATTAAATTAAAATCAGGGTGAACAGTTGGTTCATTCTTAGCATCACTGTCATAAAAATGACTTTTCCAAATTAAACACCCTAATTAATTAAGCTAAGTGTCAAAATCATTTTTAAACATTACTTTCCAAATTTTATTTTGAAAACAAAGATTTAATTATTTACAACAATTCAATATTTAAAGAATCAAACCACAATAATCCTGGAACATATAATCCAAATAATTTAAACATTCAACAACTAAATCCCAACATTAAAACTTAAGGTAAAACATCCAGGCAGTAATAAATCCCAAAGTAACAATACTAGAAATAACTGAATCATAAAGTCCAAATAAACAACTGAATAATGGAAAGGGCGACACATGCCCCACTAAAAGAATATGCTAGGAGTGGAGTCAAATAGATGAAGTCGTCTAAGCAAGAGGCCTGCAACTACCACCTAAGCTGCAGCACGTTCCTTCCAAAGGATCCTATGCAAGAGGCCCCTGTGGCTGGGCACCTGTAATATATACATATATATAAAAGAGAGAGAGAAATAGAAACGGGTCAGAGCCCGATAGTGTAGATGATTTAAAATTCGTTTAGCAAGTATTTAAAAATGTTTACAGGCCAATGCAATAACATATTAGTGCGGCACTCTCTTGAGAATTTCTCACCTCTCTTATAATGTGCGTGCCTATCGCACTAACCTTCCCAATGGTTTAACTTATCTTAAGTTACTCGTAAGATTCAAAACCGAAGAATATAATTGTTTAAGAAAGTAACTTCATTTAATCACAAAGTTCTCATTTAAACCTCATTTGCTAATAAAGTTTCCCAGTGTTCCATTATACTTTTTCAAAATAAGTATTTCCAATTTGAGTCATTATACATGTATTACTTACCATAACACAGTAGGCAGTTTTCAAATTTCAGAATTTCATATATATATTAAAGACTCGTATAATATATATATTCTAAGAGCACCCCACATAAAAATTATGGTGCGTGCATACTCTGCTATTCAATCCCCGTATCTCTCGTACTAAGGGAAATATAAGTTCGGAATCACTCTCGAACTGTATTAACACATACACAAACAATATTGAGGCGAAGCATAGATTCCAAGTCTCTAAGAGGATAGTACATGCCCCACGTCTCTTAGGACCGTCTGAACTATCGATTCGATAGCCTGTACCCAGGATATCTATCTTCTAGGGTACGAGTCAATATCTTCCATAAAGGTCCCATCGAGATAAGACTATCCCAGCGTGGTAACCTTAGGGATAGCAAGTAGCGCGGGCACGATTTTCACACATAGATAGTATATGTATAAACACAGCCATATAACTATACTAATATTATTATATCAAATTAGGTACATCTCAAATCCCATAATTACGATATTTGTCCTCATTTCTCATTATTTAGTTCTCACGTATAACCGTTCATTTCTTACTTAAATTTGAGGGATCATACTAACTTATTACGTAACACTCATGGACTTTATCCTCCTAAGCGTAGAATTCAGTAAGTACTCATCTAATTTTCCAACGTAACTATCTTACGCGTCTCTCCCCTTAATACACAATTTCATCATCCCTTATATGTAATTATCCCAAAAAAGATACAAGTCTCGTCTTACATTAAAGGTCCCATAATTATTTATAAGTCCTACTGGTCTTCTTCATCTCCCAAAATATTTTAATAAGGGTGTCCAAGAATTATTTCTCATTAAATTGAATTCAACTAATTTAAAAAGGGGAAATATGAGTCTGCCAGAAGGGATCGATCGATCGAGGTATGAGGCTCGATCGATCGAACCTTCGATCGATCGAAGCGCTTGGCTCGATCGATCGATCAAACAGGTATGGCAAATTTTGCAGTTAATCAGTTACGGGTTCAATCACATAACCTCCGCCAAATCCAAACTTTTCATTCCCAATCACCCAGAAATTTGTACTACTAACATTATAATCTCATTTTATGTATCTTCTACGTAAAGCATGTAAATTTCCGTCACTAATCATGGATTTATAGGCAAAAATTTTATAAAAATCTCAAGAACCCTAGAATTTCTTTAACATGGTTCTAATCAGAATTTCATATATATATATATTAAATACTCATATAATATATATATTCTAACAGCACCCCACATAAACATTATGGTGCGTGCATACTCTGCTATCCAATCCCCGTATCTCTCGTACTAAGGGAAATACAAGTTTGGAATCACTCACGAACTGTATTAACACATACACAACAATATTGAGGCGAAGCATAGTTTCCAAGTCCAAGAGGTCAGTACATACCCTCACGTCTCTTGGGACCATCCGACTATCGATCCGATAGCCCGTACCTAGGATTCCTATCTTCTAGGGTACAGGTCAATATCCCCCATGAAGGCCCATTCGAGATAAGACTGTCCCAGCACGGTAACCTCAGGGATAGAAAGTAGCGCGGGCATGATTTTCACATGTATATAATATATGCATACACACAGTCATATAATTATACTACTTTTATCATATTAATTTAGGTTCATCTCATAACCCATAATCACGACCTTTATCCTGATTTTCCGATTATCAGTTATCACGTATAAGGTTCGTTTCTAACTTTAATTCGAGTGATTTTTCCAACCTACTACGTAATACTCGTGGACTCTATCCTTTCAAGTGTAAAATTCAGTAGGTATTCATTTATGTTCCATCGTAACTATCTTACGCGTCTCTCCCTTTAAAACCTAGTTTCATCGTCCCTTAAATGTAAGTATTCTAAATTACAACTCTCGTCTTACATTAAGGTTCCAAAATTATTCATATGTCCTACGAGTCTTCTTTATCTCCCAAAACATTTTAATAAGGGTGTCCAAGAATTATTTCTCATTAAATTGAATTCAACTAATTTAAAAAGGGAAAATATGAGTCTGCCAGAAGGGGTTGATCGATCGAGGTCTGGGGCTCGATCGATCGAACCTTCGATCGATCGAAGCTCTTGGCTCGATCGATCGATCAAACAGGTATGGCGAATTCAGCAGTTACCAGTTACGGGTTTTCTCACATAACTCCATCCAAATCCAAACTTTTCATCCCCAAACGTCCAGAAATTTATACTACTAATAATATAAATCCATTCCATACATCTTTTACGTAAAGCATGCAAATTTCCATTAATAATCATGGATTAACAGGCCCAAAATTCATGTAAATCTCAAGAACCCTAGAAATCTCTTTAACATGGTTCTAATCAATCTTTTCCAGAATTTTCTTCTTCTAAAACATCAAAATTTCGTGGTTTAATACTCTACATGTGAAGGGGTTTCCAGAATAACATTTAAACCATTACTACATGCGATTTCCTATCTCAAATTTGGGTTTTCTTCCATAAAACTCATCCTAATCATCCCTATACTAACATGAGTGATGCATTAACGAAATAAGCAAAATAAACACTTGCCTGGGATTTTTGACGTTCTGGTTTGGTGACGAATTTGGTGTGGTTACATTTCCCGTCGCGCGATCAACGCGTTGGTGGTGGTGGCGGTGCAACCGGGTGAATCGTTGGCCTTGGATTGCTTGGAAAAGCCTCTCCTTCCCTCTCCTATGGCCGTCACTTGTCTTTGGTTGTTTTAACCCTAGTAGACAACCTTAGACATCTGATATATCCCTTGAATTTTCGTGGGTTTAATTACCCAAAAATGTAAAATATCCAAAATGCCCTCCCGGGGTACTAATTAAGCCTAAAAACACCCCGAGACCCAAACTAAACCCCCGGGTACACTTTTCTGACTATCTCGACCCTTCCGGACACATTGGCGCACTCAAAATGACCATATGAGCGACTTATAATATATTCACTTTTATTCATTAATATTTAGTCCCGACGCGACACGGGCGCGTCCCGACTCAAATTTTCAAAATTGTCATTTTATTCACTCGTGACATTTAATATGACCAATATTATATGTTACTTTGCTCATTAGTAATATTTAACAAATTTTCCATAATTACTAACTCTCATCACGTTAATAATTATAACATAAATAATTTCCTGATTTATATTAAATAATTAATTCACATTAAATTTAATAAATTCCCAAATTAATTATAGCATAAAAATATGGGGTATTACTTACTTCCCCCCTAATAATGGAATTTTGTCCCGAAATTCGAAAAATAAGGCGTACCTGGTAGAAGTAATTTTGGATATCTCTCGCGCATATCTATCTCGCACTCCCAAGTGGATTCCTCCACATTATGATGCTCCCACTGGACCCATACAAGTGGAACTACCTTTGACCTCAATTTTCTCTCGCTATAGTCTAGGATAGCCACCGGTCTCTCCTCGTAAGAGCTGTCAGGCTGTAAGTCTATCTCATCTATCGCAATGTGGGTATGTGCCATATCATCCCGAAGATATCGTCTCAACGACGAGATGTGGAATACATCGTGAATGCGATGTAAATGCTCTGGCAGTCCCAATCTGTATGCTACCGACCCAATCCTCTCGATGATGGGAAATGGTCCCACGTACCTCGGGGCCAATTTCCCTATCTTCCCGAATCTCATCACTCCTTTCATAGAAGATACACGTAGTAACACTTGGTCCCCACATTAAACTTCCGAAAGAATCGTTTTGCATCTGCGTAGCTTTTTCGCCTGTCCTGGGCTACTCGAATGCGACTCTTGATCATCTCAATCCTCGCGAAGGTTTCCTGAAACCACCTCTGGTCCTAGCAACTTTTTATCCCCCACCTTGAGCCAACAAGTTGGGGAATGACAAGGTCTGCCATACAAAGCCTCAAATGGGGCTATGCCAATCGTGAACTAATAAGAGTTATTATAAGCAAACTCTACCAGTGGAAGGTGTGTCTCCCAACCTCCTCCAAAATCAAGAACACACATGCGTAGCATATCCTCCAACATCTGATTAGTACGCTCTGTCTGTCCATCTGTCTGTGGGTGATAAGCTGAAATCAACCTCAACTCAGTACCCATAGCCTCCTGAAAGCTCTCCCAGAAATGTGACACGAAAATCTTGTCTCTATCTGACACAATATTCAGGGGCACCCCATGTAATCTGACAATCTCAGCAATGAACAACTGAGCATACTGACCCGTGGTATAGTCTGTCCGCACTGGCAGAAAATGAGCCACCTTGGTCAATCGGTCTACAATCACCCAGATAGAGTCGTGGTCCCGCTATGATGTAGGCAACCCTGTAATAAAATCCATGGAAATACTCTCCCATTTCCACGCGAGCACTTCTAATGGCTGAAGCAACCCTGACGGTTTCTGATGGTCCACCTTTACCAGCTGGCAGGTAGAACACTCGGACACGAACTCAGCGATGTCCTTCTTCATTCCACTCCACCAGTATTATCGCCTCATATCCTGATACATCTTATCTCCTCCAGGATATACCGCAAATCGGGACCCGTGAGACTGAGTCATCACTACATGACATAATTCGGCTCCTTCTGGAACCACCAATCTCCCATTAAACCTCAAACCCCCATCAGAACTAACAGAATAGGACTCAGCACCCTCGGCTAAAAGTCGTACAATCTGCTCCTGGCAAAACAGGTCTGTGGTCTGTGCCTGTATCACCCTCGTAACAATCTTGGGTGTCACTGTCATAACATATATGAAGGAACGGGCTACTGCATCCTGGTGACCCAATTCCTTCCACTTTGCTCTCCAGACATCCGCTACATTGTCTACCGATCTACGGCTCAACGCATCAGCAACTACGTTGGCCTTCCCTTGATGATACTGTATGTCGAACTGATAGTCCTTCACAAACTCTAACCATCTGCGCTGACGCATATTCAGCTCTCGCTGAGTGAACAGGTACTGCAGTGACTTGTGGTCTGTGAACAAACGGAATTTGTCCACCAATAAATAGTGCCTCCATATCCTCAATGCAAAAATGACCGCTGCTAACTCCAGGTCATGGGTGGGGTAATTCTTCTCATGCGGCTTAAGCTTACGGGAGGCAAAAGCTATAGCCTTCTCCTCCTGTTGAAGTACTCCCCCAAGTCCCCGTAAAGAGGCATCGGTGTAAACCAGGTACTCCACACCCGGCTTCGGTAAGGCAAGGGCTGGTGCTGAAGTAAGCTTGTCTTTCAGCTCGTCGAAAGCCAATTGACAAGCATCATCTCAAATATATGGTACCCCTTTGCGAGTCAGGTTTGTCAATGGACCCGCTATTTTAGAAAATCCCCGAATGAATCTCCTGTAGTATCCTGCCAACCCCAAGAAACTTCTCACTTCCATCGGTGTCGTAGGCTGTCCCCACTCCCTCACCGCTGACACTTTACTCGGGTCAACTGCTATCCCCTGCTCAGAAACAACATGCCCCAAGAACTGTACTTCACGTAACCAGAATCCGCATTTCTCGTACTTAGCATACAACTGATGCTCTCATAGAGTCTGAAGAACCTGTCTCAAGTGCTCGGCATGCTCCTCCTCGGAGTGTGAATATATCAAAATGTCATCTGTAAAGACGATGACAAACTGATCCAAGAACTCTCTGAACACTCGGTTCATTAAGTCCTTGAACACTGTTGGAGCATTTGTGAGGCCAAACGGCATCACCCTGAACTCATAGGACCCATATCTCGTCAAGAAAGCACTCTTTGAAACATCCAACTCCCTAATACGTAGCTGATGGTACCCCGACCTCAGATCTATCTTCGAAAAGAAAGTTGTTCCCCTCAGTTGGTCGAACAAATCATCGATTCGAGGTAACAGATACTTATTCCGTATCTTGACCTTATTCAATTCTCGGTAGTCCACACATAATCTCAGTGGGTCATCTCTCTTCTTCAAAAACAAGACTGGAGCGCCCCAAGGTGAGTGTAATACCCCGTACTTTTATGGATATTTATTTATGGGATTAATTAAATTAATTGGGAATTAATTGGGAATTAATCCGAATAAAATACTAGCGATATGCGAGTTGGTATTTGATTTTAATGTGTATATACGGCAATATATGAATATTGAATATATTGAATTTGTCGTGATATAGAAATACGGCAATTTGGGAAATTTTGTTGGGGCGCGTGTGACAGTCGCGTCAAGAATTTAATTATTTTAATTAAAAAGTGAATTTTATTTTTATCAACCGTATGGTCATTTTGAGTGCACCAACGCGTTCGGAAGGGTCGAAATAGTCATAAAACACTAGCCGGGGGTTTAGTTTGGGTCCCAGGGGATTTTTAGGCCATACCGGCAACTTAAAAGGGTATTTTGGTAATTTTGGAATTTGAGGATTTAAGACCAACGAATTTTTGGAGTTTAAAATAGGGAATTTCATAACCCACTAACCCATTACCAGCAATTAACTGATTTGAGGGCAACGGGAGTTTTAGGAGAGGTTAGGAGAAGTTCCCAAAAGAGAAACCTTAACCCCCATCTTCAACCTTCAAACTTGAGAGAAAAGGAGAGAGAGCAACCTTCATCAATTCAACACCAAATTCAGAAAATAATCCCAGGCAAGTGGTTTAATTACGTCATTTACAACGAATTCTTCTTCCATGCGTAGAAATTTATATAATTACATTGTTTTGGGAGAATGACAAAAACCCATGAAATTGGAATTAGAAATTCATGTTCTGATAAAGAGATTGTATGTAGAATTGTGTTTGGGTGATTATACTGTTGGAAATACATCTTTCATGTAACAAAAATGGATTTAATTATGAATATTTATGACTTTAATTTTCTAGGGTTCATACTCATAAGGTTTGGGGGAAAATTGGGAGATTTGATAATTGGGTGTTGTTTAGGATGAATTGACCCCATAAATATGTTAAAATACGACTTAAGTATGTTTGGGAATGATTAGAAACCTTGAACTACTATAGGAGTGATGTTTAGATGAGATTAGAGGTGAAGAAAATTGGGAAAAACGAGATAGGAGAGTTCTAGGCTCGAAACTGTCACCTCGTTAGAAGGCCTGCCCAGGTCGTTCGAACGAGCTCGTTCGAACGAGCTTCTAAAGAGTTGACCGTTTGAATTTTACCGAGTGGGATGTTCGTTCGATACCTTTTGTTTGAACGAGATCTCGTTAGATGCCCACTTCGTTCGAACGAACTCTCGTTCGAACGACCTCGTTCGAACGAGACTTCTAACGAGTTGACAGATTGGCCTTTTTGGCCTGAATTGATTTCTAGTGTCTCGTAAACTTGTTTAATTGTAGAGATAACATTCCTTTGATGATTAATTGATATAGTTGGGATATTTGGGATATATTGAGGAGTGAAACATCGAAGTGTGATTTGAACAAAATGATAGTTGTGGATTAGGGCGCGAGTGACTAATCACGATGCGAGGCTAATTAATGATTTAAATACATGTGAACCGGACATACAATTTGTGTGACATTATAAGTTGGTATGAGAATGAGAAGTGTACCTCTAATAAATTATGGTAATTACTAAGAAGTGTGCATACTTAGTATATATGATTTTTTTGTGTATGACATACCTACCATACTTGCTATCACGGGAGGTTTGCGTTCGCTTAGGACCATCTAATCTTTGTGTGCCTACGGGGGGATTTAGATTGGTACCTCGAGGACATTGGTCAGAGAAGGAATTATTGGGAAGTTAATAAGTCTGCTGATCATGGGAGCGTAGGTACGTGCGTGACCCATGTGATGTGACTGTGTTCGCCTCCATTGTTTGTGATTGTTGTTATCTGAAAACGATTCCTGAGAAATTCGGAATGTGTGATCCTTATGTACGTGATGTACCGGGATGGATAGCAGAGTATGTGTGCACCGCAGCTTAGCCTCGGGGTGCTTGTATTGTATATTTATGATGTGAATACTATACGGTTAAATGGAAAGGAATTGTTATGTTTAATTGCGAGAATAATTATAGTAACGCCTTGATAAAGATAAAAAGGGATAACCTGCTGTGAATTGTATTGCTAATAATTGAGAATCCGAGTTTGAGTAAAGCCATCTATTTAATTGTTAACGTTGGGAATTTAAATTGTGTATCGAGTAGAAAGGTTAGAACTTATGACGGTTTAGTTAGATACGAATATCATTTAGATGGGTATGGTACGTTAGGAGTGCACAATTAGTCGAGAGGTGAGTATTTCATGTGAGTGCACGTCCTAACATGTATTTTGCATTCATTGTTTTAATGTTATTAAAGCACTTGCTATTTTTTAAAATACTCTCCACTTTCGGGCTCTGACCCGTTTGCTTTCAAATCTATTTTTGTAAAAACCTTTTAGGTGCCCAGCCACAAGGACACCATGCATAGGATTTCCATTCAGGTGACGAGCTGTAGCTGTTGTGGGAGTTATAGGGCCTTGATATTAGACGCCTCCTTTTCTAGTCTTGACTCCATTTTCAGTCTCGTCATTTGTAGGGCATGTCGTTCATTTCTATTAGAGACATTTCATATTTCAGTTATTCAGATTTTTGGCATGTAATTAATTCCGGATACACTGTTTTATTTATTTTCAGTTGTGGGATTGTTGTGAGGAGTTTTCCTCCGGACTCATTATTAATTGTTGGTTATTCTATTGCTTCTTTATGGTGAATGGTTATGTTATTATTTCATAAATTCTTTTATTGATTGTTAATCAGATTGAATTTAAAATTTGACAACTTACTTTTTAAATACTAGGTGGTTAGAAATCATTAAAATGTTTTCGACAGTGATGATATTAACTGAACCAACTTAGCATTTTGAATTAATTTAATAAAGGAGTATCTTCCCGGTATTTAATTAGTCGGGGTGCCACAGGTGGTATCAGAGCATCAGGTTCTAGTGTCCTTTAGGATCTGTACGGCTTATTATGTTTCCGCTGAGCTTTCTTTGATGTAGAGCCCTATATTTTAGGACTGTTGTATTCTTTTGTATATGCTACGTTTTTCTGCTATTTTGAGTTTATAACTTCGAACTTATAGACTTTACTCTTATTTCAGATGCCTCCACGATGTGCACCACGAGTTCCTAGGAATGCATAGCCAGAGCCAGAGCCATAGCCAACTCCAGTACAGGGCACTATGAATGCCGCCGAGGTTGCAGCCATAGTATCCCAAGCGGTAAACGCCGCTCTCGCCGTTGTAAAGCAGACACCATCACAGGCGCCGGTAGCCGAGCCAGTTCAGGCACATGCATTCCCGTCTGCTTGGGAACGTGTTCGAGATGCTTTTCAGAAAGCACACCCGCCGGAGTTCGCAGGTAGCTCCGATGTTGTGGTTTCAAGTCAGTGGAGGAAAGACATTCAGAGGCACTTGAGGATGTATGAGTGCACCGATGTTCAAAAGAAGGTACTAGCTACTTTCAAGCTAGTGGGATCTGCACTGCAGTGGTGGGAGTCTATTACCACCGTGGTGGAGAGAGATACTCTCATGATACAGGAGTTTTGGGTGCGGTTCGACCGCAAGTATTTTCCGTCAGCTGTTCACACGGAAATGAGGAGGAAGTTAATGAATCTCAGGCAGGAGGGAAAGACTGTGGCCGAGTATGAGGCCGAATTCACAAATTTACTGAATATTGTCCCGGATGAGATACCGACAGAAGAGAAAAAGATCCAGAAGTTCACCGATGGATTGACATGGAGGATTCGTCAGCATTTGTTGGGGAATATCTCGTTGGCCACTTACTCTGATGTGGTCAACGCTACACTGTTACACTAGCAGGATCACCGTTTTCACATGGCCGAGAGCAAGAGGTTAGGAGAGTCCATCCATCAGGGCAGGACTGGGGAAATGGTGCCAGTGGGGCACAGTCTACTTAGGGGCAGAGGCAGGGTGACCAGGGTTCCCAGCAGGGGGATCATAAGAGGTTCAGATCGGGGGATTTCAGGCACGGACAGGGAGGCTTTAGGAAGGGCCACCAGGGTCAGCAGGGGCAGAATGGTCAACAGCAGTTTCAGCAGGGCCAGCATGGCCAGGGGAAGAATGGAAACGGCCACCACGGCCGAGGGCAGCAGGGACAGAGAGGGGGGAACTTCCCGGGGAAGTGTTATGTTTGTGGCAAGACTGGCCATAAACGTCAGGATTGTCCTGATAGGGGCAGGGCCTCGCAGCAGCAGCAGTAGGGTGCCCGACAGGAGCCGCAGAGGCCTATGTTTCCCGCCGCCCTCCCAGCACCACCACAGATGGCAGCATTACCACCCATTCTAGCGGTCCCAGTCCAGCAGGGACAGCTTCAGTATGGGCGAGTGTATCAGCTTCAGCATGCCGCAGCCCCGCAGGATCCACCAGCCATTGAGGGTATGTTCTCTATTCAAGGGACTATAGGGCTTATTTTATTTGACACGGGGCTACACATTGTTTCATTGCTATGAGATTTGCACGCACCATTGGGTTGTTAGACACCGTCGAGAGTACGGTTACTTGTGTAGATTCGCCGTTGAATAGGGGTTCCGTGATTTCCCTTGTATGTAGAGGCGTGGGTATAGAAATCGGGAGGTTTACTTTACCTGCAGATATGTTAGTGTTAGAGATGATCGAGTATGATGCCATTATTGGTATGGATTGGCTAGTTGCGTATCGAGCCATGATTGACTGTTTTAGTAGGAGTATTATCTTTGCCATTCCCGGGCAGGAGATGCTTTTAGTGGCGATGCCTCATCCTGAGGGAGGATCGTCCACTCAATTGTACTATATAGAGGAGGAAACCTCTAAGGAAGTGGTGATACCACTTGATTCGATTCCGGTTGTTCGAGAGTTTTCCGATGCATTTCAGGATATACTTGGATTACCTCCGAGTAGGGAGATAGATTTTGTGATCGACTTGACGCCGGGCACTCGGCCTATTGCCCGCACATCTTACCGTATGGCTCCAACTGAGATGAGAGAGTTATGGGATCAGATTGAGCAGTTGTTGGGTCAGGGGTTTATCCAGAGGAGTACTTCGCCGTGGGGTGCCCCTGTGTTGTTCGTAAAGAAGCGGGATGGATCGTTGAGGTTGTGTGTAGATTACCGAGAGTTGAATAAGGTCACGATACGGAATAAGTATCCGTTTCCCCGAATCGATGACTTATTCGACCAGCTGAGAGGAGCATCTTTCTTTTCCAAGATTGATTTGCGATCTGGTTATCATCAGTTGCGTATCAGGGAAGAGGACGTCTCAAAGATTGCCTTCTTGACGAGATATGGTTCTTACGAGTTTCGGGTTATGCCTTTTGGGTTAACCAATGCTCCAGTCGTGTTTATGGACTTGATGAATAGGGTGTTCAAAGAGTTCCTAGATCAGTTTGTCATTGTCTTCATTGATGATATTCTGGTTAACTCCCAGACAGAGGAGGAGCACGCCGAGCATTTGAGGCAGGTTTTGCAGACGCTACGACAGAACGAGCTGTATGCAAAGTATGAGAAGTGCGAGTTTTGGCTGAAGGAGGTTCAGTTTTTGGGGCATATTATTTTCGACCCGGGGATATCTGTTGATCCGGGGAAGGTATCCGTGGTGAGGGAGTGGGGACAGCCCACGACATCGACTGAGATCCGTAGTTTCTTGGGCCTAGCAGGATACTACAGGAGGTTTATTCGGGGTTTCTCCAAGATAGTGGGTCCTTTGACACATCTGACTCGTAAGGGTGTGCCGTTCATTTGGAGTGATGCCTGTCAGCTGGCATTCGATGATTTGAAGGACAAGTTGACCTCAGCACCTATGTTAGCGTTGCCGAGACCGGGAGTTGAGTATCTAGTTTACACCGATGCATCTTTATAAGGACTTCGAGGTGTATTGCAGCAGGAGAGTCAGGCCATAGCTTATGCTTCCCGTAAGATTAAGCCTCATGAGAAGAATTACCCCACTCATGACTTGGAGTTTGAGGCAGAGGCATTTTCCCTTCGAATTTGGAGACATTGCCCTTTGGGGGATAAGTTCCGATTGTTCACAGACCACAAGTCCCTACAGTACCTATTCACACAGAAGGAGTTGAATATGCGGCAACGGAGGTGGCTTGAGTTTGTGAAAGACTACCAGTTTGATATACAATATCACCCGGGGAAGGCTAACGTGGTAGCAGACGCGTTGAGCCGTAGGCCAGTAGATGAGGTGGCCGAGGTATGGAAGGCTAAGTGGAAGGAGTTGGGACACCAGGATGCAGTGGCCCGATCGTTTATGTCTGTGATGACTGTTACACCGCAGATTGTCACGAGAGTGGTCAAGGCATAGGCAAATGACTCGTTCTGTCAGGAGGAGATAGTTCGAGTACTAGCAGAGGGAGCCGAGTCCTATACCGTTAGCTCAGACGGGGGATTACGCTTCAATGGGAGACTGGTAGTTCCGGAAGGGGAGGAATTACGACACGAGGTGATGGCAGAGTCGCACGGCTCACGGTTAGAGGTACATCCCGGTGGGGACAAAATGTACCAAGACATAAGACGTTAGTATTGGTGGAGCGGGATGAAGAGAGATATCGCCGTGTTTGTTTCTAAATGCGCCACTTATCAGCTGGTAAAAGTGGATCATCAGAGACCGGCAGGACTTCTACAACCACTAGAGGTCCCGATGTGGATGTGGGAGAGCATCTCCATGGACTTTATCACGGGGTTATCTACGTCACAGAGGGGTCACGACTCCATTTGGGTAATTGTGGATAGGTTGACCAAAGTCGCTCATTTCCTACCCTTAAGGACAGACTACACTACGGGACAGTATGCCCAGGTTTTCATTGTAGAAATAGTGAGACTTCACGGTGTGCCCCTAAATATCGTGTCTGACCGAGACAAGATATTTGTTTCACGGTTTTGGGAGAGTTTTCAGGAGGCCATGGGCACGGAGTTGCGGTTGAGTACGGCATATCACCCGAAGACCGATGGGCAAACCGAGCGTATGAATCAGATGTTGGAGGACATGTTGCGTATGTGCATCATTGATTTTTGGGGTGGATGGGAGCAGTACCTTCCACTGGTGGAGTTTGCTTAAAACAACTCCTACTAGTTCACCATTGGCATGGATCCATTTGAGGAGTTATACGGTAGACCTTGTCGTTCCCCAGCGTGTTGGTTGGAAGTGGGGGACAACAAACTACTTGGGCCGGAAGTGATTCAGGATACTTCGGCGAGGATAGAATTGATACGGAGTCGCGTTCGGGTAGCTCAGGATCGGCAGAAGAGCTACCCTAATGCGATGAGATTTTTCAGGGAGTTCCAAGTGGGGGACCAGGTTTTACTCAGACTATCTCCTATGAATGGGATTATGCGATTTGGGAAGAAGGGGAAGTTGGCACCGAGATACGTGGGGCCATTCCCTATCATCGAGCGAATTGGGTCTGTTGCATATAGACTTGGGTTACCGGAGCATTTTCACAGGATTCATGATGTGTTTCATATTTCCTCGCTAAGGAAATATCTTAGGGACGATTTGGCTCATTCTCACATTGCTTTGGAGGACATCGATCTCCAGCCTGATAGCTCCTACGAGGAGGGGCCGATTGCTAGTTTGGACCGAAGTGAGCAGAAACTGCGGTCAAAGATAGTTCCGTTAGTACGTGTTCAGTGGCGGCATCATAATGCCGAGGAGTCCACATGGGAGCGCGAGGATGAGATGCACGAACGTTACCCAGAGTTGTTCTTGACAGGTACTTTCTAGTTTCGAATTTCGGGATGAAATTCTGTTATTAGGGGGGAAGTATGTAATACCCCGTACTTTTATGGATATTTATTTATGGGATTAATTAAATTAATTGGGAATTAATTGGGAATTAATCCGGATAAAATACTAGCGAGATGCGAGTTGGTATTTGATTTTAATGTGTATATATGGCAATATATGAATATTGAATATATTGAATTTGTCGTGATATAGAAATACGACAATTTGGGAAATTTTGTTGGGACGCGTGTGACAGTCGCGTCAAGAATGTAATTATTTTAATTAAAAAGTGAATTTTATTTTTATAAACAGTATGGTCATTTTGAGTGCGCCAACGCGTTCGAAAGGGTCGAAATAGTCAAAAAACACTAGCCGGGGGTTTAGTTTGGGTCCCGGGGGATTTTTAGGCCATACCGGCAACTTAAAAGGGTATTTTGGTAATTTTGGAATTTGAGGATTTAAGACCAACGAATTTTTGGAGTTTAAAATAGGGAATTTCATAACCCGCTAACCCATTACCAGCAATTAACTGATTTGAGGGAAACGGGAGTTTTAGGAGAGGTTAGGAGAAGTTCCCAAAAGAGAAACCTTAACCCCCATCTTCAACCTTCAACCTTGGGAGAAAAGGAGAGAGAGCAACCTTCATCAATTCAACACCAAATTCAGAAAATAATCCAAGGTAAGTGGTTTAATTACGTCATTTACAACAAATACTTCTTCCATGCGTAGAAATTTATATAATTACATTGTTTTGGGAGAATGACAAAAACCCATGAAATTGGAATTAGAAATTCATGTTATGATAAAGAGATTGTATGTAGAATTTTGTTTGGGTGATTATACTGTTGGAAATACATCTTTCATGTTACAAAAACGGATTTAATTATGAATATTGATGACTTTAATTTTCTAGGGTTCATACTCATAAGGTTTGGGGGAAAATTGGGAGATTTGATAATTGGGTGTTGTTTAGGATGAATTGACCCCATAAATATGTTAAAATACGACTTAAGTATGTTTGAGAATGATTAGAAACCTTGAACTACTGTAGGAGTGATGTTTAGATGATATTAGAGGTGAAGAAAATTGGGAAAAAAGAGATAGGAGAGTTCTGGGCTCAAAACTGTCACCTCGTTAGAAGGCCTGCCTAAGTCGTTCGAACGAGCTCGTTCGAACGAGCTTCTAACGAGTTGACCGTTTGACTTCTAACGAGTGGGATGTTCATTCGATACCTTTCGTTTGAACAAGATCTCGTTAGATGCCCACTTCGTTCGAACGAACTCTCGTTCGAACGAGACTTCTAACGAGTTGACAGATTGGCCTTTTTGGCCTGAATTGATTTCTAGTGTCCCGTAACCTTGTTTAATTGTAGAGATAACATTCCTTTGATGATTAATTGATATAGGGGGATATTTGGGATATATTGAGGAGTGAAACATTGAAGTGTGATTTGAACAAAATGATAGTTGTGGATTAGGGCGCGAGTGACTAATCACGATGCGAGGCTAATTAATGATTTAAATACATGTGAACCGGACATACAATTTGTGTGACATTATAAGTTGGTATGAGAATGAGAAGTGTACCTCTAATAAATTATGGTAATTACTAAGAAGTGTGCATACTTAGTATATATGATTTTTTTGTGTATGACATACCTACCATACTTGCTATCATGGGAGGTTTGCGTTCGCTTAGGACCATCTAATCTTTGTGTGCCTACGGGGGGATTTAGATTGGTACCTCGAGGAATAGGTCAGAGAAGGACTTATTGGGAAGTTAATAAGTCTGCTGATCATGGGATCGTAGGTATGTGCGTGACCCATGTGATGTGACTGTGTTCGCCTCCATTGTTTGTGATTGTTGTTATCTAAAAACGATTCCTGAGAAATTCGGAATGCGTGATCCTTATGTACGTGATGTACCGGGATGGATAGCAGAGTATGTGTGCACCGCAGCTTAGCCTCGGGGTGCTTGTATTATATATTTATGATGTGAATAATATACGGTTAAATGGAAAGGAATTGTTATGTTTAATTGCGAGAATAATTATAGTAATGCCTTGATAAAGATAAAAAAGGGATAACCTGCTGTGAATTGTATTGCTAATAATTGAGAATCCGAGTTTGAGTAAAGCCATCTATTTAATTGTTAACGTTGGGAATTTAAATTGTGAATCGAGTAGAAAGGTTAGAACTTATGACGGTTTAGTTAGATACGAATATCATTTAGATGGGTACAGTACGTTAGGAGTGCACAATTAGTCGAGAGGTGAGTATTTCATGTGAGTGCACGTCCTAACATGTATTTTGCATTCATTGTTTTAATGTTATTAAAGCACTTGCTATTTTTTAAAATACTCTCCACTTTCGGGCTCTGACCCGTTTGCTTTCAAATCTATTTTTGTAAAAACCTTTTAGGTGCCCAGCCACAAGGACACCATGCATAGGATTTCCATTCAGGTGACGAGCTGTAGCTGTTGTGGGAGTTACAGGGCCTTGATATTAGACGCCTCCTTTTCTAGTCTTGACTCCATTTTCAATCTCATCATTTGTAGGGCATGTCGGCCATTTCTATTAGAGACATTTCATATTTCAGTTATTCTGATTTTTGGCATGTAATTATTTCAGGATACACTGTTTTATTTATTTTCAGTTGTGGGATTGTTGTGAGGAGTTTTCCTCCGGACTAATTATTAATTGATGGTTATTCTATTGCTTCTTTATGGTGAATGGTTATGTTATTCTTTCATAAATTCTTTTATTGAATGTTAATCAGATTTAATTTAAAATTTGACAACTTACTTTTTAAATACTAGGTGGTTAGAAATCATTAAAATGTTTTCGACAGTGATGCTATTAACTGAACCAACTTGGAATTTTGAATTAATTTAATAAAGGAGTAGCTAACCGGTATTTAATTAGTCGGGGTGCCACATTGAGGTACTCATGCGAATGAAGCTCCGACGTAACAGCTGCTCTATCTGATCTCGTAACTCTCGCATCTCTGCCGGAGCCATACGGTATGGAGCACGTGCTATCGGTCTAGTATCCGGTAATAAATCTATGACAAAGTCTATCTCTCGACTGGGGGGTAGGCCTAGTATCTCCTGAAAGACATCGGAATACTCAAGAACAACTGGGATCGAGTCTAAAGGGATCATAACCTCCTTAGAGGTATCCTCCTCTATGTAATACAGATGAGCGGTCGAGCCTCCCTCTGGGCGAGGCATCGCCACTACAAACATCTCTTGCCCCGGAATGGCAAAGACAATACTCCCACCAAAATAATCTATCATGGCCCTGTAAGCAGTGAGCCAATCCATACCGATAATAACGTCATGCTCATGCATATCTAGGACTAACATGTCTGCAGGTAATACCAAGCTACCAATCTCTACTCCCACTCCCCGGCATATAAAGAAAATAAGCGAACCACTTCCCAGTGGCGAGTCTACACACGTCACAGTGCTCTCTGCTGTGGCTAACAACCCTAAGGCTTTTGCAAAATGCGTAGCTATAAAACAGTGTGTCGCCCCAGTATCAAACAAAACTCGACCCATAGTACCATGGATAGGAAACATACCCTCAATCGCGGGTGGTGCCTGTGGAGCTGCTGCCTGGTGGATGTTATAGACACGTCCATACTGTAACTGCCCCTGCTACACTAGAGCTGCTGGAACGGCTGGTAGGGCTGGTGTTGGGAGGGCAGCTGAAAAAAGTGGCCTCTGTGGCTCATTACGGGCACCCTGCTGCTGTGGGGCCCTATCACTCTCTGGGCAATCCTGGCTCTTATGGCCATGCTTTCTGCACACAAAACATCAGCCTCTGAAGTTACCTCCCCTCTGACCCTGCTGACCACGGCCATGCTGGCCGTTACCACCCCGCTACTGGCCCTGTTGGCCCTGATGAAAACGCTGTTGGCCCTACTGCTAACCCTGCTGCTGTCGGTGTTGGCCTTGCTGGCCCTGTTGATTAGGCTGGCCCTGCTGTCCCTGCCTATAATCCCCAAATTCCTATCTAGAATCACCTGAACGAAATCTCTTAGCAGGGTCCCCCTGATGGGAACTCTGCTCGTGCTGACGAGTCTGTCCTTGAGATGGTGCTCCATTAGCACTACTACCCCCGGTCCTGCTCTACTGGATGGACTCTCCTGCTCTCTTGCTTCCCTGTAGATGGAAGCGATGATCCTGGCAATGTAGTAAAGCAGCATTGAGTACATCAGTGAAAGTACTCAGAGATAGATTCCCTATAAGGTGCTGACGGATCCTCCAAGCTAACCCGTCCACAAACAGCATTATATTTTTACCCTCAGTGGGTGCCTCATCTGGCACTATGGTGAGAAGTCTCGTGAACTCCTCCTCATACTCAGCAACGGTAGAATTCTCCTATTTTAAGTTCAGTAATTTTCGCCTCATCTCAGTATGCACGGCGGGTGGAAAATACTTGCGGTCAAATCGCTCCCAAAATGTCTGAATCGGGATCGTGTCCCTTTCCTCCAAGGTGGTGGTGGACTCCCACCACTGCAAAGCGGCCCCCACCAGCTTAAAGGAAGCCAACAACTGTTTCTGCACGTCTGTGCACTCATACATACGAAGATGCCACTGGATGTCTTTCTTCCATTGGCTGACGATGATGATGTCTGAACTACCAGAGAACTCAGGGGGATGCGCCTTCTGAAAGGCATCCCTAACCCACTCCCACGGAGATGGAAGTTGTGCAGGTACTGGCGCTACTGCCTGAATCTGGGGTGGAGCCTGCTGAACCACCGCTAGCGCGACATTCACCGCCTGAGCAACAATAGCGGCTACTTCATTAGCATTCATAGTACCCTGTGCCGGAGCTGCTGGCTGCTCGGCTTGGGCACGTCTATCCTTTGGTGCACATCTTGGAGGCCTCTGAAACGTGAAGAAATTCATTAGTCTACAGTTATTATCAAATCTCAAATAGCTAAAGACGTAAACTTAAAAGCAAGAATACACCAATCCTAAAATAGGGCTCTATAGCAAAAATGTTAAGCTAAAAGCGAAATAAGCCGTATAGATCCTTAGGACACTAGAACCTGATGCTCTGATACCACCTGTGACACCCCGCCTAATTAAATACCGGGCGATCACTCCTTTATTAAATTAAAATCAAGGTAAACAGTTGGTTCATTCTTAGCATCACTGTCGTAAAAATGACTTTTCCAAATTAAACACCGTAATTAATTAAGCTAAGTGTCAAAAGCATTTTTAAACATTACTTTCCAAATTTTATTTTGAAAACAAAGATTTAATTATTTACAACAATTCAATATTTAAAGAATCACACCACAATAATCCTGGAACATATAATCCAAATAATTTAAACATTCAACAACTAAATCCCAACATTAAAACTTAAGGTAAAACATCCAGGCAGTAATAAATCCCAAAGTAACAATACTAGAAATAACTGAATCACAAAGTCCAAATAAACAACTGAATAATGGAAAGGGCGACACACGCCCCACTAAAAGAATATGCTAGGAGTGGAGTCAAATAGATGAAGTCGTCTAAGCAAGAGGCCTGCAACTACCACCTAAGCTGCAGCACGTTCCTTCCAAAGGATCCTATGCAAGACGCCCCTGTGGCTGGGCACCTGTAATATATACATATATATACAAGAGAGAGAAATAGAAACGGGTCAGAGCCCGATAGTGTAGATGATTTAAAATTCGTTTAGCAAGTATTTAAAAATGTTTACAGGCCAATGCAACAAAATATTAGTGCAACACTCTCTTGAGAATTTCTCACCTCTCTTCTAATGTGCACGCATATCGCACTAACCATCCCAATGGTTTAACTTATCTTAAGTTACTCGTAAGATTCAAAACCGAAGAATATAATTATTTAAGAAAGTAACTTCATTTAATCACAAAATTCTCATTTAAACGTTATTTGCTAATAAAGTTTCCCAGTGTTCCATTATACTTTTTCAAAACAAGTATTTCCAATTTGAGTCATTATACATGTCTTACTTACCATACTACATTAGGCAGTTTCCCAAAATTTTAGAATTTCATATATATATTAAATACTCGTATAATATATATATTCTAACAGCACCCAACATAAAAATTATGGTGCGTGCATACTCTGCTATCCAATCCCCGTATCTCTCGTACTAAGGGAAATACAAGTTCGGAATCACTCACGAACTGTATTAACACATACACAATAATATTGAGGCGAAGCATAGTTTCCAAGTCCAAGAGGTCAGTACATACCCTCACGTCTCTTAGGACCGTCCGACTATCGATCCGATAGCCCGTACCTAGGATTCCTATCTTTTAGGGTACAGGTCAATATCCCCCATGAAGGCCCATTCGAGATAAGACTGTCCCAGCGCGGTAACCTCAGGGATAGCAAGTAGCGCGGGCATGATTTTCACATGTATATAATATATGCATACACACAGTCATATAATTATACTACTTTTATCATATTAATTTAGGTTCATCTCATAACCCATAATCACGACCTTTATCCTGATTTTCCCATTATCAGTTATCACGTATAAGGTTCGTTTCTAACTTTAATTCGAGTGATTTTTCCAACCTACTACGTAATACTCGTGGACTCTATCCTTTCAAGTGTAAAATTCAGTAGGTATTCATTTATGTTCCATCGTAACTATCTTACGCGTCTCTCCTTTTAAAACCTAGTTTCATCATCCCTTAAATGTAAGTATTCTAAATTACAACTCTCGTCTTACATTAAGGTTCCAAAATTATTCATATGTCCTACTGGTCTTCTTTATCTCCCAAAAAATTTTAATAAGGGTGTCCAAGAATTATTTCTCATTAAATTGAATTCAACTAATTTAAAAAGGAAAAATATGAGTCTGCCAGAAGGGGTCGATCGATCGAGGTCTGGGGCTCAATCGATCGAACCTTCGATCGATCGAAGCTCTTGGCTCGATCGATCGATCAAACAGGTATGGCAAATTCTGCAATTACCAGTTACGGGTTTTCTCACATAACTCCATCCAAATCCAAACTTTTCATCCCCAAACGTCCAGAAATTTATACTACTAATAATATAAATCCATTCCATACATCTTTTACGTAAAGCATGCAAATTTCCATTAATAATCATGGATTAACAGGCCCAAAATTCATGTAAATCTCAAGAACCCTAGAAATCTCTTTAACATGGTTCTAATCAATCTTTTCCAGAATTTTCTTCTTCTAAAACATCAAAATTTCGTGGTTTAATCCTCTACATGTGAAGGGGTTTCGAGAATAACATTTAAACCATTACTACATGCGATTTCCTATCTCAAATTTGGGTTTTCTTCCATAAAACTCATCCTAATCATCCCTATACTAACATGAGTGATGCATTAACGAAATAAGCAAGATAAACACTTGCCTGGGATTTTCGACGTTCTGGTTTGGTGACGAATTTGGTGTGGTTGCATTTCCCGTCGTGCGATCTACGCGTTGGTGCTGGTGGCGGTGCAACCGGGTGAATCGTTGGCCTTGGATTGCTTGGAAAAGCCTCTCCTTCCCTCTCCTATGGACGTCACTTGTCTTTGGTTGTTTTAACCCTAGAAGACAACCTTAGACATCTGATATATCCCTTGACTTTTCGTGGGTTTAATTACCCAAAAATGTAAAACGTCCAAAATGTCCTCCCGGGGTACTAATTAAGCCTAAAAACACCCCGAGACCCAAACTAAACCCCCAGGTACACTTTTCTGACTATCTCGACCCTTCCGGACACATTGGCGCACTCAAAACGACCATATGAGCGACCTATAATATATTCACTTTTATTCATTAATATTTAGTCCCGACGCGACACGGGCGCGTCCCGACTCAAATTTTCAAAATTATCATTTTATTCACTCGTGACATTTAATATGACCAATATTATATATTACTTTGCTCATTAGTAATATTTAACAAATTTTCCATAATTACTAACTCTCATCACGTTAATAATTATAACATAATTAATTTTCGGATTTATATTAAATAATTAATTCACATTAAATTTAATAAATCCCCAAATTAATTATAGCATAAAAATACGGGGTATTACAGAGGGTTTTTCCCCGAAATAGCCAAAGGAGTAAATTGTAAATATAAGCATATGTATATATAATTAAGTTGACTTAATTGCGTGTCAAAGCAATTGAGTCATGCACGAAATCGACCTACATAAGCTTTATGCATAGTGATACGACATGTTAGAGAGAGTCTTGTTAAAAATAATAATCTATGGACACTAAATTGTAGATCATATGGATCCTCTACATCAAAGCTTCTGCATGCCACATTTTAGGATTTCAAGAAGAATTCAAGAAAACATATCCTTTTAAGGTTGTTTTGATTGAATCGTCCAAGTCTATTACACACGTTCACATTCATATTTGTAATGAAATGATTTTTAAGTTGATCAAGTGAAAATGAGTTTTGAAAATTGTTGTCTTCCTAAAGCTTGTTTATGCAAAACCTTGAGTTCTGCCTGCAAGTGTGCTCATGGTTGGGAATTGGTCCGATGTGCTCGGCTGCATAGAAATAAGCTTATAAATTCTCTCCATATAACTATGCATACGTGTGTAAAGCAGCACCATGCGCATGACCAAACACTTTTTTGTAAAATATTTTGTTGCCTAAAAGCATGCGAATGGGTTCAAACACCATTCACACGGCTATCACATTTTACATGTAACAAGGTATGTGTTGTCAAATTACAAAAGTACCGTAAGTGACTAGCTATTATAGTATAGCTTATGAAAGTACAAATCGAACCCACATAAAATTGGTAAATTTTCTAAATTAACGACATTCCAACTAGACGATTACGGGTGTAGAAATACGATGAAGAGATAAAATAGACTAAACAAAAATAAAGAATGAAAATATAAAGTATGCAACAAGTATGTGAGGAAACTAGGACATAGGTTTCGTTCATCACTTTTAATTAACATCACACATTAATTTATATCCATATTCTAGATTTTATAACTCAAAATCCACTGACTCTAGTCGTATACATTTCGGAAAATATAACATTCAACGTTCGTGAAAATAATTTTGACGTCTCTTTTTACATTGCTTATCCCTATTTCCTTAACAACATCAATTTTAAGTCTTAATGTTGTAATTAAGCATAGGATGTTAAACAATTTAATATAAGTATATCCATCAATAACCACACACTTTAATTATTAAAATATGAATTATCAAACATTTTCGAAGGTTCAAAACACACTATCCTGTCGTTTTAAATAAAAACCGAATTTTTGTTGCAATTAAAACGATTTGGGAATTATAATGAAATTAAACTAAACACACAATACTAGTTAAGAATGATACGCTTCACTTAGCTCTAGTAGAGAATTTACGCTAGCATAATGAACAACATAATAAGATTTCAAGCATGGATACGAATTTTCACGAATGATTCAAACTTACAAATAATTGTCTCTTTTATACAATGAATCTTGACAAAATCCTCCCCTAAAAAAGTACAAAACTTTTCTTTCAAATAATAATAAACTCTCTAAAAAAATATTCCTAAAAATTATCCCAAACATTGTTGTTGTTTGAAATGGTGAGTCTAAGGATCCTATTTATAGGGCAAAAGATGAGAGGTGTAAAAAAAAATTAATCATTTGAGAATTTAATTTGTATTAATCCAATGATGCATATATTAAATATTCTCTCGAATTTTTTTTAATACACGTTTAGTCCAAATATTTTTATTTTGCACCAAAAAATCCTTCACCATATCAAAAAAGCTTTATCATGCCGCGGGCGCGAATTTTTAAAAATAAGAGAATAAGAGACTTTTTGATACAAAATAAAACACTTAGACTAAATGCGTATTAAAAAATATTTGATGAACTTTTTGATATTTGATCCTACTCGAATACCAATTTAGAAATAAAGATTTGCGAATTAGAGTTTTAAATAAAAAGGACCCTTTTTCATTGTTCACTCTCAAATTCAAAGCAATCTGATCACTTAGATTTGACCATTCAAAATTTATTTTGGGAAGAGTTTGTACATCTTTTGGATTCTATGATCTTCCTTGACTTGCACGAATAAAAGACCCATCAATTCTTTTCGTCCATGAATGGGACTCAATTAGTACATGAATACAATTTTATGATTTTAAAAGACTCTTCCCGCGAGAACGTCGTTTTGGTGCAAGGGGGAATACGAGTGGGGGCAAGGCCTACAGAATGTGCTGACGTGGAGCTTGCGATACAAGGTTAGACACACGCTGGGGGGTGTTTGGATATGACGAAGGGACAAGGGACGGCGACAGCCACTAGCGATCTGCCATGAGTTGGACTCTTGACCTCACTCTCACTACGTTCAACTATTTCGACACAGAATCCGATCAATATTACTCCCGTTAAAGATAAAATCAAGGGTTTAAAAAATGCAGGGTGTACGATTGAGGCGTGAAGGTAAGTTTTGAGTTTTAAAAGTCTATACGAGTATTAGATATAAAAAAATATTTAGAATTTTTTGATATATTTTAATATTTTTAAATCATAATAATATTATTAAAATATTAAATTTGTACATATCATAAAAATATGTCAGAATATATGTAAATTAAAAAATTATTTGATTATTTTGGATGAGATATTGGTCCGATTTGTTAAAAAATTCTTTAAAATGCGATATCATTTCACTAAAGCATTGTTATTTTATGAAAAAAGTGCGCCTTAAGGGTTTTACCAAGAATAAGACGTAAAAAACTTAAGATGAGGCGTTTCACCCAAGCATCAAGCCTAGGCGTGCCTAGACGGATTTTTTAGAACCGTGCATAAAACCAAGACCTTGCAATCCTTTTCCCAATTTTCACTTTTATCCCAAAACTTGTATAATTACCTCATTTGACCATCGATCTTCGTCATTTTTTTGGGGTAACTGTAAAAGTGAAAAACGACTATGATTAATTCTAATTTAGTCACATAAACTTTTTTGAAAATTATAAAAATACCCTTCTAATTAGATTTTATCCTCCAAACATCATATCTTCTTTGTTTTAATCCAAAATTCAACTGAATTTTAGGGAGAACTTTATGTTGTCCAGATAAATATTATAGAATTACTTTTTGTCATATAAAGTTTGTGAAATTATCATTCCATCCCATGGGATTGCTAAAATTACCTTTTTAACTTGAATTCTTTTGAAACTTACATTTTTCTTCTATATTATAAAAATGACTATAACAACTCATTATTTATCATACAAAGGGCGTAACAAGGCCTACATTTTGAAATAATTAATACAATATAAGGAAGTCAACAAACACCCCCAAAACTAAACTTTACTAGCCCTTGAGAAAAACTAAAACTTTAAAATCTAGGTCACTATCGTAGGAATCACGATTGCACTTAGTATGTGAAACAAGCCGTTAAATCCCTAGGTTACCCTAATGGGTGAGTTTTATCTCGTGAGAGTTTTCAGTGAATATTCAAAATTTTGACTCAATACAAAAGACTTAAAAGTAATATAACCAAGACTAAAATGTAAATGTCATAAATATAATAGAACTTCACTTCTCAATCCCGGTTTGTCATGCGTGTGTTCATCGCCAATGTAATCATCCATTTCAAACGATTTGATCATTAAGTTTCGTATCAAAAGTTCATTTGGATTCAAAATCCCATGGGATTCACTCACAATTAAACACTTAGACATCTGCTAATTTCTCTCGGTATATGTGAATAAAAGAGTAAACTTAAATGAACAAATTTCGTATATGCACAATGAAAAATGGATTTTTATAATGAATGAATATGATCTCATGAATGTAAAATCCATTTTTTTTAAAAACTTGAATCATACCATAAATCCCATTCATTTTATCTCCAGACTGTAACTAACTTTACTTGAGATCGATTAGGATTTTTTCTCAGTTGTATTATAGACTTGGTTTTTTGCTAGAAAGAAAAACCTTTAGAATTGATTTTTTTTGAAAATATAGAGGTTTTTCGATACCTCATTTTTTCTTTCTTTTATTTTTAAGCATTATTCTTGCGAATATTCTCTTTTTTTTTGCCTTTTTCTTATCGTAATTTCACCCTAGTATTCTAAAAAAAATGGGTATGGCTTTTTTTTTTCTAGGATTTAAACTCACGGTTGGAGTTATGTAGAATGATGGTTTTTTAACAAAAACAATTATTTTTATTTTTTGCTCAAATTTGTTTACGACGGAATGATATAAAAAGGTCAGGTTTTAGGCTAAAATTGAGGCATTCAAAACAGTGAGCAAATCTCATTTCTCAAGTTCAGTTAAGTCGTTATATGTCTCAAGACGACTTAATAAGACTTCTAGTGCTTAAGATTCACATTTTGACTTCTGTTTTCAGTAATAGAACAAAATAGAAAAAATGAGGTCATTGACAAATTTTGTTGCTCAAGGAAAATTTGAGTTATCTTAATTCGGATTGATTTAAATATCTTAGAAACGATGAATAGGACAAAATCTCATCCAGTTAAAATCTCCAAATTTATTCGATAAGTTCTTTCAATTTGGCCTTAATATCTATTTTCAATCATATTATATGGCTAATGCGTAAAAAAATTGAGACCTTGAGTGATTCGTGAATTAATTCTATATTAAGAAATTGTTTAAAAACTCAATAATATTGAAAATATTTTTGGATTTTTGATTTTTTTGTTTTGAATTTTTCATTATTTTTTTACCATCCTTACCTCCAAACTTAAATTATACATTGTCCTCAATATATACTCAAAATAAAATGAAGGACAAAGCAAATAAAGTACATAAGTAAAATAATGAAATTACCCATGAACTTTTATTTTTCTACCAACTTCCAAACTTAACAAATGCATGTTAACTATAAAAAACTAAAACGAAACTAATGAAATAACTCAAAAAAACAAGAAAGAAGAAAAAACCTAAGAATATAAAAAGACATGAAAATTACCATCATCATCATAAATTTATAATGGGATTTTTTTATGGGTTATTCCAATTAATAATATTTACAGTACCAAGTACAAAAATATCATAAACTTGTTTGTATTACCTCACAATCAAATCTCAAACTTACATTCATGGTCATAATGGTGCTCACCAACATTATCAATAATAAAAAATTCTAAATCACACGAATCATATGTCGATGCATCACATGGGATTAACAAATCACAATAAGGATTCAAATATTTTTTTATCCTTTTTCCTAAAATAGTCACGTAAAATGGGAATGCATACTCTACTTTTAAATATGAGACTTTACGAAAAGCGCGAGAAGAAGAGATATCCCGCAGGGATACACTTTATTTATAAAAAATGGGAGAAGCATCATAATAACTAGAAGGATTACTAAAGTCAGATGACGAATACCTAAAATGACCAATAATTCAAATTGAAATATGTATTCATCTAAATTTTTAATATTTTGTAGCCACAAATCCAAAGGATCAATAAAGGGATATGGAAAAGACGATGGGATAACAAGATGAGGATTACCCATTGTAGTTACTACTCATGAATATTTTTTTAAAGCAAAATAAATTAATATTGACCTTAAACCACCTAAGTCCTAAACTAAAACATAGGAATTGGATTTATCTAATTTAGATGAGGGAAAATTCAATTTTTAAATCTTGTTATCTTGAGATTAATCGATGACAACAAGAGTCTCTGAATTAACCTCCCTAATTAGAGAGATCCTAATCTTTGACAAGGGAGAATATAAAAGACGACCAATAAGGTTATAGCCGCAAACCCAAATTTACCTTCAGGTAGGTGGTCGGTATGAAAACATATTAAAAACCACCAATCCTAAATAAGGTAAAACGGGATGAATTTGATAAGTTCGTCTTGGAGTATCTTTGAATTTCAAGGTTTCTTACGAGCTATGTAAACAACCTAAGGCTAAAGACTAATTGATTTTAAATTAAAAGCGAAGGAACAAGTTATGCAAATAGACGGTAAATTTAATGATTTCGTGACCAAGGACTGGTGATAAAATCCGCACCTTATATTGTAAACAGGTTCTTGACCTTAACTCAAATTAATGGGACATGCTAATTTAAATGTGCTGAATAAATTCACGTAAACAACACAAAACGTTCCTCTGACGTGGACTTCTTACAGTCACTTGTTTACACTGGGCCGAAGTTTAATTTGACGTCGATCAGGGGTAAACATCACCTACATTCCAGTAATTCCTGAGAGTTTCTTATGCTCATGGAAAGATTGCTTAAGTGTCTTTCACGTTCGAACACCACTTCTTGCTTTTCAGGTTTTCATCTCTTTTGGCCTTTTTTTATTATGATACTAAAAAATAACACAAAAAAACAACACCAAGTGTAAAGTGAGACTAAGATAAATATAAAACGGAACAAGTATGACACAAACCATTAATGGTGTAATTGACATTAAAACAAAGAAAACAATATATAAAACAAACAAAGTAAACTAAAATATTTTTTATATTTTGAGAATAAGATAGCATTCTATTGAAAGAAAAATATTTTTTTAAAATTTTTGGTGAATTTGTTTTGTGATTTGATGACAAAATTATGGATAAAACAACTCCTTACCAAAAAAAGAATTAAATTTGATTTTGTCTAATTTTCTTTTTACATAAACACAAGAATAATAAGAAACAAAGATTTTTTAGGATTTGTTTAATTTTTTAATAAAAAACAGATTCTTAAAATATTAGCTACTGAATATATATATGATTTGGGGTTTTCTTTGTTTTTTTGTGTTTTACAGGTTTTTATAAGGAAAAATTTTCGATAGAGTCAATTTGTAAGTATTTTAGCTTATTTCGTGTTTGGACAAAACCATTGAGTCATAGGTTAGGACTTTGGTGTGTTGGCCTTTCAAGCCTATTAAATTTTTGAATAAAGACGTAACAGCTAAAACATCCTGCTCATCATTGTGCCGAGTTTCGTGCCTTATTTTCATGTTCCTCTTCGGAGGATCTATCAAGTATAATGTATTTATATTTTGATCCTAGGATATTTTATTTGGGTGTTTGTTTTCTGAAATGTTTTTGAACCGATTTTCAATGTTTTTAAAGAAATTTTTTGAAGACGTTTTAATGACATTTGTGTATATTATTCGAACGAGCTCCTATATCTCGTTAGAATATGTTCCAATGAACATCAAACGAGACTCTTCTGGCATGTTCTAGTTTCACGTTGGAAGTTTTGTTAGAATCTGGTTTGAACAACATCAAGTGCTTTATTCGAATGAGATCCAATTTCATTCGAAATGGCCGACATGTTTTTAATTGCAAAATTTGCTTTTTTCGTCATATCTAATTTTTGGAAAGCCTCATACAAATAAAACTTTAGAGTAGTATTTTGTTTTAGAGACTTTTTCATATCCTTAGAGTTATAAAACTCTTCCAAAAAGCTCTCTAAAGGTTTTAACATTCCATGATCAAGTTTTCTAACTAAAACCCTAGTTTAGACGCAATTGTATGAAGGTCCAAGTTTCATCATATTAAGCTTTGAGATCTTAATTTGTGGTGGCCAAGGTTTATTCTTTTCATTTTGTTGAGAATCATTTCAGACACTGGGCTCTCTATTTGTTGTTTACATTTGGTGGACTCTGGGTTGTGGTGTTATGGTGAAAAAGCAGTGGACTCCTTGCTCCAATCTATAGATGGTTACTGAACCTTATAGGCGGATACCAAGGCGTGTGTGGACTCACACGTTGTGGAAGTTGCATGGATGGACTCCTACATGCTATTGTGTGGAGGTCGAGTTTTTACACAAAAATTGTGTAATCGGTGCTAAGTTTAATTTGGATAACTTGTTTAATTGAACTTAAAATTCCAAAACATTTAAAAATAGTTGATTTTGCTGTTTTTCACCCTTTCCCATATTATAACCCTATATCATATGGAGGGATTTAAATTTTTATTAGAGAAGGAAAACTAACATATCATGTAGATCCTTGTTTCGTTTTGTTTTTAGGGTTGACTGAAGAAACACTCACTAAGATATTTGATTAGGCATAAATTCTTCCAAATTTATCCCTTTAATTTAGTTTCTTTTAACACCTCGAACAACATAATCGATTTGACTTTATCTCATAATCTTGCTACTGACTTATCCTAACGAGTACACCGAGTTTCTAGTATTTCGTATTGATTTTACAGGTATTTGATGTCAATTAAAGAAAGAAAGAAACCGGAAGAATCGAGAAAGAAAAGAAGGAAAGTTCAAAGGGCAAAATTGTAATTTCTACTCGAAATTCGAATGAGGCACCTAAAGAGAAGTTGAAGATATCAAGTTCATGAGCACATAGGAAGAAACGACACCTCAATCGGAGTCTTGGTGTAAAGGTTATGAGCAGTCAAAGATCGAAGGAAAAAAGTCAAAGGAAGCACGGACCAATCCGGGTCGGACCGGTCCGTATTGCCAATTTCCAGAGAACCCCGGACCGAAGATGGATCGAAGTTGAAAGAAATTAAAAGAACCGATTCGCACTGAATCGATCCGCCCAAGAATTAAAAGAACCGATCCGGATTTCAGGCAGACCGAACCGCGGGAGGACCAGACCGGTCCGACTGTCGAGTTTTAATTTTCTAAATTTCCTCTAATGGAGAGTCCTAGTGTAGCTAAAACTTTTGGAGTTTTGTAGGGTATTTAAACCCATTTTATTATCATTCTTAGGACAGAGAATTTAGCTAATTTTCCATTCTTTTCATAAAAACCCTAGTTTGGAGATAGCTTATGAATTTAATTCCAAGATTGAAGATTATTCTGATTTCAGTGATTACTAGTAATTGTAGTTAATGCTTTGAGTGCTTTGGTAAGATTAATGAGTAATTTCCTCTGTTTAATTTCCCGTTTACATCATTCTACAAATGTTCCTTAGTTTAATCATGACTTCCTGCAATTCCAAAATCGTTTGCATTACTTTCATGATGGTAGGCTAGACTTTTAAAGGTCGGGATGCATGAACCCAACCTGATGTGGTAGTTGTATGTACATAAAATTAATCCTCTAAATTTAATGTTTTGATTATGATCGTATTGCGTAGAAACACGACAATTGTAAATCTTTGGATCTCGTTTGCTTCAAGGTAACCGGGATGCTTTAGAATACAATTTGAGTGTAACTATTAAAATACCGATTTACTCGTCCTCTGATTAAGTATGATGCGGGCTTGAACCTCATATACGTAGTGCTTGGGAGTACTAAATTCCGAGTCTAATTAATCATTTAAATTTACGATTAGTTTTATAACATCAATACACTAGTGTTGGGGGATTGTATTCCCGTCCTGTTTTCTTCATCATATAGTTTACAGTTTCAAGTCAATTATCATCAGTAATTTAGACTAGATGCATTTCATTCATACTTTCATGCATTAAATAATTATTTTCAAAATTGCATTTAGTTGTAGCCAATTCTCACACCAAATCATCTTTTTCTTTCTTTATAGAGTGAGAGTTAGGATTTCTTCGTCTAATTTCCCTGTGGATACGATCCCGACTTACCGGGTTTATTATTAACGTGACAGGCTTGCACTTGAGCCTAAAAGAGAACGCACTTCTGAGACACATTCTTAGTCGCGTCAAGTTTTTGGCGCCATTGTCGGGGATTTAGGTAGACTTAGGATTAGATTGAGTCAATCTCAAACTTTGACCAAAAATTTCAAAAAATCCAAAAACATAAAAAAATTCAAAAAGCACAAAAAGATTCATCATCATCTCTCATAAGCTGTTAATGCAAAATTCTGAACTCACTCCAACTCCCTATCATACTCCAACCCACATTCACGAAAACTCGATTGTTGAGTACGATCCTAATAGCCCTCACACTCCCAACGATCCAGAGTTTTGGGTTCCACCTCCCACACCATCACACTCAATCTCAAATAACATGTCATTTTCCTTCTTAGGACACACTTCAGAGCGCACTCCAAGTATACCAAGTGAGGATACTGAATCTTTGAGAGAGAGAGAGAGAGACATGTCACAACACGGTAGTGCAGCTGCTGACGAGGGAGAGGCACCATATCGCCCTTTGAGAGACATCTTATATCCCGAGCGCACTGTCACTCCGGGATGCATTTTACTCCCGTACAATGCTAGGCAATTTCGCTTCAGAAATGGGATGATCCAGATACTTCCCACTTACCATGGACTGGATTCCGAAAATCCATATGCACACATTATGGAATTTGAGGAGGCGTGTAAGACGTTCAGTGATCAAACTTGCACAAAAGATGTGCTCCGCCTCAAACTCTTTCCATTCTCGCTAAAGGATAAAGCTAAGACCTGGCTATGGTCTTTACCTCCAAATTCGATTTCATCATGGAACGAATTACAATCCAAATTTCTCAAGAAGTTCTTTCCTCCAGATCGAACGAATTCTATTAAGGCTCAAATTCAAACTTTTTGATAATTAGAAAATGAGTCATTCGAACGATGCTACGAGCATTTCAATGAGTTAATTGCCTCGAGTCCCCATCATGGTTTTGATAAAATGCAAATTATTTCCTTTATCCATAATGGGCTGAACATTAATTCCAAGCAACTTGTTGAAACCATGGGTAGTGGTTCGTTTGTCGACTTAGACTCCCACGATGCTGAGCTTCACCTGAGGTATGTCGCCGAGACTACCCAATCCTGGGATACATTTGACCCTAATGCTCAAAATCTAAATCGTCAAGTGACCACCACTCCATCAGCGTCCGACCTATTTCGTGTAAAAAGGAATTCTATAGTGGACAGTCGACTTAATATGCTTGAGAAAGGACTGCGAGACCTACGTGAGGAATGTGGATGAGGACCAACTGGATCCATCCCAAACTCTGTTGAGAAGGCATGTGCGATTTGTGAGGCGGGTCATTCAACTGAGGAATGCCCAACTATACCCGCTTACAAAGTGATGCTTCAAGAGCAAGTCAGTGGCATATGAGGCTTTAAGGGTATTTCGGTGCCCCGCACGGGAATTCTTACAACCCTTTATGGAAAAACCACCCTGGTTTTAACTATGGGCAACAACATGCTGCGATGAATCCTAATTCACATGTTGCCCCTCCTCCACCACCGTATTTTCAACAAGCTCCACACATGAAAGGATATGTGCAAGAACCACCACATCAAGGAGCATACATCCCTCTACCGCGGAGAAGTCTCGAGGATACGATCAACCAATTTATCAATACCTAGACTGTAACTAATGCTAGGCATGAGCGCATGATGAACGACATGAATGCGAACAGATCACAGTTGCAATCACCGTTGAGTATCCAAGAGAAGGGCAAGTTTCCTGCCCAGGGCCAAAGATCTCCCCAAGGTCAAACTAGTGTTAGCTCCACCTCGACAGAACATCAGGAGCAATGTCAAGCTGTGACCACTCTTCGTAGTGGGAGAGTCGTTGATTTATCACCTCCCTCACACGACGCAACCAAAGATAAGGAGATTTCGCCCATCACGAAAGAGGCCGAAGATGTCCCCTTGAATGAGAGTGATAAAGAGGACACTAGTGAGCCCGAGGTAGTAGTGAAACCACCCACCGCGACACCGTTTCCTCAAAGGTTGGTTCCTTCCCACAAAGGAAACCCCGTGATGAAGTGCTAGACGTACAAAATCAAGTGAAGCTAAGTTTACCTTTCCTCGATGCTATTAAGAAAATTCCAGCTTATGCAAAAGTCATCAAAGACTTGTTAAAGGTAAAGAGGAGGATGAAGGTAAAGAAAAATGTCTTCATAGCACATAACGTGAGCTCCATCCTACTTAATGATCTCCCGCCCAAATTCAAAGATCCCGGTGCACCCACCATTTCCTGCATTATTAGAGAAAATAAAATTGAAAAAGCCTTACTTGATTTGGGAGCAAGTGTCAATATCCTCCCTTACGCCATATATAGGCAACTTGATCTGGGTGACCTCAAGCCCACAAAGATCACTCTCCAGTTAGCGGATCGAACCGTGAAGATCCCAAGAGGTATAGTTGAGGACGTGATCATCCAAGTTGACACTTTCTACTTCCCGATAGACTTTGTCATTTGGGACACGGAGCCCTCCTTCGCCTCGAGCAATCATGTTCCCATCATTCTTGGGCACGCTTTCTTAGCTACGGCTAACGCAATCATCAATACTCGGAATGGGAAAATGCAACTCACTTTTGGGAACATGAGTTTAGAGACTAACATCTTCCATATCGCCCAACAGACGTGGGAAGAAGATGATCTTCACGCGGTGAACTTAATAGAAGAGATCGTTGAGGAGTATTTCGAGAAAAAATTATTGTGGAGATGCCCTAGGGTCCTGTTTAGTATCGAACCACGAGAATGAGGGGTACCACAAGACAGAGTCGTTAGGGGTATGCCTTATGTCATCGATCAATAGCGGTCGTTGTGATGATGAGAGAAAAGCAGGGGAGATGTGTGTAGTGACCACGATTGAGAGAGAGGGAAATGGGTTAAAAGATAGAAAAATGGTGGAGTTAGAGATCGAGAAAGTAAGGAAGGACGTAGGCACTACTCGAGAGAGAGAGAGCTAGGGGACATGAGCATGAAAGAATTTGAAAAAGAATTCGGTCCAGTGGATGAGAGCCTTAACGACGAAGTCCAATCCCTATTGGACTCTTGTATTCACTTAGACGAAAGTGAATGGAAAGAAAAAATTGATGAATTCCTTCTTTATGACCATCCACGCATACCACTTGAGGTCCCGGAACCTATTGACGAAAAAAGTTGTGTTTCATCCAACTTAGATCCCGACCCATGCATTGTAAAAATTGAAAGAAACCTAGGTGTTCCCTCTGAGTCAGTCCACGGAGGCCACTCTTTGAGTCAGCATCATGAGGATCCCTTTCCGATTAGTCACGACAAGCCTCCCGGTCTTTCCCTTATCTATGGGAGAGGTCCCAACTTGTTCCAATTATTGGTTTACGATATGAAGACGGGAGAGACAAAGAGAGCACCGAAACCCATGAGTGGGGTCGGGTGAGTTTGTGGAGAGATGAGAGGTCGTCGCACCCCCGACGCGTATGGGATGATTTTTAGTGTATTATTGAGTCATGTGTTAGGGTCATTTAATGTCTTTATGCATTTTAAATATTTGTTTGTTTTATTTTTTCGCACTTTTCATTCGCTTTGAGTTAGATTTTAGTCCTTTTTGCTTGAGGACAATGCAAAAGTCTAAGTTAGAGGGGGTCACAAGTGCGTATTTCTAAAACTTCACAAATTTTCAAAAATGCCCAGAAATTTCAAAAAAATCATAAATTTTTGAAAAACCCAAAAATATTTTTGTTCAAAATAAATAAAAATTGGAATTCAAATTTTTCAAAAATATCATTAAAAGTCAAATTGAAATCTCAAGTTGTAAAATTTAACATACGTAAATCCGAAATTGACCAGAGATGGAAATTGAGCGAAAATTGACGACTTAACGAATAAGTGTAGAGATTAACAAACTCGGTGAGATTCGAGCCTTTCATCTTTGTGAAAATTTTAAATCAATCCGAGTTAATTATTAACTCAAAGTTCTTTTCAGCGCCTAAAAAGTCATCGTGGATCTCAATCCTTTCATTTTGATCGGTTATGAAAAACGTGTGTGGTATTGCCTTAAAACGCGCGCTATAAATGTCTAAACTTAATTAATCTCGAGACGCATATGGTAAATTAATAAGTAATTCAGACAATGAATTACGCCATCATTTGTTACCCAAAAATATTGGCCATAAAAAGTAGCGAAAAATTATCCCTTTTATAACCCAAATTGAGCTGAATAAACTTTTTCCTTTCGTTTGGTACCCCGAAAAACCCAAGTAGCCTGGAATTGCAAAAAGGGAATATTCAATAAAGTCCGGAAAGTGCATAAAAAGGGGCAAGAAAAAATTAGATATGCTCAACAAAAATAGCAAGAAAAGAAAAGAAGTGAAAAATAGAAAAATATAGAAAAAGAATAAAAAATGAGCAATAGCCCGAAAAAAGCACAAATGGACATCATAAATGACTTTTCCAATTCCAACCTTCCCTACCATTTTCATTTTACCCAATATACCTTAAAACCCGTAAAAAGTTCTCACCGAGTCCGAATTGCAAAATTGGTTACCACGTGGAGAGCTAATACCCCAAAAGATAATAAAAGATATAATGTGTGAATAAGAGGCAATGTTCCCGTTTTTAAAACCGTATCCCATTGATGAGATCCTATCACTATAAAATTTCCGTCTTTCTACTTATATGCGTGACTTTGCGTCCATTACATTTACTCTTTATATCACGCATATCGAGAGAATAACCATAATCCGAGAGATTCGTTTGTGAGAGCATTCCGTGAGAATTTGAAATCAAAATGAATTTTCGGGTAAGTAACGTAATAGTCAATCGGTGAAAATCCGTGGTTAAATTTTTGGCTTCGCACACACGCACTATTATTTGAGACTTATAAATATGACTTGATGATGACTATTTTCTGGAAAAGTTTGAATTATACAATTTTTGCATATTTTGAAAGTTCTTTGAGTCGAATTTTGTGGGTATATTCACTGTAAAACCTCATGAGACACAACTCGTCCTACTAGGGTAACCTAGGGGTTTAAATGCTTGTTACATACGCTAAATGCAATCGCTTGCCGGCGAAAAAGGTATTCTATCCCAATAAAATAATTTTCAAGAGTTGAGCCTTGCTAGGATTCTTTTACATTGCTCGGGATGCGCAAAGTTCTAAGTTAGGGGGGTTTGATTAGGCATAAATTCTTCCAAATTTATCCCTTTAATTTAATTACTTTTAGCACCTCGAACAACGTAATCAATTTGAATTTATCTCATAATCTTGCTATTGACTTATCCTAACGAGTACACCGAGTTTATGGTATTTCGTACTGATTTTATAGATCTTTGATATCAATTAAAGAAAGAAATAAATCGGAAGAATCGAGAAAGAAAATAAGGAAAGTCCAAAGGGCAAAATTATAATTTCTACCCGGAATTCGGATGAGGCACCTAAAGAGAAGTTGAAGATATCAAGTTCATGAGCACATAGGAAGAAACGAAACCTCAATCGGAGTACCGGTGTGAAAGTTATGAGCCGTCAAAGTCTGAAGGAAAAAAGTCAAAGGAAGAACGGACCGATCCGGGCCGGACCGGTCCGCATTGCCAATTTCCAGAGAACCCCGGACCAAAGACGGATCGAAGCTGAAATAAATTAAAAGAACCGATCCGGGCCGGATCGATCCGCCCAAGAATTAAAAGAATCGATCCGAATTCCAGCCAGACCGAACCGCGGGATGACCGGACCGGTCCGACTGTCGAGTTTTAATTTTCTAAATTTCCTCTAATGGAGAGTCCTAGTGCAACTAAAACGTTTGGAGTTTTTTAGGGTATTTAAACCCATTTTATTATCATTCTTAGGACGAAGAATTTAACTAATTTTCCATTCTTTTCAGAAAAACCCTAGTTTGGAGATAGCTTATGAATTCAATTCCAAGATTGAAGATTATTCAAATTTTAGTGATTACCAGCAATTGTAGTTAATGCTTTGAGTGCTTTGGTAAGATTAGTGAGTAATTTCCTCTGTTTAATTTCCCGTTTACATCATTCTATAAATTTTCCTTAGTTTAATCATGACTTCCTGCAATTCTAAAATCGTTTTCATTACTTTCATGATGGTAGGCTAGACTTTTAAAGGTCGGGATGCATGAACCCAACCTGATGTGGTAGTTGTATGTACATAAAATTAATCCTCTAAATTTAATGGTTTGATTATGACCGTATTGCGTAGAAACACGACAATAGTAAATCTTTGGATCTCGTTTGCTTCAGGATAACCGTGATGCTTTAGAATACAATTCGAGTGTAACTATTGAAATACCGATTTACTCGTCCTCTGATTAAGTATGATGCGGGCTTGAACCTCATATACTTAATGCTTGGGAGTACTAAATTCTCGGTCTAATTAATCATTTAAATTTACGATTAGTTTTATAACATCAATACACTAGGGTTGGGGGATTGTATTCCCGTCCTATTTTCTTCATCATATAGTTGACATTTTCAAGTCAATTATCATCAGTAATTTAGAGTAGCTACATTTCCTTCATACTTTCGTGCATTAAATAATTATTTTCAAAATTGCATTTAGTTGTAGCCAATTCTCAAACCAAATCATCTTTTCCTTTCTTTATAGAGTCAGAGTTAGGATTTCTTCGTCTATCCAATGTCGTTACAATTCCATTGTCCTATTTCCCTGTGGATACGATCCCGACTTATTAGCTTTATTATTAACGCGACAGGCTTGCACTTAAGCCTAGAAGAGAACGCACTTCTGAGACACATTCTTAGTCGCGTCAATATTTGAGAGTATTGAGGAATTCAGATTATTTTATAAGAGATGAAAAAGGACTATAATAGGTTTTTGAAAAAAAATTCTCTGTTGTGCACACAGTTGACCTTTGTCATGCAAAAGATTTTAGCAAGTAAGGTGAAATGTGTGGAGCCATGCGCATGGGTCAAATTTTGACTGTGCGAATGGTTTGAATCCAAAGTGAAATAGATTTCAAACTCAAGCACATTTAAAAGTTGGGTCTTTTCCCAATTGGTTTACACAACACATATAAGAGATAAATTCACTTGTTTATCCTTTTACAAACACAATTTGAAAAACATGCAAGTGTGTGTAGTAAAAAAACGTTCGATCACAAAAATATCAAAAGGATACATTTTTTTAGTGACAACGAAAGTCTTGTGCTTTAGAGTAACTTTGTTGCATCTTCAAAGTCTGAAAGTCCATGATGTCTAAATGAACTATCCTTACTCTACTAAAAAATATCACATCGATTGAAGCTAACGTAGATTTAATGACTCAAAGACTCAATGCTTTGACATGGAATTTATCCAACTTTTATATAATTGCAAATGTTTACATTTTTAATGTACCCTTTTGTCTATTTTGTGGGAAAACCTCAAATAATAAAAAATCTCTTGATTACTCCTACCAAACCCACAACACATTAGGCATATAGTAGGAAGTAATACACATAGAGCCCAAAAGACCAATGACGCATCAAATTTGATTCCGAAGTGATGGGTATGAAATGGATTAACATGTCTATACCTCAAATCACATGAAACATAAAACAAGATCGCAGAGGTAAGACCTTGCATAAATTGTAATTCCCTTGCTTTAGGAATCCTTCGAAGAATTAATGAGATATATAGATGATATAAAGCATGAAAGCATGTGAGAAATGAGAAAATCATATAATATCAACCAAAACAACAAGAATGTGATCTCCTACATGAAACATCTCATGAAAAATAATGTTTCTCCCCCATAAAACCATAAATGAAAGTTTATCCCCTAAAGTTAGAAATGTGGGAATCTCCCACTATGTTAGACGTCTCTCCCCCTTTTTGAAATGAAAAAGTTAAAGAGAAATATGAAGACATAGATAATGGGTATATCATGATAATAAAAACTCACATGAAGAATAAAAAACTTGCGAAGAAAAATCTAGTAATTATGTGAAATAAACCAATACTATAAAGTGGGTATAAGCAACAAACATGTGTAACACACTATGAATCTCAAATTAGGAACTAGTAGATGAAATATATTAGTGAATAAGCATGTGAAGTAAGAAATGTGATATACATCTATCTAACTCGAATGAGATCATGTGAAACATGTATATATCAATGAAAATCATTAAGATATGGATACAAACATAAGAAATTCATAACAACCATAAAAATGTACAAATATATAACCAAAATTACTCCACATCAAACAATAGAGTAATAGGTAAAAATATCCAAATATAAATGTCAAAGTACCACAAAAAGTACTACAAAGTCTCAACAAAATAAACATAATAGAGATAACTCAAAAAATCTCTAATCATCATTTGTATCCTCATCCGTCTCCTCCTCATCATCATCAGCATCAACTGGAGGTACATGCAGTGGAGTAGCAACTGGTGGTGGTGCATAGGTAAAACTTAGAACATTAGGAATAAGATCGGTCCCCCTCTGGTAATCAGTAATAAAAGTGATATTAATCATCTAACTAGACTGCTCTTTATCCACCAAATCGAGATGATGAACAAAATGATCATACATCTCAGTCATATGAGCTCTCATATCATCAAACTGTCCCTGCATATTGGCAAAAAAGGCTTCTATAAACTCTTGAGTACCCTAATGATTTTATGGTACTAGTGTTGGTGCTAACAAGGGTTTGCGAGCTTATTTAAGATGAATGGCCTGATAAGGTAGTTATCATAAAGTATGAACGGTGGAACGAGAGAAGCTCATGATAGAGATAGGTTAAAGAATACCCACATCATCATCCATATAAAGAGAATAAATACCTAACTCATATAGGTAACCTGTGGTCATATAAGCATACGATGGTAACTCATGAGTTGTATCATTGCAAGATCGAGCCATAACCACCAAGACAAGATCAGGGTAATCAATAGACTGTCAATGAAGAATATCATACATCAACCTAACTATGGCGAAAATAAGTCTTGTGCATGATGACGAGGCATCTGGTTATAGATAACTAGAAAATAAAGCATATAGTACTTCTTCCACATAATGGCTTGTAGAAAGGGATTCCCTACCCATGTTGTACTATACCCCCCCAAAAAATAAGAAGACATATCACGAGTAACACCAACCTTTATGTATGCTACATAACTCGAATTATGAACATTATCCTCGACACCTAAATGTGAAGATAAGAGTTTCTTTGTAAAACAGCCTCAGCACTGCTCACAAATGAAGTAAAAATAATATGAGATAAAGATGCCACAAGGATATTCGTGTAAAACTCAGGAACTAGAGTGGCGTTGGATGATGTATGTGGCCGTAGAAAATAAGAATCTCGAAGATCCTCTATAAATGAAGAACAAATTGTCCCTCCTCACATTGGTCTAAGTGGTTTAAATCAACATCTCTCTCGGCTCGAACAAAACGGAACACAAAACTCTCATGAAGTGGGGAACCATATCGAGTAAAGATAATCCTACATTAATATTCCATAGGAACTAGGACAACTATAAAGTCTGTTTGGTCCTGCCTATAAGAATGAGATGTATATTGAGGAGGTGGTCACTCTCTAGCACGTGAACTCTTACCGGGACCAATCGGGGGTCATGGGAATATAACTCTCTTCCTTGAATGTTTTTTTTATCTCACCATGATAACCGAAATAATCTAGACAAAAATGTACAATCAGAATTGAAATAAATCCTAAGAGTGTATGAGATAAGAAAGGTTTGTGAAAACAAAAATCTTCAAAAATGTCAACCACAAAATTTAATGAAACACTTAAGAATATGAATACAATCTAGATGTGATATAATAAAGGTAAGTCAGTAAACAAGAATAGACATTGAAGACTTACACAAGTTAATCTATAGGTTATCAATCAGATCTAAAAAAGGCAAATCAACAAACAAGAATAGTGATTGAAGACTTACATAGGAGAATCTAGAGGAACTCCATCAGACCTGAAAACTAGAGCCTCAATATGAACAACTAACAAATCCAACACTAAATCCCACTCGAATAAATTAAGGACTCATAAAATGCAACCTTAGGACAAAATTTCTTAGGTTTTATGATTTGGGATGATTTTAAATGAAAGTAAGCAACTAAAATAAAGAAAACGTAATTCCTAGTGACGGTAATCATGTCCACGGGGGTAGTTTGTTATGCATACAGTTTCAACTAATATGAATAGTCAAGGAAATAAATCCAGGAAAGACTAAGTAATAAACCAAAACCCAAACTCTTAAAATACCATGATATGAATGAATGCATACACATGTGAAGTCATTCATTTTTAATTGAAAAGCACAATTTCAAGATAAAATCACTAAAATCAAAACTCTCTCTCTCCCTCTCACACACACACACACACACACATATATACACGTGTGTGTGTGTGTAAATCTAAAATGAAAAAATATTGATTAATGCATAGATTAAGAACACATTCAACAGAAACATCAATCAATTCAACATATAAAGATCAAAATTTGTATAAAATCATTTAAAAAAACTTTGTATTTTAATCAAGGAATGATTAGTGACAAACATGGTTTACAAAATCAAATGAATACACATAACTAAGTTATAAAAAATGACCAATGATGCTTAATTTTATCGTAACATCAATATCCTTTCAAGATCTCATCAAATGGTAGTTTCTAACCATTTTTTTCTCTCAAGCATATGTTATTTAAAAATATTTTTAATGCCAATCTAAGATACAAGTTTTCATTTGAAAAGCTATGTCACTATCTTGTTTTGAATGTCGGTTTAAGCTCCTGGCTTATGGATCTTTCCAACATATTGACTTCTACTATTGATTAACTTTAACACACCTAGATGACACCTACCCAATGATAATTAAGGTAAAACTTGGGTGTAATCAATCTAATGGTATCCTTTATCAAAGCATGTGAAATGATCCATTTTAAACTCCAACAAGTATGAAACACATAAAAATATCACACTTGGATCATAGAAGCTTTCAAAACCAATAAGATATCTCAGGATTTTAGTTGATTAAATCAATCATTAAAAGAAAAAAGCAAACAACGATAGTCATACGCATCAAGTTTTATTCAAGTTCTCAAGTAGTGTGAAGTTAAAACCTAATATTTCAGCAAATTTAACAATCGTGGTTTTTTTAAGTGAATTCTAGCTTAAACATTGACATTATAAACATTTGTAATCCAAATGGTTAAAAATCCATATTTCAATCATCATTAAACTTAAATCTAATCATCAAATTGGATGAATCAAAGGAGTTAATCATATAATGAAAAAAATAAAAAAAGTGAAAAATCTTTTTGGAATTTTTGTTAAAGAATGATGCGTGTATTTGAAACATGTTATGCAGAGAACAAAGCATATTGAAAAATGCATGTAAATTCACAAATGCATGAAATCCTCACCAAAAATGAAAAATGATCCGAATCTGACTTTCAAGCTCTCACCCAAAGTGATTTAATCCTAATCAAATTAAGAATACCTAGGAGGGGACCTACAAAAAATAACAACCCTAGGCATACTAAGAAAACTATCTCCTAGATAACGATCGGTGTGGTATTTCCCAAATTAATGGGAGGAACAAAGAAAACCTCCCTCTTCATATACTTCTTTTGTGGAACTTCAACTTTCACTTTCTTCCTTTAAAATTCCTAGGTAACCCTGTTATAAAATTCGGTATCCATATAACATTCCTCAGAGGATTCTTATACCTAATCCTTAGAATTTGAGCAAATGTTTAGGTCTAGGTATAGGTATCTCCCTTTTAGCCTTAGATCTACCTTTCACTAGGATATAAACTCTCTTCATTAACTCACAAATTGGACCCCTAAGTTCACTAGTAGGATTTTTATGGAATACATGACCCTTATTTCCCATTAACCTATGGCTTCTCTCTCTCTCAAGAACCTACAAGCTTTATTGATGTGACAATCCATCTTATAAAAAGTAAAGAAAATAAACCTTCCTTCTCATATTGTTTCTAGCATCTTCATCTACCATCTCAACTTTCTCAATCTTCTTCATTTTGAAGAAAAAATGAGGAATATAATTCAATTTCTCACAAAATGAGCAACCAATACCATTTTTTAAAAACTTTGATTTAGGATCAATTTCCATCTTTTTCATCAAAGCAATTTGTTCCTTATCCTTCTTTTCAATGTTAGAAACTTCATCGTTTGATTTTGAGTTTGGAACTTTCTTATTTGCTGGTTCCATATAAATAATGCCATGTTTATCATTTTTTATTTGAGCATGATTCATCAAAATGTTATCTAAAACACAATTTCTTTCAATCATCTCAGTTTTTAACTCTATGGCATGTTGAAATTCATGCTTCATATTTTCAAAATCAATTTTCAAGGTCATTTTCAAGTTCAATTTCTTGTTTTTCTTTCAAAATGGCCTCATTTTAGGTTTTTAAAGAATCACATTCCATTATGAAAACATCTACTTCCTTTTTAGGCTGTAAACATTCCAATTGAACACATTTAACTTTTCATCTTTATCTTCATGTTCACTTTGGAAATCTTTCATCAAAGTACTAATGAAGGTAATTCACTTCATTATAACCATACTTAAGTGATCTAGGAATATCGATGCGTGAACCTTTGCAATAACATGACAGAGAATCACTAAGTGACATATCACTAGAAGCTTTGACTTTATTCATTCTCACTAGACTCTCTAAGGATATTCTAACCATTATCCTTATCAATCTCATCAAGTCTCACAGTGAAACAACTCTCACTCCCCCTATCCTCACTAGTAATTCTATCCTCCCTCTTACGATTGGAATTACTCAAACTACCCTTGTAAACTTTCTTCTTCTTGTCTACCTAGTTGTTCTTCCAAAACTCTCTCAATTGTATTTGTAAGGAAAAATTTCAGATATATTTCATTTGAATGTAAATTGGCTTATTCTATATTTGGACAAAACCTTCGAGTCATTGGTTATGACTTGAGTGTGTTGACCTTTAAAGCCCATGACATATTTATTTAAAGACGTAGTGATGAAGTTTCAAATATTACATTCATTGTGTTGTGTTTCTTGACATGTTTCGTCTTCACGTTCCAATGATATCTCAAGTACGAATGTCTCTATATGTATTGTGATGCTTGGAAATTAATTTTGGGTATTAGTTTAAAAAAAAAATTGAGGGATGTTTTAAAATATTTTTCAAAGAAATATTTTTACTCATTCGAACGGGATTATAATCTTTATTCGAATGAGATTGGTTGTTCATCCAAACAAATCTTCAAACGAACATCGAACGATGTTTCTCTTGTAGCAGAACAAAGTTCATTCGAAGCTCGTTAGATGTTGGTTCGAATGAGATGATTAGGTCATTTGAACGAGTTTGATTTTGGTTTGAATGAGATATATTGTTTTTTTTAAAAGGACTCCTATTTTCTTTTGAACAGGTCCTCAAAAAATGTGTCACCTCAAAACATGTGTTTTCTATATAAAAAGGGCCCAGGATCAATTTTTTATGAGAGTTTTTGGCAAAATTAAGTTCCTATACATATCGAAAGTCTCGAAAACCCTATTTTCACACCCAAGTGTTTAGGATCAAAGTTTCATAATCATATATGTTCAGAGATCTTATTTTTGGGCACCAAGAAGTTTATTCTCTTCATATGGTTGAGAATCATTTCGTGCGGTGGATTTCGTATCCGGTTACTGTTTACACATGGTGGAATCTGTGATGTCGTGTTGTGGCAAAGAAGCGGCGCGTCCATATTCCAGATCTATTGATGGTTACCGAGCCTTATTGATAAACACCGAGGAATGGGTGGACTCACACGTTATGGCAGTGCGAGATCGGACTCTTGTGTGACTTTACGCGGAGGTTAAGAAATGAAGAACGTCAAGCCGTGTAGAGGCGTCGAGTCTGTGTTGTATGTCTTATGTCATGTCTTTTTTAATTCCATACTTAGTGGATTTTTCGTGGATGGTCCGTACAAGATTTTTCCCATTGTGGGTTTTCCTTGTACATCAGCGTATTGTGTTGATTTATCTATTTTATCCTGTTATCACCTAAATGGATGATTAGGATAAATATAAAATTGGTTAATCTCTTTTACCACAACCATCGAGTTAAAATTCGTACAAAGTGTATTTTGGGATAATTTTATTTAAATTTAATATTTAATTTGAAAAAAAAATTAAAAATTAGGTTTTGTTTAGACCACTCCGTGCATCCCTAGAATCTTCAAATTTCTATCAAATAAGGAACACTAAGTTTTTATGTTAGATTCACGTTTAGGCATGCATTCTAGAAGTTTTTATTTGGAGGGTCAATTGCTTTCTAGACCACTTTTGTTTAATGGGTCTAACTGCACGTAATAAAAAGCACGTATGAATTCAGCACTTAAGATGATAGATGGGCGGGTATAATGTAATACCCCGTATTTTTATGCTTTCTAAATTTGGGGATTTATTAAATTTAATGTGAGTTATTAATTTAATATAAATCCGGAAATTAATTATTTTTAATAATTGCTAATGTGATGTGAGTTAGTATGTATGGGAAACTTGTTGAATATTACTAATGAGCAAAGTAATATATGATATTGGTTCTATTAAATGTCACGAGTGAATAAAATGATAATTTTGAAAATTTAAGTCAGGACGCGCCTGTGTCGTGTCGGGACTAAATATTGATTAACAAAAGTGAATAAATTATAAGTTGCCCATATGATCGTTTTGAGCGCGCCAAAGTGTCCGAAAGGATCGAGATAGTCAGAAAAGTGTACCCGGGGGTTTAGTTTGGGTCTCAAGACATTTTTAGGCTTAAATAGTACCCCGGGAGGGCATTTTGGACAATTAGTAATTTTGGGTAATTAAACCAACGAATTTACAAGGGTTATATCAGATGCTTAAGGTTGCCTTATAGGGTTAACACAACCAAAAGCAAGTGACGGCCATTGGAGAAGGAAGGAGAGATCTTGTCAAGGAGTTCTAGGCTGAAAACTCCTCCGTTTGCACCGCTGTCGCCGCCAAACGATAGACCACGTCGCAAGGATCGTAACCATAATGATTTCAACACGAATCAGAGACCAAAAATTCCCAGGCAAGTATTTATCTTGCTTAAATTCGTTAATGCTTCATTCAAGTTAGTTTAGGGATGATTAGGATAAGTTTCTTGAAAGAAAATCCATATTGGAGATAGGAAAATTGCATGTAGTAATGATTTAAATGATAATCTGGAATTCCCCTTCATATATAGAGATTTAACCACGGATTTATGATGAATTAGAAGTATAATTTCTGGAGAAAGAATGATTTGAATTATGTTGAAGAAATTTTTAGGGTTCATGAGTATTGTATGAATTTGGGCACTTTTAATCCATGAATCATGATGAAAATTCGCATGCTTTACGTTAAATATTGTCCATTTGGGTTTAGGACGTTTGTGGTATAAATTTCTGGGAGTTTGGGAGTGAAAAATCTGGATTTGGATGATAGAACCCGTAACTGATATTCTGCAGATTTTGCCATACCGGCTTGATCGATCGATCGACCCCTTTCTATCGATCGATCGACCCCTCCTGGCAGACTCATATTTTTCCCCTTTTAAATAGTTGAATTAAATTTAGACGAATAATAATCGTTGGACATCCTTATTAAAATATTTTGGGAGATAAAGAAGACCAGTAGGACTAATTAAAAATATTAAACCTTTAACGTAAGACGAGATTTACATTTTTCGGGGATGTTTACATATAAGAGATGATGGAACTATGTATTAAAGTGGGGAGACGCATAAGGTAGTTACGTTGGAAAATAAATGACTACCTACTGAAATTACATTTTGGGAAGATAAGAATCCATGAGTGTTACGTAGGAAATTAGAATAATCCCTCAAATTAAAGTAAGGAATGAACCGTTATACGTGGTAACTAAATAATGACAAGTAAGGATAAATATCATAATTATGGGTTATGGGATGTACCTAAATTTGATATGGTAATAGTATTATATTTATATGACTGTGTTTATGCATATACTTTATATGTGTAAAAATCATGGCCACGCTACTTGCTATCCTTGAGGTTACCGCGCTGGGACGGTCTTATCTCGATGGGACCTTTATGGGGGATATTGACTCGTACCCTAGAAGATAGGAATCCTAGGTACAGGCTACCAGATCGATAGTCACGGTCCTAAGAAACGTGAAGGTATGTGCTGACCTCTTGGACTTGGAAACTATGTTTCGCCTCAATATTGTTTGTGTTTTGTTTAAATACAGTTCGAGAGTGATTCTAAACTTGTATTTCCCTTAGTACGAGTGATACGGGGACTGGATAGCAGAGTATGCCCGCACCATAATTATTATGTGGGGTGCTGTTAGAATATATATATTACATGAGTATTTAATATATATATTAAATTCTGAAATGTGGGAAGCTACCTACTGTATTTATGGTAAGTAAGAAATGAATAATGATTTCAAATGGGAAATACGTGTTTTGAAAAGTATAATATGTTATTGGGAAACTTTATTAGCAAATAAAGCTTAAATGAGATCTTTGGTGTTAAACGGAAATTACCTCTTAACCAGTTGAATTTGTCAATCTAAATCTTAAGAGCAGCCTAAGATAAGATAAGTTAAATTGTTGGGAAGGTTAGTGCGATAGGTGTGCACATTAGAAGAGAGGTGAGAATTTCTCAAGGGAGTGCCGCAGTAATATGTTGTTGCATTGGCCAGTAAACATTTTAAATACTTGCTAAACAAATTTTAAATCGTTTTTACAACCGGGCTCTGACCCGTTTCCATTTTCTTTTCTCTCTTGTAAATATATGTATATATTACAAGTGCCCAGCCACAGGGGCGTCTTGCATAGGATCCTTTGGAAGGAACGCGCTGCAGCTTAGGTGGGAGTTGCAAGCCTCTTGTTTAGACGACCTCATTTCTTGATTCCACTCCTAGCATTTATTTTATCCAGTTGGCCATGTGTCGCCCTTTCCCACTATTCAGTTGCTCTATTGGTCATTGTGATTCATTTATTTCCAGTATTTACGCTTTGGATTTTTATTACTGTCAGGATGTTTTCCTTTAAGTTTTAATGTTGGGATTTATTTGTTGAATGTTTAATTCTTTAAGAATATAAGTTTCAGGATTATTGTTGTGTGAGTATTTAAATTGTGAATTATGTAAAGTTTTAAATGTTGGTTTATGAAATAAAATTTTGAAAGTAATGTCTAAAAATGGTTTTGACACTTAGCTTAATTATTTAGGATGTTTAAATTGGAAAAGATTTTTACGACAGTGATGCTAAGAATGAACCAACTGTTCACCTTGATTTTAATTTAATAAAGGAGTGATCGCCCGGTATTTAATTTGGCGGGGTGTCACAGGTGGTATCAAAGCATCAGGTTCTAGTGTCCTTAGGATCTGTACGGCTTATTTCGCTTTCAGCTTAGCATTTTTGTTATAAAGCCCTATTTTAGGATTGTTGTATTCTTGCTTTTACGATTATGTTTTCAGCTATTTAAGATTTGATAATAACTGTAGTCTAATAAATTTCTTCACGTTTCAGATGCCTCGGAGACGTGCACCAAACGATAGGCGTGCCCAAGCCGAGCAGCCAGTAGCTCCGGCTTAGGGGACAATGAATGCAAATGAGGTAGCCGCTATTGTTGCTCAGGCGGTGAATGCCGCGCTAGCGGTAGTACAGCAGGCTCCACCCCAAGTTCAGGAAGTGGCGCTAGTACCTGCACAACTTCCATCTGTATGGGAGCGGGTTAGGGATGCCTTTCAGAAGGCACATCCCCCTGAGTTATCGGGTAGTTCAGATATCATCATTGTCAGCCAATGGAAGAAAGATATCCAAAGGCATCTGCGTATGTATGAGTGCACAGACGTGCAGAAACAGTTGTTGGCTTCATTTAAGCTAGTGGGGGCCGCATTGCAGTGGTGGGAGTCCACCACCACCTTGGAGGCGAGGGATACTATCCCGATTCAGTCATTCTGGGAGCGGTTTGATCGCAAGTATTTTCCGACCGCCGTGCAAACTGAGATGAGGCAAAAGTTGCTGAACTTGAAGCAGGAAAATTCTACTGTTGCTGAGTATAAAGAGGAGTTCACAAGACTTATCACTATAGTGCCAGATGAGGCACCCATTGAGGGCAAGAAGATATTGTTGTTTATGGACGGGTTAGCTTGGAGGATCCGTCAGCACCTTATAGGGAATCTATCTTTGAGTACTTACACAGATGTACTCAACGCTGCTATGCTACACTACCACGACCACCGCTTCCATCTGCAGGGAGGCAAGCGAGCAGGAGAGTCCATCCAGCAGGGCAGGACAAAGGGTAATGGTGCTAGTGGAGCACCGACATCTCAGGGGCAGACTCGCCCGCATGAGCAGAGTTCCCATCAGGGGGACCCTGCTAAGCGGTTCTGATCAGGTGATTCCAGGCAGGGATTTGGGGGATTTAGGCAGGGTCAGCAGGGCCAGCCTAATCATCAGGGCCAACAAGGCCAACACCGTCAGCAACAGGGACAACAACGTTTTCAATAGGGCCAATGGAGGGGTGGTAATGGCCAACAGGGCCGTGGTCAGTAGGGTCAGAGGGGAGGTAATTTTAGGGGCCGATGTTTTGTGTGCGACAAGAATGGCCATAGGCGCCAGGACTGTCCAGAGGGTGATAGGGCCCCGCAGTAGTAGGGTGCCCATAATGAGCCACAAAGACCTCTTTTTCCATTCGCCATCCCAGCATCAGCTCAGGTACCAGCCCTACCAGCCATTCCAGCTGCTCCAGTACAGTAGGGACAGTTACAGTGCGGACGTGTCTATAACGTCCACCAGGCAGCAGCTCCACAGGCACCACCCGCGATTGAGGGTATGTTTCCTATCCATGGTACTATGGGTCGAGTTTTATTTGATACTGGGGTGATGCACTATTTTATAGCTACCCATTTTGCGATGACCTTAGGGTTATTAGCCACAACAGAGAGCACTGTGACGTGTGTAGACTCACTATTGGGAAATGGATCGCTAATTTTCTTTATATGCCGGGGTGTGGGGGTACAGATTGGTAGCTTGGTATTACCAGCAGACATGTTAGTCTTAGATATGCATGAGCACGACATTATTATTGGTATGGATTGGCTCGCGGCTTACAGAGCCATGATAGATTATTTCGGTGGCAGTATTATCTTTGCCATTCCGGGGAAAGAGATATTTTTAGTGGCGGTGCCTCGCCCAGAGGGAGGCTCGACCGCTAATTTATATTACATAGAGGAGGATACCTCTAAGGAGGTTGTAATTACCTTAGACTCGATCCCAATTGTTCATGAATATTCCGATGTATTTCAGGAGATACCAGGCCTACCCCCCAGTCGAGAGATAGACTTTGTCATAGATTTATTACCGAATACTCGACCTATAGCACGCGCTCCATACCGTATGGCTCCGGTAAAGATGAGAGAGTTACGAGATCAGATAGAGCAACTGTTAGGTCAAGGCTTCATTCACAGGAGTACCTCACCTTGGGGCGCTCCAGTTTTGTTTGTGAAAAAGAGAGATGGTTCACTGAGGCTATGTGTGGACTACCGGGAGTGAATAAGGTCACGATACGGAACAAGTATCCGTTGCCTCGAATCGATGATCTGTTTGACCAGCTGAGGGGAGCAACTTTCTTGTCGAAGATAGATCTAAGGTCAGGGTACCATTAGCTACGTATTAGGGAGCAGGATGTTTCAAAGACTGCTTTCTTGACGAGATATGGGTCCTATGAGTTTAGAGTGATGCCATTTCGACTCACAAATTCTCCAGTCATATTCATGGACTTGATGAACCGAGTGTTCACAGAGTTCTTGGATCAGTTTGTCATCGTCTTCATAGATGACATCCTGATATACTCACACTCTGAGGAGGAGCATGCCGAGCACTTGAGGCAGGTTCTTCAGACTCTACGAGAGCATCAACTGTATGCTAAGTATGAGAAGTGCGGGTTTTGGTTGCGAGAAGTACAGTTCTTGGGACATGTTGTTTCTGAACAAGGGATAGCATTTGACCCGAGTAAAGTGTCAGCGGTGAGGGAGTGGGGACAACCCACGACACTGACAAAAGTACGCAGTTTCTTGGGATTAGTCAGATACTACAGAAGATTCATTCGGGGTTTCTCCAAAATAGCGGGTCCCTTGACGAGCCTGACTCACAAAGGGGTACCATATGTATGGGATGATGCTTGCCAATTGGCTTTTGACGAGTTGAAGAACAAGCTTACTTTAGCACCGATCCTTTCTTTACCTAAACCAGGCGTGGAGTTTATGATTTACACCGACGCCTCTTTACGGGAACTTGGGGGAGTACTTCAACAGGAGGAGAAAGCTATAGCTTTTGCCTCCCGCAAGCTTAAGACGCATGAGAAGAATTACCCCACCCATGACCTAGAGTTAGCAGCGGTCGTTTTTGCGTTGAGGATATGGAGGCACTATTTATTGGGGGAGAAATTTCCCTTGTTCAAAGACCACAAGTCACTGTAGTACCTATTCACTCAGCGAGAGATGAATATGCGTCAGCGCAGGTGGTTAGAGTTTGTGAAGGACTACCAGTTTGACATATAGTACCATCCGGGGAAGGCCAACGTAGTTGCTGATGCATTGAGTCGTAGGCCGGTAGATGATGTAGCTGACATCTGGAAAGAAAAGTGGAAAGAGTTGGGTCACCAGGATGCAGTAGCCCGTTCCTTCATATCTGTTATGATAGTGACACCCGAGATTATTACGAGGGTGATACAGGCAAAGACCGCAGACCCATTTTTCCAGGAGAAGATTGTACGACTTTTAGCTGAGGCTGCTGAGTCCTATTCTGTTAGTTCTGATGGGGGTTTGAGGTTTAATGGGAGATTAGTGGTCCCATAAGGAGCAAACTTACGTCATGCAGTGATGACCCTGTCTCACGGGTCCCGATTTATGGTACATCCTGGAGGAGATAAGATGTACCAGGATATGAGGCGGCAATACTAGTGGAGTGGGATGAAAAAGGATATTCCTGAGTTCGTGTCCAAGTGTTCTACCTGTCAGTTGGTAAAGGTGGACCACCAGAAACCGTCGGGGTTGCTTCAGCCATTGGAAATACCCGCGTGGAAATGGGAGAGTATTTCTATGGATTTTATTACTGGGTTTCCTACATCACAACGGGGCCACGACTCCATCTGGGTGATTGTGGACCGTTTGACCAAGGTGGCTCATTTTCTGCCAGTGTGGACAGACTATACCATGGGTCAGTATGCTCAGCTGTTCATTGCTGAGATTGTCAGTTTACATGGGGTACCCCTGAATATTGTGTCAGATAGAGACAAGATTTTTGTGTCGCATTTCTGGGAGAGCTTTCAGGAAGCTATGGGTACAGAGTTGAGGTTGAGTTAAGCTTATCACCCACAGACCGATGGACAAACAGAGAGTACTAATCAGATGTTGGAGGATATGGTACGCATGTGTGTCCTTGATTTTGGAGGAGGTTGGGAGCCACATCTTCCACTGGTGGAGTTCGCTTATAATAACTCTTATCAGTTCACGATTGGCATGGCTCCATTTGAGGCTTTGTATGGCAGGCCTTGTCGTTCCCCAACTTGTTGGCTAGAGGTGAGGGATAACAAGTTGCTCGGACTAGAGGTGATTCAGGAAACCTCCGCTAGGATTAAGATGATCAAGAGTCGCATTCGAGTAGCCCAGGACAGGCAAAAAAGCTACGCCGATGCAAAACAGTTCTTCCGGGAGTTTAATGTGGGGGACCAAGTATTACTACGTGTATCTCCTATGAAAGGAGTGATGAGGTTCGGGAAGAAAGGGAAATTGGCCCTGAGGTACGTGGGACCATTTCCCATTATCGAGAGGATTGGGCTGGTAGCATACATATTGGGGCTGCCAGAGCATTTACATCGCATCCACGATGTATTCCACATCTCGTCGTTGCGACGATACCTTCGGGATGATATGGCCCACACCCACATGGCGATAGAAGAGATACTTTACAGCCTGACGGCTCTTACGAGGAGAGACCAATGGCTATCCTAGACCATAGCGAAAGGAGATTGAGGTCTAAGATAGTTCCACTTGTACGGGTCCAGTGGGAGCATCATAATGTGGAGGAATCCACCTGGGAGCGCGAGGCAGATATGCGCGAGAGATACCCAGATTCATTCTTACCAGGTATGCCTTATTTGCGGAATTTCGGGACGAAATTCCGTTATTAGGGGGTAAGTATGTAATACCCCATATATTTATGCTTTCTAAATTTGGGGATTTATTAAATTTAATGTGAGTTATTAATTTAATATAAATTCGGAAATTAATTATTTTTAATAATTGCTAATGTGATGTGAGTTAGTAAGTATGGGAAACTTGTTGAATAATACTAATGAGCAAAGTAATATATGACATTGGTTCTATTAAATGTCACGAGTGAATAAAATGACAATTTTAGAAATTTAAGTCGGGACGCGCCTGTGTCGTGTCGGGACTAAATATTGATTAACAAAAGTGAATAAATTATAAGTTTCCTGTATGGTCGTTTTGAGTGCACCAAAGTGTCCGAAAGGGTCGATATTGTCAGAAAAGTGTACCTGGAGGTTTAGTTTGGGTCTCGGGGCATTTTTAGGCTTAAATAGTACACCGGGAGGGCATTTTGGACATTTAGTAATTTTGGGTAATTAAACCAACGAATTTACAAGGGTTATATCAGATTATTAAGGTTGCCTTCTAGGTTTAACACAACCAAAAGAAAGTGACGGCCATTGGAGAAGGAAGGAGAGATCTTGCCAAGGAGTTGTAGGCCGACAACTCCTCCGTTTGCACCGCTGTCGCCGCCAAACGATAGACCACGTCGCAAGGATTGTAACCATACTGATTTCAGCACGAATCAGAGACCAAAAATTCTCAGGCAAGTATTTATCTTGCTTAAATTCGTTAATGCTTCATTCAAGTTAGTTTAGGGATGATTAGGATGAGTTTCTTGAAAGAAAACCCATGTTAGAGATAGGAAAATTGCATGTAGTAATGATTTAAATGATAATCTGGAATTCCCCTTCATATGTAAAGATTTAACCATGGATTTATGATGAATTAGAAGTAGAATTTCTGGAGAAAGAATGATTTGAATTAAGTTGAAGAAATTTTTAGGGTTCATGAGTATTGTATGAATTTGGGCACTTTTAATCCATGAATCTTGATGAAAACTCGCATGCTTTACGTTAAATATTGTCCATTTGGGTTTAGGATGTTTGTGGTATAAATTTCTGGGAGTTTAGGAGTGAAAAATCTGGATTTGGATGATGTTGGATGATAGAACCCGTAACTGATATTCTGCAGATTTCGCCATACCTGCTTGATTGATCGATCGAGCCAAGAGCTTCGATCGATCGACCCCTTTCTATCGATTGATCGACCCCTCCTGGCAGACTCATATTTTTCCCCTTTTAAATAGTTGAATTAAATTTAGATGAATAATAATCGCTGGACATCCTTATTAAAATATTATGGGAGATAAAGAAGATCAGTAGGACTTATTAAAAATATAAAACCTTTGATGTAAGATGAGATTTACATTTTTCGAGGATGTTTACATATAAGAGATGATGGAACTATGTATTAAAGTGGGGAGACGCGTAAGGTAGTTACGTTGGAAAATAAATGAGTACCTACTGAAATTACAATTTGGGAAGATAAGAATCCATGAGTGTTACGTAGTAAATTGGAATAATCCCTCAAATTAAAGTAAGGAATGAACCGTTATACGTTATAACTAAATAATGACAAGTAAGGATAAATATCATAATTATGGGTTATGAGATGTACCTAAATTTGATATGGTAATAGTATTATATTTATATGACTATGTTTATGCATATACTATATATGTGTAAAAATCATGCCCATGCTACTTGCTATCCTTGAGGTTACCGCGCTGGGACGGTCTTATCTCGATGGGACCTTTATGGGGGATATTGACTCGTACCTTAGAAGATAGGAATCCTAGGTACAGGCTATCAGATCGATAGTCACGGTCCTAAGAGACATGAAGGTATGTGTTGACCTCTTGGACTTGGAAACTATGTTTCGCCTCAATATTGTTTGTGTTTTGTTTAAATACAGTTCAAGAGTGATTCCGAACTTGTATTTCCCTTAGTACGAGTGATACGGGGACTGGATAGAAGAGTATGCCCGCACCATAATTATTATGTGGGGTGCTGTTAGAATATATATATTACATGAGTATTTAATATATATATTAAATTCTGAAATGTGGTAAACTACCTACTGTGTTTATTGTAAGTAAGAAATGAATAATGATTTCAAATGGGAAATACGTGTTTTGAAAAGTATAATATGTTATTGGGAAACTTTATTAGCAAATAAAGCTTAAATGCGATCTTTGGTGTTAAACGGAAATTACATCTTAACCAGTTGAATTTGTCAATCTAAATCTTAAGAGCAACCTAAGATAAGATAAATTAAATCGTTGGCAAGGTTAGTGCGATAGGTGTGCACATTAGAAGAGAGGTGAGAATTTCTCAAGGGAGTGCCGCAATAATATGTTGTTGCATTGGCCAGTAAACATTTTAAATACTTGCTAAACAAATTTTAAATCGTTTTTACAACTGGGCTCTGACCCGTTTCCATTTTCTTTTCTCTCTTGTAAATATATGTATATATTACAGGTGCCCATCCACAGGGGCGTCTTGCATAGGATCCTTTGGAAGGAACGCGCTGCAGCTTAGGTGGGAGTTGCAGGCCTCTTGTTTAGAAGACCTCATTTCTTGATTCCACTCCTAGCATTTATTTTATCCAGTTGGGCATGTGTCGCCCTTTCCCATTATTCAGTTGATTTATTGGTCATTGTGATTCATTTATTTCCAGTATTTACGCTTTGAATTTTTATTACCGTCAGGATGTTTTCCTTTAAGTTTTAATGTTGGGATTTATTTGTTGAATGTTTAATTCTTTGAGATTATAAGTTTCAGGATTATTGTTGTGTGAGTATTTAAATTGTGAATTATGTAAATTTTTAAATGTTTGTTTATGAAATAAAATTTGGAAAGTAATGTCTAAAAATGGTTTTGACACTTAGCTTAATTATTTAGGGTGTTTAAATTGGAAAAGATTTTTACGACAGTAATGCTAAGAATGAACCAACTGTTCACCTTGATTTTAATTTAATAAAGGAGTGATCGCCCGGTATTTAATTTGGCGGGGTATCACATATAACAAGTAGTAGTTAACGCTTGGTCACCACCCATAGCCTTAGCTAGCATTTTAGGATTTCCAAACCCGTAGAATCGTGTAGTGAGGATGTGCATAGGTTAGAAAATTAAAACTCACGAGGTTTAAATTCTCTGTTTTGTGCAGTCACACTAGAGGAGTTCCACCTTATTATGATATGTGAAACATCTTTGAGGCTTGGGGCATACTACAACTCACCCATGAAGGTACTAGTGCTAATAAGGCTTATAAAATAAAAAAAAACATCACCACTTAGTTTGAAACCATTAGGATGGAGCAAAGTGAATACTTTGATGAGTTCTACGATAGATTGTCTGATATTATGAACTCGTCGTTTAACTTGGGAGAAATAATACCCAAAACCCATATAGTCAAGAAAATATTAAGGTACTTTCCTTAAATATTTAATTCAAAAGTGACATTTTTAAATTCCATGAGTACTTTAGACTCTATGAGACTCGAAGAGCTTCTGGGTGATCTTCTAACCTATGAGCTTGACATGCTTTCTTCCAAAACAATGAAGAAATATAAGGGAATTGCTTTGAAAACCTTAAAGGAGGAAACACGAGTTTTAGATGATGAGTTCGACATCGATTCCGATGATATGGCCTTGTTTGTAAATAAGTTTAGAAATTTTCTCAATTTTAAAAAATAGCCAAAATATGTAAAGAAATTTGAGAAAAATAAGTATAACAAGGTTGATTAATTCGCTAAAAATCTTAATTATAATTTTAAGAAGGATAAGTCGAATAGCTGTTTTGGGTGTAAGTGTGATGTCCATGGGGTAGACGAGTGTCCCACTAAGATAAGGAAGGAGGAAAAAAATAATTTCTTACAATGACTCCCTTGGCTATAGTGAACTGACAGAGGAACCCAATTCCCCCACTGAACGCAACTATAACGCGTTCATGGTTGGTCATGCGAGCCTTAGTGAAAAATCTTCCCATGAAGAAAGTTTTGAGCATAATATTTTTGAGGCCGTTGTTTGTGATACCCAAGTGAGTGATGGTAGAAAAGTGTAGAAGAATAAGAATAATAATAAGAAGAAGAATATGAAGAAGAAGATGAGGAGAAGAGTGAACTACAAGTTCCTTTCCGTGAGTTATATGTGGAACTGATATTATTAAAAGAGGCTAAGTTGGAGTTAAAAGATCGGTTCCTTAGGTAATCATGCGAGTGCTTTGATTGGTGATCTTTTGTCACATGAGAAGAATCTTCAAGAGAAGTTAGAGTACGTTAAAGGAGAGAAAGAGATCACCTTCGTGGTTTGATGGAGATTTTGAAGAAGGACTCCCTTGAGCTTGAAGTGTCTCATCATTTACTCGATTATAGGATATTGGAGTTAGAGGATAAATTGAAAGACTCGAGTGATGTCAATTTTGATTTGGAATCTAGGTAAAAAAATGTTGGATAAAATTTTTGGCGTCGCATGAATCAAAGATGACAATTGTGGTATTGTCTTCTATATTCCAAATCCTTCCTCTATTAAAGCCAAAACCACACTTTTGAGAGAGTCATCCATTTTTAGGAACGTTAGAAAAGTCAACCAAAGGGTAACATTCCTCGTATCTACACGTGTACATAATGCGGTAAGAAAGGTCACCTTAGGCATTTTTTCTTTAGTCTTAGAACTAGTCTGAGGAAGCCTAAGTCAAAAGTCAACGAGGTTCCCAAAACCCTTGAGCATCATGTCACACCTAAGTGGGTTAGGAAATCATATTTGGAGGCTTTACGTATTAGAATTATTGATTATAGAATGCTTTCATATGATACTTCTCATGCTAAATCCAATGGTTGATTGTGTTCGCATGTGTACATACATTAGCCTTTTGTACTTCATATTATATGTCTTTGCTAGGTGCATGTTGTTTGAGTTTTTTGTATTTTGATTTTTTTTATTTGATCAAATTTATAAAAATAAAAAAATATTTTATTTGTCTCTTGAGTTTTTTGTGGTACATTGATATCATTTTGGAAAAATGTTTAAAAAATCATAAAGATTTTTGTTTATGTGTAGTTTAGTTTTACACATTTTGTGTGGCAAATTGATGTGTTTGAATCCACTTTTCCATGTGGCTAGGACATTTGATTATGGTTTTTAATTCAATCCTTAGATTATTCTTAATCATGTGTGCATGGAGTTGTTCAAATTTGATTTACTTAATGGATTCACTTTGTATATGCCTCCACACACACGCGCGAGCTCTTTTGGATTTTAACTTCACATGTTATGTTTGAGCCAATTGATATGATCTCATATTAATCCTGTCATCTACATAGGTTTTGACTATGGGGGTTTTGTTCATGTAAGAACCGTTGCCCGCGAGTATGGTATTTCTGATTGAATATATGAGGGTGAGTAGGAAAGGGCTAAGAAAGGTGAAAATCTCCTTTGCGGGAAAGCCACCACTGGCATGAGTCTAAAAATGAGAGGTAAAAAGAAAAGATTATATGCCATATGTTTATTTGTTTGATTTTCAAAAGTTTGAATATTTAAAATTTGAGTGAAAAAATATGATACTTTTTTAGCTTTTAAGGGTTCTATAGTTGAAGATCAATGGGTTTGCATAATGAATCCTTATTATGCTTAAGATGCCATGTCGCTATTATTTTGTAGAATCATCAAAATTCTAGTATTGTGTGCATTGTGTTTATTTGTTGTTTGAGTTCAGTTTATCTATGTCGAGCCCCGACTTAATTAAGTTAATATTATCATTTTATATCGAAATAAATCCCCATTAATCAATATTGTTCTTGAAATCTCTCAAAAAATAGCAGAAGATTTTTTTTTCTTCAAAGGAATGTTTATATGAAAACACAACTACATTTTCACATAACTTACTAGTACCAAACAAATTTTACTTACCTAAGTTTCTTAGTTTAATATTTACCCTAAAATCTTGTTGATATTCAACCCACGTTATTTATCCTCCACTCCCTCGTTTAACGTCCTAACTTGGCAGTGAATTCCAAATGATAGGCATACCTGAAACATACCATTATAGGAGTGTAAGCAATAAAAGCTTAGTGAATGACCATGTACACACGTATACCATATATATAACTAATTTGAAAAACCATTTTTATTTTCTAATGTTATAACCCAACAGGAATTGTGAAACTCTCGCAAGCCTGAACCCGCCACAGTCCAATTAACCCACCACAGTTAATGGGGGACCACCACATCCCTTTATTATTTCTGAGTACACAAACCTTTAGGTTAGATTAACGGAACCGCCACATCCCGTAGGACTCACCACTTTCCTTAACATTATATAAAGGACTCGCCACAGGTCGTAGCATTAGATAACTTTGCTTAACATTTTTAATCATATGCATATGTTTCATAAATACCACATCACTCCATAAGCATTCCAACACATGTATTTAACTACACATTTCCATATGAAAATATAAGAATTTATATTTCATAGGGTAGGTCACTCACTTGAAGAAGGTACTAAAATTACTACCAAAACTATTTCCTTGGTATGGTAGTATTAGCCGCTTCCCCACCTATCAATTCAACATCATTAGTATTTGAATACACCAAATAACATTAAATCTAGTAATGTATCACATCAGTTGGTTAATATATAATAACTAAAAAGGAATTGAATATTATACTTCATATGTATTGTTAAGATTAGGGGTCTAACACAATTCACAAAATTAAATTACGAATTCTCTAGACAAAGTTATGCCCTTTTTATTACAACCTTTTCCAAATCGTTTTGGCAGAAAATAGAAACAAAACTTCAACTTCAATACAACCCCCAAGCCAAAACATAAGGTATTTTGTTATCATCTTTGAGTGTTTTATACTCATATATTTTCTCTAACATCTCCAACTGGAATTTCTTGTTTCTAATGAGTATTCAATGATTTATGCCATTTTTAACACAGCTAAGCTTGAATAAGGCATTATAGCAAAACCTAACATGATTGGGCATACATACTCTCCACCTCGGGCATCAATTGTGGAAACATATACTAAAAATATTTTAACATATAAATGCATCATATGCATTATTTTCTTAAATTAAAAAGCATCGCAAGAAGGTGATTCAAATCTAGGACTTTAAAGTTAATATTTACCATCCTAGCACAAGTTCTTATGTATGTTCTTAAGCCATCCTTGTTTTAACACAGTTTGGCAATACGAGTATCATTAAAATATTTATCAAAATCAGAAACAAAACCATACAAATTTTACAACTCATTCATGTGACCAACTTTAACAAATGGGTAATCACCTTACAAGAACTCCTCGATTTATTGAGATTTTTCGAAGCAATTTCTTCCTTAACTTCCCATTTTCTCTCTCAGGCCAAATATTCCCAACATTATAATATGAAATGAACAAGATGATAAAGGTCTGATATATACCCATAAAAATGTGGCCATGGTCCCATGTGAATATTTTTAGGTGGTGTATTATTGTTTGGACAAACGGTCCAATCAAATAATTCCACTAATGACAAATTTGTCCTGCCTTTGTAAAATCACCACAACTCACTATTCCGGACCTCAATTTACTTGAAATTTTTGTCAACGCTTAGATAACTTATATGTATACAACTTTCATGTTTTATGTTTTCCCCAAATCATAAAACTATTATGCCTAATTAGGGCTTCAATAGGAGAGTATGAATGTACCGAAAATCTCAAAACTTTCACATTTGACAACCAAACACTGCTAATTTTGCACCAACACCCTAATTTAATTTTATAAACATAATGATGCATTAAAAACATACTTCATAGGGTTGTGTTTCGGCCGGATTGGATAGGAAAAAATTCTGATTTTTTCAAAAATAAAATATCTGTTCCAATTTCCTATCCAATTTTTTCGAAAAATCAAAAAAGTTTCCGAATTCGAAAAAATCAGAAAATCGGAAAAAAATCAAAAAAAATCGGAAATTCAAAACATATACTAAAGATTCAGAAATTTTGGAAATTCCAAAATTTCAAAAAAATTAATATAGGATTTTCGATTACTCGAAATTGTCATTTTAAAGAAATAGAAAAAAAGATTTAACCCAACATGTAAATATATACGGATTTAACCATTTTTTTCATTTGTGTAGTGGAAAGATAGATATTCTCCTTTTATAGAGGACTTTTTTGGGCCTCTCTTCCTCTCCTATACGATGTGGGACACATGAGAATGTTTAAAAAAAAATTGGAAATCTGGAAATATTTCGGAAAAATCGGATCGGCGTAGTTTCGAAAAAATCGGATCGGAAAAATCAAAAAGTCAGAAATTTAGAATTATATCCAATTTTCGATCCGATTTTTTTTGAAAAAATCGGAAATCGAAATCCTTATATATGTTCCAAAATCAAAAAATATCGGATCGAATATCGAAAAAATCGGAATGTTCGGAAAAAAACACAGCCCTAGTACTTCATAATGCATTTAGCCACATAACTAATCATATGCTATAAACATGTTATACCCGATCATAAGCTCAATTAGCATCAATTGTAAACAAAATGTTTATCAACCATGACCAAACTTATAACTCATAACTTATACTTAATACTGTAAATAACATTCCTAATCATGTTTTAGGTCCTTACAATCTATCACTTGTGGCTAAATTTTAGTTTGATAAAGTTTTGAGGTCAAATAGAACTCCTTGGTTATTTTTGAGTAATTGGGTCATAATTCATTTATTTCTAGTTCATGCCCCTTCACTCCATCCCACATTTTTTGACACATCGATATTATGCTAATATGTGAAGCTTATGTGTTTTATGTCGTTTTGTGGTGGTTATACCTATATATATGTACATTTATGTCATTGATATGCTTTACATATTTACATATATGGTATTGATTGTATAGAGTCTTTGCATTTGCATATAATTCATGTTTGTCATGTTCTTTTTCTTTGAATCAAATTGGCATGCTATATGATCCTATTTCTATCTCTTGTTGCTTGTTTATTCATTGTGTATTAAATTTGGCATCATTTATTGCATCAATATTGATAATTGTTTGGATTGTTTGTGCTTGTGTTCCCATGTTGTGTTTGTTTCACTTCACACCGTTACATCAAATTATTCTTTCCTACGTATTTCCTATTGATATCACATGTTCTCACATTTTGGGGGAGTTATGGTTTATGGGGATGAAATAGTTTATTATGCATTGTGTCTTTATCTATTCCTGAACAAAAAGGGGAGAAAGGGTATCGTTCACTTTAGTTTCAGAGGAGATCTTTATCTTAGGGAGAAATGTCTTACCCAGGAGGGATCATGAGACATAGGGGGGTTTTTATTTTTATGCAGATTTTATACATTGTTATATTATCTTCGTATTTTAAGGTGTGTTTAAGTGTGCAAGTGTACAATATGCGACAAAGTTTATAAGCGTGAAAAGCTACTCATAATACGTGTCTATCAAGTCTGTACCTTTTCCTTTTGAGGTTGGGTATTGAGTTTTTTAGATGAGCTTGACAACCCATATGTTTTTATTTTGGTCTTTGTCTAGGAATAGCTAAAGGTGAAGATTTGTAAGGACAAATTTTTGATAGAGAAAATTTGTATGTATTTTGTCTTATATCGTGTGTGGACAAAACCTTTGAGTCATAGTTTATGACTTGAGTATATGTTGACCTTTCAATCCCATGACTTGTTTGTTTAAAGACGTAGTGGTGAAGTTTTAGAGATTGCATTCAACGTGCCATGTTTTTCGTGCCATGTTTTGACTTTATGTTTCGAGGATATTTCAGGTATGAATCTGTATATATTTTGATCCTTGGAACTTAGTTATGGGTGTTAGTTTTTATAAAAATCTTTGAGGGATGTTATAAAAAAAATTCAATGAAAAATATTTTTTAATCATTGGAACGAATTTATAGTCTTCGTTCGACCGAGATTGACTGTTCGTTCAAACGGACCTTCAAACCAACATCGAATGGGATTTCTCTTTTATCATAAAGAATTTCATTTAAATTTCATTAAATGTTAGTTAGAACAAGATGAGTTCTTCATTCGAAAGAGTTTCCTTTTGGTTCGAACGAGATATACTTTTTTATACAAATTATTAAAACGAGTGCTCGAAAAATGTGCCACCTCAAAAAATGTGCCGCATTGAAAAACATGTTTTCTATATAAAGGGGTCTTGTCATCAATTTTTAATGAGTGTTTTAGGGGATATTAAATTCCTATACATATCTGAAGCCTTCCAAATTTCACAACCAACTGTTTAAGATCTAAGTTCACAATCATATATGTTTTAATATTTGTAAGGACATAAAATTCCAATTGAGTCCCTGTATTGTTTTGATTTAATTCTGTAAACAAAACTGTGTTTGTAATATGTCATGGGGATAAATTTATTTTGTCACGATCCCACTTGGTCTATGACGTATTAAAGAAAATTTAAGACATTGCAGAAAAGCTTTAAAGAATTTACCAGGACGATGTTTAATTGGTGCAAGTTTAATTGGCTTAAAAGGTAATTGCATTCCGAGATCACTCAGGTATGAATGCGTATAATTAATGGTGCTCGGAATTATTTTTATAAAAGATAAGGATGTATTTTTATAAAGAGAAATATTTTAAAATGTTTTAAAAGTGTTTTTAAAGGTTTACACTACGTTTTAATTTTGATAAGCTCGAAAAAGGAGTTTGACTTTACTAGGTCTTTTTAAAGAAACATTTTAATTAAAAAGTCAAAAAGTCAAACTTCTCGCTCGAACGACATTAGATCTCACGCGAACGAGATACCTATGTCGCTCGAACGAGAGCCTTAAGTCGTTCGAACGACACGTATATTGAGGCGGTGCTTATTTGTTATTTAAAGCATGTTTCTATCAGAGTTTCGTAAGTGTGCTACTAAAAAAAAATAGAATACATTCCAGTACGTTGTTTGCACATGTTTTCTAAGGTTTACAAAGCTAAAACACATCCTTAGAGTTTGCAAAGATCTGAGATATAATTCTTATATGTTTACTTGTTCTTGCGACACCAAATTTATTTATTCTACACATTGAACATAAGGATTTTGCAGTGAAGAAAAGAGAAGGACTTCTTGTTCGACATCGTAGACGAATCAAAGCCAATCGGTGGACACCGTGACATATGTGGATGCGTACGCGTGTATTGTGGACAAGTATCGTGGAAGATGGAATTTCTGCGTGGGTACTATTGAAGAATGGTTGAAGATCGAAAAGAGCGTCAAGACCCGTGGGGATCGAGTCTTAGTGTAAGGCTAATCTGTCTTTGTAAAACCTTTGTTCATAGTGATTGTCTGGCTTGGGCCGTCTGAGGTTTTTTTTCCCGTTTTGGGTTTTTTTCTTGTACATCCGACGTTGTGAGTATTCTTTACTTTATTTTACTTTCTTTAATCACTAGATGCATGTTTAGGATTAATCAAGATAAAATCGGTTTAAAGTAAGAATTGGGTTTTCACAACTTGGTTTGGTGCTTAATTAAAAGTTGGTTAATTTTCGGAGAAAAATTGGTTTTGTTTAAAACACACATATCGAGCCGCACTTTTATATTGGTATCAGAGCGGGTTACGCTAATTTATCGCGTGATACTAATTTTTCGAGGATTTACTTTCTGATACAATTTGTCTACCAACACTTCCAAATTGGTATCAGAGCTAGAAAACATATTTATTTGTTTTGTGATCCTGTGCGTTTGTTTATCTCTCCTGTGTTTGTTTTCTCTCGATGGATTCTCTAAGCTTTAACGATTTACATCGTTTGAATTTAAAGTTTGCAAAGCATATTGAAGTTTTAGAGAAAGAGAATTATGGTTCCAAAAATAGGATTGAATATTTGCAAAATTTTCAAATTCAAAGAGATATTTGTCGTGAGCACGTTAGTTCCTTGTTTAAAGATTTTAATATATTAAAATTGGGCAAAAAGGAGAGTGATGATAGAGTCCTCATTTTAGAAAAAGAGTTAGAGGATTTAAAAAATTCTAAATTTTGTGCCATTGAGGAAAATAATTCAATTAATGATTTTGTGTCACGAGAAAAGGCTCTTAGGGATAAGTTTTCTCACATTGAGGGGGAGCGAGATAACCTTCAAGGGGTAATTGAAAATTTAAAGAAGGAGTCCCTAAAGTTTGAGGAGTCTAATCGCTTGCTTGAGTCGAAAGTTTTGAAGTTAAAAATGATTTAAATGACTCGAGTAGTGATGGTAGTGGCTTATCTTATTCTAGTGGTTCGATTGTAAAATCCAAAACCATTGTTTATTTTAGAGCATCAACCACATCCGAGGGTATTAGAAAAGGTCAACCTAAAGGTCCCGTTCCTCATCGTGTTTTCACGTGTTCGCATTGTGGTAGGAAAGGTCACCTCAGGAGTTTTTGTTTTGATATTAAAAAAGACCCTACGAAGATTAAACGTAGTGTCCCATTGGTTCCCAAAACCCTTTTTGTTAGGTATACACCTGTTTGGGTTAGGAAATCCATTTTGGAGATGATAAATGCTTCATTGGTTGATTCTCACATGCATGCACATGATTCATCTCTTGCTATTTCTTATGGATAGTAGCTTGCATGTTTTGTCATATGCTAGTTTGCTTCATGATATATTCATTGCTAGTATTATGACATGTTTATCTCTTTGTATTTTATTTTCCACTTGTTTGAGTCTTATTTGAAAAATACAAAAAGATTTTGTTTTTGAGAATTTTTTTGAAAAAATCAAAAAGATTTTGCTTTTATTTGAGTCAAAATATGAAAAGTCAAAAAGATTTTGGGTTTTTGTTTTTGAGTTTACATAGTTAATGTGGCATATTGGTGTGCTTGGACCCCCCCTTAGTTTCATTATCCATGTGTCTAGGACATTTGGTCATTATTGTCGATGCTTAGAATGATCTTAACCATTGTTTATATGGGGTTAGTTTCGAAGTTGATATGCATTTTGATTTGACTTCGTATATATGCCAACATTGCACACATGCACGAGTTTATATGGATGTTTGGCTTCGCTTGCATATTTGAATTTGGTGAGGCGTTCTTATCTCAATCTTGTCATCTATGCGTAAGTAGACTTAAGGAGAAGTGTGCATATAAAAACCATTTACTGTGAGGATTTGAATTGGTAAAAATGATGAGTGATTCACAGGAAAGGGCTGCGAGAGTTTAAAATTAACTCGTCGTGAGAGCTGCTGTTTAAAAGAGCCGAAAAGAAAATGCAATATGCTAAGAAAAAGGGCCAAATTTGTTTAGTTCATTCCAAAGAAAATATTATATTATTGAGGAAGTTTGGATGGATTAAAAATTTAAACGGTTTTGCACAACTAATCCTACTCTTGAAACATTGCAGTTTGATGCTATTGTTTGTATAATTGTCAAAATTCTGGATTTGTGTGCATGTAGTATGTTTAGTTCATTAAGCTCACACTTTTATTGTCATATGGCTATGATAAAGTTTGATGATTTATCACTATCAATTAGAGCTTCTTGATCATTTCGATGTGCTGAAATTGTGATTCATTTGTTGTAGTTTCACGCCCATTCATTCCATATCCATGTTTGAGCACATCGGTACTATGTTTGCATGTAACTCACATTTTTAGTTTTTATGAGTTTTTGCATTTTGTGCTAAAAGCCTACTATTTTAACACTGTTTTGCTTCTGTTAGGCCCTTCCTGGAATTTTTTTGTGGAAATTTTTTCGATGGGCAATATTATATAATATTTCTGGGAATCTATGAAATTCTAACAAGTCGCACGAAGTTGTTCAAACGACTTACCCATCTCGTGCGACATCCTCAACTCGTTTGAGCGACGTCCCTGACTCGTTCGAACGACAGGCTGATGTGTTGGCTTCTGCTTGGTTTGCAGTCCTCTGGGCTAATTTGGTATACTTTTGGTACCGCTGGAAGTTTTTCTGGACTGACTAGTTTATATGCCGGTTTTAATTGGTTCAAAATTGGATTTTTGCATATAGTCTGTTTATCAAACCTGATTTGATTGTTATTTTTTTGTGTGATTATTTGGTTTACTAGCTTCTGATTTGTCATGTCTTGATCATTTTTAGTCGGTTGTTTCATGATTATTTAGCGATTTCACATTGATTCATATTCGTATTCACATGCTACATACTTTGATTGGTTTATCTTTTCACCGGATTGTTTATTCGAGACAAAAGGGGGAGAGATGTATGTGATGTAGGGGGAGATTTGTGGAGATTTGTTGAGCATTTTTATTGATATCTGGATTTACATATTGTTTGATTATATTTCTTCCTAATTGGTATCAAATAATTGCTCACCTGTTTCAAATGATTTGTTGTTATTAGAAATATAAATTGGTATCATTTGTTCCTCCATACTTCACTGGCTATTTGTTTGTCTGTTTCATGTGTGTAGGTATGCTTCAGCGATTCAAGATTTCAAAACTACATCACATTCAGACAGTTAATGCTTGCCTGCGCTACATATACTAGTCCGTGTCCTGTATTTTTAATTTTGTGATTATGGGATGGGATTTAGGCGTTATACGGCTTGACGGCCCGGTTAGGCATTTCACTAGTTTAGTTTTATCCTGGAATAGTCAAATGGGAAGATTTGTAAGGACATAAAATTCCAATTGAGTCCCTGTATTGTTTTGACTTAATTTCATAAACAAAACTGTGTTTGTAATATGTCATAAGGAGAATTTTATTTTATCACGATCCCACTTGGTCTATGACGTATTAAAGAAAATTTAAGACGTTATGACAAAGCTTCAAAAATTTATCAGGCCGATGTTTAATTGGTGCAAGTTTAATCATCTTCAAAGGTAATTGCATTCCGAGATCACTTAGGTATGAATGCGTATAATTAATGGTGCTCGGAATTATTTTTATAAAAGATAAGGATGTATTTTTATAAAGAAAAATATTTTAAAAGTGTTTTAAAGGTTTACACTACGTTTTAATTCTGATAAGCTCGAAAAAGGAGTTTGACTTTACTGGGTCTCTTTAAAGAAACATTTTAATTGAATAGTTTAAAAGTCAAATTTCTCGCTCGAACGACATTAGATCTCGCGCGAACGAGATACCTATGTCGCTCGAACGAGAGCCTTAAGTCGTTCGAACGAGAAGCATTTTGAGGCGTTGCTTATTTGTTATTTAAAACGTGTTTCTATCAGAGTTTCGTAAGTGTGCAACTGAAAAAAAAGAATACATTCCAGTACATTGTTTGCACATGTTTTCTAAGGTTTACAAAGCTAAAACACATCCTTAGAGTTTGTAAAGACCCGAGATATCATTCTTATATGTTTACGTGATCTTGCGGCTCCAAAGTTGTTTGTTCTACACATTGAACATAAGGGTTTTGCGGTGAAGAAAAGAGAAGGACTTCTTGTTCGACATCGTAGACGAATCAAAGCCAATTGGTGGACACCGAGACATACGTGGATGCGTGTGTTGTGGACAGGTATCGTGGAAGACGAAATTTCTACGTGGGCACTATTAAAGAAGGGTTGAAGATCAGAAGGAGAGTCAAGACCCGTGGGGATTGAGTCTTAGTGTAAGTCTAATCTGTCTTTGTAAAACCTTTGTTCATAGTGATTGCATGGCTTGGACCGTCCGAGGTTGTTTTCCCGTTTTGGGTTTTTTCCTCGTACATCCGGCGTTGTGAGTATTCTTTACTTTATTTTACTTGCTTTAATTACTAGATGCATGTTTAGGATTAATCAATATAAAATTGGTTTAAAGTAAGAATTGGGTTTTCACAACTTGGTCTGGTGCTTAATTACAAGTTGGTTAATTTTTGGAGAAAAATTGGTTTTGTTTAAAACACACATATCGGGCCGCACTTTCAATATTTATTTTTAGGAACAAAAGTTTATTCTCTTCAATTAATTGAGAACTGTTTCGCGTGGTGGATTCTATATCTGGTTTGTTGTTTACACACGATGGACTTCATGGTGTGGTGTTGTAGTGAAGAAGTGGTGCGTCTGTGTTCCAGATCTGTAGACGATTTTTGGGCCTTATCAGTGGAAACTAAGGCATGTGTGGACTTACACATTATGGTAGTGTGCGGGTGGAATCTTGCATCACATTGGGCAGACATTGAGGAACAAAGAGTGTCAAGGCTTTCTAAGGTGTCGAGTCGATGTTGTAATCCTTCTGTCGTGTCCTTTATGATTCCGTACTTAGTGGATTTTGTGTGGCTGGGTCGTCAAATGTTCTTTCTATTATGGGGTTTCCTTGTACATTAACGTGTTGTGTGGATTGATATATTTTTTCCTTCCATCATCTAGATGTATGCTTTAGGTCAAAGATAAAATTGGTAGATTCGTTTTGAAAACATTGGTATAAAATCGCTGCAAAGTGTAATTTGGATCAATTCTGCGTCAGTTTAATATTCAATTGGAAACAAATAAAAATTGGCTTTTGTTTAGACCAGTCTGTGCATACCTAGCATCTTCAGTGTTGGACACCCAATGATGTAGTGTTTGACACCTCCACACCCATATAAATGATCTTCATCCTTTACCCTATGTTTTTTTGAATCACTCTTCTCTCCATAAGAAACATGTTTAGTGGGCTTGTGTGGTCCTGGCTCATATTTTCTACCATTTTTGAAACATTTATTTTTGTTTTTGTATAATATGGAAAATCTTTTCACAATAAGAGCCATGTACACTTTAAATTTTTTTATGGGCTTATCCCCATTTGTGTATGATATAGTCTCCTTCGATTTTACCATAAAATCTAACTCCTTCTTAGGTTCGATCACACATGTACTCTCCTCTTGGTCGTAAATTTGAAGTGAATGAACTAACTCCTCTAAGACACATGTATTGGTATCCTTAACCTCATTTAGGATATCTACTTTGGTATTAAACCTCAGAGCAAGAGTACTTATCAATTTTTTTAACAACTTTGTTCAACAAAATTTTCTATCCGAGAATGAAAGAAGCATTAACAACATCGGTATATATGGTATAGTAGTAATTAAAACTCTCATCTTCACTAATTCTCATGATTTCAAACTTTTTCAAAATCTTTTGCAACTTCTCTCTCTTAAAAATTTAAATGACCTCATATGTCACTCATAAAATATATGAACCTTACAATTTCAGAATACGACTGTATACTGGAGTACTAATAGATGAGAACAAGGCATTAAAAATAATGGAGTTATATTTATATTCCACGAACTGTGCATCGCTCCATAATACTCTCTCCCTTTTCACTTTAACACCACGATTTTTTGTCATAGGATGGATCCAACCTTCTTCCACGCTCATCCACACTCTTTTGTGGTTAGGTCTCAAATGCATTCTCATTTTCACCTTCCAATGAACATAAATTAACCCGTCAAAATACGATGGCCGATTAGTAAAGATACTATTATGATGTTGGTCAATCAATCACAAAATAACAATTACTCACAAGAAAACTAGATCTATGAATAATAAATACAATCAAACACACCAAAAAATAAAGATCTAAACTCTTAGGACGTGAATGTAAATAAGAGCAGCCGCTCCGATACCAATTGATAATGTGAGTATTTAAACAAGTGTTTGACTATAAATATAAATAGAGGCGGTGAATAGGTTTAATTGCAAGATATGACCAAGTTTTTGATAATTTCAAATTTTCATCCAATTTTAATTGACCTATTACCATTTATAACTATGTGATGTGATGCAACACACGGATCAACAATTCAATTATCAAATTTGGGATAAACTAGGACAATTCACTATATTAAAAAACCTAACATCAATTTTAATGAATTACTCTAGATTTATGTGAGTTCTAAGTGTAGTGTGTGATGTAAGTGTACAAAATAACCTTCAACGCATACACATAATTCATAATACAGATTTATGGGGAAAAAAAACATATAGGGGTAAAAAACCTCAACAGACTCCAATTTCTTATTCAATTTCTAAATAATTTTATACAAAGTAAAAGGTAACTCTCACTCATGCATTCATGAGTAGTCAACTGTGAACTTCAGACTTCCCCCCATTGACATAAGAAATCCACTTTAAGATTCATAAAGTGAATGAGTAAGTACGCTTTCCTCCTTGAAATCACGCTATACTCCAATATCTCGAATATAAAGAAGCACCTCCAATTTTACATCTAGGAGTGGTAAATCTCCAATTCAAGTGTAGAGTAGTTTGAATTGAACTTGGCCTAGTGTTGATCTTATTCAAACCACTCTCAATTATCTCTCAAAGACATAGATAAAGTATATATAATTTTTTCTCTCAATTCGGAGGAAAAAAGTGAATTTGAACATAGAGAGGCAAAGTAAAAGATCTCAACCTAAAAAATACTCTCTAAGATATTTTATCATAATGATGAATTCAGATTATTTTAAAAGACAAGGAATTGACCTATTTATAGGTTTTCAGAAAACTTCTGCTCCGTCGTGCGCATGGTTGACTTTTTCCATGCGAATAATTTTAGCCATTGCACTGAAATGTCCATAGCCATGCACATGAGTTGAATCTTGAATGTGCGTATGAAGTGATGTGTACGGGTCCAAAATCGACTGTGCGAACGGTTTGAAGCCAAAGTGATATAGACTTCAAACTCAAGCACATATAAGAGTATGATATTTTCCCAATTAGTTTTCATAACATATCTCAGATATAAATTCACTTGTCTAGCATTTTAAAAAAACATGCAAGTGTGCGTATCATGTTCAATTACAAAACTATAAAAAGGACATATCTTCGAAGTGGAAGCAACAGTCTTATGTTGTATGGTAGATTTTGGTAGATCTTAAAAACCAAAAGTCCATGTAGTCTAAATGAACATGTCTTACTGTACTCAAATGTCTCAGATTGATTCAATCCTATATATCTCCAATGATTCAATGACTCAATTACTTGACACAAAATTTAGCCAACTTTTATATAATAACAAATGTTACCATTCTTGATCTAAAATTTTAGGTGCTTCATTCAATTTCACAGATTGGAGCATGACGTGGTTCAAGGAGAGAATTGTCCTTCCTTGTGCACTTTATGGAGCATTGGATTTCTTAAGTAATGGGGGTAAGTCCTAAGTTCATAGGCAACTACTCATGAATGCATGAGTAAGAGGTAGCTTCTTTATTTGTATAAAACTCTTTTCAAGTTGAATAAAAAATTAGAGTGCATACAGGTTTTTTACGCCAGGGTTGGGATTTTCCATATAAATACATCCTATGAATTTCTTATATGTGTTAAATTTTATTTTCTCACAATTACAACACACACTGCACTTAGTTCTCACATAAATCTAGACTCAGTCATTAAAATTTGAGTTTAGGTTTTTAATTCCAATGAATTGTCCTAGTTTCTCCTAAATTTTATCATTGATTTGTTGATCGTAAGATCTGCATCACATCACCTAGTTATAATATGTGCTAGGTTAATAAAATTTGAAAGGAAAATTAAATTTGTCGAATAAGTGGTCATTCCTTGCAATTAAACCTATTCACCCGTACGTTTATGTAGATTTAAGAACTTGTTTGAATACACACGTCCTTAGAATAAGATATAGGCATCTTCTTGCATTGTATAAAGGAAATTTGCAAATCTAATGAGAGATTAGGCTGCAATGAGGTTTTTTACCCTTAGGTAGGGTTTTTTCCTCATAAATCTTGCATCGTGCCTCCTTGTGTGATTGCCAATTGTTTTATGCACTTTTAATTGCACACACATACCTAGATTTAAATTTGGATACAAAATGATACATTGTCAAATTAATTAGGGGTTTATTATAGTTAATTCACTTAATTAACTTTTATTAGATCATAATTAGTTTAATTTGATTAGATCTAGTCAAATATGTCACCTAGATGCATGTTAATTAGGTGGATCTAAAATTTGGTTGAGCTAATTCGAAACATTGGCTGTAAGTCTCATTAAAACCTATTCACCCCTATAGGTTTCTTCGAGTTGAACATATTGCGTAGAATACACCACCTTCAATGACCGATGTATATAAGAGATAAGGTAATGTCATGTTAGATAGCTCGCATGGGGGAAAGTGTTGAAAGTGAAATAAAAACTATAATTTTGCTATTTCTTGATGTGTAATTTCATTCATTGGTTATAGTAATCGAATAGTATCCTGTAGGATGATTTTTTAAGATAACACATGGCCACTCATGTGGGGACCACATTACCATCCTTTGATTTTTTCCATGATGGTCTCAATTTGCTAGGCGGTTAAATACACTTAGGCCCCGTTTGGTTGTCCCAAAATTGTAAATTGGATCATTAATAAATTGCTCCATTTACAAATTGACTCATTAATTGTGTTTGGTTTCATTAATGAAAGGATTTATTAATTGCCCCATTTTAGCTCATGTACAAAATCTGAAATTGAATCATTTCACAAAAAATGTGAAATGAATCCGTTTGAAATAGGAGTCACATTAAGTGCATGTCCCCTCTCTCTCCTCCCCTCCCTCTCTCTTTCCCTCCCCCTCCCCCTCTCTCTTTTAATTTGTTTTTATCTTTTTTTCATAGAATCTTAACATCAATTTCAAATTACCAAACATTGTGTAAAATTGAATTTAACTCATTTCAAATTCACTGATTTATAATTCACTAATTCACAATGAACCAATTTACACAATCAAACAATTTGCGCAGCCAAACTGGGCCTTAGTGTGTTCATTTAAAGTTACGTTTATAGGAATGGCCTTCACAGATTACGAACTGCACTATTAACATTCTGATGGCGATTATGTCTTATTTTAGTATCCCTAGTAGGATATTATCTCACTTTCTGAAGGTTCTGGATGTCATAATACCAGGTAGAGGGATCGATTTATGATGCTTCGCTTAGGTTGTATATGTGGGAGGGCTTAGTGAGTTGGTGAAGCATGGGTTCTACTGAAGACGTGTTCGTGGGAATATCAATCATTAATGCTAAGGTGGCCAAAGCGTCTGGAAAGTTGTTCAAAGGGTGCGGTAAGTAGTGAAAACTGACTTGATTAGATTATGCGACTATTTATTTTAGTTTTTCATAAAAGGAGAGGACTCTATAAGAGTATAATATACTCGTTATACCCGGTCTCAAAAACACATTTTGTCAGAGGTTATGGGAAGGCTTCATCAATGATCAGGATATTTAAGGAAACTTCTTCCACACCATTATTGCCTCAATCACTATAAAATGAAGGTAAATATGACCTACCGGACTTACCTTTCATGGTTATGAAAAAGAAAACAATAAAATATTTTCAAAAACATTGTAGTGTGTTTTCGTGTTTTTGCGATCTCCAAATGTCATAGTATTTTTCCCTTTGGGAATATATATTTAAAAGTTATTTGGGGGATGTTCCAGAACATTCACTGCAACAAAGGTTTACTGGCGCTTTGCTGGCTGCGATCTTAGATCCTTTCACAAAATTCTTGGAAGTATCTGTGACATCGTTAACTAATATCTCGCTACAATGAAGGAGGAATTCTCTCCTGCAGAATGTCTCGCGGGTCACGACCTTTCATATTTTGTCTCATAGAAAATTCCTAGCAGACCTTGCGACCTAGTGCCACTAAGATCTCTCCCCAATAATGAACTTTATTAAATACAATGAATGGTCAGTGAAGGCTAATAGCAAAATCTATTTTCTACAAAAACAAAATATTTTGTTTAAGATATTTTCATAGAAGACCTTTGGTTGATGGGATCTTTTAGCATACTCAATCCTTCCTTTTCAAGACAAGGGGGATCATGGGTTTGCTTGGTTATATACCCCATTTGGCATTTATCTTTCATAGGGCTTATTATATTTTCAAGATAATTTTTTTTCTGAGAAGTCAAAAGTTATTATGTTCTTTATTTTTAAGAACCTAAAACCATTTTAAAGAAACAAGACTAGTTAATCCTTGTTTTTCATTTTTCTTCTTTGTCTTATTTTAGGTTGATCAACATTGTCATACATTGATCAATATCAAAGAAAAATAAATAAATTTTGAGAACCTATGAAGCACTTTTATTATCTTAATATTTTTAAACTTCGGACAAACAATCCTTGGGAGATTTTGTGATCATGTGGTTCATTACGGGTTTCATCAAGAGTAATCAAGAAAAACTTTTGAGTTGGTTTAAGGCAACATTATTATCATTTTATCATGACATCGATATGTTAAGATTATTGTTGAATTTATAGAAATCTCCAAATCATCAGTAATTGGCATAAAAATGGTGAGGTGTCAATTAGTGTGACGTGTTATCATAATACGTATATCCTCTGTAAAGTCATTATTGTTGTAAAATATACAAAATAATGTATCTCCACCTGTATCTTACATTGAATAAGGGTCTTTTGGGTTGCCTTACTTTCTATTATAAATACAAGTGAAACCCCTTGAGTATACACATACGAATGACATGAAAGATTCCACTCCCTCTAAATTCTCTGGGTCCTTTTATTTTACAACACGTATCAACACAAAACTCCAAATTAATCTTTCTCAATCTTTCAAAATCTTAATCGTATAAGGTTTATTGCGTAAAAAGAGTGAAAATCGTGAACTCATATGTAGTATTCTAGAAAAGTATGTGTTTTTTTAAATATAAAGCCATAGAGCATAATCGTCTTTGATTATAACTCTGATTATCTTTCATATATTTGATAGTGGTCTTTGATAGATTTGTTTGAAGACCAAAACAAAAACTTCTTTTTCAACAACTTTGATCTAAATAACATATTATATTATATGCATATAGCCTAGTAGGTCCATATAATACATAAATTTGATATGACGAATTGAAAAATTTGGCACCTCCTTGTAATATATCTTAAATTTGATCCATGGACCTTTTCTTATTACCATCACACATTTTATTAAGTCTTTTATAAAACAAAATCAAGATAATTATTTTATTAGTTATGATATATATTTATTTACTTATTACAGGTTTATAAATTGACCAAATTCTTTTAGGCTACTAAGAGTTCAATTGGTAAACTTTGATTATATTCATATCGACCCATTTTAATCCTAAAACTTTTCATATCTATAGTTAGACTGTAGCCCCCTTTTTTTCTTTCAAATGTTCTTTAAGGATGTCAAAAACAACTTTCTTTCAAAAATATTTTTCCAATATTTAACACGCACCAAGTTTGTGAACCAATTTCAATTAAGTCCAATTTTATTTTATTTAATACTAAACATACATCTAGGTGATTAAAACAAGTAAGACAAACGAGTTCACAATGCGGGATGTACAAGGAAAACACAAAGGGAAAAAACCTCAGATGGCCCAAGCCAAACAATCTACTATGATGCGGAGTTTACAAAGGAAGATAAACAACGACTAGATCCCCATAAGCCTCGAAGCTATTTTTCTCTTTAACCTCTCCTTCATAGTGCCCACGCAGAAGTCCTTCTACGATACTTGTCCACAACACACGTGTCCATGAATGCCTTGGTGTCCACCTATACAGCTTGTCAAACTATCTATGTATTCGAAACAGGGACTCTTACGTTTCTTCACTGCAAAACCCAACGATCAAAGATCGGATCCCTTTTTTTAAACTCCAAGGATGGTTTTTAGACTATGAAAACCTTAGCAGGCTTATGGAGAAAACGTATGAGTTATTTTCTAGAATATAGTTTTGCACACTTATGAAATTTTGAGAAAAAAATTCTTTAAATAAAAAATTTAAGTTGGCATGTCGTTCAAACGAGATGCACATATCAATCTAACGACTCTGACATGTCGTTCGAATGACATCACATGTAGTTTGAACCATCAAACTAAAAAGAAATGGATATACTTGACTCTAGACGATGTTTATCTAAGAATAAACGAAGATAAAACATTTTAAAATTATTTTAAAACATTTATAAACAAAATATCCATCCTTTAAATCAATTTTTGATCTGGATAAACACAATGCGTTCATACCTGAGAGACCAGAATGCAATGAAGACGTGAATTATGCACCAATAAAACTTAGCATGATATAATCTTTGAAGATTGATCGCTACGTCTTCTAAACAAACACAACATAGACTTTATGGGAATCGTGACAATATAAAATATATCTATGACTCAAAACAAGTTTTGTTTTGGGAATAAGTCAAATACTTACAAATGGACTCAATTAAATATTTTGTCGTTCTAAAACTCTCTCCCCTTGACTATTCCGGGACAAAACCCAAATAGTGAAATGCCTAATTCTGGCCGTCAAGCCATATGACACCGAAATACCATCCCATAAAACCCCAAATCAAAAAGTACAGGATAAAGACTAATATATGCCGGTCCACCAAACATGAGCTGTTTGAATGTGATGTAGTTTTGAAATCTCAACTAGCTAAAGAATGCCATCACACATAAACAGACAAATACCCAGCGAAGTACGGAGGAACAAATGATATAAAAATACCAATATGTAAAACAATTCATTTGTTAAAATGTGAGAAAATTATGATACCATTTTGTAATCAAGATACTAATTTGTGTAAAATAATTTGGGAAATTCATGATACCAATGTGTAACAATCTACCCCCCCTACATCACATCCATATCTCCCTCTTTTGTCTCAAATAGAAAATAAGTGAAAAAGAGAAACTAATCATATATCTAGAATGAAATAATCAATGAAGCATATCTAAATAAATATGAAAACACCAGCTAAAAATAATCAGACGATACTAAAACGTAGCTAGCAAACAGTCACAATGAATGAAATCATCAACCTAAGCGCATATATGACTAAACAAATCAATGCAACATCAAATACATGAATATTCAATATCAATCAGCATGTAAACTGTCCAAATGAACCCGAAAGCACAAAAAAATGATATAATCATATATATGAAGCAGGTACTGAAAACAAAACAGGGCTAAAAAAAACAAAGAAGGTAGTTCGGACGACTAAGCCATGTTATTTGAATGATAGTGGCAAGTCCTTTGAATGAGGTAAAAAATGACCTAAAATAGTAGGTTATCATTAGAAGCATTGTTCTAACGACCTACAAACGACCATCTAATAACCATTTCTGACAAAATTACCACCTCAAAAAATGTGTCGCTTGAAGCAGACGTCACACAACTTGGATTAGTTGTTCGAATGAAGTCCATATGTTGTTTAAACAACATCATCAAACTTTGTACTCCAGTCCTAAAAATGTTGACGTTTTTCCCAGTGAAAAAATTTCATGAAAACAGGTACTGGAGATACAAAACAATTGTAAAAGGAGACTCAAAGTACAAAAATAAGACAAGTAAAACAAAGTGAGTTTCATGCTAACATAGTATTAATGTTCTCAAACATGGATATGGAGTGAATGTGTGTAAACTACAATAAATGAATCATAACATGAACACATCGAAACGATTGAGAATTTCTAATTGATAGCTAAATGTCATCAAACTTAGTTTTAGCCATATGTGAAAATTAATATATTGAGCTAAATGAACTAAACAATCAACATGGACAAAAATATGGAACTTTGACGATTCTACAAACAATAGTATCATGATTTGATTTTCAACATAAGGATTGATGGTGCAAACCCATTTAATTTTTCCATCCAAACACACTCAAATATATATATATATATTCTATTTTTCAAGTTCTTTTGATATCCCTTGGCCAAAAGGGTTAAGTGTAAGGGCATTAGGGGGATTTAACTACTTGTTGTTTTTGGAGTATTTATACCTAGTTTGGCCCATTTGAGGCATTCTCCATCAAATTTAGTCTCTCTCTCTCTCTCTCTCTCTCTCTCTCTCTCTCTCTCCCTAGCTCTTCGATCTCTCCCTCCTTCAACTATCACACACTACCCTAGTACCAGCATCTGTAAGGACATATTTTCCATAGTCCAAGTTTACATTAAGTATGTCGTATACGGATACAACCTTCGAACGAAGTTCACGATCGTTTGTTCAAGACGACGGATTTGAATATCATGTTTCTTCAATAATAGACATATACAAAATTAATTTTTTTAAGGATTGTGTTTAAGTTTCGAAATTGTTTTACAATTGTATTGGGATATTTTTCAAATTTTTTTTTTTTATCAAAATGAGGCATTTTTCTAAGGAAAAATAATTTTTGGAAGACTTGTAGGCGAGCTTTATATTGCTTATGTCATTCAAACGATAAAGCAATGTCATTAAAACGACGTGCAAATTTCGTTCAAATGACCCCTTCTAACGACATCTCACGTCGTTCGATAGGTTGTTCCTTTCTTGCATCAAACGACCCTACACTGTTTTGATTTTTTTAATGTCGTTTTTAAAATCATTCAAATGACATCTAATGTCATTCAAATGACAGCGCAATGTCATTCAGACGATCTCCACCACCTCAATAATTTTATTTGCCTGTAAACACCCATTTTTGAAGACTTTTTTATTAAGACTTTTGCTAAACGAAAACTATGAATCTGTATAATTTTAGTATTCACTTTTAGGGGCGAATTCATATTTTTTGATTCACAGAAAAGATCCCATATACATTTGTGAATTGTTTTGGAACCCAAAACACTTCTTTATCGAAGTTTCTCTTGTTGAGAAGATTTCTTTACTGCTGGATTGATAGATCTTGAAAGCTATTTACTGATGACTGCGGCCATTAATAATACTCGAGGGTATTCACTCCTAAAGTAAGATTTGCGGTTCTTGAGGTTCTTGCAGGAATCTCTGCTGATTTTAGGTTGCGGACTATGTGGATTTTCTACTCAAAATTCATTCCAGATTTCTCTATGTAATTATAAGTTGCAATTTACATTAGATAGTTATAATTACCCGAAGTTTTTCCCCTGAAATTGTGTTTTATCCCTGCATGCTTAATCTACTTAATTGAATCACTTAGATTCTTGTTTTAGGGTTAAGAAGATAAAATTGGGTTTAAATAAATTGGTTCTCATATTTGGTGCATAATAAAATTGAGTAATTTTGGAAAAAGGTTGTCTTAACCTGAAGTACACACCAAAGGGCCTTCTCAAATTGGTATTAAAGCTAGAAACATTATTTTATTGTGTGAGTTATCCTGTGTCTTTAGGTTTGCCTTTCGGAGGGTTTGATGATTTTAGAACACATTTGTCTGACGGGACTTTAGTTAAAAGAGATGACACTGAAAGATGTTTTTGGTGTGAGGGGTATGGTCATAAGTTAGCTGATTGTCCCACTAATCTAAGGAAGGATGTTAATAAATCGATAAAAGATGTTTCTACCCTTAGTGATAGTGACCCGGAAGAAGAGAATTTTTATGCCAGTAAGCAAGTTCTTACCTCCTTTGTGGATAATCATGTGACTAATGACGATAAATCTTCTCATGAAGATAATTCCTTGCATGATTCTTTCGTAGCCATAAGTAGTGAAGCCTAAGAAAGTGATGGAAATGTGAGTGAAGATGAAGAGGTGGATAAGAGAGACTTGAAAGATGCCTTCAAGGAATTATATGGGAAAACTTTAAAGGTGAAGAAGGAAAACTTGATGTTACAGGCTAAGTTAAAAGAACGTGTTGTAGAGAATAACAATACCGATGCTTTGATTGAGGATCTTAGAGCACGTGAGAAGACTCTTTGGGATAAGCTAGAATACGTTGAGGGTGAGAGAGATAGTCTTCAAAGTTTGATGGAGGCTATGAAAAAGGATCTTTTAGAGTTTGAGGAGTCTATTTGTTTTCTTGAGTCAAGGATTGGATAACTTGAGGAGAAGTTGAGAGACTCGAGTATGGTTAAGTTTGATTTGGAGGCTAGTTCGAAAAAGCTGGATAAGATGTTAGGTACTGTCAAAATCAAGGATGTTAGGTGTGGTATTGGCTACGATAATCATGTTGCACCCATTCCCAAATCCAAAACCATGCATGTGAGAGAGCCACCTAGAAATCTTAGGAGAGAGCCACCTAGGAATATTAGGAGACGACCACCTTTGGGTAATATTCACCGCCACATCTACACTTGCACACATTACGGTAAGCAACGTCATCTTAGGCGTTTATATTATAAATTTATGAATGCTCCTAGAAAGTTTAAGAATAGAGTCACTCCGGTTCTCGAAACCCCCAAGCATTGTTACATATCTATTTGGGTTAGAAAGTCGGATTTAGAGGATTTAGAAATTATCCTGCGTGACTCTCGTGTGCTTTCACGTGGTACTTCTTATGATAGATCTTTTGATTGATCGTGTTGGATGTCTGTCATACTCTAGTTGTGCTTCATGATATAGTTTTCTTGTTTTATGTGTATTTTTTGTATCATATTTTTCTTTTATTGAGTCATATTGAAAAAATTTATAAAAATATTTTTGGATTTATATATGTTTTTGAAAATACAAAAAGATTTTATTTTTGAAAAATATTTCAAAAAATTCAAAAAGATTTTCGATTCTTTGTGTGTTTTAGTTTTACACATTTGGTATGGCATATTGGTGTGTTTGAACACAACCCATTCCGCAATTTCCATGCGGATAGAACATTTGGTTATAACTTCAGATGCTTAGATTGATCTCAACCATGTTTATGGAGTTGTTTCAAAATTAACTTGCTTTATGGATTCGACTTTGTATATGCCTCTATACACACATGCATGAGCTTATTGTATTTTTGACTTCATGATGTAAATTTGATCTTGGGGAGATTTTCTCTTATCAATATTGTCATCTACATGTTTATTTGACCATGGAGGATTTGTGCATGTAATTGCCCATGAGGATTTGTTTAGTATTGGAAAAATGATGAGTGTAGGCGAAAGGGCTGCGAGAGAAAAATAATCTCGTCGTGAAAGCCACCGTTTAATAAAAAGAATAATATCCCAAATAGGGGCCAAATTTGTTTAGTTTGATTTGTTCATTCAAAAGAAAAGAAAAGAATATTATTTTGAGGGAGTTTGGATGGAAATATCAACAGGTCTGCACAGTGACAATACATCCTAGTGAAGCTTATTTTGTCACGATGCTGTTGATTTTTATAATCATGAATATTCTAGACTTGTATGCATTGTTCTTGTTTTGTTCAATTAGTTCAATTTTAATTGTCAATTGAGGATAAATATTAGTTTGATAAAGTTTTGTTGTCAATTAAAACTTCTTGAACATATTTGAGTGTTTGGGTTATAATTATTTCATTGATAGTTCACACCCATTCATTCCATTCCACACGTTTGGGCACATCGATACTATGCTAGTGTTTAAAGCTTATGTGTTTTGTGTCGTGTTTTGTGGCCATTTATACCTATATATATATGACGAATTTTTCTTGATATTTTATATATATATATATATATTATATGGTATTCCATGTTGTTTTTTGTGTAAATTATCTTTGCTTGAAAATATTTGAAAAATCAAAAAGAGTTTGTGGAAGCCCTTTGAGTTTATCCTTGCATGAGAATAATTGATACATACTAGTTGTAGACTCGTGCGATGAGCGACCAAGACGATTATGATCTTTGAGTATGCGAAAGTGGGACAACTTGAAGGAGTGCGGAAATTGTTCAATACGATGCCAGAAAGGGATAATTTTTCTTGGACTGCGATGATTTACGGTTATGTTAGGTATGACCGACCTAAGTATGCCTTAGAGTTGTATAGAGTAATGTAGATAAATGATAACTTGAAGTGCAATAATCTTACGATTTCTAGTGCACTCCTAGCATTTATATTTAAACCAAAATTATCTGCACTGTGAATAGATGTTGGCTGCATAATATGATCTAATTTTTCCTTTTTATTTAATGATAGATTTCCACTAATATACTATTTTTGTTAATGTAATTACACATTATTGTTCCGGATGCAGCATCAACACTCATGAAGTAGCAAATACTACACTTGTAATGGATTTGTCATTCTTTCATCAGAAAAACAATACAAATATTGTATAAATAACAACATAACTAATATATATATATATATATTGTGGCCATCCCCCGATCCTCATGGCGGGTGGGACAGAGAAGAGTGGGCGTCTTCAACGTCGAGCGGATCTTGGTCCTGCGCATCCCTCTCGGGAGCGCTTTAGCCGGCATCGGTGATGAGGTGAAAAATGTAGAGAGATGGAGTCGCCAGTCTATTTTATTCAAAACAGACGAAAAAAAGGGAGCCATCCCGAAGGACAGAATCAAGAGACATACTGATACATACGAAACCAAAATGATTCGAGAAGGGTCCGAAGGCTAAGTTACAAAATGGGAAGGTGTTAGGCACCCATTCCGGCCTTACGGTCTCTCATGGGTATTTGCTATTTTCCTTTATTTCCCCGTGATATGTGTGCATGTGTATATGTAGTGGAGATAGGAATCATCGACTTGTATTATGGAAGAGATAAAGCGAGTCATTCGTAGGACTATTCCTAAAAGTAATATTAGAAAATAGGATTTACGCGATTATCCTAACGTTGATCATTATAAGGGAATGATAACGCATGTGGAATAATATGCCACTAAGAACAAATATATGTATATAGAGAGTTTAAGAGAGTTAAGTTTAAAGAATATAGAAAAAATAAGAAAAAAGTAGGAAAAAGGACTCGAGTCTCGGGTTTCACCCCGAGATGCCTACATAGCCTATAGAGGCATCAAATTCCACGTAGTTCGTATGCAAAATGAGTGTGGCCATCCCCGATCCTCGCCGCGGGCGAGCGCGTGAAGGGAGGATTCTCGGGTCCCACGCGTTCCTCTCGAGAGCACTTCGGCCGACGTCGTTTGAGATGAGGTGTAAAAATGTAGAGAGATTTAGAGTCGCCAGTCTATTTTACTCAAAACAGACAAAAGAAAAAGGGGAAGCCATCCCGAAGGACAACATCCAAAGACATACTGGTGCATACGAAACTAAAATGATTCGAGAAGGGTTCGGAGGCTAAGTTACGAAATGGGAAGGTGTTAGGCACCCATTCGGCCCTTTCGGTTTCTCATGGATGTTTGCTATTTTCCCTTTTTTATTTTCCCCATGATATGTGTGCATGTGTATATATATAGTGGAGATAGGAATCCTCGACTTATACCATGGAAGATATAAAGCGAGTCATTTGTAGGAAGGTATAAAAATAATATTAGAAGATAAGATTTACGTGATTGCCCTTACGTTGATCGTTATAAGGAAACGATAACGCATATGGGGTAATACGTCACTAAGAATAGGTATATAGAATATAAGAAAATTGGATTTATAGAAGATAAAAAATGAGGGAGGAAGTGAGAATAGGACTCGAGTCTTGGGTTTTACCCCGAGACGCCTACCTAGACTATAAAGACATCAAAGTCCATGTAGTTCGCATGCAAAACGAGGGGTGGGGTTTATCCCATAAATCCAAATGGGAGATCGCTTATTTGTGTGTGTGTGTGTGTGTAGAAAAAAGTGTTTTAGTTGTGAGAAAAGTGTGAGAAAAGTATGAGAATCCCTATTTGGAATTTATGAGCAAACCCTATTTTTCTTGTTTTTTGGGGTTTTATTAATATGAAAATAAGAGTTGTGCAATAATACTAAATAAAAAGTATATTAGGATGTGTTAGATGGGATAATAAAAGTGCTAAGTAATAAAATAAGTTATTGAGAATTTAAGAGAATTTGAAGAGAAAGTTGAGAAAGTTGGACCTTCTTGAAGATCTTGAGCTTGATCTTGAATGTTGGAGAGCAGCCCTTGCACTTGGATGATGGTGGAGAGTGGATAATTCACCAAGTTTGATGAAAAGGATGATGTAAAGTGGAAGTTAGAAAGGGATTTGGATGTTAAAATCGCACTGTCTTCGAGAGAGATTTTTGGGATTCGCTGAGAGCGATTTTTATCAGATCTGGGCTCTCTTTGCAAATGAGGTAATGGCCTCCTTTTATAGGCCCAGGTCACTGTCGATTGTCATAGACCTGGTCCTGCCTATCGGCACCTACCGATAGGCAGGGTCTGGAACCTGCCATTTGGCAGTGTGTTTCAGGCCTTTTCGAAAAATTGGCTGCCAAGGGTAAACTGTTGGTCAGAATCGTGCACGGGGTAGACCATTGGAAAGGTAACTCAGAGACATTTGAAAGTACTTGGACCGTTCCTACTTTCGGGAGTTGACTTTGGGTCAAATATAGCTCGGAAGCATTTGTCGGTCCATTGGACGAGGAATCGTTCAAACGCAAACGAATCGTTCGTCTGCATGGTAAGTCCGAATCATGCATGAGGCGGACCATTGGAAAGGTTAGGAGATGTAATTAGACATTCCAAAGAGTTTGAACTAGTTCGGGGAGTTGACTTTGGTCAACTGGTCCCCGGAAGCATTCGGTGTCCTCTTGGAGTCAAACGGATCGTTCGTCCGCATGGTAAGTTGGAATCGTGCACGGAGTAGACCATTGGAAAGGGGTTTTAGTTCCCTTCAAAGATTCATTCAGCCTCGGTCGAGCTGAAGAGTTGACTTAGGTTAAATAGATCCCGGGAGCGCCCGATGGCCTCTAGATCAAGTTTCGAACGCAAACGGATCGTTCGTTCGCATGGTAAGTCAAAATCGTGCACGGGATGGACCGTTGGAAAGTGATTTTAGTGCCCTTTTAAGATTCATTCATCCTTGGTCGAGCTGAAGAGTTTGACATTTTAGTCAAACGAAGCCTAGGAGTGCCCGGTGGCTTCTAGGTCAGTACTCGGGGTATGACCTGGGTTTGTAGTGATGAAGGGAGGTACTAGGGACCTAAGGAGAGTTAGGGGGTAGCAAAATGGGGTGTCTATAGATCCCCTCGATGGGTGAGTTTGGAACAAATGATAACCGTCGAATAAACACCGCATGATGCTTTTGATGGAGTATGACCGATTCAGAGGGTCGAGGCCGATTTTGAGGATCTGAGGGGTGTGCCGGGGATGATGAATTTTGTGGGTCAAAGCCAAATGTGCGGGCTTAAGTGATGAGGGTGACCGATTCTACGGGTCAAATCCAATTCTGCGGGCTTAGGGTGAAGATCAAATAATCGAGGTCAATTATGACCTAAGAGGGGTGACAATCGAGGACCGAGATCAATTCTAACCTAATAGTGGTGACGACCGAGGACCGAGGTAAATTATAACCTAAGAGTGGTGACGACCGAGGACCGAGGTCATTTATGACCTAACTCAGATGACGATCTAAGACCGAGGTCAATTCTGACCTAAGAGTGGTGACGATCGAGGACCGAGGTCATTTATGACCTAACTCAGGTGATGATCCAAGACCGAGGTCAATTCTGACCTAAGAGTGGTGACGACTGAGGACCGAGGTCAATTCTGACCTAACTCAGGTGACGATCCAAGGCCGAGGTCAATTCTGACCTAAGAGTGGTGACGATCGAGGACTGAGGTCAATTCTGACCTAACTCAGGTGACGATCCAAGACCGAGGTCAATTCTGACCTAAGAGTGGTGACGATCGAGGACCAAGGTCAATTCTGACCTAACTCAGGTGAAGATCCAAGACCGAGGTCAATTCTGACCAAATAGTGGTGATGACTGAGTACCGAGGTCAATTCTGACCTAAGAGTGGTGACTACCGAGGATCGAGGTGAATTCTGACCTAACTCATGTGAAGATATAAGACCGATGTCAATTCTAACCTAAGAGTGGTAACGACCGAGGACCGAGGTCAATTCTGACCTAACTCAAGTGACGATCCAAGACCGAGGTCAATTCTAACCTAAGAGTGGTGACGACTGAAGACTGAGGTCAATTCTGACCTAACTCAGGTGACGATCTAAGACCGAGGTCAATTCTGACCTAAGAGTGGATAGATTGGATTTTGATTCTGTTGGAGAAAGTGCTTTGTGATTCTGATCTGAGCTGGGGAGCTGATAGCTGGGGAAGCTTTTGTTTCTTTAGGAGGCCTCGCAGGGGGAACAACCAATTTTGGTGCTGTAAAAAACTCCTCTGGGGAAGTGATCAGGCGATGCTTAGAGATCCTCCAGAGTTTTTCCAGGAGGAGATTCACTTAGTTTTTGAGGATTTTGCTGGGAAAGAGGGGTTCTTCATGAGGGAATGCGAAATTTTCCTGGTGAAAATGCTCTAAATCCTTCCTGGGAATTTTAGGAATTTTTTTAGGATTGTTTGGTGCTTTCTGGTATTTTCTGGGAATTTCAGTACGAAATTTAAGGGGGGGTGCCGGTTGGCATGGTATGAGGGGTGCCATTCGGCAGTGGCACAGTCTTTTGGACTACCTCGGGAAGGTAAGGATTCAGTGTCGATCGGTATGGTGGGGGTCAACCTATATAAAGGGGGCGAATCCCTTCATTTTTTCACATCTTCTTTGCTTTCTCTCTTTCTGCGATTCCTCTGCAAATCGTTCTAGCACTCTGATCTTTAAGAAATGGCCGCTTTTATGAGCACTACAGTCCACATGAAGTTATTGATCGTTGATGACTGGGCGAATGTGGAGTGGAGGGCTAGGGCACCTCTTGCTTTGGGGAGTGAGAACTCAATTGATGCGTTTGAGCCTATTGCGGATGAGCGAACCTTGTTGCGGGAGTCATCGCGTCATCGCTCTTCGAAAGTGAATCCTGGTGGTTATGTAAGTGACCTGACCTTTGGCATTCCTTTCTTTTTAGTGATTTTTCTTTCTTTCTTGACTTCTGATGAGATTTTTTTCCTTTTTGCTAGTCCGATATTTCTTTGAAGAATATGCGAGCCCACGGGACGACGGGGCTCAGGGATGTATGGGAGCATCTACCACCTTTGGTGCGTTGGGTGGTATCATCAACGGGTTTTGGGAGGTTGGCATCTGCGCTGGATGAGATGCCTCGTTCGACAGCGGTCCTGTGCGCTTTGGGGGAGAGGTTGTGGGATACTACTCACACCTTCCATTTCGGCTTCGGGGAGATGACTGTGACTCCCATAGATGTGAAGCAGCTGTTGGGAGGTGATGCGTCAGGTCTTGAATGACCTGACCAGTGGTAGGGTAAGAATCTTTCCATCTTCAGTCTTGGTTTTTGCACCTTCTGATCTTGTATTGATTTATTCCTTCTTGGAGATTTTCAGGTGACCTTTTATCCTTGGGGGACAACCATTCAGGATACGGGGACGACCGGGGTGAACACGCAGATGAGGCGTTTGCTGGCACATGAGTTCGGCCATTTCTGGTATCTCTGGGAGAGGGTGGTTCACCAGATAACTGAGGAGGAGGTGGTGGTGCCACCTGCGCAGCCTCCTACGTCTATGAGGCGGGAATGACTCCTGTCGGAGGATACGAGGATCGCGGCGATGATCGGTGAGTCATACTTGTTGTATACTGATACGGCTGTGCCGTATGACTATATGGACTTTATGAAGAGATGGTTGATGGCGCCCAGCATATATGATGCCCTTCCTTTCCCTCCTGCGGGTTCGAGTCGAGCAATGGGATCTTCCCACAGTAGCGGCGGTCCGTCGGCATCTGTCACTGCGGCGACTTCAGAGGTTCCTTTCGTGCGATATCACACTCCTTCATACAACATCCGGCGTGCTGATGGAGGGATAGTGCCTATGCTGCATCGTCCTCATACGATGGATCCAGAGGAGTTATGTTTGACAGAGGAGGTCCTTCGACCAGCGGTATACCTTTCTGTTCTTCTCATTCCTTTTTTTTTTTTTATTTTGGTCATCTCTGCTTTGATACTGATTTTGCCTTTTCCTTGCAGCAAGTCCGAGTGTTGACCACTTGGCTAAGAGACATCAGAGACTGGATATCTTCAGCGACTTCCCATATTCGGGATGTGGTTCCTGTTCCTTCTTACTTGGTGCCGTCTGCTTTGTTCGGAGAGGACTCTGGCTCGGGTAGTGGTGGTGCATCGTCTTGCCATAGGGGAAAGAGAGCACGTCGCAGGGCTGAAAGATCTTAGAGAGAAAGGCGAGTGAGAGAGAGAGAGAATACGGGTTCGGGATGAGTCCCGTTGTTTTTTGCCTTTTTCTTTTTATTTCCTATAAAATTGATTTAACACAAAAAACAAATAGATGCAATGCAATGGAGTTTTTTATTATCTTTTATTAATGGTGAATGAATGCATTCACATGTGCTTTTTACTTTGATGCTGAGACCGTAAAAAGGAGTATTTTTGGAATTTTTGAAGGAAAGTTTTTAATTAAAAGGAGAAATTATATAAGGAGGAAAAGGGATTTTGAAATTCTGTTAAGAATATAAATTTATTTTTATTGAGTTTTCTGATTTGATAAAAGAGGAAAAAAGGGAAAATTCTAAAAATGGGGGGTTGTCGATCGGCAAGCACCCTGTCCTGTCTATTGGAAGTTCAGTCCAGTCCCATCAATTCAAAGCTTTGATTGGTACCCTCTTCAGCCTTTTGTATTTTGTGGGGTAGGATTCCCTCCAATTTCTGCAAGGATTTTGTCTCTTGTGAGGGTTCTCAAGTATAAAAAGGGGTAAGGGTAGAGTGTTTTCATCACACCTTCGCATTCTTACTTACTTGCCCACTATCTCTTAGCTTTGCTAGATGGCTCTCCCTGGTAGCATTGATCTTGCTAACTAACTCGAAACCTTGGAAGCAATGTGCTCTTATAATGTCGACTATGATGCTTTCAACATGCGTCGAGTCTCCTTGTGGCACAATCGACCTATTGAGTGGAACATGTTGATGGCGACGGTACCATTCTGGTACCTCGAAGACCATGTATTCCGCTTTGGCTTGGATGAAGTTTGTCCTACCTACGAGGAATTTTCTGCCATGCTGGGTGTAAATCCCAGTGTTGCTGCGACATTGCCCAAATTTTCCCATTTTCCCAGGGATTTGTTGCCCGGCTTCTTCATATTTTGCCTTCGGTAGCCAGATCACTAGTTGCTGGTGGAATGATCTCCCTCCGAGCTGTGCTGTAATCCATGCATTTGCGGGAAGTAGGTGATGCTGGAGCCGTTGCTCTGGGCCTAGTTTTAAAATTACTGCTGGTGACTAGCGAACTGCTGGTGGACCCGTAACTTGCATCCATTACTTCGTGGATGTCACACCGTCGCAATCCTGCGGCGGTGATACTGGAGGAGACCCTGAATGGCCTGGATGCCTAGAGAGAAGGTCATTCTGACTTCCTGAGAGGTAGCCCCGTGATTCCGTTCATGTAGTTGTCTGAAAGACTCCGCTTGGTGGCCCCTCCAGAATATCCCTTATCGGTTGTACCCAATTTCTTTTTGCGTTACTTCTTCAGTGTTGGCTTGGATATTGAGAGCTGGGAGAACTGGTTTGTGGAGAATGGAGCTCGGAATCTGTATTGGTCAGTGCCTTGGTGGGGGCAGTTTCTTCCTATTCAGGAGCTAGGAGAGTACTCATATGTGCGGCTGGTTGGTCTCATACAGATCTCTTTTTATTTCCCTTGGCGGCTTCTGCACCAATTTGGCTTGGACACTAAACTTCTTTTCGGTAGAAGTTTTGATCGAGCTCCTGCGTCTGTTGCTTGGATCTCCGTGGGAGAATCGACGTCTGTCGACCCGTCCCTCTCAGTTTGTCGGGAGATTTTGGCATGTCCCTGGGGATTATATGAAGTGGCTATGAAGGAGAGTAGTCAGCAGGATGTTGGAAGTGGAGACTGGACAAAAGTGGTTTGTTTTATTTAACACCATGGAAGGGGGTGTTGTGGTTTTTTTGAAGTTGGTTCAGGCTTATCGGTCCATGGAGTGTTTACGGCACTCTATTCAGGCAGGGGAAATTTGGGGGCCCCAGGATGTAGATGATGAGGGTGCAGGATCCTCTGGTAGCTGTGGGTAGGACTCTTAAAGAGTTTATTTGTGTAATAGGGAATAGATGTGGGGATTTTATTTGGCTTTTTATAGTAGTAGGGGGAAGGGAGTTATCCATTCCTTTTCTTATGTAATCCGTGCTATAATTTCTTATTAAAGAAATAAGCAAGTTTTTGATCATCCGGCTGTGCCTTTCGGTGATTTTGTAATTTTGAATTATCTATACCGATCGCTAAGGCATACATAATCCTTTTGTTCATGTTTTTGTTAGAATCAACCGCCATTCTCGGAGATAAGAAAAGAATAGTATTTTGTGAAAAAGAAAGGGTCGTGCTCCTGTAAGATGTATGAGCTGCCTACGTACCCCTGGGGATTTTGAATTTTTTTTATTTTTCTTGAAAAATGGTTTTTTGCAGAGGATCAGGCCCACGTAGTTCTGAGTAGAGGGAAATGAAGAGAGTTTTTAATTTTTTTTTAATAATAGAAGGGAGATGAGAAGAGTTGTAGCGCGCCGAGATTTCAGACTAGGGGTAGAATTTCTTGAGACGGTCCAGGTTTACTGGGCAAGCCATCTCCTCCTCATCTAGGTCAGTGAGCATGGCGGCACCGCCGAATAATATTTTCTTCCCAATGTAGGGGCCGCTCCAATTGGACTTGAATTTCCCTCTAGGGTCCTGGATGGGTTCTATTATCTCCTTGAGGGCTAAATCCTCTTCCCGGACACCACGGTCCTTGACTCTCTGGGTGAATGATCGCGCTATTCGACGATGGTACCCCTGTATGTGGTAAAGATCTTTCAATCTCCTTTCATCTAGGAGGGTCAGCTCATCGAGACGGCTTTGTCACCAGTCTTCTTTATTAACTTTTGTTTCGATCATGACGCGTAGCGAAGGTACTTCCAGTTCCACAGGTAGGACCGCTTCCATGCCGTAGACCAGAGAGTAAGGGGTAGCCCTAGTAGAGGTTCGAATCGAGGTTTGATAGCCCCAGAGGGCGTACGAGATCCGATCGGCCCAATCCCTACAGCTTTCGGTCATCTTGCTGATGATGGCTTTGAGGTTCTTGTTGGCGGCTTCAACTGCACCATTGGTCTGAGGTCGGTAGGGAGAAGATTCGTGTCTCTGAATCCCGTACTCGTTGACCACTTCTGTGACTTCTTCTTCTTTTAAGTGCAACCCGTTATCTGACACTAACTCGTGCGGGACCCCATATCGGCAGATGATATTTTTCTTGAGGAATTTGGCCACTTTCGTGGCTTTCAATACTACGTATGACTCAGCTTCGACCCATTTGGTGAAGTAATCAATGTCAACTAGGATGAACTCATGTCCGTTTGAAGCCTTCGGTGTAACCTTCCCTATGATGTCGACACCCCAAGTGGAGAACAACCAGGGAGAGGTCATGTTGTATAATTCTCGCGGAGGCAGGTGTTGAAGATTGGAGAACTGTTGGCATTTGAGGCTCCTCCGGACATAGGCGGTGCAATCTTGGGCCATGGTGGTCCAGTAGTAGCCCTGTCGGATGATCTTCTTAGCAAGCATGTGATCTTTCATGTGGGGCCCGCATTCCCCGCTGTGGATCTTCTGCATTATTTTCTCTGTCTCACCCCCTGCGATACAGTGTAGATGAGTCCCATCGAAGTTCCCCCTGAGTAGAGCTTTATGATAGATGATGTACTGGGAGACTAGTCTCCGGAGGGTTATTCCGTCTTTCTTGTTGGAACCCTCGGGATACCTACCATATTTGAGGAGGCACCAGATATTATAGTACCAATAATCGGCTAGTTCAGGGTCTTCGGTAGAGACAAGCTCAATATGATAGCAGTGGGTTGGTTTGTCTTGCTTTTGAACTAGGAAGGGGGTTATTATTATTCCTTCAGGCATGTCGACCATGGTGGCCAAGGTAGAGAGAGCATCGGATAGGTTATTCTTTGCTCGAGGTAGGTAATGGAAGGTGATATCTCAGAATCAGGAGGCTAACTCTTCTAAGTGGGCATGGAAGGCTTGGAGCTTTTCGTCCTTGACTTTCCACTTTCTAAGCACTTGAGCGATGATGAGGTAAGAATCCCCGTAGACATCAAGTTATTGAATACCTTTCATTAGAGAAACTTTGAGGCCTACTGTGCATGCCTCTTATTCCGTCATGTTGTTGGTGCGAGGGAAATCCAATTTGATGGCGATGGTAGTGTGGGAGCTATCAGGGGCGATCAGAAGTATCCCAACGCCGTATCCCTTTTTGTTCGCAGTGCCATTAAAGAACATTTGTGATCGAAGGCTGTCTTGAGCGGTGGAGAGGATATTTTCATCTGGGAATTCGGAGATCCAGACATCTACTTCTTCTACGGGGTAATCAGCGAGGTAGTCGGAGATGGATCTTCCTTTAATGGATTTTTGCATGATGTACACGATATCGAACTCGGTTAGGAGCATAAACCATCGGCCCATTTGACTGGATAAGGTGAGTTTCTCAAGCAGGTATTTGATAGGATCCATTCGGGATACAAGTTTGATGGGGAAGGCGAGCATGTAGTGTCACAACTTTTGGGTGACCCAGACAAGTGCGACACACGCCTTTTCCAAAGCAGTGTAGTTGACCTCATACCTGACCAATTTGCGACTGGCGTAATAGATGGCTCTTTCTTTGCGGGAGTCTTCAAGGAATTAGGCTAGTAAAACCCTTGCTGCAGTGTCGGTTATGGTTAGGTATAGGAGCAAAGCGAGACCAGGCTGTGGTGGCATGAACACTGGAGGTTGGGTCATATATTGTTTGATTCGGTCAAAAGCCTCTTAGCAGGTCTAATTACAAACCTTGGTTGAATCCTTTTAGAGGAGCTTAAAGATCGGTTCGTAGATGGAGGTTAGCTGGCAGATGAACCGGTTGATATATTGCAATTTCCCAAGAAAACCTCGGACTTCTTTCTCTGTTCGGGGCGGTGGCATCTCAAGTATGGCCTTCAGCTATGCGGGATTTGCTTCTATCCCCTTCTCACTGACCATGAATCCCAAGAGTTATCCTTTTGTAATGACGAAGGCACATTTTTATGGATTGAGTCTCATCTAATACCGTCGCAGTCGTTCGAAGAACTTCTGGAGAGCGGGAACATGACCTTCTCTAGTTTTGGACTTGATAATCATATCATCCACGTAAACCTCGACTTCTTTGTGAATTAGATCATACAAGATGGTTGTGGAAGCCCTTTGGTAGGTAGCCCCATCATTCTTGAGACCAAATGGCATAACGGTGTAGCAAAAGGTTCCCCATGGGGTGATGAATGCGGTTTTTTCTTGGTGTTCTGGGTGTATTTTGATTTGGTTGTATCCGAAAAACCCGTCGATGAATGACTTGAGAGCATGACTGGCTGTGTTATCCATAATCATGTTGATATTGGGTAGCGGATAATCATCCTTTGGAGAAGCTTTGTTTAAATCTCGGTAGTCCACACACATTCGAACCTTCCCTCATGATTTCGGCACAGGTAATATGTTGGCTAGCCATGTGGGATATTCGATCACACGAATGAAGCCCACGTTCAATTATTTGACCATGTCTTCTTTGACCTTAAGTGACCATTCGGTGCAGAGCTTTCTCAATTTTTGTTTAATCGACTTGCAATATGGGAGAGTGGGGATCTCGTGATGAGCTATTTCAGGATCAATGTCGGGCATATCATCATAGGACCATGTAAAGACATCCATGAATTCCTTTAGCAATTCTTTGAGTGGTGCACGCTCATGCTCGTCAAGGGTAGCCCTTATCCTAATCTCACGCAGTTGGCTACTAGAACTGAGATTAATAGCAACAGTCTATTCTTCATTAACTTGAACGCGGTTATGTTATTTATTATTAACCTTATTTAGATCAGTTAAGAATTGTTCATTTGCAAAATCATCATCATCAAAAGTTTGATTAGAATCCAAACAATTAATACAAGGCACAACAAGATACTCAAAATCTTCGTTCATTTTATTGATAGGAAAAATAGCATTGAGAACCTTATCAAAAGAGGTATTGATTACATTTGAACAAGGATAGACAATAGCAAAAGAAATAGGGTAAACATTGGGGTTAAGGGAGATTTCAAGAGGTAGAACTGGCACAGCATGCCCGTTGAGGAGGGGTGTATCAACATCTTTAATCATATGGTATGGATCCATTGATGTAGTGCCTGAATGAACCATGCAGAGTGCCAACCCCAGTGTCTGTAAGTTGAAGGAATCTTCAAAATCACTTTCCTCAATCTCTTCGATATCTTTGATGAGAGGTTGTATTCGGTATTGGAAACTTTCGGCCTATGGGTAGCTATTTTGGAAAAAGATCTCCATTCCAGGCTTCATCTTCTTGTCTGTGTGGTCATACCATGGTTATGGAAAATCGCAAAAGGGGAAGTATTCGCCTTCTTTAATGAATCTTCCATTCAAGGAGTCTCCTGGGATAGTTGGGATGCCGTCTAACCTTCTCTTTGGTCGAGACTGGTGGATCATTCTGAGTTCTTGTTCTGATGGTTGATACCCCAAGCCACAAGGAGGGAAAGCTCTCTTCAGTTTGATGGGATCAAGTATCCCTTGCTGCCTTTTCCCTAGCCCCAGTCCGGCATAAAGTTCATGCTTTTGAACATCTGAATCACATTGACATTTCCATGAGGGTCATATTCTGGACAAACCCTTTCTTTGAAATCGTCCCCTGCTGGGAGTAGGAGTGGCTCAACTCGAAATCCTGATAGGAGCATATCATTTGACCCTTACTGTATCTCAAGGATTGGGCTGCTGGTGCTTGCACCCTCGACATTTTCATCGTTGCCCAAAATGGTGATGACTCTCCCGTCGGCGAAGAACTTCAATTTCTGATGGAGTGAGGAAGACACACCCTTGATATTGTGGAGCCAGGGTCGTCCGAGCAATATGTTGAAACAAGATGGGATGTATATGACTTAGAATTCAATGACAGGGTTTATAGGGACAACCCCTATTACAAGTTTTATGGATCCCATCACCTCTGGGCGAGTATTATCGTATGCACGTACAACGGCGGAGGTTAGAGCGAGGTCGCTTTCTTTCAGGCCTAAATACTTGATGGTTCTCAGTGGGCAGACATTCAAGGCGGATCCATTATCGACAAGAGAGAGTGGAACGACCTTCCCCATAACTTCGACGGAGATATTGAGTGCATGATTGTGATTTTTCCCAATTCTGGGGATTTCTTCTTCAGAAAATGACAGCAATCGGGTAGAGGTCAAGGATTCAACCAGATTTACCTCCTCGTCTGGTGTGGTAAAAAGAGGAATTGTGGGTCCAGTGAGCAGCTTGATTAAAGCATTTTTGTGCAACTAGGATGACATGAAAAGTCCCGATAGAGTGATGTTAGCTTGAGTTTTCTTCAGTTGATCAAGGATCTTGCTCTCCTCAATGGTCATCTCTGGCATAGGAAGGTTTTCAACGCCCTTCCCCTTGTCATTTGTTGGTAGTGAGCTTGGGACTTGTTAATGTCTCCCTGATCTGGTCATGTGATTTACTGAAGAAGGGAAGAACATGAATCCAGTTTCCTTGTCAATCTTAGGTTGTTTTGTCACCCTATTTATTTCTACGAGGAGTTCTTCAAATGATATCATCCCACATATGTCGACTACCGGGCCAGTTCTTCCTGAAGATTGTTCTTCACTCAAATCTTTGAATTCTTCCCCCTATCCGTTGGCAACAATTCTATCTTCCCATGTAAAGTCAATGCATTCCACAACTTTAATGGCCTCTTCATACAGGTCTTCCCATTCTGTAGGGATATGTATTGTTGAAGGGACCAAGCTCCCTTGTAGCTTTAAAATGTCAAGTAACCCGGTGATACTACAAATGCTGTTGGTTTGCCCGAATAATTCTCCCATAATGTGGACAACATCATCTAGGCTGACTTCATCGGTTGGTACCACCCACTTGTCTGAATCTCGAGCTCATTTTCGTGCTTCCAAGAACAGTGTACAGAACCTTTGGCAATCGATGACCATCTGTGAGGGCAATTTCAGCCCAAACTCTAGGAGTTGGTTTAACACCTCTGATAATTCCATATTTCCATTTTCAAAACGGGTATGGATAGTGATGCATGCTCTGGTAAGGAGTGACAATGCTTGATCAGTGAGGCTAGTAGGGTGTAGGAGGAAATATGGGCAAATTTGAAGAGGTTTAGGAGAGTATATGGGTGTGATTTGAGTTCAGGGATCGAAATCAGAGTTTTCTTCTAAGAAGATGGCATTGGTATGATTTGGGAGTGGATTGTGAGTAGTGTTTGGCTTAGGATTGGCTGGTGGGGCGATGGTACCCCGGTCAATGAGATATTGGATTATGTTTTGGAGGTGAAAGCATTGGTCGGTGGTATGGCCAACACTTTGGTGAAAGGCGCAATGAGCATCGGCCTTGAAGTTTCTTGGGAGTGGATTTGGCAATGGATGGGGATCCAAGGGTTTGATGAGGTTTCGGCTTAATAGGGCTTGGTAAACTTTGGAGTGGGGATCACGGAGCTCACTGCATTCACTTCGGATGGGGGTAGGGCAGCTTTCTGGTGCCCATGATGTGGTTGGTTGAGAGATGTTATTGATGGTTGAGATTGTAGCATTGGCAGGGTATTCATACTTTCTAGGGGTGAACTGTCCGGACACCTTCTTCGGTTAAACCTCTGTTTTAACAAGGCTTTCCTCGATTTCTACCCCCGCTTCTCTGAGAGCTCGAATGTGGGGATAGTATTGTCCTGCTGTCGTCGCTCGGACATAAGGCAAGAAGTTCTTCTTCACTATGTTGACCTGTACCTCCTCAGATGGCCGATTGATCATGGTAGCTGCTTTCCCCCTCCATCGGGTTATGAAGTTACTGACTGATTCCCCAGGGTTCTATTTGAGCAGCTCTAAATCACGATGGGTGACCTCAAACTCTTAGTTATATTTGCACTGCGATATGAATTCTCGGGCTACATCCTCCCAACTATGGATTCTGGATTCCTCGAGAGATAAAAACCATCGGAGGGCACTATCCTTCAAAGTTTGCTAGAACATTTGGGCCATCACTTCTTCAGAAGCCCCAAGTAGAGTCATGGAACGATGATAACTACGAAGATGAACAATCGAGGGTCCACTCCCTCCAAACTTCTCGATATTTGGAATCTTGAACTTCTCTGGTAACCTCGCTTTAGGATAAGGAGACATGTGGGGGTTTATGTAATTCCTAGAGATTCTGACTTGGTAGAACTTCTTGGTGAGCATCTTGAGATCCTATTTGACTTTATTCAACTCCTCCTCTTTTGAATCAGCGACCATAGGAAGGTTAGCCACATGTTGGGCAATGTTTGGCATCGAAAGCTGGGTAGGCGGCGGTCCATTGACAGGAGGGGAACGTGCTGATATTCTTCGAGAACTCAGATAGGCTCGGGCAGACCCATAGCACAAGGGAATAGGGCCTTGGGATCTTGAGGAATAGGAACCTGGATTCTTTGCATCTCTCAGTTTGGAGGTTGTCAATCTTGGATAATAGCTGAGCTAGGGCTATCGTCAGATCCGACTGTATGACTAGTATTTGATCTATATTCTCCATGGGAAGTGGATGGATTCCGAACTCGAAAAAAGTAGTAGAGGAACGGACGAAACTCCGGGGTGATTTGACTGAAGACCGAGGCCGATAGGGAGCCAGGACAAGGGCTTGCAATTGACCTGAGAAGGCATAGAATGGGATTTATTTTTGAGAAAAAGAGAAGAAACTATTTTTGTATTTTTTGATAAAGAAGGGAGAGATGTTTTTGGAGATGGAACTCAGCATGATTATTACAATTATTATGTTTTCACTTGTATTTAATTCTCCTAAATGCAATGCCGGACGGGACTCGAGAATGGAAAAGTGGGGTTTTTAATATATGCGAAGCTACGACTGGACTTGTAACCAGGCTCACGAATAGGGTCCCATTTTAAAAAAGCGCAAAAATTTGGGCGGCAGGCCAACCCGAAATTTCAGCAGAGTTTTGGGTTGAAACCGGCAATCTAAATTGCGTGTCCTAGGTTTGACACCTATATGCGGGTATGCATTTGGTTGAGTGAATCGGAATGGGTTCCCTCCTTTGTCGTGACTTCCACGATATACGTCTTGCTCTTGCGGGCAATCGATACATGTGGACAAGCCATTTGATATACTTGAGTGTACGTGAATTGCCTCACTATATACCTCGTGGGGACGGTACGTGTGAGAGAAAATTCGATATACTTGGCGTACGTAAACGAATTCCCTGCGATATACCTCCCGTCATGACTTCGGCGGGGGAACCATTTGATATACGTCGAAGGTAATTAGCCAATGAAAGGTGAGAGTCATATCTCTTAGGCTAACTGCACCCTGCCGGACCAGCGCCCATCACGAAGTGACCCTCCAATTACTGGGTAAAATTTGGTTAATAACAATGCTCTTTGGTGATGTCGTGTGAATCATGCATGATTCTCTTATTTGTATCTTATGATGAGAATGCTTTTCTTGATTATGCCAAACAGGGAGAAAAGTACAAGTACCAAAGGTACACTAAGTATGGAGGGGTGATGCGTGCAACATGTGGATATATGTGATCCTAGGTGCACATGGTGTGAAGTGTATATGGAGAATTTTCTACAAGTGTGTGAACAGAAGCATAAGCATGGGATACATATGGAAAAGGGGAACATACAGTTATATGGGAAAGATAAGAAAATATAACATCCATGTAAATAAAGTCAAGCCCTCAAAACATATCATGTCCCCAGCGAAGTCGCCACTGGGGACATCCCCGATCCTCCCCAAGGGCGGGGCAAAGTCGCCACGTGTCCTTCTCAGGAGCGCTTTGGCCTGCGTCGTTTGAGATGAGGTGTAAAAATGTAGAGAGATTTAGAGTCGCCAGTCTATTTTACTCAAAATAGACAAAAGAAAAAGGAGAATCCATCTCGAAGGACGGCATCCAAAGACATACTGGTGCATACGAAACCAAAATGATTCGAGAAGGGTTCGAAGGCTAAGTTACGAAATGGGAAGGTGTTAGGCATCCATTCCGCCCTTTCGATCTCTTATGGATGTTTACTATTTTCCCTTTTTTATTTTCCCGGTGATATGTATGCATCTGTATATATATATAGCGGAGATAGGAATCCTCGACTTGTACCATGGAAGAGATAAAGCGAGTCATCCGTAGGAAGGTATAAAAATAATATTAAAAAATAAGATTTATGCGATTACCCTTACGTTGATCGTTATAACGGAACGATAACGCATATGGGGTAATACGTCACTAAGAACAAGTATATAGAATATAAGAAAATTTTATTTAGAGAAGATATAAAATGAGGGAGGAAGTGAGAATAAGACTCGAGTCTTAAGTTTTACCCCGAGACGCCTACGTAGCCTATAAAGGCATCAAATTCCACATATTTCGCATACAAAATGAGGGGTGGGGTTTATCCCATAAATCCAAATGGGAGATTTCTTATTTGTGAGTGTGTGTGTGTGTAGAAAAAAGTGTTTTAGTTGTGAGAAAAGTGTGAGAATCCCTATTTGGAATTTATGAGCAAACCCTCTTTTTCTTATTTTTTGGGGTTTTATTTATATGAAAATAAGAGTTGTGCAATAATACTAAATAAAAAGTAAATTAGGATGTGTGAGATTGGATAATAAAAGTGCTAAGTAATAAAACAAGTTATTGAGAATTTGAAGAGAAAGTTGAGAAAGTTGGACCTTCTTAAAGATCTTGAGCTTGATCTTGAATGTTGGAGAGCAGCCCTTGCACTCGAATGATGGTGGAGAGTGGATAATTCACCAAGTTTGTTGAAAAGGATGATGAAAAGTGGAAGTTAGAAAGGGATTTGGATGTTGAAATCGGGTTGTCTTCGAGAGAGGTTTTTGGGATTCGCTAAGAGCGATTTTTATCAGAGCGGGGCTCTCTTTGCAAATTAGGTGAAGGCGTCATTTTTTAGGCCCAGATCACTGCCGATCGGCATAGACCTGGTCCTTCCTATCGGCACCTACCGATAGGCAGGGTCTGGAACCTGCCATTTGGCAGTGTGTTTTAGGCCTTTTCGGAAAATTGGCTGCCGAGGGCAAACCGTTGGTCAGAATCGCGCATGGGGAAGACCATTGGAAATTAATTCAGAGACCTTTGAAAGTTCTTTGGATCGCTCCCGATTTTGGGAGTTGACTTTGGGTCAAATATGGCTCGAAAGCATTTGTCTGTCCATTGGACGGGGAATCGTTCGAACGCAAATAGATCGTTCGTCCGCATGGTAAGTCCGAATCGTGCATGGGGCGGACCGTTGGAAAGGTTAGGAGATTTAATTAAACATTCCAAAGAGTTTGACCTGGTTTGGGGAGTTGACTTTGGTCAACCGGGCCCTCGAAGCATTCGATCACCTCTTAGAGTCAAACGGATCATTCGTCTGCATGGTAAGTTAGAATCGTGCATGGAGCGGACCATTGAAAGGGGTTTTAGTGCCCTTCAAAGTTTCATTCAGCCTTGGTCGAGCTGAAAAGTTGACTTGGGTCAAACAGAGTCCGGGAGCACCCGTTGGCCTCTAGATCAAGTTTCGAACGCAAACGGATCGTTCATCCGCATGGTAAGTCGGAATTGCGCACGGGACAGACCGTTGGAAAGGGATTTTAGTTCCCTTTGAAGATTCATTTAGCCTTGGTCGAGCTGAAGAGTTTGACTTTTTGGTCAAACGGAGCCTGGGAGTGCCCGATGGCTTCTAGATCAGTACTCGAGGTATGACCTAGGTTTGTAGTGATGAAGGGTGGTACTAGGGACCTTAAGAGAGTTAGGGGGTAACAGAATGGGGTGTCTACAATGAGGGGTGGGATTTATCCCATAAATACAATCGGGAACATCTCTTATATATGTATGTGTGTGTGTGTGTAAGTGTTTTAGTTATGAGAAAAGTGTGAGAATTCCCATTTGGAATTTATGAGCAAACCCTTTTTTTTTTTTTTTTTTGGGTTTTATTTATACGAAAATAAGAGATGTGCAATATTACTAAATAAAAAGTATATTAGGATATGTGAGATGAGAGAATAAAAGTTCTAAGTAATAAAACAAGCTAATGCAAATTTAGGAGAATTTAACGAGAGAGTTGATAAAGTTGGACCTTCTTGAAGATCTTGAGCTTGATCTTGGATGTTAGAGAGAAGACCTTGCACTTGGGTGATGATGGAGGGTACTTAATTCACCAAGGTTGATGAAAAGGATGATGAAAAGTGAAGGTTGGAAAGGGATTTGGGTTTGGAAATCAAGATGACTTCGAGAGGGTTTTTTTGAGCTTATTGAGAGTGATGGATTTCAGATCTTGTGGTTTTTGGAATGAGGTTAGGCCCTTCTTTTTATAGGCCCAGGGAATTTTTGATCAGCATAGCCCTGGTCCTACCAATCGGAAGGTATGTTTAGGCACACTACCGATAGTCAGAGTTTCGAATCTACCGTTTGGTAGTCCCTTTCAGGTTCCTTCGAAAAATCGGTCGTAGAGCGCAAACCGTTGATCTAAATTGTGCACGGGGTGAACCATTGGAAAGGTACTTTAGAGTCCTTTGAAAGTATTTTGGATTACTCCTGGGTTCAGGAGTTGACCATGGGTTAAATGTGGCTCATAATCATTCATTGATCCTTTGGACGGGGAATCGTCAGACGCAAATGGATCGTACGTCCCCATGGTAAGTCAGAATCGTGCACGGGGCAGACCGTTGGAATGGTTAGGAGATGTACTTCAACATTCCAAAGAGCTTAACTCAGTTTGGGGAGTTAAATTTGGTCAACCAAGGGTCTGGAATCATTCGGTAACCTTTTGGAGTAAAATGGATCGTTCGTCCGTACCGTAAGTCAGAATCGTGCATGGGGCGGACCGTTGGAAAGGGGCTTCAGTGACCTTCGAAGATTCATTCAGTCTCGATCGAGCTGAAGAGTTGAATTTGGTCAAACGGATCTTGGGAGAGTCCGGTGACCTCTTGATTAGGTTTCGGGGAATAATGAGTTGTTCGTCCATACTGTAAGTCAGAATCGCGCATGGGATGGACCGTTAGAAAGGGGTTTCAGTCCCCTTATAAGATTCATTCAATATTGATCGATCTAAAGAGTTTTAATTTTGGTCAAATGGAGCCTCGGTGGCCTCTAGGTTAGTACTCAACATATGACTTAGGTTTATAATGATGAAGGGAGGTTCTAGGGACCTAAGGAGAGGTTAGGGGGTATTAGAATGGGGTGTCTATAGGGCCCCTCAATGGGTGAGTTTAGAACAAATGATAGACATCGAATAGACACCCCATGATGCCTTTAAAAGAGGATGACTAGAGGGTCGAGGCCAATTCTGAGGACCTAAGGATGAGGATGACTGATTCAGAGGGTCGAGGTCGATTATGAGGGATTGAAGATGAGGGTGACTGATTCTGCGGGTCGAAGACAATTATGAGGGCTTGAAGATGAGGGTGATAAATTCTGTGGGTCAAAGCCAATTCTGAGGGCTTGAAGATGAGGGTGACCGATTCTGTGGGTCGAAGCTAATTCTGAGGGCTTGAATTGAGATGACCAATTATGCGTGTCGAAGCTAATTCTGAGGGCTTAAATTTAAAATGACCAATTCTGCGGGGTTAAGATGAGATGACCAATTCTGAGGGTCGAAGCCAATTCTGCGGGCTTAAGTTGAGATGACCAATTATGTGGGTCGAAGCCAATTCCGCGGGCTTAAATTTGAGATGACCAATTCTACGGGTCGAAGCCAATACTGCGAGCTTAAATTGAGATGACCAATTCAACGGGTCGAAGCCAATTCTGAGGGCTTAAGTTGAGACGACCAATTCTGTGGGTCGAAGCCAATTTTGCGGGCTTAAATTGAGATGACCAATTCTGTGGGTCGAAGCCAATTCTGCAGGCTTAAATTGAGATGACCAATTCTGCAGGTCGAAGATAATTCTGCAGGCTTAAGTTTGAAATGACCAATTCTGCTGGTCAAAGCCAATTCTGAGGGCTTAAATTGAGATTTTCTCGGGGAACTCTATCGGGGAAATTACCTCATGATTTTTCTTTGAGATGGGGAGCTTATTGCTGGGGAAATACTTGTATATTTTGGATATTCTGTGGAGGAATAGCCAATCTGATGCTATAAATTCCACTGGGGAAGTGATTAGGTGGTCCATGGTTTGGACGTATTGCTCTGGGAAATTTGAGACCTGAAGTTTGGGATACTTTAGAGGTCCTCTGGGGACGTTGTTGGGAGGAGATTCACTTGGCTTTTGAGATTTCCCCTGCGGAAATAGGGGTTCTGTTTGAGGGAGTCCGAAATTTTCTTGGTGAAAATGTTCTAAATCCTTTTCGGTATTTTTTGGAATTTTCTGAGGATTTTTCAGGGTCTTCTGGTATTTTTTAGGAGTTTCTGTATGAAAATAGGGTGTGCTAGTCGGCATGGTGTAGAGGGTGCCATTCGGCAGTGGAACACACTTTTGGGCTGCCTCGAGAAGGTAAGGGGTCAGTGGAGATCGGTAGGTGGGGGTGTAGTACCGATAGACATGACCCTTGGCATCCTATTAAAAGGGGGAGGGTTCCCCTCATTTTTCATAGCTTCTTGCATTCTTTCTTTTTTCAATTTTCTTTTGCGAAATGCTCTAACATTTCGTAGTCTAAAAAAATGGCCTCTTTTGTGAGCAATGCGGTATACAGGGAGTGGTTGGTTGTTGAGGACTAGGAAAATGTGGAGTGGAGGGCTAGGGCGCCTCTTGCTTTGGGGAGTGAGATCTCTTTTGATGCATTCGAGCCAGTTGAGGATGAATGGACTTTAATGCGGGAGCCGTTGCGTCATCGCTCTTCGAGGGTGGTGAACCCTGGTGGTTATGTAAGTAAAATTACTTTTGGCATTCCTTTTTTGAGGTTTTACTTTTTTCTTGGATTTTGACAAGGTTTTTTCTTTTGGCAGCTGATGTTTCTTTGTCGACTATGTATGCCCGCGGGACGACGGGGCTTAAGGATGCATTGGAGCATCTTCCACCTGTGGTGCATTGGGTGGTATCATCAGCAGGCTTTGGGAGGTTGGCGTCTGTGCTAGATGAGACGCCTCGTTCGACGACGATCTTATGCGCTCTGGGGGAGAGGTGGTGGGACACTACCCGTACCTTCCATTTTGGTTTCGGGGAGATGACTGCGACTCCCATAGATGTGTAGCAGCTGCTGGGGATGGATTGTGATGGAGAGCATATATAGTTGGATTGGTCTTTGCGGGTGAGACTATAGGTGGTGCGAGCGGTGCTTGGTGATGTGGGTAGGATAGTGTCTAGGGACTCCATCCGTCTGTCCCTGCTGAGGGATGTTTTGCTAGGCAAGGTGATTGATGTGGAGGATGGGTTGCAGGTGAGGCAGATGCCCCGGTTATTTATTTTGCTAGTGTTGGGGGGATTTCTGGTGGCGTCGAGCGACGACATTGTCCATTTATGGTTTTTACAATACTTGAGGATGTTTTCGAACATCCCTCTCTATGATTGGGGGAGCCTGACTTTGGCGACCCTTTATTTTTCTCTGGATGCATTCAGCCAGTGTTGTCGGTAGTCTTTCACTGGATCCACGTATCTTCTTGAGGTATTCTTTAATTTGAGCATTTTCTTACATACATTCGCAATTTCCTTATGCGTCTCATTTTTATTCTGGAATTTTGTCTTTGAAAGACGTGGTTTTATGAGATGATTGGGTGTAATACCCAACTAATTTCTTTGAAGGATGACACTGTTAGGGACTTTTTCTGGTTGTATCGGTGGTGGAAGGCCAATCGGCAGTCGAGGAGGTTTCTTTCTCTAAAGGCGGTGCATTAAGTCTTGAATGGCCTAACCAGTGATAGGGTAAGACTATTTTCTTCTTCATTCCTGGTCTTTGTGTGCTTCAACTCTGTATTTGACTCATATCTGTTGAGGATTTTTCAGGTGACTTTTTACCCCTGGGGGATGACCGTTCAGGACACGAGGTTGACTCGAGTGAATGCGAAGATGAGGCATTTGCTAGCGCATGAGTTTGGCCACTCTTGGTATCTCGGGGAGAGGGTGGGTCGACAGATTGCTGAGGAGGAGGTGGTGGTGCCACCTGCGAGCCCCCCATGTCCATGAGGCAGGAGCGGCTGTTGCCAAAGGATGCGAGGATGGCAGCAATAGTTGGCGAGTCCTATCTGCTGTACACCGATACGCCTATGTCGTTTGATTATATGGACTTTTTGATGAGCTGGCTGATGGTGCCCAACATATATGATGCTCTGCCCTTCCCTCCTGCGGGTTCGAGTCGACCAGTGGGGTCCTCCCATAGCGGTGGAGGTCCATCGACATCTGCGGCGGTAGGGACTTCGAAGGTCCCCTTTGTGTGGTTGCATACTCCTTCATACAATATATGAGAGGCTTATGGAGGGATGGTGCCTATATTGCATCGTCCTCATGCGATGGACCCATAGGAGCTGGGCTTGACATAGGAGGTTCTTCATCCTTTGGTACATCTTTCTGTTCTTCTCTTTTCCTTCTTTTTGGTTTCTTTTGATCTTTACTGCTTGATACTGATTTTGTCTTTTCTTGCAGCAAGTCCGAGTGTCCACCACTTGGCTGAGGGAGACTAGATATCTTCGACAACTACCCATATTCGGGATGCGGTTGCTGTTCCTTCTCTCTTGGTTCCATCTGCCTCATCCGGGGAGGAGTGTGGTTCAGGTAGCAGTGGTGCGTCATCTCGCCGCAGGGGAAAGAGAGTGCGTCGCAGGGCTGAAAGCTCTTAAGAGAAAGAGAGAGAGATAGGAAATGGTAAGTGAGAGAGAGAGAGAATGTGGGTTCGGGCTGAGCCCCTTTGTTTTTTACTTTTCTTTATTTTCCTGCAAAAATGATGTAACACAGAAACGTATCTTTGCAATGCAATGGAATTTTTTATTATCTTTTGCTAGTGATGAATGAATGAATGCATGCACATGCGCTTTTTACTTTGCTGCTGAGACCGTAAAAAGATATATTTTTGGGATTTTGAAGGAACGTTTTATCCACAATGAGGATTTATATAAAGATAAAAATGGGATTTTTGAAATTCTGTTGAGAATATCAATGTATTTTGAGTTTTCTGAATTTTGACAAAAGAGGAAAAAGGAAAATTTCCAAAGGTAGGGGGTTGCCGATCGGTAAACACCTTGTCCTGCCTATCGGCAGGTCAGTTCAGTCCCATCAATTCAAAGCTTTAATTGGTACCCTCTTCAGCCTTTGGTACCTTATGGGGAAGGATTTCCTCTGATTTCTATAGGGGTTATGTCTTTTGTGGGGGTTTTCAAGTATAAAAGAGGGGTAAGGGTGGAGTGTTTTCCTCACACCCTCACATTCCTACTTTCTTGTTTTATGAGATGGCTCTCCCTAGTAGTGTTGATTTTGCCAACTACCTCGAGACTTTAGAGGCGATGTGCTCCTACAACGTTGACTACGATGCTCTTAACATGCGTCGAGTTTCTTTGTGGCGTAATCGACCCATAGAGTGGAACATGCTATTGGCGGCCGTACAATTCTGGTATCCCGAAGACCATGTATTCCTCTTTGGCTTGGATGAGATTTGTCCTACCTATGAGGAATTTTCTACCATGCTGGGGATAAATCCCAGCGTTGCTATGGCTCTACCTGAGTTTTCCTATTCTCCCAGGGATTTGTTGGCCCGTCTTCTTTGTATTTCGCCCTCGGTGTCCAGACCACTGGGGGCTGGAGGTATGATCTCCCTTTCGACGGTTGACACGACTCAGAATGTGTCTCTAAGGTGTGTACTCTCTAGGCTCAAGTGAAAGCCTGTCGTTCAAGTAATAATCCGACAAGTCGGGTATCGATCCTCAGGGAAAAAGGACAACGGAGTTGTGACGACGGGATAAGAAAGAGGAATCCTAACGTTGACTCTAAGAAGAAAAGAAAAAAATTGATTTTGGGTTTTTGGGATTGATTAAACTAAATGCAATTATGAAACTATGATAAAATATGCAACGAACTAAATTATCTAAATGAAAAATGCAGAATTAAACTGAAACTTTTAACTAGATGATGAGAAAAACAGGATGGGAATACACTCCCCCAACCCTAGTGTAATGCAGTGACAACGTCAATCATAAATTTATCCGATTAATTCAAACCCGGAATTTAGTACTCCCAAGCATTATGTATACGAGGTTCAAGCCCGCGTCATACCTAATATGAGGATGAGTAAATCGGTATCGCGGTAATTACAGTCAAATTGTACTCTAAATCATCACGAGTACCCAGAGGCAAACGAGATATAAAGATCTACAATTCTTAAGAAATTACGCGATACGATTTAAATTAATCATTAAATTCAGCGGATCGACGTTATACACACGCACTAACACATCAGGTTGGGTTCATGCATCCCAACCTTGAAAAACCTAGCCGGACATGTTAAATGGACTAATGCATGAAATAATAACGTTGCATGTGTATGAATTCATGATAAAACTAAATCTAAACATGTAAATACGTATTATGAATGCGAAAACAAGTTGAATCTAATAGGAAAACAAAGCATGCAAGAACAATAATAAGAAACAAGAATTTTGAATTAAAACTAGAAAAGCAAACCCGAAACAATGAATTCTTGAAGTAATTTGTGCCCTTGATGTTCCGAGATATTTCTCTCCTTTTGTTCTCTCAAAAACTCTCTAAAAGTAACCCTAAAAGCTGCTCCTAGGTTAATGCCTTCGTTCCCCACAAGTTTGGAGTCTTTTAAACCTATTAGGAGACTTGGAGACCAATCCAAATGAAAGACAAAATTCGCGTGTCAGGTACAGCGAACCGGTTCACATGTACCAGCCTGGTCTTGCTCTCAACACTTGGATTTTTTCTGGTTTTTCTCTTCTTTTCTTGGATTTTTCTTCAACTTCAACTGAGCATAACTTTTCAACCGTAGCTCGGATTTGGGTACCGTTTTTTCCAGTGTGCTCGTTGTTCCGAGATCTTCAACTTTCCAGAAGGCCCCACCTCCAGAATCGGGCTGTAAAATTACGAAAATGCCCTTGAACTTGCCTTCCTAGCCTTTCTTCTATGATTTTTCCGCAACTTCAAGGGGTCATAACTCTTTCATCGTAGCTCGGATTGAGGTGCCGTTTTTTATGGTGTTCTTGTAATTGAAAGATCTTAAACTTTCTAGTTGGACCCACTTCCGGACTAAGGCTGAAAAATTACGAAAATGCCCTTGAACTTGCCTTCCTAGCTTTTCTTGCACTGTATTGCTTCCTCCTTTGCACTGCTTGCATAATTAACCTGTAAAACCAATAGGAGAAGCACGAAACACGCAATACTCGCCAAGAAGGTTAGAAGCATAAAAGTGAATCAAATCCATATATGTTACATCATTCGGGTTCACAAAAGTACTGAAATTAGGGGGATAAATATACAATATTTATGCCCAATCAAACCCCCCTAACTTAGAATTTTGCGCGTCCCGAGCAATGTAAAAGAATGAAAGTAAGAGTTAAGGACACTTTAAGGACTTTATTGGGATAGAATACCACTTTCGCGGGCAAGCGATTGCATTTAGCGTATGCAACAAGCCTTTAAACCTCTAGGTTACCCTAGTAGGACGAGTTGTGTCTCGTGAGGGTTTGCAGTGAATATACCCACAAAATTCGACTCAAAGAAAATTCAAAATACGCAAAAATTGTACAATTCAAACTTTACCATAAAATAGTCATCATCAAATCATATTTACAAGTCTCAAACCGTAGTGTGTGTGTGTGAAGCCGGAAATATAACCGCCAATTTTCATCGATTGATCATTACGTTACTTATCCGAAAATTCGTTTTGATTTCAATTTCTCACGGAATGCACTCACAAACGAATCTCTAGGATTATGGCTATTCTCTCGGCATGCGTGATATAAGGAGTAAATGTAATGGAAGCAAATACACGCATGCATTTAGAAAGATGGAAATTTTATGGTGAAGGGATCTCTTCAATGGATTACGGTTTTAAAAACGGGAACATCGCCTCTATTTCGCGCATTTAACCTCTTATATTATCTTTTGGTGTATTAACTCTCCACGCGGTACTCAATTTATGCAATTTGGACTCGGTTAGGACTTTTTCGGGTTAAAGGTTGCATTGGGTAAAATAAAGGCGGTATGGAAGGTTGGAATTGGAAAAGTCATTCGTGATGTCCATTTGTGCATTTTCCGGGCTTTTGCTCAATTTTTTTTTTTTCTTTTTCGATTTTTTTTTTCTATTATTTTTTTCTTGCCCCTTTTTGTTGCACTTTTCGGACTTAAATTCTGAATTTTTTTCATTTTTCGCAATTCCGGGCTATTTTGGGTTTTTCGGGTTGTCAAACGAGAGGGAAAAATATTCGGCTCAATTTGGGTTACAAAAGGGATAATTTTTCGCTACTTTTTTTCTGGCCAATATTTTTGGGTGACAAAGAGGGCCTACTTCATTGTCCAAAATACCAATTGCGTTACCATATGCGTTTCGAGGTGAATTTAAGTTTAGAGACTAATTTGGCACGATTTTCAAGGCAATATTGCACACATTTTTCAAAACCGATCAAATGAAAAAAATTTGAGATCCTTGACAACTTATTAAGCGCTAAAAAGAACTTTGAGTTAGCCATTAACTCGGATTGATTTCAAATCTCGCAAAACGTGATAGGCTCGAATCTCACCGGGTTTTGTTAATCTCCACATTTATTCGTTAAGTCGTCAATTTTCGCACAATTTCCATCTTTGGTCAATTTCGGCTTTGTGTATGTTGAATGTTTACAATTTGAGACTTTAAACCGACTTTTAATGATATTTTTGAAAAATTTAAATTCCAATTTTTATTTATTTTGAAAAAAAATATTTTTGGATTTTTCAAAATTTTTATGATTTTTTTGGAAATTTTTGGGCATTTTTTGAAAATTTGTGAAGTTTTAGAAATACGCACTTGTGACCCCCCCAACTTAGACTTTTGCATTGTCCTCAAGCAAAAAGGACTAAAATATAATTCAAGGCGAATGAAAAGTGCGGAAAAATAAAACAAACAAATGTGAAAAATGCAACAAGACACTATATGACACTCATGCATGACTCAAAAATACAACAAAAATCACCCCATACGCGTCGGGGGTGCGACGACCTCTCATCTCTTCATAAACTCACCCGACCCCACTTATGGGGGTTGATGCTCTCCTTGTCACTCCCGTTCTAGGATCATATTCGAATAATCGAAACAAGTTGGGACCTCGCCCATAGATAAAGGATAGACCGGGAGACTCGTCGGGACTAATTGGAAAGGGATCCTCGTGATGCTGACTCAAATCATGGTCAACGTGCACTGACTCGGAGGGGACACCTAGGTTTCTTTCAATTTTTAAGACGCATGGGTCGGGCTCTAAGTCGGATGAACCACAACTTTTCTCCTCACTCGCCTTCGGGGCCTCTAGTGTTGTGGGTGGATTATCACAACGAAGGAATTCATCAATTTTTGCTTTTAATTCACTGTCGTCTAAGTGACTACATGAATCCAATAGGGATTGGCCTTCAATAGTAATACTTTCATCCACCTTCCCGAATTCTCTTTCAAAATCTTCCATGCTCATATCGCCTAGTTCTCCCTCTCTCGTAGTGCCTACATCCTCTCTTACTTGCTCGATCTCCAACTCCACTAGTTTTCTCTCTTCTACCCCCTCTCTCTCTCTTTCAATTGTAGTCACAACACACCTCTCCCCCTCTTTGCTCTCATCGTCACATCTACCACTATTACCTGATAAAATAGGGCACACCCCTAACGGCTCTCTCTTGTGGGACCTCTCATTCTCATGGCTCGACACTAAGCAGGACCCCGAAGCATCTCCACAATCATTTTCCTCAAAGTACTCCCCTACAACCTCATCTATGAAGCTCACCGTGTGAAGGTCATCTTCTTCTTCCGTATGTTGGGTGACATGGAAGATGTTGGTCTCTAAAGTCATGTTCCCAAAGGTGAGTTGCATTCGCCCATTCCGAGTATTAATGATGGCGTTAGCCGTAGCTAAGAAAGGGCGCCCAAGGATGATGGGAACATGGTTACTCCAGTTAAATGAGGGCTCCGTGTCCCAAATGACAAAGTCTACCGGGAAGTAGAAAGTGTCAACTTGGACGATCACGTCCTCGACTATGCCTCTTGGGATCTTCACGGTTCGATCCGCTAATTGGAGAGTGACCTTAGTGGGCTTGAGGTCGCCCAAGTCAAGTTGCCTATAAATGGAGTAAGGAAGAATGTTTACACTTGCTCCCAAGTCAAGTAGGGCTTTCTCAATTTTATTATCTCCAATGATGCATGATATGGTGGGTGCACCGGGATCTTTGAATTTAGGCGGGAGATCATTTAGTAGAATGGAACTCACGTTCTGAGCTAGAAAGACATTCTTTTTAACCTTCATCTTCCTTTTTACCGTCAACAAATCTTTGATAACTTTGCCGTAGGCTGGAATTTGCTTGATGGCATCAAGGAAGGGCAAGTTTATCTTCACTTGCTTAAGTACTTCTAGCACTTCATCACGTGGGCATCCTTTCTGTGAAGGTATCAACCTTTGAGGAAATGGTGCCGCGGTGGGTGGTTTCGCTACTACCTCAGGCTCACTAGTGTCATTTTCATCACCTTCATTCAAGGGGACATCTTCGGCCTCTTTCGTGCCGGGCGAAATCTCCTTGTCTTTAAGTATGTCTCATGGGGGAGGTGACAAGTCAACTACCCTCCCACTGCGTAGAGTGGTAATTGCGCTACATTGCTCAGGATGGTCATGGAGTGTCGAGTTAACACTAGTTTGACCTTGGAGAGGTCTTTGGCCTTGGGCAGGGAATTTGCCCTTCTCTTGAACACTTAACGAGGATTGTATTTTAGACAGATTCGCATTTATGTCGCCGATCAGACGATCATATTTGACATTGGTTGCGATCTGGTTTGCAATGAATTGATTCACGGTATCCTCGAAAGTTCTCCGTTGTGGCGGGATATAATTTCCATGAGGTGGTGGTACTTGCATATGTCCCTGCATGTGCGGAGCTTGTTGAAATTGTTGTGGAGGAGGAGGGGCAACATGTGAAAGAGGGTTCATTGCGGCATGTTGTTGCCCGTAGCTAAAACCGGGATGGTTTTTCCACGAAGGGTTGTATGAATTCCCGTGCGGGGCACCGAAATTACCCTTAAAGCCTCCTATCCCACTAACTTGCTCTTGCAACATTACTTTGTAGGCGGGTATCGTCGGACACTCCTCAGTTGAATGTCCCGCCTCACAAATTGCACACACCTTTTCGACGGGATTCTTGATGGATCCAACTACCTCACATAAGTCTCGCAGTCCTCTCTCAATGGTGTCCAACCGACAGTCCGACATAGAATTCTTATCTACGTGGAATAGACCGGATGTCGACGGAGCGGTGGTAGATTGTTGATTTCGGTTTTGAGCGTTCGGATCAGAGGTATACCATGATTGGGTAGTCTCGGCAACATACCTCATGTGAAGATCAGCGTCATGGGCATCTAGATCGACAAATGGACCACTTCCCATGGTTTCAACAAGCTGTTTAGAATTAAGATTTAACCCATTATAGATAAAGGAGATGATTTGCGATGGATCAAATCCATGATGGGGGCATGAAGCCACTAACTCGTTGAAACGTTCATAACATCGATGGAAAGGCTCATTTTCTTGTTGCCTGAATGCTTGAATTTGAGCCTTTATAGAGATTGTTCGATGTGTTGGGAAGAATTTCTTGAGAAATTTAGACTGTAGCTCATTCCAGGATGGAATCGAGCTTGGAGGTAAAGACCATAGCCAAGCTTTAGCTTTATCTTTAAGCGAGAATGGGAAAAGTTTGAGGCGGATTACCTCTTGTGTGCAGGTTTGATCGTTGAGAGTATCACACACGTCCTCAAACTCCCTTATGTGGAGGTATGGCTTTTCAGAATCCATACCGTGATAATGCGGTAGTGTCTGGATCATCCCATTTTTGAAACGAAATTTCCCGGCATTATACGGGAGTATAATGCATCCCGGAGTGACAGTGCGCTCGGGATATAAGAATTCTCTCAATGGGCAGTACGGGGGCTCATCCTCACCGGTAGGTGCATTACTGTGCTTCGACATCTCTCTTTCACTCGACGATTCGGCGTTCTCACTGGGTGTGCACGAAGTGTGTCCTACGAAGGAGAAAGGAGTGTTGCTAGAGATTGAGTGCGACGGTGTGGGAGGTGGGATCCAGAACTGTGGGGCGTTCGGAGTGTGGGGACTGTCAGGATTGTACTCAACAAGTGGATTTTCGTGAATGCTGGTTGGAGTATTATGGGGTGTGGGAGTGGTTTCAGAATTTTGCATTAAGCTCAGGAGAGATGACAATTGTGAATCTTTTTGGATTTTTATTATTTTTTGGATTTTTTTTTTTTTTTTGAATTTTTTGTCAAAGCTTTGGATTAACTCGATCTAATCCTAAGTCTACCTAATTCCCCGGCAACGGCGCCAAAAACTTGACACGACTCAGAATGTGTCTCTAAGGTGTGTACTCTCTAGGCTCAAGTGAAAGCCTGTCGTTCAAGTAATAATCCGACAAGTCGGGTATCGATCCTCAGGGAAAAAGGACAACGGAGTTGTGACGACGGGATAAGAAAGAGGAATCCTAACGTTGACTCTAAGAAGAAAGGAAAAAAATTGATTTTGGGTTTTTGGGATTGATTAAACTAAATGCAATTATGAAACTATGATAAAATATGCAATGAACTAAATTATCTAAATGAAAAATGCAGAATTAAACTGAAACTTTTAACTAGATGATGAGAAAAACAGGATGGGAATACACTCCCCCAACCCTAGTGTAATGCAGTGACAACGTCAATCATAAATTTATCCGATTAATTCAAACCCGGAATTTAGTACTCCCAAGCATTATGTATACGAGGTTCAAGCCCGCTTCATACCTAATCTGAGGATGAGTAAATCGGTATCGCGGTAATTACAGTCAAATTGTACTCTAAATCATCACGAGTACCCAGAGGCAAACAAGATATAAAGATCTACAATTCTTAAGAAATTACGCGATACGATTTAAATTAATCATTAAATTCAGCGGATCGACGTTATACACACGCACTAACACATCAGGTTGGGTTCATGCATCCCAACCTTGAAAAACCTAGCCGAACATGTTAAATGGACTAATGCATGAAATAATAACGTTGCATGTGTATGAATTCATGATAAAACTAAATCTAAACATGTAAATACGTATTATGAATGCGAAAACAAGTTGAATCTAATAGGAAAACAAAGCATGCAAGAACAATAATAAGAAACAAGAATTTTGAATTAAAACTAGAAAAGCAAACCCGAAACAATGAATTCTTGAAGTAATTTGTGCCCTTGATGTTCCTAGATATTTCTCTCCTTTTGTTCTCTCAAAAACTCTCTAAAAGTAACCCTAAAAGCTGCTCCTAGGTTAATGCCTTCGTTCCCCACAAGTTTGGAGTCTTTTAAACCTATTAGGAGACTTGGAGACCAATCCAAATGAAAGACAAAATTCGCGTGTCAGGTACAGCGAACCGGTTCGCAGGTACAGCGAACCGGTTCGCATGTACCAGCCTGGTCTTGCTCTCAACACTTAGATTTTTTTCTGGTTTTTCTCTTCTTTTCTTGGATTTTTCTTCAACTTCAACTGAGCATAACTTTTCAACCGTAGCTCGGATTTGGGTGACGTTTTTTCCAGTGTGCTCGTTGTTCCGAGATCTTCAACTTTCCAGAAGGCCCCACCTCCAGAATCGGGCTGTAAAATTACTAAAATGCCCTTGAACTTGCCTTCCTAGCCTTTCTTCTTTGATTTTTCCGCAACTTCAAGGGGTCATAACTCTTTCATCGTAGCTCGGATTGAGGTGCCGTTTTTTATGGTGTTCTTGTAATTGAAAGATATTAAACTTTCTAGTTGGACCCACTTCCGGACTAAGGCTGAAAAATTACGAAAATGCCCTTGAACTTGCCTTCCTAGCTTTTCTTGCACTGTATTGCTTCCTCCTTTGCACTGCTTGCATAATTAACCTGTAAAACCAATAGGAGAAGCACGAAACACGCAATACTCGCCAAGAAGGTTAGAAGCATAAAAGTGAATCAAATCCATATATGTTACATCATTCGGGTTCACAAAAGTACTGAAATTAGGGGGATAAATATACAATATTTATGCCCAATCAACGGTGTTACAGTCCGTGCATTTGTAGGAGGCTGGTGATGCTAGATATGCCGGAGCCGTCATTTTGGGCTTTTTTTCAAATTGTTGCTGGTGACCGGGGGGCGGCTGGTGGACCCACAACTTGAAGCTATTACTTCATGGATGTCCTACCGTCGTAATCATGTAGCAGTGATACTGGCAGAGACCCCGAATGGCCTGGTTTCTTGGCGAGAAGGTCATTCTGACTTTCTTAGAGGTAGCCCTGTGATGCTGTTCATGTGGTTGTCTGAAAGATTTCATCTGGTGACTCCTTCGAAATACCCTTTGTCGGCCATACCTAACTTCTTCTCGCGCCATTTCATCAGTGTTGGTATGGATATTGAGAGCTGGGAGAACTGGTTCGTGGAGCATGGGGCTCTAAATCTGTACTGGTCAGTGCCTTGGTGGGGGAAGTTGATGCCTATTCTGGAACTAGGAGAATACCCGTATGTCCGGTTAGTTGGTCTCAAACAGACCTCCTTTTATTTCCCTTGCCAGCTTCTGTGGCAATTTTTTTGGGAGAAGATCGTGCCACCTCGGACACTAGATTTCTTTCTAGAAGAAGATCTGACAGAGTGTCTGCGCATGCGACATGGCTCTTTGTGGGAGAGTCGGCGTCCTTCGTACCATCCCTCTCAGTCTGTTGGGAGAGTTTAGCACATCCTTGGGGATTATATGAAGTGGTTGTGGAGAAGAGTAGTTAGCAAGATGTTCATGGTGGTGACTGGACGAAGGTGGGTTGCCTTGTCTTATACCATGGAGGGGGGTGTGGTAGTCTTTCCAAGGCTGGTTCGATATTATCGATCCATGGAGCGTCCACGGCACTCCATTCAGGCAGGGGAAGCTTGGGGACCCTAGGATGTAGATGACGATGATGGATCGGTCTCCTCTGGTAGCTATGGATAGGGATCTTGGGGGGAGTTTATTTTGTACTAGGGAATACATTTGGGAATTTATTTGGCTTTTTCAGGAAGGTAGGGGGGAAGGGAGTTATCCACTCCTTTATGTAATTGCACTATAATTTCTTATTAATGAAATAAACATGTTTTTGATCATCCAGCTATTCCCTTTGATGAATTTTGTATTTTGAATTATCTATACCAATCGCTAAGGCATGCATAATCCTTTTGTTCAAGTATATTTTAGAATGAAATGTCGTTCTCGGAGATAGGAAAATAATTGCTTTTTGTGAAAAAGAAAGGGTCGTGCTCATGTAAGATGTATGAGCTGCCTACGTACCTCTGGGGTTTTTTGATTTTTTTTTATTTTTTCTGAAAAATGGTTCTTGCAGAGAATCAGGCCCACGTAGTTCTGGGTATAGGGAAATGACGAGATTTTTTTTAAGAATAGAAGGGTGATGAGAAGAGTCATAACGTGCCGAGATTTCGAACTAGGGGTAAAATTTCTTGAGACGGTCCTGGTTGACTGGACGAGCCATCTCTTCTCCATCTAAGTTGGTGAGTATGGAGGCACCGCTAGACAAGATCTTCTTGACAATGCATGGGCTGCTCCAATTGGGCTTGAATTTCCCTCTGGGGTCCCAGATGGGCTCTACTATTTCTTTGAGGGCTAAATCCCCTTCTCGAACACCGCGGTCCTTGACTCTCTTATTGAATGAATGCGCTATTCGGCGATGGTACCATTGTATGTGGTATAGAGCTTTTAATCTTCTTTCATCTAGGAGGGTCAACTCGTCAAGATGGCTTTGGTACCAGTCTTCTTCGCTAACCTTGCTTTCAAGCATGATGCGTAATGAGGGTATTTCCAGCTCCACGGGTAGGACTGCTTCCATTCCATACACTAGAGAGTAAGGGGTAGCCCCAGTAGAGGTTCGAATTGAGGTTCAGTAGCCCCAGAGGGCATAAGGGATTAGATCGTCCCAATTTTGACAGCTTTCGATCATCTTGCTGATGGTGGCTTTAATGTTCTTGTTGGCTGCTTCAACTGCACCGTTGGTCTAAGGTCGGTAGGGATAAGATTTGTGTTTCTGAATCCCATACTCGTTGACCACTTCTATGACTTCTGCCCCAAAATGCAACTCGTTATCTGACACTAGCTCGCGCGGGACCCTATATCGGCAGATGATGTTTTTCTTGATGAACTTGGCCACTTTCTTCGCATTCAGAACTGCAAATGACTCAACTTCGAACCATTTGGTGAAGTAATCAATGGAAACCAGGATGAACTCATGGTCATTGGAGGCCTTGGGTGTAACTTTCCCTATGATGTCGATGCCCTAGGTGGAGAACGGTCAGGGATAAGTCATGTTATATAATTCACGCGAAGGCAGGTGTTCAAGATTGGAAAACTGTTGGCATTTGAGGCATCTCCGGACATAGGCAGTGCAATCCTGGATCACAGTGGTCTAGTAGTATCCTTGTCTCATGATCTTCTTGGCAAGCATGTGATCGTTCATGTGGGTCCCGCGTTCCCCGCTGTGGATTCTCTGCATTACCTCTTCAATGTTAGCCCCTGCGATGCAGTGTAGATGGGTTCCTTCGAAGTTTCTCTTAAATAGTGCTTTGTAACAGATGATGTAATGGGCAACTAGTCTTCGAAGGGTTGCTCGTTCTTTCTTATTGGAACCCTTGGGATACCTACCATGCTTGAGGAGGTGCCAGATATCATAGTACCAACAATTGGCTTGCTGAGGATCTTCTTTGGTGATGATCCCAATGTGGTAGCAATGGATTGGTTTATCCTGCTTTTGGACCAGGAAGAGGGCCATTGTTATTCCTTCGGGCATGTCGACCATGGAGGCTAGGGTAGCAAGGACATCGACTAGGTTATTTTTTGCTCGAGGTAGGTAATGGAAGGTGATGTCTTGGAATTAGGAGGCTAGTTCTTCTAGGTGGGCATGGAAGGGTTGGTGTTTCTCATCCTTGACTTCCCATTTTCTGAGCACTTGACCAATAATTAGGGAAGAATATCTGTAGACATCTAGGCATTGAATACCTTTCCTGAGAGCAACTTTGAGGCCTACCGTACATGCCTCGTCTTCAGTCATGTTGTTGGTGCAGGGGAAATCCAATTGGATAGCGATGGGAGTATCAGAGTTATATGGGGCGATTAGAAGTATCCCAATGCCATATCCTTTTTTGTTAGCAGTGGCGTCGAAGAACATTTGCCATCAAAGGTCGTCTTGAGTAGCGCAGAGGATGTTTTCATATGGGAATTCAGAGATCCAGACATCAGCTTCTTCCATGGGGTAGTCAGCGAGGTAGTCAGAGTTGGCTCTTTTTTTCATGTCTTTCTACGTGACGTACACGATATCAAACTTGGCTAGGATCATCAACCATCGGGCCATTCGGCTAGATAAGGCGAGTTTCTTAAGCGGGTACTTGTTGGGGTTCGTTCGGGATACAAACTTAATGGGGAAGGCGAGCATGTAGTGTCGTAACTTTTGGGTGACCCAGACAAGCGTGACACATGCCTTTTCCAAAGAAGTGTAATTGACTTCGTACCCAGCTAATTTGCGACTGGCATAATAGATGAATCTTTATTTATGGGAGTTTTTAAAGTATTGGTCTAGTAAAGCCCCAGCTGCAGTGTCGGTCATGGTTAGGTATAGGGGCAAGGGAAGACTAGGTTGTGGTTGCATGATTACCGGAGGTTGAGTTAGATATTGTTTGATTTGGTCAAAAACTTCTTGGCAGGCCTCTTTCCAAACTTTGGTTGAATCCTTTCGAAGGACTTTGAAGATATGTTCGCAGATGGAGGTTAGATGGCTGATGAACCTGTTGATGTATTGCAATTTTCAAAGGAAACCACAAACTTCTTTTTCTGTTCGGGGAGGTGGCATCTCGAGTATGGATTTTATCTTGGAAAGATCTGCTTCTATCCCTTTCTCACTGACCATGAATCCCAAGAGTTTTCCCTTTGTAACGCCGAAGACATATTTCTGTGGATTGAGTCTCATCTGATATCGTCACAGTCGTTCGAAGAATTTTTGGAGAGCGAGAACATGACCTTCTCTATTTTTGGACTTGATAATCATATCATTCACATAGACCTTGACTTTTATGTGAATCAAATCATAAAGGATGGTTGTGGCAGCCTTCTGGTAGGTAGCTCCAGCATTCTTGAGACCAAATGGCATAACACTGTAGCAAAAGGTTGTCCATGGGGTGATGAACGCGGTTTTTTCTTGATGATCTGGGTGCATTTTGATTTCATTGTATCCGATAAACCCATCGACGAATGACTTGAGAGCATGAATGGATGTGTTATCCACGATCATCTTGATATTAGGTAGAGGGTAATCATCCTTTGGAGAGGCTTTGTTCAAGTACCGGTAGTCTACACACATCCGAACTTTCTATCCTGATTTCAGAACAGGCACTATGTTCGCTAGCCATGTGGGATATTCGATCACACGAATGAAACCCACATTCAGCCACCACCTCTTCTTTGACTTTGAGAGACCATTTAGTGCCGATATTTCTCAACTTTTATTTAACTGGCTTGTAATATGGAAGAGTGGGGATCTCCTGCTGATCAATTTCAGGATCTATCCCGGACATATCATCATAGGACCATGCGGAGACATCCACGAATTCCTTCAATAATTTTTCGAGTTGTGAACGCTCATGCTCGTCGAGGGTAGCCCCTATCATAATCTCGCGCAGTTGGCTACTAGAACCGAGGTTAACAATAACAGTCTCTTCTTCATTAACTTGAACGCGATTATGTTGTTTGTTATTAAGCTTATTTAGATCAGTTAAGAATGGTTCATTTGCAAAATCATCATCATCAAAAGTTTGATTAGAATCTAAACAATTAATTTAAGGCACAATAAGATACTCAAAATCTTCGTTCATTTCATTAATAGGAAAAACAACATTGAGAACCTCATCAAGGGAGGTCTCGATTACATTTGAGCAAGGATAGACAATAAAAGAAGAAATTGGGTAAACATTGGGGTTAGGTGGGATTTCAATAGGTAAAACGGGCGCAGCATGCCAGTTGAGGAGAGGTGTATCAGCAACTTTAATCAGGTGGGATGGATCCAGTGATGTAGTTCTTGAATGAACCATGCAGAGTGTTAGCCCCAGTGTTTGTAAGTTGAAGGAATCTTCGGAGTCACTTCCCTCGGAATCTTCGGTATCCTTAATGAGCGGTTGTACATGGTGTTGGGAACTTTTGGCCCATGGGTATCTGTCCTGGAAAATATCTCCATTCCAGGCTTCATCTTCTTGTCTGTGTGGTTATACCAGGATTTCAGAAAACCGCAAAAGGGGAAGTCTTCGCCCTATTTGATGAATCGTCCATTCAAGGAGTCACCTGGGATAGTCTGGATGCAGTCTAGTCTTCTTTTTGGTTGATATTGGAGGATCATTCTGAGCTCTTGTTCTTATGGTTCATACCCCAAACCACAAGGAGGGAAATCTTTCTCCAGTTCAATGGGCTCAAGTATCCCCTGCTGTCTTTCTCCTAGCCCCAGTCCGTGCATGAAGTGCATGTTTCTGAACATCTGAATCACATTGACATTTCCATGAGGGTCATATTCTGTACAAACCCTTTCTTTGAAATCGTCACCTGTCGGGAGTAAAAGTGGCTTAACTCAGAATCCTAATAGGATCATATCATTTGACCCATGCTGTATCTCAAGGATTGGATTGATAGTACTTGCACCCTTGGTATTATCGTCGTTGCCCAAAATGGTGATGACTCGTCCGTCAGTGAAGAATTTCAATTTCTAATGGAGTGAGGAAGACACGCCCTTGATATTATGGAGCCAAGGTCATTCGAGCAACAGGTTAAAACAAGCTGGGATGTCAATAACTTGGAATTCAACAATAAGGTTTATAGGGCCAGCCTCTATTACAAGTTTTATGGATCCCATCACCTCCCGATGGGTATTATCGTAGGCACGTACATCAGCAGAGATTGGAGCGAGGTCATTTTTTTTCAGCCCTAAACATTTGAAGGTTCTTAATGGGAAGACATTCAAGGTGGATCCATTATCGATAAGAGAGAGTGGTACGATATTCCCCATAACTTTGACGGAGATATTGAGTGCATGATTGCGGTTTGGCCTAATTCTGGGGATTTTTTTCTTCAAAAAAGGATAACATTCGGGTAGAGGTTAAGGATCCGAATAAATTTATCGCTTCTTCTGGTATGGTAGAAGGAGGAACTGTGGATCCAGTGAGCAATTTGATCAAAGAATTTCTGTGCAGCTGGGAAGACATGAAAATCCCCCATAGAATGATATTATCTTGGGTTTTCTTCAGTTGATCCAGGATCTTGCTTTCCTCGAGGGTAATTTCTAGCGTAGGAATGTTTTTAATGCTCTTCCATTTGTCACTCGATGGTAGTGAACTTAGGTTCTGGTAATGCCTCCCTGATCTGGTCATGTGATTTACTGAAGAAGGGAAGAACATGAATTCTATTTCCTCGTTGATCTCGGGTTGTTCTTCCACCTTGTTTATTTCTCTGAGGAGTTCTTCAAATGATATCATCCCACACATGTCAGCTATCGGGACAGTTTTATCTTAAGCTTTCCCTTTATTCGAATCATCTAATTCCTCCCCCCATCCGGTGACAACAATTATGTATTTCCATGTAAAGTCAATGCATTCCACAACTTCAATGACTTCTCCATACAGGTCTGCCCATTTTGTGGGGATGAGTAAGGGTGAAGGGACTAGGTATCCTTGTAGTTTCACAATATCAAGTAACTCGATTATACTGCAAATATCGTTAGTTTACCCGAATGATTATGCCATGATCTGAACAACGTCATCTAGGCTGACTTCATCGGTTGGTACAACCTAACTGTCCGACTCTCGGGCCCATTTTTGTGCTTTCAAGAATAGCGTACTGAACTTCTGGCAATCAATGATCATCTGTGGGGGAAATTTCCCCAAACTCTAGGAGTTGGTTTAACACTTCTGATAATTCCATACTTCTATCTTCAGAACAGGTACGGACAATGATGCATGCTCTGGTAAGGAGTGACAGTGCTTGATCACTGAGGCTAACAGGGTGTAGGAGGAAATTTGGGCATGTTTGGAGAGGTTTAGGAGAGTATATGGGTGTGATTTGAGTTGAGGGATCAAATTATGGGTCCATTTCTAGGAAGATAGCGTTGGTATGATTCGGGAGTGGGTTGTGAGTAGTGTTTGGGTAGTGGGGAAATGGTACCCCGGTCAATTAGACCTTGGATTATGTTTTCGAGATGAAAGAATTGGTCGGTGGTATAGCCATCAGTTTGGTGAAAGGAGCAATGAGCATCTTCCTTGAAGTTTCTTGGGAGTGGATTTGGTAATGGATGGGGATCGAAGGGTTTGATAAGGTTTCGGCTTAACAGGGATTGATAAACGTTGGAGAGGGGAGCATGGAGCTCGATGTATTCCTTTCGGACTGGGACATGGCGGCTTTTTGGTGCCCACGAAGTGGTTGGTTAAGAGATGTTGTTGATAGTTGAGATTGCAACACTGGTAGGTTTATTATATTTTCTGGGGGTGAATTGTTCGGACACTTTCTTTGGTTCAACCTTCATTTTAGCAAGACCTTCCTCGATTTCTACTCCTACTTCTGTGAGGGCTCGGAAGTGGGGATAGTATTGTCCTCCCATGGTTGCTCGGACATGGGGGAAGAAGTTATTCTTCACTATGTTGACTTGTTCTTCTTGAGATGGTCGATTGGTCATAGTGGCTTCTTTTTCCCTCCATCAAGATATGAAGTTACTTAATGATTCCCCAGAGTTCTATTTGAGCATCTCTAAATCACGACGGGTGACCTCAAGATCTTCGTTGTATTTATACTGCAACATGATTTCTGAGGCTACATCCTCCCAGCTACGGTTACTGGACTCCTCGAGAGACAAAAATGATCGGAGAGCGCTATCCTTCAAAGTTTGCTGAAATAATTGGGCCATCACTTCTTCCAAAGCCCCTAGGAGAGTCATGTAACGGTGATAACTGCGAAGATGAACAATCGTGGATCCACTTCCTCCGAATTTCTCGATATTTGGCATCTTGAACTTCTCGGGTAACCTCGCCTTAGGATAAGGAGACATGTGGGTGTAGTCTATGTAATTTCCAGAGATTATGAATTGGTTAAACTTCTTAGTTATCATCTTGAGATCTTCTTTGACTTTGTTCAACTCTTCCTCTTTTGGATCAATGATCAGAGGCAAGTTAGCCCTAGGCTGGGTAAGGTTTGTCATAGGAAGCTGGGCAGGCGGCGACCCATTAATAGAAGGGGAAAGTGGAGAGTTCTGATACTCTTTGGAAACCCAGATAGGCTCGGGTGGACCCATAGCATGAGGGAATAGGGCCTCGAGCTTTTGAGGAATAGGAACCTGATTTCGTTGCATCTCTCAAACCTCAGTCTGAAGGTTGTCAATCTTGGACATGAGCTGGGCTAAAAATGCCGTCAGATCTGGCTGGACAACTGGAACTTGATCTATGTTCTCCATGGAAAGTGGATGGATACCAAACTCGAAAGACGTAGAAGGGGAATGGACTGAACTCAAGGGTGATTTGACTGAAGATCGAAGTCAATATATAGCCAAGCCAAGGGTGTGCAATAGACCTGAGAAGGCGTAAGATGGGATTTATTTTTGACAAAAAAAAGGATGAAATTTTTTTTTGACATTTTTTTAGATTGAAAGACAAAATATTTTTTGATTTTTGATAAAGAAAAGAGAAATATTTTTGTATTTTTAATGAAGAAAGGAGAAATATTTTTGGATTTTTGACAAAGATGGGAGAAATGTTTTTGGATTTTTGATAAAGAAAGGAGGAATGCATTTTGGGAGATGGGTCTCAGCATGATTATTATTATTATGTTCTTACTTGTATTAAATTCTCCTAAATGAAAAATGAAATACCGGACGGGACCCGAGCCTGGAAAAGTTGGGTTTGTAACATATATAAAGCTATGGCTGGCCTTGTAACTAGGCTCGTGGGCAGGGTCCCGTTTTAAAAATGCGAAAAAATTTCTGGGCGGCCGGCAGACCCAAAATTTTGGCAGAGTTTCGGGTCGAAACCGACAATCTAATATGTGTGTCCTAGGCTTGACACCTATATGCAGGTATGCAGTTGGTTGGGTGAATCGAAAAGGATTCCCCCCTTTGGCTTGGCTTCCATGATATACGTCTTACTGTTGAGGGCAATCGGTACCTATGGACAAGCCATTTCATATACCTGAGTGTACGTGAATTGCCTCACTATATAGCTCGTGGGGACGGTACGTGTGAGAGAGAATTTGATATACTCGGTGTACATGAACGAGTTCCCTACGATATACCTCCAGTCATGACTTCGGTCAAGTGGTACGATGCGGGGAACCGCTCGATATATATCGAAGGTACTTGGCCAATATAAGGTGAGAGTCATATCGCTTAGGCTAACTGCGCCTTGCAGGACCAGCTCCCATCACGACGTGACCCTCCAGTTACTGGACAAAATTTGGTCAATATCAATGATCTTTGGTGATGTCGTGTGAATCATGCATGATTCTCTTATTAGTATCTTATGAGAGTATATTTCTTGATCATGCTCAACAAGGAGCAAAGTAAAAATACCAATGGTATACCAAGTATGGATGGGTGATGCGTGAAACATGTGGATAAATGTGATCCTAGGTGCACGTGATGCAAAGTGTACATAGAGAATCTTCTACAAGTGTGTGAATATAAGCATAAGCATGAGGTACACATGGATAGTAAAGGGGGACATGCAACTAGGGAGATATATAAGAAAATAAAACACCCATGTAAATAGAGTCTAGACCTTAAAATAAATGTCCCCAGCGGAGTAGCCTCTGTGTCCATCCCCCGAACTTCGTGGCGGGTGGGACGGAGAAGAGTGGGCATCTTCAACATCGAGAGGATCTTGGTCCCACGCATCCCTCTCAGGAGTTCTTTGGCCGACGTCGGCGATGAGGTGAAAAATGTAGAGAGATGGAGTCGCCAGTCTATTTTACTCAAAACAGACAAAAGAAAAAGGGAGCCATCCTGAAGGACACCATCCAAAGACATACTGATACATACGAAGCCAAAATGATTCGAGAAGGGTCCGGAGGCTAAGTTACGAAATGGGAAGGTGTTAGGCACCCATTCCTCCCTTACGATCTCTCATGGGTTATTGCTATTTTCCTTTATTTCCCCGTGATATATGTGCATGTGTAGATGTCGTGGAGATAGGAATCATTGACCTGTATCATGGAATAGATAAAGCGAGCCATCCATAGGAATATTCCTAAAAGTAATATTAGAAAATAGGATTTACGGGATTATCCTAAGGTTGATCATTATAAGCGAAAGATAACGCATGCGGGATAATACGACACTAAGAACAAATATATGTATATAGAGAGTTTAAGGGAGTTGAGTTTAAAGAATATAGAAAAAATAAGAAAAAAGTAGAAAAAAAGACTCGAGTCTCGGGTTTTACCCTGGGACGCCTACGTAGCCTATAGAGGCATCAAAGTCCATGTAGTTCATATGCAAAATGAGGGGTGGGATTTATTCCATAAATCCAACCGGGAACTTCTCTTATATGTGTGTGGGTGTGTGTGAAAAAAGTGTTTTAGTTGTGAGAAAAGTGTGAGAATTCCGGTTTGGAATTTATGAGCAAACCCTCTTTTTTTCTTATTTTCTTTGGGTTTTATTTATATGAAAATAAGAGATGAGCAATAATACTAAATAAAAAGTATATTAGGATATGTGAGATGAGAGAATAAAAGTGCTAAGTAATAAAACAAGTTAATGCAAATTTAGGAGAATTTAACGAGAGAGTTGAGAAAGTTGGACCTTCTTGAAGATCTTGAGCTTGATCTTGGATGTTGGAGAACAGTCCTTGCACTTGGGTGATGATGGAGGGTACTTAATTCATCATGTTTGATTAAAAAGATGATGAAAAGTGAAGGTAGGAAAGGTATTTGGGTGTGGAAATCACGCTGACTTCGAGAGGGGTTTTCTGAGCTTGCTGAGAGTGATGGATTTCAGATCTTGTGTTTTTTGGAATGAATTTAGGCCCTCCTTTTTATAGGCCCATGGCATTGTGGATCGGCATAGCCCTGGTCCTCCCAATCAGCAGGTATGTTTAGGCACACTGCCGATAGGCAGGGTTTGGAATCTGCCGTTTTGTAGTCACTTTCAGGTTCCTTCGAAAAATGGGTCGTAGAGCGTAAATCGCTGATCCGAATTGCACATGGGGTAAACCATTGGAAAGTTACTTAAGAGACCTTAGAAATTCTTTTGGACTTCTCCCAGGTTCAGTAGTTGACTTTGGGTCAAATGTGGCTCGAAAGCGTTCATCGGTCCTTTGGACGGGGAATCGTCGGATGCAAACGGATCGTTCGTCGCATGGTAAGTTAGAATCGCGCATGGGGCAGACCTTTGGAAAGGTTAGGAGATGTAATTCGACATTCCAAAGAGCTTGAATCGGTTTAGGGAGTTGACTTTGGTCAATCAGGGGCCTGGAAGGGTTCGGTGACCTTTCGGAGTAAAATGGATCGTTCGTCCGTACTATAAGTCAGAATCGCGCACTGGGCAGCCCGTTGGAATGGTGTTTTAGTCCCCTTCGAAGATTCATTTAGTTTCAGTCGATTTGAAGAGTTGATTTTGGTCAAACGAATCCTGGGAGTGTCCGGTGACCTCTTGATCAGGTTTCAAGGGAAAACGGGTCGTTCGTTCGTAACGTAAGTCAAAATCGCGCACGTGATGGATCGTTGGAAAGGGGTTTCAGTGCCCTTCGAGATTCATTTAGTCTTGGTCGAGCTGAAGAGTTTTACTTTTGGTCAAATGGAGCCTGGGAGTGCTCGATGGCCTCTAAGTTAGTACCCGGGGTATGACTTAGGTTTGTAATGATGACGGGGGGGTGGGGTGCTAGGGACCTAAGGAGAAGTTATGGGGTGTTAGAATGGGGTGTGTATATATATATATATATCTGTGTGTGTGTGTGTGTGTGTATTGGGTACAAAGAGTAGACTCTAAAGAAGAAAACACCACTCGAGGTCTTTATTTATATAGCTGGATCACCCTCATGAAGGAGCACCTGATCAAAGTGATATACTGTTAGATCACCCTCATGAAGCCACACACCTACACATAATTTGTATCTCGATTAAATAAGTCATTGTAGCATCGACAGAGCGAAAAAATGAAGACAGATTATAGTAGAGAGTGACTCTGAGACATAATTCATACCATGTCCCTTGCCAACCCTTCTCAATTGATCAACATATTCTGCGATTTTCCTAATGGCTTTAACCTAGCAAAAATTGATGAAAAATCAATAAAGCCTTAAAAAGTAAAATATTTTTTCAGTTCAAGATTAACATTTATGGTCATTTAGTTGTTATTCTTTTATTAAAACTCGTGGGAGTTGTTTCTTCTAGAATAATGAAATTTCAAATTTCAGACCATTTGTATTCCCCATATTTAGGCATGGGTATTTGAGCCAAAATTATGAATCGACTTTTTCTTAGGACCTAATTCATTTTTTACAAATAAAAAATGTATTAATATGTGTCATGAAATCAAATGTACACATCTTTCAATAATCAAATTCCCAGTTTCAAGATTTTGATGTGATAAGATGTATACAAACTCACATATATTAACAATATATATTTTTACATTCTTCGTAATAAAAACCGACAATCCTCAACTTACCAGAGCACTGGTGCTGCATGTCTTTGATTATTTGAATTGGGGAAATAAGTGTCCATCTATTATATTTGTAAATCATCAATATTGTCTGCAAAGAAATTCGAGTTAATTAAAAAGTCACCCTAAAAAAATGGTAACTGTGAAAATGTGACGGTGTGATAATTGATTAAATTCGCAAATATCTAATTTGGCACACTTATTTAATTAGAGTCTATTTTTAAACCAAATTAATCCAGCTCCTAAACATGCATCTAAAGACCGTGTGTCAACCCATAAATAAATAAAGCACGTGACACAAATATTTAGGAAAAATCCCCGAAGGGAAAAACCTTTTATTTCTAGAACTTTGAAGAATTTACAAGACTATTGACTTACATACAACCTGATAATTGCCCACAAGTGTAACGCAAGGTATATTTGTCAAACCTCCAAAGCAACGGCTAGAAATATTGACACATAAATACCCTCAGGTGTCGGTTCTGATGTCGTCGGCTGGAACTTTCCCTTTCCAGGAGGGCTGCAATGACGAAGAAGATGGCTTCTCCATAAGATGTGAACTTTATAAGGACTCCCTCCACAATAGCACGCAACTGTCGGTTGTAGAGCTCTCCCCACAAATTATGAACAAAAGTAAAATATGTTCTTGGGTTCCACAAAACAATTCACATAAAAGTAATTGGGATTTTTGTGAATTGAAAACAAAAATATTTGAACCCTTAAAATTGTTGGAGAAAAACTTTCTGTCAAAAGGTATCCAATCAATTCTGGGTAGATACACAAAAGTTTCAAAACAATAAGATTCTTAAAAGTTGAAACTGTTCTCCACGTTTTACAAGGGTGTCAGGACCCCTTTTTATATAAAATTTGAGTCGGTCAAAGGATAAGCATTACAACAGCGTGTCAGCCAAAAAGCAGGGTTGTTCAAACGAGAACCCTATCTCGCTTGAATGAGATTGCGTGTCATTTGAATGGCTATGTGCGACATCCCAATGTCGTTCGAACGAGATGTTTTTTTTTGAGCAAATGAGATTGGCATCGAAACCGAGGTACGCTAACTTCCAATGGAATTTTCTCAATACTATTCTTTTTTCTAAAACAGTTAAAACCTTTTTTTTAAAAACAATTTTTATAACAAAGCTTTTTTAAATTCCTTTTAAGAATATTATAAAAACATTTTTACATAAAAGTTTTTTTAAAAACACCTTTTAAAAATATACCAACACTCTTAATATGAAATGTATATGAAACTTTAAAACAATATCTCACCAAAGTTCATATTGTTGGGCTTGAATGTTGTAGGCAACTAGTAATTCGGATCTGTCTTTTGTAGATGCAATCTTCATAATTCTTCGACGACTTGTAGCGGTATATGACATAATTAATTGTGACGGATTTATTAAAAATATGTCCTTACAGTAACCAATCAGTATTGTATGGTTATCAGGTAATTGGAGTAGTCTATTTGCATCGGTGGATTAAAGACGGTGTGATATTGTAATTGTATGTATTTATTCCTTTAATCGCTAAATGGGTAAATCGGGGGTTCGTAATTGAATAACATGGTTCATTTGCAAATATCCAAAAAAAAAAAGAAAAAAACTCAAAACAAAGTAAAACTCTCACTTAAGCATTTTGTCAAACACCAAGCATATGACATTTTAGACAGACTGGTATTTATCAAGATATGGATAAAACATATTAAAACCTTGTAAGTTACCAAGAGATATCCACTCACTTATGGCTTCCAAGATGTAAAAGACCCTTATTACAAAGATTTAAACCAAAGAAGACACAAACAAAAAATGCATTCCATTAACCAAAACAGAGAGGAGAGACAGAGAGAGAGAGATAAAAGAAAATAACTTGACGATTATGTGCGAGGATAGAAGAGAAAGAAACAACTGAGATCTATAAAACCAAAAACATGAAATCAAATCTTAAAAATTGTATAAACTTTATAAAGCCCTAAATTTAGCCTAAAAGAAAAAAATTACATTTTTGAAAAGATACATACCAAAAAATAGAATATTAGACCACTCTTCTCTTGAAACTACAATGATCTTAACTGAAATTAATGAGCATAAATGTCTCTGAACCACGTATGAAATGACTGTCAAGAATTTGGACTCTCAGCTGAGTCTCGGAACTTTAAAATTATTTTTCTGAGAGAGAAATTTGAAGAGGCCAACATAGAAAATAAACTGATTGATAACAGGGAGTGTTAGTTAGGGTGAAAGTAGGTTTTGGGGAGGGTGGTGGAACATTTAAAGATATAAAGAGGTGAAAACTGCGGATGCTAAATAATATGAACATTTAAGGATATGAAGTTAAAGAGTTAAGTTAAGGAACAATCAGAAGATGGAGGTGGTGATTTCGTTCAAGTAGAGAGAGAGGGAGAGAGAGAGAGAGAGAGAGAGAGAGAGAGAGAGAGAGAGAGAGAGAGAGAGAGGCAGAATGCTAGGTATTATAATTCCTTTCAATTTGGTGTCCATGTGGACATGCTGTGTACAAAGCAAAACTAAATGCTTATAAATCATTTTACAGTGTTATAGAGATTTGCTATGCTTATCGTGACACTCCGTATTTATTTTGTTTATTCTTTTCCTTGTCTATTTCAGAATAAAAATGGGAGAGAATGAATTATTAATTATGGGGGATTGAGAGTTTGAATTTTATGGGAGAATTGGTTTACTTGATTTGATTTATGTTTATTTCATTTCAAGCTCGATACATCACGACGGTATTTCCTTTGTTTATTGTGTGTAGGACTTTGATGATCATTTGGAAAGAACACAAAAGAAGAGCAAGGAGAGCAAAGAGATTTTAAGATATTTTAAAGTTGAAGATTTTTTGAAGACTTGCATTTTTAGTATCTTTCTACTTTTGGGTTAATGAAAGGTATTAGATTTTTATAGGATATTTGATTGATAATTCAAATGTTTTTTGTGACAACCCATATATAATTATGCTAGATTATATTTTAATCATGCTTATACTATGTGATATGAATAATGTGTTATTAGTATATCTAATGTTAAGTGATTACTTTTAGGCTAATCCTACTTTAATAAATCGTGAAATGTCGAGTTATGTACGAACACAAAATTTTGTTATTTTCGATAGAAATGTTCCTGTTTAAGACTAGTTTTGACCCCTATAACATTACAAATGACTTGAGGTGAAAGCTACATAGTTGTATACATTTGAGTTAGGGTTGTAACACAATAAAAAGTGCATCAAACGGATGTTCGAGTAAGAAGTTAGGCCGAATTTACGAAAAAGGGGCAAATATGTCCATTCCCTTTAAGTGGAAAATTGTCTTTTAGTAAACCAAGTGGTTTAATTTTATTGGTGGGAATGGGAGGCAGCCTTGGCCGACTTAAACCTCTCCCTTTAACTTATTTCTTCATCAAATATAACCCTAGTTTCAGTTTTGAGAGATTTAAGCTTAAGGAAACAGAAAGTGGAAGTTTAAGGAAGAAAGATTACAAGAAAAGCTAGAAAAATTCCAAGAAAATCCTTAAAGAGTTTCCAAGGTATACGTTTGTGATTAATATTATTTTAATCTTGTATTATACTTATTTCAAAGTATATAAATCATGAATTAGGGATTAAATTTCCATCACCCTTTGTGATAATATGTATTGGTTCATATGTGAGGTAGGTGGTGTTTACAGGCCATAGTGGTTTGTATTGAAACCCGTTGTATTCAAACTTACATATATTTTTGTGTGCTTACTGGAATTCGGAAATTACAATTGGATATGAAAGTATACTCATATATTCATATCTTATACGAAAATTAGAATTTAACTCTTTGTGGTTGGGCCTTGGTGATGGTTTCAAGTTGGTACATAGTTGCTGTTTGGATATTTAATTTCGGTATACCCTGAGTTTGGTAAAGCTTTTGACATAGCAAATGAAGTTGAAAACCATGAAAACTTATGGTGTAGAAAAATTATGAAAATTCTTGGAAGTTGGAGGAACAATAGAGGAGTTAGTAGGGTAGATTTCTTGTGTTGTAAAGAAATGGCCACAACTTGATCTAGGAAGCTTGAAAAATTACACCGTCACTTGTAACGGAAAGTATATTCAGATATGTTTTCATATTGATAATATTGGACACCTGTATGTGTACTATTTATGAATATGAGATGGTTAAGTATGGAGGACAATAATTTGATGCCATATTGGATACCCCATGAAAGAATGTTTTTATCTGCTCTTTTCAAAGAGTATTTTGAGTAAATGTTTCATGTGTATATACATTGAGAAGTATGATTTAATATTTACTTGGGTTTAGTTAAAAATTCCTTATGAGGTATTTCCTACGGTTGAATGTCCATAACTTTATCAATATGTATACCACTGTTTTGTCGTTACACATGTTTTATGGAATGTGACTTGAGTAGAATTATATTGGTGTTGTATAGTCATTGAAAGTTGCATAGATATATTAAAATAATACTTATTATTGAGATTCAGTACTGATTTAGTTGGATTAACAGGTGTAAGGTCAAATATACCAAGTTCAGCTCCACCAGAAGGAAACGGGAATACATAGTTAGCAACCCAATGTGAGTGTACTTACTGAGTTGATTATGGATATGATGTGTATGTATTATATATTTAGATGATATGGCTTATTAAAAGTCATGAGATGTTGAGATGTTATGGCTTGTTAAAAGTCAAGAGATGTTGAGATGTTATGGCTTTATAAAATTCAAGATATGTTGAGTTGCTATGCAATTCAGGAGATGTTAGGTTGTTAAAACCCGTGGATATGATTATTGCCTACGGGCAGGAGATGTGGGGTTTATTAACCTCGGATATGTATATGGACTAATTTGGCACATAGATGGATATATATTGATATGTTGAGATGTTAAAATAGTAATTTTACTATATAGAGATGTAGTACATTCACGGAGTTTTTAAACTCATGGTTTTATATGTTTACATTTTCAGGTTCTGAAGCTGCCACTGGCAGGTCTAGGAGGTTGAGTGAATAATAGTGGAGTCTTATTAGTTTTGTTTTATACATTGTACTAGTTTTAATTAAGTTAAATGGTATTTGAGTTCTGTTTAAATTATGTCTCCTTAAAATGATTGGATTTTTTGTATTCCGCCTTTTAACCTTGAAGTTGTTTCAATATGTATTACTAAATAAATAAATAAATAATAAATGTGGTTTGTGAACTATTTAGTTAATTATATCCTAATGGGGTTAGGGGGTGACAACATGGTATCAGAGCAAGGTTTTTATATTCTGGGGTTAGAGAGTTTAGAGTGGTGCAGTGGCAGAAATAGTGTGGTGTGGGTCATTTATATTAATTTGTGAGAAATACTAACCATTATGTTAGAAATAAATGTTGTATTATTGTTTCTGTAATTGTGGTTTATGACAGATAGTAAGATATGGATGGAGAAAATGTTCATGAGAGGGTGGATGAGGAGTCTTCAAATACAGTAAACCAATAAAATCCAAATAATGTAGAAGGGGTTCCTAAACAACTTATAGATATGCAAAAAATTGTTCGTTCCATGACTTTAATGGCAGAACAACAAAACATGTTTATGACGCAAATAGTAGAACAACAAGCCAAATACTTGGAGGAGCAGACTTTGGCTAGAAGTGAAAGAGAAATACAACGAGAGGAAAAGAATACTCTGTACGAGAAGTTTATCAAATTGAACCCCCCAGCATTGTCAGGTTCTGTAGATCCTTTAGAAGTTGAGTCTTGGGTTAGAGACACATAAACTATCATTGGGGTGATGAATGTACATGTCGCGCAGAAGGTGATTTTGGTTACTTTCATGTTATAGGGCGAAACTAAATATTGGTGGGAGTCTTCCAAACATTTATTGCTTACTCCGGAGGGAGGTGAGGTAATTACTTGGGATTCCTTTATTAAAGCCTTATATGAAAAGTATTTCCCTCGCATGTATCGGAAGAAAAAAGAAAGAGAATTTTTATCATTGACTCAGGGGAATACTTTTCTCGATTGTCATTACGTTTCTTACACAATGAAGATGAAAAATGCACCAGATTTCAGGATGGGTTGAATTTTGTTATCAAGTCTAGACTCACTGCACTTGAAATGGAAGATTATACTTCTTTAGTTAACAAAGCTATGATGGTTGAAGGAGATGTTAACGATGCAATAAAGAATAGGGAACAAAGGGTAAAGAGGAGTAGATTTGATCCATCTCAAGAAAAGGATGGCAATGTAGAATACTCAAAACAAGGGAGTCAAAGATTTTAGCGCGGTAGAGGGACTGGAAATTATGTTCAGAATAGGACAATAAGTAGTTTTAGGGGTGCAGGATCGATGGGCCAACATAATAGACATCTGGAGAATGACAATGGGCAGTCTAAGCCTGTTACATGCTATTTTTGCAAAGCTGAGGGTCATATCAATCCAGATTGTCCCAAGTTAAAGGGGGTAGAGTGTTATCATTGTCATTAAATTGGTCATACCAAAAAGAACTATACTATGTTACTGGGAGGGATTCAATCATCTACTACTAGTCGAGGTTCATCACCTGGAGGCATAGGGAGAGGAGGAGGTAGAGGACATGCTAGTGGTTCCAGGGCTTTAGGAAGAATATTTGCTATGACTTTATAGGATGCTCAGGCTACTCCGAGGTGGTGACAGATACATTTTCTATTATGAACAAACATGCTTACATGCTTATTGATCCAGGTTCTACTCATTCATTTGTAGCACTGTCATTTACCATGCATTTGGGTAGACCATGTTCTTATATAGATTGTGGTTTATATACTTCTACACCTATGGGGGATGTGATGTTAGTGGAGCTTGTGTATAAAAAATTTGTTTTATATGTGGGGGAGAGGGAGTTGACCATTGATTTAATTCCATTAGATATTCGAGATTTTGATATTATCTTGGGTATGGACTGGTTATCTTCCTACCATGCATCAATTGGTTATTTTTGTAAGGAGGTTACATTTAATATGTCGGGGGAGGAAGAATTCAAATTTACTGGGGAAAGAAATGTGGTTCCGAACTGTCTTATTTCTTCCCTTCGGGCGAGGAAATTTTTAAATAAGGGTTGTCAAGGCTTTTTAGCATATATTGTGGATACAAACAGGGAATTCCAAAAATTATAAGTTATCCCAGTCGTTAAGGACTTTGCAAATGTGTTCCCAGGTGAATTACCAGGATTTCCACCTAGCAGAGAGGTAGAGTTTACTATCGATTTAGTGCCTGGTACAACTCCGGTTTTTATTTCTCCATATAGAATGGCACCTGTGGAACTAAAGGAGTTAAAGGTTCAACTGCAAGATTTGCTAGATAGAGGTTTTATTCGACCCAGTGTATCACCATGGGGTTCTCCGGTATTATTTGTGAAAAAGAAAGACAGAACCATGCGACTTTGCATTGATTATCGGTAATTGAATAAGGTACCAATCCGAAATAAATATCCATTGCCTCATATTAATGATTTGTTTGATCAATTACAGGGTGCTAAAGTGTTTTCAAAAATTGATTTGAGATCGGGTTATCATCAATTGAGGGTGAGAGATTGTGACATTTTTAAGATAGCTTTTTCATTCTCGCTATGGTCATTTTGAATTTTTGGTAATGCCATTTGGGTTAACAAATGCTCCTACAGTGTTTACGGATTTAATGAATCGGGTATTTCATCCTTTCATAGATTCCTTTGTGATTGTCTTTATAGATGATGCTTTGATATACTCACCTATTCAAGAGGAACATAAAAAGCATCTAAGAGTTGTATTACAAGTTTTGTGAGATAGTCAATTTGCTAAGTTTAGCAAATGTGAGTTTTAGTTAAATCAGGTAGTATTTCTGGGGCTTGTTGTTTCGAGAGATGTAATTTATGTTGACCCTAAGAAGGTAGATGCAATTGTGCAATGGGAGAGACCAAGAAATGTAACGGAGATAAAGAGTTTCCTAGGATTGGCTGGATATTATAGAAGATTCATAAGGGGTCTTCATCTATAGCCTTACCGTTGACTAAATTAACCCGAAAAGAAGTGAAATTCGTGTGGAGTGATGAATGTCAGCACAACTTTGAAAAGTTGAAAAATAGGATAGTATTAGCTCCATTTCTCACTGTTCCATCTAGTGGAGAAGGTTTTGTGATTTATGCTTACGCTTCCCATCAGGGTCTAGGTTGTGTTTTCATGCAACATGGAAAGGTAATTTCTTATGCATCTAGACAGTTGAAGATGCATGAACGTAATTATCCTACACACGATTTAGAGCTTACAGCTATTATTTTTTCCTTGAAATTATGGATACATCATTTATATGGAGAGATGTGTGAAATTTTCACTGACCATCAAAGTTTGAAGTGTTTATTTACACAGAGAGACTTGAATTTGAGGCAGAGGTGTTGGATAGAGCTGATTAAAGACTATGACTGTACCATTCATCATCATCTAGGAAAGGCCAATGTAGTAGTAGATGCTTTGAGTCGAAAATCATCGGGGATTCTAGGTTGCTTACAGTGTGCACGTGTGAGAAATATCCTTGACTTGGCATCGATGGGCATTGAATTAAGGTTTTCAAAAAAGGGAGTCTTATTAGCACATGTCATAGTGAGACCTTTATTAGCAGAACGCATAAGAAATTTGCAGGTCAGTGATCCATTCCTTGAGAAGAAGAAACAAGATGTCTTATATGGTAAAGAGAGTGACTTTGAAATTAAGAATGATGAATCGTTGTGTTATAAAAATAGGATTTGTGTACCGAGTGATCCACCCTTAAAGAAGGATATATTGGGAGAGGCACATAGTTCTATTTACTCTATGCATCCGGGAGGTACCAAAATGTACAGAGATTTGAAAGAGTATTACTGGTGGAACAATATGAAACGTGAGATTGCAGAATTTGTAGCTAAATGTTTAGTATGTTAGCAAGTGAAAGCAGAGCATCAGAAGCCGATAGGATTATTGCAGTCATTGCCTATTCCGGAATGGAAGTGGGAGCATATAACGATGGATTTTGTTACAGGATTACCACGGTCACCAAAGGGGAATGATTCTATTTGGGTGATTGTAGATCGATTGACAAAGTCGACCCATTTTCTTCCAATTAAGACCACTTACACTGTTGAGAAGTATGCACGTATGTACGTTGATGAGATATTCTGTTTACATGGGGCACCAGTGTCAATTGTATCAGATAGAGATCCAACGTTCACTTCTAAGTTTTGGCCTCATTTATAGAATGCCATGGGCACGAGTTTGAAGTTCAGCACTGCATTTTATCCACAAACTAATGGGAAATCTGAAAGTACAATTTAAATATTAGAAGACATGTTATGAGCCTGTGTATTTGACTTCAAGGGTAGTTGGGATGATCATTTTCCATTGATGGAATTCTTGTATAATAATAGTTATCAGTCCACCATTGGTATGGCTCCGTATGAAGCTTTATATGGGAGGATATGTATAACGCCTTTGTGTTGGGATGAAGTGGGTGAAAGGAAACTTTTGGGTCCTGAATTAATAGGTATGACGACTGAAAAGATCAAAATAATTCGACAACGAATAAAGATAGCGCAAAGCATGCATAAATTTTATCCAGATAAGAGGAAGTATCCATTGGAATTTAAAAAGGGGGATTTTGTATTCCTAGGTATTTCACCATGGAAAGGCGTTATGAGATTGGGGAAGAAGAGGAAATTAAGTCCAAGATACATTAGACCATATGAGATGTTGGAAAGAATTGGGAACCTGGCATATAGATTAGCATTACCTCCATATTTATCTCGTTTACATGACGTGTTTCATGTATCGATGTTTTGTAAGTATTTGGTGGATCCATCTCATCAGTTGAAAATTCAACCAATTGAACTGAAGGAAGACTTGTCATACATCGAGGAACCAATGGAAATTATTGATCGTAAGGAGAAAGTATTGAGAAATAAAGTTATTCCCTTAGTCAAAATTATGTGTATGAGCCATGGAATTAAAGAAGAAACTTGGGAAATGGAGGATAGCATGAAGAAACAATATCCCCATTTGTTTGGTAAGTGACCTTTATATTAAATTTCGGGGACGCAATTTTCTAAGGGGGGGGGGGGGGGGGAGTTGTGACAACCCAGATATAATTATGATAAATTATATTTTAATCATTCTTATACTATGTGATATGAATAATGTGTTATTAGTATATCTAATATTAAGTGATTATGTTTAGTCTAATCCTACTTTAATAAATCGTGAAATGTCGAGTTATGTACGAACACAAAATTTTGTTATTTTCGATAGAAATGTTCATATTTAAGACTAGTTTTCACCCCTATAACATTACAAATGACTTGAGGTGAAATCTATATAGTTGTAGACATATGATTTAGGATTGTAACACAACAAATGGCGCATTAGACAGATGTTCGAGTAAGAAGTTAGGCTGAATTTACGAATAAGGGGCAAATATGTCCATTCCCTTTAAGTGGAAAATTATCTTTTAGTAAACCAAGTGGTTTAATTTGATTGGTGGGCATGGGAGGAAGACTTGTACGACTTAAACCTCTCCCTTTGACTTATTTCTTCAGAAAATATAACCCTAGGTTCAGTTGTGAGAGATTCAAGCTTAAGGAAAGAGAAAGTGGAAGTTTAAGGAAGAAAGATTACAAGAAAAGCTAGGAAAATTCCAAGAAAATCCTTAAAGTATTTCCAAGGTATAAGTTTGTGATTAATATTATTTTAATCTTGTATTATACTTATTTCAAAGTATATAAATCGTGAATTAGGGATTAAAATTCTATCACCCTTTATGATAATATGTATTGGTTCATATGTGAGGTAGGTGGTGTTTATAGGCCATATTGGTTTGTATTGAAACCCCTTGTATTAAAACTTACATATATTTTTGTGTGCTTATTGGAATTCAGAAATTTCAATTGGATATGAAATTAGACTCATATATTCATATCTTATCCGAAAATTAGAAATTAATTCTTTGTGGTTGGGCCTTGGTGATGGTTTCAAGTTGATACATAGTTGCTGTTTGGATATTTAATTTCGGTATACCCTGAGTTTGGTAAAGCTTTTGACATAGCAAATGAAGTCAAAAGATTATGAAACTTTAATTCAGTACTATTCAGTATGTTTAATGAAAATGGGTTGAAAATCATGAAAAGTTATTTTGGAGAAGAATTATGAAAATTCTTGGAAGTGAAAGGAACAATAGAGGAGTTTGTAGGGCAGATTTCTTGTGTTGTAAAGAAATGGCCATAACTTGCTCTAGGAAGCTTGAAAAATTACACCACCACTTGTAACAGAAAGTATATTCAGATATGTTTTCATATTGATAATCTTGGACACCTATAGGTGTACTATTTATGAATATGATATGGTTAAGTATGGAGGACAATAATTTGAGGCCATATTGGTTCCCCCATGAAAGAATGTTTTTATCTTCTCTTTTCAAAGAGTATTTTGAGCACATATTTAACGTGTATATACATTGAGAAGTATGATTTAATATTTACTTGGGTTTAGTTATAAATTCCTTATGAGGTATTTCCTACGATTGAATGTCCATAACTTTATCAACTTGTATACCACTGCTTTGTCGTTACACATGTTTTATTGAATGTGACTTGAGTAGAATTATATTGGTGTTGTATAGTGATTGGAAGTTACATAGATATATTAAAATAATACTTATTATTGAGATTCAGTACTGATTTAGTTGTATTAACAGGTGTAAGGTCAAATAAACCCAGTTCAGCTCCACTAGAAGGAAACAGGAATACATAGTTAGCAACCCAATGTGAGTGTACTTACTGAGTTGATTATGGATATGATGTGTATGTATTATATATTGAGATGATATGGCTTATTATAAAGTCATGAGATGTTGAGATGTTATGGCTTGTTAAAATTCAAGAGATGTTGAGATGTTATGACTTATAAAAGTCAATATATGTTGAGTTGCTATGCAATTCAGGAAATGTTAGGTTATTAAAACCTATGGATATGATTATTGCCTACGGGCAGGAGATATGGGGTTTGTTAACTCCAGATATGTATATGGCCTAATTTGGCACAGAGATGGATATATATTGAGATGTTGAGATGTTAAAATAGTACTTTTACTATATAGAGATGTAGTACATTCACTGAGTTTTTAAACTCATGGTTTTATATGTTTTCATTTTCAGGTTCTGAAGCTGCCACTGGCAGGTCTAAGAGGTTGAGTGAATAATAGTGGAGTCTTGTTAGTTTTGTTTTATACACTGTACTAGTTTTAATTAAGTTAAATGGTATTTGAGTTCTGTTTAAATTATGTCTCCTTAAAATTATTGGATTTTTAGTATTCTGCCTTTTAACCTTGAAGTTGTTTCAATATGTATTTCTAAATAAATAAATAATAAATGTGGTTTGTGAACTATTTAGTTAATTATATCTTAATGGGGTTAGGGGGTGACATTTTTATTTTGTATTGACATAGACATAGGGGGAGATTTGTAAGGATATATTTTCCATAGTTCGAATTTACATTGAGTATGTTGTGTACCACGCTATAACCGTCGCTTGACGTTCACAATCATTTGTTCAATGCGATGGATCCGAATATCAAGTTTCTTCAACAACAGACATCTACAAGATTGATTTTGGTAAGGATTGTTCTTAAGTTTTGAAATAGTTTTACAATTTTTGGGGGGATATTTTTCGAAACTATTTTTAATCAAAATGAAGCATTTTTGTAAGGAAAAATAATTTTTGGAGGACATGTAGTCAAGATTTTTAAAAATAATTTTTCTCTTCTGTTGGTCAAACGACATGCCATTGTCCTGCAGATGACCCCTTCTAATGATATCTCATGTCGTTCGATAGGTACCAAGATAGGTCATTCCTTTCTTACATAAAATAACCCTACACTGTTTTGGTTTTTTCAAGGTCATTTTTAGAGTCGTTCAATTGACAGGCCAATGTCGTTCGAATGACCTCCGCTGACTCAAGAGTTTATCTGCCTATAAATACCAGTTTTGGAAGACTATTTCATTAAGACTTTTGCTAAATGAAAACTACAAATTCGCAGAATCTTAGTCTTCAATTTTAGGGGCAAATTCATGTTTTTTGATTCACACAAAAGATCCCATGTATGTCTGTGAATCGTTTTGGAACCCAAAACACTTTTTTGTTGTAGTTTCTTTTACAGAGAAGATTTATCTATTACTTGATAGATAGTTCTTATGGGAGCTATTTGCTAACGACTGTGATCATTGGGGATAATTGAGGGTATTCACTACTGATGGATGAGTTCTTGAGGTTCTTGCGGGAAGCATTGCTAGTTTTAGGCCGCGATCTATGTGGATTTTCTGCAAGAAATTCATTGCACATTTCTCTATGTAATATTAAGTTACGAATTACATTAGATAGTGAAATAAAGGTTTTAACCGAAAAGGTTTTTTTTTCTTCTGAAATTGTGTTTTCTCCCTGCATGATTTATATATTTAATGATTTAAATTACTGAGAAGCATGTTTTAGGGTTAAGAAGATAAATTGGTTTAAATAAATTTGTTCTCATATTTGGTGCACAATAAACTTGAGTATTTTTTGAAAAGTTTGTCTTTACCTAAAGCACACACAAAAGGGCCTTATCACCATCTCTCTACCCAAAACCACCATAGTGTAACCATATTCTTCCATATTTAATCCTTATACACCCAATTCCACCATTGTCGAGAAAAGCTACGAATTTGGAGTTGTTGTTAGGGGGTTTTTGGAGAAGAAGAAGAAGGAGGTATGGAGACAAAAAGGGGATTTGCTTGGAGCTTCCATGGAGGCAAACTTGGTGGAGCCAGGCAACCTCTTTAAGGCCACCTTAGTAGGTGGGAGGTTTCCATCTTCTTGTACATTCATCCTAACATTTTGCAACTTATTTTGAGGTGGAAAACTTAACTGTTAGCTTAAGAGCTCTATTTTGCATATTATAGGTCTTGTATCTAGAGTTTGTTAGAGTAGAATTCATATATGATTTAAAAAAAGTAATCTCTTATGGTTTTGTAAAAAAGAAGTTGATTTATGAAAGATTCCAAGATTTTTGAAACAAATGATATATTTCAAGAAATCTTGAAATCTAAATATTTTATGGAATAAAATGTTTGAAATGATATTTCTTGGTCGAAAATATTTTATGAACAAAAGTCTTAAGATTTTCTAGTGAAAATTGGTCTTTTTTGCATAAATAGATATTTACTCAAGTTTTGAAAAAATAAAAAACGTCTTCTAGATTGAAAGGCATGTTTATGCCAATATTGTGAAAATTTTAGAATGAACCATATGTTAGACTCATTTAATAGGATTTATGGACTCAAAATCCTTCTTCTCATGTATATAAACAAATTTAAGGAAGCTTTTAGTGGTTAAAAATGAAATAAAGAAAATAAAAATTACAATCTTTAAGTTATGTCAAAAGTTATGGAAAATATGATAAATGGACATGTGAAACTACATGTGGAAATAAAGGTAAATATGGTATTTTCTTGTGAAGTAGTCTTCAAAAGGAAAAGGGGATTTTCTTAGTAAAGAAAGTAATGAAATAAACAGATTTCCAACATGAGATGTATGTTACTCCAAAGTGTTAAATATTAATGACTTAAAAACATTTAAGAAGTTAGTTTATGAAACTTAATAATGTTTTAGGAAATAACACTTGTGAAAACAGAGGAAAAGACAAGTTTGGAAACAAATGGGTAAAACGACAATTTTACGTAAAGAGGAACATTTTTATGAAATAAAAAAATTGAAAAGAATGTTACAGAAAATGGTCCTAAATGAAAGTGAGTTTTGGAACAAAATCAATGTAAGTGTATACAAGACAAGAAATGATGATTTTGAAGTGTAACATGAGTTGGGGTGAGACTTCGGATTTTGGTTTCCGTCTATAAAGAAAAGTCTGATAATGTGGATATTTGAAAAATGTTAAATCACATTAATATGGACACACATTACATCGGGATAATTAAGTAGAGCCTGGAGACCTAGGGTGAAAACCCCCAAATCACTGGATAGAGCATATGGTAGCATAACTGGTGGTGTGGATCCCGTCGAAGTATGCAGATATTGAAAAATTCTGAGAAAAAGATAATGATAAGTGGAACATGTTAAGAAATATGTGGTGTGAAAAATATATGTAAACGACAACATAACTTGAATGGAATTTACACATGTTCCGATTGAAAGATAATTTAGACAAGTAAATGTGAAAGTTGATTAATGACCATAGAGCAAAGGAATGGTAAAGTCAAATGATTAAATGGGTAATTAAGAAACCTAGTGACGTTTAAACCATGATTAAAAAAAGATATTTTTATGAAAGGATTTCAAAGAAAAATAAGTATTTTCTAACACGATGGTTACGTGTGTTGAAAGGTGATTTTCAATGAAAATACTAAGGTGAGTTGGGTTTGAGCAAAGGGGTCATTTTAGTGATAGAATTTTTTTTCTTTAAACGAAGGGTATTTGTTTAAATGTGTTTAACTGGGTGTGTTAAATCAAGAAATCCATGTCAAGTCAATTAAGGTGGTGTTCTTTATAAGATTAAGGCGAATTAATCGCAATAAGTAACGTTTTTGGAACAAAGAAGGCTTCATGCATTAAAGTGTGTGTGTGTGTGTGTATATATATATAAGGTAGTTTCATGTGCATGTAGATATAACGTGTTAGGGTATTTTTTCCGTCTTTCGATTCTATATTGCATCATTTTATTTTCCCACTGGGCATTCGACTCATTCCTTCGTCTTTGTTATGGTAGGTTGGGTGCGATTCTATATTTGAGAACGTTGAATAGGTAAGTATCTTCTTTTATTTTGTGTTAACAACTTTGTGTGCTTGGTATCCAAGAATGATTCCCATGGGTATCCCCACGTAGTTTGATTTAAACGGAAATCACATGCTAAACAAGTGAAACATTAATTAAATAAAACTGGACTAGCAACATTATGTAGGTTGTTTCATTTCACTTCACACCTAATGCTTGGGTTGCACCGAGTTGGCCACAGAAAACCCATAAATTTGGGTCGAGGCATTACAAATGGTATCAGAGCTTCAGGTTCAAGGTTCCTTTCGGGAGTGACACTGTGAGGTCGGTAGTTGATCTTTGACATCGATGTTGGTTTTTAACAGATCACGCTATATTGATGATGGTTTCAGTTCGTGTTCTCAACAGTGGAGTTTAGGAGATTAGCATGACAATTAATTAATTGCCAAGTGGAATGTTCCTAAGTTAGTTGTCATCAATCATTTTCGCGCTTCTGGTTTAGATATGTTAATAATTTGCAAGTGTCTGTGCAAGCCGATAGGAGCAATATTGCAATATTTAGTGTGAGGTGCTTTTATGTCAACCCTTGATGATGTGAGAGGTGTATTAAGATGTTAATAAAGATAAATAACATCCATTGAGTTAGAGATATGAATTGTGTGAAGTCATCCATGGATATTAGGTGACTAGAATGTCATGCCTAAGCGATATTGATTGCAAAAAGAATAAGTTCATGGATACGACACTTACGATTAGTTTATCCCGATGATGTGATTAGGGGAACTTGATCCTTGGGGTAGTGTCATGTCTTAAGTAGTTAATAATTCGATAGGCATATAGAAACGTGTTAGTCATCACTTGAGGATGTGTACTCGGTCATAAATGATAGGATGTTATCATTATAGGTAAATGCATTGGTAATTATTGATTCAAAGTCATATCCCGTAGGCCATTGGTAGAAATTATATTATGTATGTAATAATGATGGTTGAAGTGATGTGGGAGTGAACCCTAGATAGTCTTCCATGACAGGGTTTTAGAGAATATGATCCAACTTTGAGGAATAGGATCCCTAGTGATGTTAGTGATGTAGACCTAGAGGTTTATGAGTTGTATACAATGTCCCATATCTAGCCAGATTCCTCAATGATATCAGTTAGTGGTTTGATACATAGTTCAGGGCATCAACCATTTCGAAGAAGGTTTTTGAACCATTATTAGGTCTCTAGAAGAGAGTCGTAGATTAGACTTATGTCAGTGTGTCAGTCAAAATGGAAATGTGATTCTTATCTATGTCGTGTAGTCCATTCTAGTGGCCTAAAGTGATGAGGAAATGCGAGACAATTTTAGTACGTAAACGATTTATTGAAGCCCTTGGAATATCCCTTGGACTGGTTGCTTGTGGCATCATTCAGGAGTAGAAACTGACTTATTGTGATGCCTTGGGGTGTTCAATGGTTAAGGCTCACCATATGTGGAGATTTCTAGGCTAGTATGTTTGTGAGTACCTAATGGCCATGATGCAAATATTAGAAAATCAGTAGAGCCTGCCTACGGTGAGGAAATCATGGGAGATAAAATCTTGTCAACTCTTTAGTGAAAATTACACTGTCTATGCTTGGTGTCCTTGAGAAACCAGTTAAGTTCGGTGTGATGAAGCGTTAGTGTTCTAATGATGGTTGTGTTAGGAGTTATGTTATGATGCCATGTTATTGTTCAAATTTTAAATAGCCAAATATTGTACGTGCCTGGTACTGTCATTCAAATTGGCACATATGAGTGATTTGATCTTCTAAAAGAAATTGGAAGCTTGTGTCATGATTGGTTTCCATAGGATGAATAGTGTGGGAAGTGTAGTAATTGATTTTAAGGAGCATTAGGAAATGCAATTGGAACTTATATTGATGATGTCATGTTAGTGACTTGAAAGTAGCACCCCAGAAAGGGATATCGAAGCATGATTAGGATACCGATAGTATAAGTTAGAATAGACCTAATAAGGGATAAAGTAGTTCTTAGCATGTCCTACAAAATCGGTATAGATCAGGAGATGTAGGCATGTATAATACTCACTACCGTTAGAGTGCTAATGGCGACTGGTGTGGATGTAACATAAATCCAGTTTGGGTAGAACCTGTAGATAGGTGCAGTGATGACCTTATGTCATTAAAGGTTATAATAGGCAGAATATTTTGATTAATTGGGCATGGCCTAGGAAGACATTTTGAACATGATCATATTATGATAATGTAGACAATGCCCTAAATATATTAGGTTGTCCATGTAGTCACACTAACTAGAGATATGGACAAGGTCATCATTGACAAGGGCGTTGGGGATTCATCAATCAGAGTGGTTCATGTCTGTTAAGGATGTAAGGAAGAAACCTAACCCAGAAGGAGGGATGTCCAGTGTTTTACTTCCCAAGTGACGATTGGTTTGTATGTTGCTTTTGTCTTGTGGGGATAAATGCATTGTGATCCAATTCGTCATGATTGGTAACTTAAGAGAGGCTTTGTGGCTAGGGTAGTATCCAATGAGAATATCAGGAGGAGTCACAGACTTTAGAGCATGCCACGTAGGTTCGTCCTTCGTGAACCATAGTATGTTATAGGCGAATTTGATTTTCTTATAAGGGTTGTTTGTTTAGTTTGATTCGTTGTGTTCTTTCAGTCTTAAAAGTTGAGGATTTTATTCCTACGATTCTAATGGTCGAGGATGTCGTCCTTTCAATTTTGTCTATAAGGTACTATTCCATGTTGACAGTTTAGTAATAGCGCGACTTGGCTCGATATGAGTGCAGATGACCTAGTGCGGTCATTAAAGCTCAAAAACTGGGCGCGCTCTTATTTGAAATATTCCTTTGTTTGCACAAATTATGTGTACGTGTTATTTATCTTTTCTACGTAAGGTTTTCTCATAGTATTCATTTTCCTTAAAACTAATGAGCTTATGGATCGACCCAAATGACAATTGGTAGCTCTGGCTATAAATAACAGGGTGATGAATTAAGGACATCGTATAGTGTTAGTAATCGAGGAAACATATCGCACAGTGTTATTTTTCCATAGTGAGTGGATTGGTGTAATACTCAGGTGAGTATTCCATAGTTAGACTCTTAGAATGATCCTTGGTTCATAGTAGGATATTGTGAAAGGTGTTAGTCAGATGCACGATTCATGACTTAATTGAGAGGGTGACTAATTGGTCAAGGATAATATTAGGATTAAGTGAAATTGTGTGATCAGGAAAAATTGAGCATTAAAGGGAATCAGATGTGTAGTCCTAAGACCGAGATAATTTATGATGATGTATTAGATGTTTGTTGTATGACATTTGCTCTTAGGTGAGTGTCAATAACTAGAGAGTGTTGCCCCTATAGAGGCACCGGTATGCTTAGGTGTTGGAAAAGAAGCCTTAGGACTTTATTGAGTGTGATCCTTGAGCAAGTGGAGGCTTGAGGCCATTTATGTAAATTTGATGTCTACCTTGATGGTGATAGTTTTGTCACATCATGAGTTCTTTGGTGACAACTCCTTGTGAAAGGGTTTATGATGACCTTTTAGTGATTAAAGACCTGATGGCTTATACTTGAATGATTCATATTACTTAGAGTAAGGATTGATAATCCTGAGAAATTTTGGAAGTGGCGGATTGATAATTTTAATGATGAAATTCCCTAAGGAGGGAAGACTGTAACACACGCCCCACGATTTTGACCGTGCCTATGTGATTTGATGATTTACTATGATCCAATTGATCCCTGGACTTAGTAAGATGGATCTTGGATCAATTTTGGGTAACTTCGTGGCCTTCTTGCTCGTCGAACCAAAATTTTTATGGCACGACCAAGGAAAGTAGAGGTCGTTTAAAGACTTAGTACGTTGTTCCCGCACTTATTATATTAAGTAAAAAGTTAGTGGGATAGCGGGAAAGTGGGGAAGCTTTTAAGCAAAAACTGTCAAAACTGATGAAAGGTCGTTTGAACGACTTTCCAATGTCTTTCAAACGACACTGTTCGAACGAGATGACAAACGAAACATCGAACGATAAATTAGACCTTAAAACACCCAAACTCGTTAGAAGTCGTTTGAACCTTGTTCGAACGACTTCGTTCGAATGACTTTCCAATGAGAAAGCAGATAAGAAATTACACATTGTTGTTAGAAGTTCATTTGAATGACCTGGGAATTTTATTTGAACGAGATTCCAGGTTCGTTTGAATGAGTTTTTAGAAAATCTTAAATTTCTTTTAAATTCCAAAAACTTTTATGAAAAGTCCTGAAATGATTTTCTTAGAAAAAATAAAAAATCGTTGACGATAAAATTTTATGAAAGGAACACCCAAATAATTTTTCAAGATCCTATATATATATAAAGGCATTAATACCTTTGGAGACCTTGGAAAATGTGACAATGTTGATGATGGAAACAAGGCACTTGAAATAGGCAAATATATCTTCTATTTTGCTTGGCCGCATCATCTTCAACTCTTCAAACGTCATAGGCTTGATAGGTACAAACATATATCCTATGACTCAAATAGTTATGTCCAAAATTTGTCCTTACAAATTTCCCCGTTTGGCTATTCCAGGACAAAACCAAACAAAAAAATCCTTAGGGTCGTTAAGCACATCTAGACACAATCCCACAAAAAGAAAAATAAAAAATACAATTCTTGACTCGACACATAGTAGAAGCTTTACCGCTTTAGAAGATTGCCACTAAAGATACAATCCTTTACACTTAAACACACCATTAAATGGATAGGGAATATCAAAAGTTTAAATGCGAAAAATAACACTTAAACACGTCATTAAATGTATAGGGAATATCAAAAGTTTAAGTGTGAAAAAATAAATTCTCTCCCTTAATTAATTCTCCCCCTTTATCTAACATGATCTACCTAATAAGATAGCGCTCTCCCCCTAAGTTAGATCTCCTAAACTAAAGGTTTAGTTACCATTTCTCCCCCTTTTTTCTCAGAATAAACAATGGATAAAGAACTTAAATTAACTTATTTCTCCTAGTTAAAGCAAAATCTCCCCCTAAATGAAACAAGGGATATGAAACATTGAAAAATAAGTTAAACATGCAATGGTGAACAACATGATAAGAAAAATTAAGCAACATGGCAACAAGGAATCAAATAATCAACAAAAATGGCAATAGATTCCAACTACGATGCGATAAAATAATGATATGAACTCAAATGTACTACGCATAAGCATGTGATATCAAACAACCGACGCAACAATATGGAGACCAATTTGAACAAAATGCATACATGGATTAAATGCTAAGGCAAAGACTCAAAATACACAATGCCATATATATATATATATATATATATATATATATATATATATATATAGACACACACACACAAGATACCAATAACGCACACGTACATATACATAGGTATAAACACCACACAAGACACAAAATACATTAAGATTTTCACACTCATATAGAAAAAATGTGTCTAAATACATACGGTAAACGGTAGTGAAGGGGTGTGAACTAGAGACTTAAAGGAATATAGACCCAATAACCTAAACATGTTCACATAGTTCTCATTTGATTGCAAAACTTTATCAAACATAAATATAGCCTCATGTGACAAGATAAAGTGAACTCACAGAATAAATATACACAATGCACCCAAGCCTAGAATTTTTATGATTCCACAAACCAATAAAGTTATGACAAAAATAGCATAACTAGGATACATAGTCATTGTGCAAACCCGTTGATATATCCAACCAAACTTCCTCATTAATATTCTTTTTTTTCTTTTCTTTACGAACATACCAACTAAACAATGAAGGTCTTGGCTAATTTTTTATGCCACATTTTTTATACCACATTTTTTATGCCAACTTTTAATGGTAGCTTTTCACGCAAAGTAATTTTGTCTTTCGCAACTCAATTCCATTGATAAACAACTACACCGGATAAATATCTTTCTACTTTTTTAAATCCAGGAAACGTTTATTACATTCACAAATCCTCTATAGTCATAGCAACTTGTAGACGACTAAATTGATAGGAGAACATCTCACTTAGATTAAATATATGTGTGAAGTTAAATTTCAAATGAGCTCATGCATGTGTGAATCGAGGCATATAAAAATAGAATCCATTGAGCAACACAAAATCAAACTACTCCATTCAAGCATGATAAAGAACACTTTAAGGATTGAAAATATTAACCAAAAATCTAGCCACATGGAAGTGAAAATGATATTGGATTCAAATATAAGTATATGCTACATAAAATGTGTAAAACTAAATACACACACACAATTTTTTTTTTAGCTTTTCAAAAAATTTAGCTAAACAAAAAAAAATCAACTCAAAAGAAAAACAAAAATGTTTTCATATTTTTTAATGAGACTAAACAAAAATAGATTAAAATACAAAAAAAAATACTCATATCTTATTTCTAGCACAATTTTTATATGATGAAGCAAAGACTAGAAAATGACAAACAAACATATAGCTAGCAAGAATATGTCATGATACATAAAAGCTAATGTATGCAAACAAAACTTAACACATTCAATCTTTAGATTTAGCAAGGGAGGTATCACGTGCAAGAAAATGAGAATAAAAAATCCTATCTTGTAAAGACAATACATCGAATCTCCTAACCCAAACAAGTGAAGCGTGACACTCTTGGGATTTGAGAATTTTGGTGACTATACCATTGGACTTCCTAGAACCCTTTTTAAGACCATTTTTTTTCCTAAGATGTCCTTTTCAATCACAATGTTAGCATGTAAAGACCTCGTGAAAAGTAGTACTTCAGGATTGACCTTTGAAAGTGTTCCCAGTAGATTCTCACAAACTTATGGTTTTGGCTTTATTAGTTGAATCATTTTGAGTATCGAAGCCAATACCACACAAGTCATTTTTAATTTGGATGGTTGTAATTATTTTATCTAATTTTTCGGACCTACATTCCAAATCAAGTTTGACTCAACTTGAGTCTCTCAACTTTTCTTCCAACTCTAAAATACGTGACTCAAGCAAACACTTACTCTCTTCATACCCAAGAAGCTCTTTCTTCATAGCCTTCATTAAATCTCTAAGGCTATCTCTCTCACTTTCAACATACTCAAGCTTCTCACGAAGAGTTGTCTCACGTGTCCTAAGGTCTTCCACTAAATCACTCTCATTATTAACCTTAGCACAATCTCTCAAACTAGCTTCTAACTTCAAGTTTTCCCCTTTTAATTTTATCGATTCGATATACAACTCTCGAAAGGGTACTTGAAGCTCACTCTCCTCCTCCTATTCTTCATTCTCACTCTCACTTACTTCTCCACTCTCATTACCATCATATTTTAGGGATTTATAAATAATGGTCTCAGAAGTGTCATGTATTAAGATGTCATAATTGGATGATTTCTCAATTTCACTTACATAACTTGCCATGAACGCGGTAAAGTTGCGCTCAATGGGGGAATCGGGTCCCTCTTTCTCTTCACTATCACTAAGGGTGACATTATATGAAATTTGTTACTTGACCTCCCTCCTTAACTTAGTGGGACATTATCTTGCCCTATGTCCATATCCCTTACAACCATAACATATATTCAACTTGTCCCTATTAAGATCATCATAATTCTTTGTAGGGAATTCTTTGGCTTTGTCATATTTAGACTTATTAAATTTCTTAAAATACCTTTTAAGATTGTCTTTATTGAACTTAAGAAAATTTCTAAACTTCCTAGCAATAATCACCATTTCATAAAAATCGATGTCACTCTCATCCTTCGAAAATTATTTTTCCTCCTTTCGGGCTTTCAAAGAAATGCCCTTATCTTTCTTCATCTTATTCTTGGAGGTAAACATGTCAAGTTCATAGGTTTGTAAGTCACCTACGAGATCTTTAAGTTTTGTAGAGGCTAAAGTGGACAAATAATTTAAAACGATCACTTTTGGAATAAACCTATCGCGTAAGGACCTCAAAATTTTCTTTACTACACAGTTGTCGGATATCTTTTCTCCCAAGTTTAATGATGAATTAACAATTTTAAAAATTCTAGCATAGAATTCATCAAAAGTTTCACTTTCTAACATTTTAATGGTTTCAAATTGAGTGGTGGGATTTTGGAGTTTTGAAGCTTTAAAGACACTTGTTCCCTCGTGGGTGAGTTGGAGAATATCCAATGCCTCTTTAGACGTTTGACACGTCATAATCTGGCAAAACTCCTCGGGTGTAACCGCACTAAAGAGGACATTCAAACTACGAAAATTAAAATTTGCTAATTTAAGTTCATTATCACTCCATCTCTCTACGAGTTTAGGTACACACTCATTTTTAACTAGAGACATAAGTGAAGACCCGCCGCTAACTACTGATTGCCACACCCGCTCATCCATGGATTTAAGTGTCGATATTATTCATGCTTTCCAATACACGTAATTTGAAGCATAAAAAACAGGAAATTTTGTAAAAAGTGAATTTTTCATTTTTCAAACCAAAAGCAAATTAAGGATCTTAACGATATAGATTAGCGCTCCCGATCTATACCACTTGTTGGCGTGAATGCCCCCAAATTTTAAACTTCAAATTATGAGATGGCTTAATGATATACCAAATTTTAATTTTTCAAAAATTATTTAATTTTCTTGCTTTAAAAGCATAATCAAACACTTGAAAAATTAAATTAAACTTAAAAGTGAAATTAAACTACACAAACACTATAAGTTTCACTTGAACAAAATTAAATCCAATTCAAGTTTAACATACTAAACATGAATATTATCACATAAAATTAACGCCGACTTGAATTAAATTAATTTTAATCTTAACCCAAACTAAATTTGCACCAAATTAAACTAATTATGTTAAAACGAGATTTTTTCTTGATTATACCTAAGCATGCATCTATGTGAGTTTGCAAGATAAAATAAACACAATCACACTACGCAGCAATGTACGAGGAAAACCCACAATGGGAAAAATATCGGGCGACCCTACCTATAAGTCCACTAAGTATGGTATTTTTACAAAAGACATGACAAGAAACTTATTTCCTCGACTCGACTCGACTCCCTTCAAACCTTGACACTCCTTCATTATTCAACTTACGCCTAGTCGATAACTACGAATTAGATCAAAACTTTGGAATTCACCAATGTGGAACATCTACCATCAACCCACACACGATACCTTTCACCGTATTAGAACGCCACAGCAAAAACCATCTCCTTTTTGGGGTAGAGAAGGAACCCAAACCATCTCCTTTTATGGTAAAACAATCTCCGCGCAATATATATATATATATATATATATATATATATATATATATTTGAACTTTTATTTAAACTAAACAATGGGTGTAAACATGTTTTCTTGGAAGAAATTAATTCATGAAAACTCAACACACAAAATGGGACTTTTAGTTGAAAGTATTTTCCATCTCAAAAGATTTCAAAGGATGCAAAAAGTCACCTCTAAACTGGGGATAGATCGGGAGCGCAAAAAGTGGGGAAGTTTTCCAGCAAAAAGTGGGGAAGTTTTCCAGCAAAAAGTGTCAAAACTGACGGAGCGTCGTTCGAACGACTTTCCAATGTTGTTCGAATGTCACTGTTCGAATGAGATAACGAACGAAACATCGAATGAGAAATTAGACCTTAAAACGCCCAAACTCGTTAGAAGTTCGTTTGAACCTCGTTCGAATGACTTTCCAATGATAAAGTAGATAAAAGATTACACATTGTTGTTAGAAGTTCATTCGAACAAATTTGGAATCTCATTCGAACGACTTTTTAGAAAATCATAAAATTCTTTTAAAGCCCAAAAACTTTAATGAAAAGTCCTGAAATGATTTTCTTAAAAGAATAAGAAATCGTTGCGATAAAAGTTTATAAAAGGAACACCCAAATAATTTTCCAAGATCCTATATATAAATGCATTCATACTTTTGGAGACCTTGGAAAATGTGACAATGTCGATGACAAGAAACAAGGCACTTGAAATCGGCAAAGATATCTTATATTTTGCTTGGTCGCATCGTCTACAACTCTTTAAACGTCATAGGCTTGATAGGTACAAACATCTATCCTATGACTCAAATAGTTTTGTCCAGTTGAGCAACACTAAAAATTGCCTCAATTCAAAATTTGTCCTTACAAAGAAAATAGAACAATCAGCCTTTAATGTGTGTAAAACGGTGTGGAAATGTGATACATGGATATTTAATACTATATATGGAAATAATGGGGAAAATGGTAGTTTCTTGTGAAGTAGTCTTCAAAGGGAAAAATGGGGTTTTCTTAGTAAAGAACATAATGAAATAAAGAGATTTCCATCTTTATATGTATGTTACTCCAAAGTGTTAAATAAGTGTTAATGAGTAAAAAATATTGAAGAAGTTAGTGTGGGTAACTTAATAATGTTTTGAGAAATAACACTTGTGATAATGGAGGAAAAGAAAAGTTTGGAAACCAATGGGTAAAATGGTAATTTTACATAAAGAGGAACATTTTTATGAAATAAAAATGTTGAAAACAGTGTTTACACAAAATGGTCCTAGATAAAAGTGTTTTTTTGGATAAAATCAATGTAAGTAAATAAAGGACAAGAAACCATGATTTTAAGTGTACCATGAATTAGGGTGAGACCCCGGGTTTTGGCTTTTGCCGGTAAAGGAAAGTGTGCCAATGTGGACATTTGAAAAATATTAAAACACATAAAAATGGACTCGAATGGTATCAAAAAAATTAAGAATGGCTTGGATCCCTAGGGTCAAATACCCAAAATCACTAGCCAGAGCATATGGTAGCATAGCCGGAGGTGTGGAGACCGGTAAAGTATGATAATATTAGAAGATTCCAAAAAAAGATAATGAAATGTGGAACATTACAAGAAATGGGTTGTGTGGCGAATATAAGTAAAAGACAACATAACTTAAATGGAATTAATACATGTTTAGGTTGAAAGATAACTTGGACAAGTAAATATGAAAGTTGATTAATGTCAATAGAGTTTAGAAATAGTAAAGTGAATTTATTAAATGGGTGCTTAAGAAACCTAATGAGGTTTAAACCATGATTTACACAAGAGTGTGTTTATGAAAGTCTTTCAAAGAAAAATAAGTATTTTCTTACACGATGTTGCGTGTGTTGAAATGTGATTTTCAATGACAATACTAAGGTGAATTGGGTATGAGAAAAGGGGTAATTTCGACGACAAGATTGCTTTTTCTTAAACAAAGGCTATTTGCTTAATAGTATTTAACCGGGTGCGTTAAATCAAGAAATAAATGTCAAGTCAAGTAAGACGGGGTTGTTTATAACATTAAGGCGAATTAATCGGAATAAGTAACATTTTTCGAATAAAGGCAGTTTCATGTATTAAAGTGTATATATATGTGTGAGTGTGTGTGTATAAGGTAGTTGCATCTGCACATAGATATAACATGTTAGAGTCTTTTTACTGTCTTTCGATTCTATATTGCATCATTGTAATTTCCCACTGGGCATTCGGCTTATTCCCCCGTCTTTGTTACGGCAAGATGGATACAGTTCTTTATTTGAGAGAGTTGTATATATAAGTATCTTTTTTATTTTACGTTAGCATATCTATTTGCTTGGATTCCAGGGATGCTTCCCATCGGTCCTCCACGTAGTTTGATTTAAATGAAAATCGTATGGTAACCAAGTGAAACATTAATTAAATAAAATTGGACTAGCAACATTATGTAGGTTATTTTATTGCACTTCAGACCTAACGCTCGGGTCGGACCAGGTTTACCACGAGTAACCCATAAATTCTGGCTGGGGTGTTACACATAAGGTGAAGGGAGAAAGTCTAGATGGACAAAATCTTATCAAAGTGATTGATCGTTCAGGCCAGGGACATCATCCACATCCGATCAACTCGATTTATGGTGCTAATCATAATTATTTTGGGGCGTACCTTGGTGTGTTGGAGAGGCTAAGAAAATCCCCTACTTTTGATCGATTTGGCCTAATGGTTGCATGATCATATCCATATATAGATATCCTAAATAGCTTATAGAGCACAAAGAAGAGTATTAGAGATCTGAGACTAGGAGGATCACATGCTCGATTATGTCTAGGCAGAGTATGAAAAACTCATCCAGGTTTTAGCACACTTTAAGGAAAGAAGAAAGATTGGATGAGAGCCACAAACGAGACGATAGGTTTATGAAGGCTGAGAAAGAGAAGGATCAACCCTAAAAGGGGCCAATTCAACATTTGGAAGATCGGTTTGGAGATCTGATAAAGATAAAGAACTCTTTTATAGGGGATACATTCAGGGATCATTGTTAACAACGTCTATAGTGGGTTATCTAACACCTCCTTAGTTCGAACCTCATGTGATAATGCCTAGATATGATGGGAAATTAGATTCAATACTTTATATGGAGCGGTAGAAGGATGATTATGATATTTAGTCTATTCCAAATAAGATGATATGTACGACTCTTTCAGGCACTTTAACTGGATCAGTTCAGATTTGGTATAATGGACTCCGTAGGGGCAGATTTTTAACTTGAAATAGCTATCTGACCTGTCTATAAATAACTTTTTCTTCAGTATGAAGCTTGGGGGAAAGGTATCTCATTTATTAAGCATTTTCCCAAAGGAAGATGAAACGATAAGGGAGTACACTAGCCAGTTCTACACTGGAAAGTGGGAGGTGATGGACTAGGATGAGAAAGATATAATTACTTCCATTATAAGTGGTTTGTTACCTGGAAAGTTATACTGGGAATTAGCAAAAGAACCAGTGAACACAATTTTCGAGATCTTATCCAAGGGGGGAACGATAATGAATGTCAAAGAGGAAACGGTGGCGAAGGAGTAAAGTCATACAAATTACAACACTGGTGCGAGTTATGATAAAAACAAGACAAGTCCAAGGAGCCAAAAAAATGAAGATGAAGAAATTTGATGCGTACACATGCCTCATCGTGGATGTTCATCACATTCTTAATGAGATCTGAGGAAGTCAAAATCTCAGTGTGATACCCCGCCTAATTAAATACCGGGTGATCACTCCTTTATTAAATTAAATCAAGGTGAACAGTTGGTCCATTCTTAACATCACTGTCGAAAAATAAAATTTTCCAATTTAACACCCTAATTAATTAAGCTAAGTGTCAAAACCATTTTCATACATACTTTCCAAATTTTATTTAAAGAAAAATCATTTATTTTATTAACAACATTCAATAAGTAAGAATCACACCACATTAAATTCTGCAACATAATCCAATTAATTTAATACATTCGTCAACCAAATGTCAACATACGAAATCTAAAGTCACACATCCAAACTGAATAAATCCCATAGTAACAGTACTGGAAATAACTGAAATACAAATGTTCAATGACAACGGAATAATGGAAAGAGCTACACATGCCCAACTAAATGAAAGTACTAAGAGTGGATCCGGATGAACGAAGTCGTCTAATCAAGAGACCTGCAACTCTCACCTAAGCTGCAGCGCGTTCCTTCCAAGGGATCCTAAGCAAGACGCCCCTGTGGCTGGGCACCTGTGATACATACATATATATATAAGAGAGAGAGAGAAAAAGAAACGGGTCAGAGCCCGATAGTGTGTATGATTTAAAAATTCGTTTAGCAAGTATTTAAATTGATACAGGCCAATGCAACAACATATTAGTACGACACTCTCTTGAGAAATTCTCACCCCTCTTCTAATGTGCACACCTATCGCACTAACCTTCCCAACGGTTTGTCTTATCATTTATCACACTAATCTTCCCAATGATTTAACTTATCTTAGATTATTCGTAAGAATCAAAATTTAACGATTCAATTGTTTGAAAAGAATATTTCAATTAGTAACCAAAGTTCTCATTTTTGACTTTATTAATCAATAAAGTTTTCCAGGGTCATATTATACTTTCTCAAAACAAGTATTTATAATTGAGTCATCAACCATGTCCTACATAACACATCACAGTAGGCAGTTCCAGATCCCAGAATTTCATATATATATTAATTACTCATAAAATATATATATCATAACAGCACCCCAAATAAAACTATGGCGCGGGCATACTCTACTATCCAATCCCCGTATCACTCGTACTAAGGGAATACAAATTCGGAATCACTCGAACTGTATTAACACATTCTCAAACAATATTGAGGCGAAGTATAGATTCCAAGTCTCTAAGAGGATGGCATATGTCTGCGCCTCTTAGGACCGTCTGAACTATCACTGCGATAGCCTGTACCAAGGATACCTATACACAAACAATATGAGGCGAAGCATAGATTCCAAGTCTCTAAGAGGAAAGCACATACCCGCATATCTTAGGACCGTCTGAACTATCATTTCGATAGCCTGTACCAAGAATATCTATCTTCTAGGGTACAAGTCAATATCCCCCATAAAGGTCCCATCGAGATAAGACTGTCCCAGCGCGGAAACCTCAGGGATAACAAGTAGCGTGGGCATGATTTTCACACATAGATAGTATATGCATACACAATCATATAACTATACTAATATTACCATATTAATAATGGGTAAATTCTCAATTCCCATAATTACGTCATTTGCATTTATTTCTTATTATATAGTTATCACGTATAACCATTCACATCTTACTTTAATTTGAGGAACTTTTCCACTTACTATATAACGCTTCATGGATTCTATCCTCCCAATTATAAAATTCAGTAGGTATACACATTTGTCCCAAAGTAGCTCTCTTATGTGTCTCTCTCTTTAAATCATAAATTCACCGACCCTTATGTAATTATCCCAAAATACAATCTTTGCCCGACATCAAGGGTCCCAAAATCTATTCACATGCCCTACTGGTCTTCCCTATCTCCCAAAACATTTTATTAAGGATGACCAAGAATTATCTCACAATAAATTGAATTTAACTCATTTAAAAAGGAAATAGGAGTCTTCCAGGAGGGGTCGATCGATCGAGGTCTGGGGCTCGATCGATCAAACCTTCGATCGATCGAGGCTCTAGGCTCGATCGATCGATCAAGTAGGTATTGCGATTTCTGCAGAATTGCAGTTACGGGTTCTAACACCTATTCTCATCCAATTTCAAGTTTTACATTCCCAAACGTCCAAAATCTTATCCCACTAACATCCTAACATGATATGATACACATCCTACCTAAAGCATGTCAATTTACGTCACTAAACATGGATTAATCATGCCGAAATTCATTTAAAACTCAAGAACCCTAAAAATCACTAAATCATGGTTCTAATCTGTTTTACCCCGGAATTTCTTTCTTAATTACACCAAAATTTCGTGGATTATTCTTTTACATCACAAAAGATTTCCAGAATAAGGTTTAAGTCTTTACTACATGCAAATTCCTATCACAATTTGGGTTTTCTTCCATCTATTTCATCCATGATCATTCCTAAACTAATATGGAAATTGCACCAACAAAATAAGCAAGATAAACACTTGCCTTGGATTTTCAGAAGTCTGGATTGCGGCTGATTTTGGTGTGGTTGCATTCCCCGTCTCGCTATCTACGCGTTGGCGGTGACGGCGGTGCAAATTGTTGAGTTTTGAGCCTTGGAATTGCTTGAGAGCTCTCTCCTCTCTTCTCCAATGGCCGTTCTAGGTTTTGGGAATTCTAACCCTAGGTGACAACCTTAATATCAGATATATCCCCTCTAATTTTCGTGGGTTTAATTACCCAAAAATGTAAAATGACCAAAATGCCCTCCCGGGTTACTAATTAGGCCTAAGAACACCCCGAGACCCAAACTACACCCCCGGGTACACTTTTCTGACTATCTCGACCCTTCCGGACGCGTTGGCGTGCTCAAAATGACTATACAGGAAACTTATAAAATATGCACTTTTTATTTATCACAATTTAGTCCTGACGCGACACGAGCACATCCCGACTTAAATTTCCGAAATTGTCATTTAATTCACTCATGACATTCAATATAACCAATATCATATATATTACTTTGCTCATTAGTAATATTCAACAAATTTCATATAATTACTAACTCTCGTCGCGTTAATAATTCTAACATAATTAATTTCTGGATTTTTATTAAATAATTAACTCACATTAAATTTAATAAATCCCCAAATTAATATAGCATAAAAATACGGGGTATTACACTCAGGTGGCCGAAGAAGGTTAAAATGCCTCCAGGAAGGAGAGATAAAATTAAGTTTTGTGAGTTCCACAAGGACAATGGCCACACCACTGGGAAATTCTTATATATAAAGAATGATATTAAAGCCTTGATCCTAAGATGAAATCTCACTAAGTATGAGGATAAGTTTGGCTGAGCATCCAAACCCATAGATGATCAAAGTCTTCTGGAAATCATAGGGACGACAAGAAATGAGTTCGAGGGATGGACTCAAATGATGTAACTGATCATGATCTAGCAAAGAAGACGAAGGAACTAGTAAATAATGTTGGCATGGTTTCCTTTGTATGCTACTTCATTTCCGGGGAGATGTTGTCCGTCGAGATGAACTAGTATAGAGGAAGACATATCTAAACATGGCAAAAGTTTGTGCACACATAAGTGAAGTGAGCATGGCCCAAGTGGTGTAGACACACCCTTATAAGGTATAAATATTGCTTAATAGTTATTTTTTCAAAGGATGATTTGTTGGTATTATTAAACACACATAATGTCCCTCTGGTTGTCGCCATGATGGTTCATGAGAGTTCAGTTACAAGAAACTTGGTAGACAATGGTAGATCTTCTTACATACTATTTTATGAATATTTCAAGAGATTCAAGTTAGCATACAAAAAGTTGTAGGCGTACCACCACCCATTTATTAGTTTTTCACGGGTGAAGGTGTACCTTTTGAGAACAATCAAGGTAGAAGTTATTATCAAAACTTGTCTGACATACAAAATAGAGATAATGCATTTCTTCCTCTAAAATAAGAATATATCCTTGACATATAATATTATATATGGCGGGGTTGGCTTGAACAAGTTTAAAGAGGTTTCCTCTATTGTTCACTAATGCTTGAAGTTCATAACGCATTATTCTAAGAACAATTTTTCTAACATTGTTCATAGAATAATTTTGGACTAGTTTGGTGTATCCCATTACAAATCGTCATGACCTGTCAAGGCAAACCAAACTCAAGCATCTGCAAGTTTGAAAACTTCTCGACACCCCGTAAAGGTATAAATCAATTCAGAGTTTAAATTAATTTACAACATTTATTTTTGGGGTGTTAATTTTTATAAAAAATGAACAAATTTTTTTTATTTCGAAAAGAAAAAAAAATTTATTTATTAAATCTCGTTCAAACGAGATGGACATGTCATTCAAAAGAGACAACATGTCGTTTGAAGGTCGTTCAAAGTGTAATTAAACGAGGTCTTACTGTCTAAGATTTTTGAATGACGTTAGAAGCGAGATTGTTCTCATTCGAACGAGATCATCATCTCATTTGAACGTCATTAAATTATGTTCGAATTCCACCACCGCCTTGAATTTTGTGAATGTACTATAAATACTGATTTCGTGTTCAGATTATTTAAGACTTTTTCCAGAATCGTTTCTACATAACTTTTGCAAAAGTCGTTCACTTTTTGTGTTGCGAAAAACTGTTTAATTGACAAACAAACATCTTGAATATTTAGTTTTTAAGAATTAGTTTAAATCTTAGAAAAATTTGTATACTTTTATACACCTTTACGGAAACGGCATCTCCATGGTTGACTTGTGATACCTGAGGGACCTTACTGCTGAAGACTAAGGCTGAGGCTAAGGAAGATTATAGTCTGATGATTCTTACGAGAATCATAGTTCTTCTTTAAAGATGTATGAATATTAGTTCGTTATACTTGTGGAAGTTATCAAGTAGTATACTAATTCGACTGTCTTGTTGTATTTCTTAAGTGTTGAAAAAAAGTTTTACCCAAAAAGTTTTTTTTCCTGAAACTTTGACTTTGCTGAATGCTCGATTTGATATATCTGTTTTATTGCATAGATGCATGCGTAGGATAAAAAGATAATATTGACAAAAGTAATTGTGCACTGTAAAATTGGTATTTTTGTTGAGCATATTTGTTTCCACATACTCATAATGGTATTAGTTTCTTTGACTCTCTCTAAGTGGTATCAGAGCATTCGTACTCTCGGCTTTTTCAAATTGGTATCAGAGCACCTGCACCAAATTATTGTGTTAGATCCTTCTTTCTCATGTATAGGTATTTTTGGGTGATTTATTTTTTTCTCGATGGATTCCCATAGTTTTAACGACTAAAATCGTTTGAATTTGAAGTTTGCTAAAAGAAATGAGATTCTTGAAAAAGAAATTTTTTGTTTTAAATCTGCTATGGATCTTTTGCAAACTATTCAAAATCAAAGATATTTCTTTCGTGAGAAAATTTTGGACATGGAATGTGATTTTAGAAAATTAGAATTGTGCAAGAAAGAGAGTGATGATAGAGTCCTAGTTTTAGAGAAAGAATTAGAGGACTTTAAAAATTCTAGTGTTAATGTTTGTGCCGTTGAGGATAGTTTTTTTATTAATGATTTTTAGGCATCGGAGAAGACTCGTAGGGATAAGTTTTAGCACATTGAGAGGGAGCGAGATAACCTTCTAGGAATGATTGAAAATTTGAAGAAGGTGTCCTTAAAATTGGAAGATTCATATTCTTTGCTTGAGTATAAAATTTTGAAGTTAAAAGATAATTTAAAAGACTCTAGTAGTGTTAATAGTAAGGGCTCTGGCTCACATGTTGTAACAACCCTCACTTTTGAGATCCTATTTTATATTTAATAACTGTGTAAAGTAACTAAATAAAATGTTGGAATATGAAGTAAATATTAGTTGAATGAGTAAAAGTTAATATTTGCTAGAATTGTTGCATATTTACTGTATGTGTAAGTAAATAGCATCATATTGCACTTTATAGTGTCATGTGCATTAAATGACATTTATGGTTTAAAATGAAACCGGAACTTGAAATGAGTTATAAAATTTACAAATGATAATTTAGAGGGCGTAGTTAGTCCCGAAATGTGCGACATCGTCGAAATAAGTGCCATATTGCATTTTTATGTTTCGGGCACTTTTGACTGGTTTTGACTCGAATGTGTAGTTGTGAGTCATTTTAATGTGGTATTAACCACTTAAGTGGAGAATTTAGACTAAAGCCACGATTAAGTCTTGCAATTAATTTTATTCTCTTAAGTGTGTATTGGTTAACCTAGAGAGATAGAGAGAAGAAGAAGACTTTGGAGAAAAAGAGGAGAAAGAAAGAAATTGAAGATTTGGAGCTTGATCTTGCTTCCATCTTCCTAGAATCTGAAATTTCAACATCAACGCAAGTTTTCTACTTGATAATATATGGTTTAAAATGAATAAATGGTATTGATTGTTGTATAGTTAATTTAGTTTAATGATTTTGGGATTTTGAGGCATTTATAGGTTTTAAACCCTTAGAAATTGATTCATATGTGTATTGGTGTGAAATGATTGTAGTTAGATGCATTTATTAGTTGATGGGTTGAATTAATGAGTTTGGTTGGAGAAGAAAAGAGATTTGGGGAAATTAGGGTTCATAACCCTTAAACCCATATTTGGTAAATTCGCAGGGGCGAATCGATTCGGCCTGGCTGAATCGATTCGCTATAGGGGCAATGTCCAGGTCTGAGTGGACCAAATCGATTCGTCCTGTCCGAATCCATTTGACTATTATGCAGGAAGTCAGGTTTTCCTGACCGAATCGATTCGGCCAGGCCGAATCAATTCGAAAATCCTGTAGTTTTGAGTGATTTTTCTTAGCTCAAATTCCAACTCTTTTCTTTAGGCTTAGGACCTAGGAACCTTCTTGTAAGAAGTTAACTTAAAGTCCTAGAGTCTTAGATGAGTTGGGAGACTACCCTAGATTAGAAATGCTTTATATGGGGCTCATTCCGAGGGTGTTTAAAGTAATGTCTGGGCATTGCTTTTATTTGGTTATTCATTAGGGTTCTTGGAGTTGTAAGCCCATAATTGGAGACTTTAGGGCCTCAATTGAGGTGTATTAAAACCTTGTGACTTCTTGAAAAATTGTGGTCTCTTCGACAATAGTTCGGGACTTAGTATACGATGAATACTAATGAGAATATTCAATGATTATGGTTTCGGATAAAATGAAACATACGCATGCAAAATGGAAATGAAAATGAGATTAATATGGTAAATGATAATTTATTTAAGCACACCTCTCTAAATAACATCATAAGGGAAGTTGTGCGCGTGAGGTGAAGCCCCCTGGCTAATGAATGTAGGGTGGATATAGTCCTAGGCCATATGAGCGTTGTTGTATATTTTTTTGCGATGGAGAAGTAATTCTGGGTGTGGTTATGACTCTCCCGCATGCATATGGCCGCTTCCCGACTTCTTGCGATAGGTGCCTAGGTTGTCTTTGTATATAGGCACTAGAAGATGATGGTCATTTAGGGGCGCGCATAGTTGGGAAACTCGGACGGGCGGTCTTAGAATCGTTGTATGTATATGAATATAACTATTCTTATTTAAGTGGGACTTGATGTATAATAATTGCCACAAAGAGCATGTAACAGTAATTATATTCCTGCTAAGGAATGGAATGCCACAAACAGCGTATGAAAGTAATGATATTACTGATAAGGAATGGAAAGATGAAATGAAATAATGAAAAAGGATGAAGGTTTTTAATTAATGATATTCATTTAAATTCTCTTGCATACTAAAAATAAAATTTATAATCGTTTAAATTGTGTTAGTTATGCTTTGAGTTCCTGATGCTAGTTTCTTAGCTGTATCATTTATGCTTAACTATTCATAACTGTCGTACTTTTTATTCATCTGGTGATCATATAAAATCAGGCCCTGGCCCGTTCATATATCTTATTGTGCATGAATCTTGTTTTCGCTCAGGTGCTCCGTCGTAGGTATGCCCGTACTGACTTTCCCATTCTGGTGTTTTGGGGAGCCGTGATATTTTGCGGGTATTGCGGGATATTTTGTGTAGACTCCATCATTTTTGTATTCTAGTTATGATCGGGCCATTTACTCGGGCGTGTGGCCCAAACTTTGTAACTGTCTAATGGATGTATTATGTAACTTAAATTAAATTTGTTAAATACGTTGTATGTACCTGTTGACCGATAGCATATTCGGTCCCCTTATTGTATGCTTGTTGTTATTGTAATATAAGTTCTTTTAGATTTCCACTTTCTTTTCTCAATTGGGTTGTTTAAATTTCTTTCCTTAACTTGTAAAATAAAAATTTTGGCAACACATTTTCTGAAATATTGGATGGTTATCCCGCATACTGATTATATTGTTGTGATGCTGAGAATGATTCCATCCATGATTCCTGTTATATTGGAGTATCGGGCTAGCCACCCGTTATTTTGTTGAGTGGGTTGTCACAGATGGTATCAGAGCATCAGGTCCTAGAGTAATAGGATCTATGTGGACTTATCACATTCTACCGTAGCGTTCTTTGATATAGAGCCTAATGTTAGGACTGTTTTGTTGCCTATATATGTGATCGTATGCAAAAAAATTAGATTTTTTAAATAATATTCTAACTCTATTGTTTCTTCATCTCAGATGCCGCCTAAAAGAGGTCGCCCAGCAAGATGCAATAGAGTTGCAGAGGAGGAGGTTGGTCCTCCACCATCGGCGCAGCAGGGAACTATAAATGCTGCTGATGTAGCAAATATCGTAGTCGAAGCGGTTAATGCTACTATGACCGCTATGGTTCAATAGTTACCACAAGCTCAACAACGGTCTCAGGATGCACAAGCTCCTACGGGACCTTCCCCGTGGGAGAGAGTTAGAGAGTCCTTTTTAAAGGGCCATCCCCCAAAATTTGATGGAGGCTCTGATGCTATTAGAGCTAATCAGTGGAAGAAGGATATGCAACGCCATCTTCGAATGGTGGAATTAAGTGAGGAGCAGAAACCAATCCTTGCTACTTTCAAGCTTGTCGGATCTGCGTTACATTGGTGGGAGTCGATGACTATGCCAGAGTAGAGAGATACCATGACTATTAATGATTTTTGGGCCTTTTTTGATCGGAAGTACTTACCTCCCACAGCTCAAAGGGAGATGAGAAGGAATCTTCAGGATGTGGTGAAAGGTGAGGGATCCGTGGCGGAATATGAAAAGGAGTTCACCCGGTTAGCCAGTTTTGTATCGGATGAAGTGACTCCAAGAGAGAGGAAAATATCAAAGTTCATGGGGGGTATAAACTGGAGGATCCGATAATATTTACTGGGCAATCTAGCTTTGCAGACTTTTGGGGATGTGATGAATGCGGAATTGCTTCATTGTTAAGAACATCGGTTGTACGTCCAGAGTATCAAGAAGGCTACAGTAATGGGGCAAGCGGGAAAACCCGGAGGTAACGGGGATGGAGGAGGAGCATTTCCCTAGTCCCAATCTTCGGGTAATAAGCAGAAGGAAAGGGATCCCCCGCAAGGGGACTTGTCAAAGAGGCAACGTTTTGGTGGATTTATTGCGGGTGGAAATACCAATAGACAAGGTCAAGGTGGACCGCAACCTCAACAAGCAGGTAGAGATGGAAATGGAGGGAGAGGGCATCCAGGCCAAGGCGGTACCCAGTTTAGAAATAACAGGGGTCGAGATCAGGAGAATCTAGCGAATCGATGCTTTCAATGCGGAGAGCTGGGCCATATTAAGAGGATGTGTCCTCACTTAATGGGAGGAAAGCTTCCTAGAGTCCCACAACAGCCACATGTTCAGTTACCGCCGTAGGAACTTAATCCAGTTGTCCCTCCACAGCAGGGTCAGCTACAGTATGGGCGTGTTTATCATATTTAGGATCCTATGCTTCCTCCATCTTCGACAGCGCCGCCAGCTATTGAGGATGAGTTTATTATTCAGGGACATATGGGTCGCTTGTTATTTGATACGGGTGTGACACACTCGTTCATTTATAGAAGTTTTTCTCAGACTACAGAGTTGATAAAATCTGTAGAGAGTACCTTCACTAGTGTTGAGTCTTCTATGGGTGATGGTTCACTCATTTTATTTGTTTGTAAACAAATAGGAATAACTCTTGGTAATTTATGCTTTGAGGCCGATTTGCTCGTCCTAGACATGGTCGGGTATGATGTGATTTTGGGTATGTATTGGCTAGTGAATTATCATGCGATAGTTAATTGCTATGGGAAGAGTATAGTTTTTTTTGTTTCGAGGCAAGAAATGTTTTTAGTGGTTATGCCTCATTCAGAAGGAGGTATTAGCACTTACTTGTATTGTATTGTGGAGGAGACTTCTCCGGATGTAGATGTTTCCCTTGATTCTATTTCGGTTGTTAGAGATTTTGATGTTGTTTTTCGAGAAATACCGAGTTTGCCTCCTAGTAGGGAGATTGAATTTGTGATTGATTTAGCGCTGGGAACTCGACCGATTGCGAGAGCTCCGTATCATATGGCTCCTGTTGAGATGAGGGAGTTAAGGGATCAGATTCAGAACTTGCTAGAGCAAGGGTTTATTAGGCGAAGTACGTCACCGTGGGGCGCTCCGGTGTTATTTGTGAAGAAAAGAGACGGTTCTCTCCGGTTATGTGTCGACTATAGAGAGTTGAATAAAGTCACCATCCGGAACAAATACCCGTTACCTCGAATTGATGATTTGTTTGATCAACTTAGGGGAGCAGCGTACTTATCTAAGATAGATTTGAGGACGGGGTATCACCAGTTGAAGATACGATAGCAAGATGTGTCCAAGACCGCTTTCCTTAAGAGATATGGGTCCTATGAATTTTTGGTTATGCCTTTTGAACTAACCAATGCTCCCGCCGTGTTTATGGACCTCATGAATAGGGTATTTCGGGACTTCCTGGACAAGTTTTTTATTGTGTTCATCGATGAAATTATTGTGTATTCTCTCACCAAAGTTGAACATGCTACTCACTTGCAGCTGGTCCTACAAAGGTTGAGGGATCACCAATTGTATGCCAAGTTCGAGATGTGCGGGTTTTAGTTGCAGGACATGCAGTTTTGGGGTCATGTTGTGATAGCCCAGGGTATTTAGGTAGACCCAAGTAAAGTGGTTGCGATGAGGGAGTGGGGTCAGCCCACGACACCTATCGAGATTCGTAGTTTTCTGGGTTTGGCGGGATATTATTGCCGGTTTATCAAGGGTTTCCAAAAAATTGCGAGCCCTTTGATAAATTTAACCCGGAAGGGGGTGAGGTTTGTAAGGGATGATTCCTGTCAGTCTGCTTTTAACGAGCTCAAGGATAGGTTGACTACTGCTCCAGTCCTTGCATTACCAAAGCCATGATTGGAATACTTAGTCTTCACTGATGCATCTCTACAAGGATTGGGAGGTGTACTTCAACAAGAGCTATGGGCTATTGCTTATGCTTCTCGCAAGCTAAAGCCCCATTAAAGTAATTATCCGATGCATGATTTGGAACTTGCCGCGGTTGTCTTTGCCTTGGAGATTTGGAGGCATTATCTCCTAGGGGAGAAATTTAGTCTTTTCACGGACCATAAATCATTGCAATATTTATTTTCACAGAAGGATTTAAATATGCTACAACACCGAAGGCTAGAGTTCATGAAAGACTACCAATTTGACATCCACTATCACCCGGGCAAGGAGAATGTCGTGGTGGATGCTTTAAGTAGAAATCCCGAGGGGGAGTTAGCAGAAGTATGGAAAACTAAATGGAAGGAGCTTAGTCAAGAGGACGCGATTGCTAGGGCATTTATGTTGGTGATGACCGTCACGCCTACTATTGTGGCAAGGGTTGTTGAAGCCCAAAGGAGGGATAAAGGTTGTCATGAACACATACACAAGTTGTTGATCGAGGGAGCGGAGTCCTACTCTATAGGTTCCGAGGGTGGGGTCTGTTTCCACGGGAGACTCATTATACCGGACGAAGGGGATTTGAGACGAGCCGTAATGGCGGAATCTCACGGTTCCAAGTTTTTAGTGCATACGGGTAATGACAAGATGTACCAAGACATGCGCCGTTAGTATTGGTGGCCAGGCATGAAGCGGGACATTTCTGAGTTCGTGTCCCAATGCACCACCTGTCAATTGGTTAAGATAGATCATCAACGACCGACAGGTTTGTTGCAACCATTGGAAATTTCGGTTTGGAAGTGGGATAGTATATCGATGGATTTCATCACGGGCTTGCCAACGTCACAAAATGGTCACGATTCCATTTGGGTTATCGTCGATCATTTGACTAAATTGGCACATTTCCTACCGGTACGCACTGACTACAATACCACTCGTTATGCTCGGATATTTATCGAGGATGTTGTTAGACTTCATGGGGTGCCCTTGAATATAGTTTTCGACCGAGATAAGATTTTTGTTTCTCACTTTTGGCGAAGTTTCCAAGAGGCTATGGGAACCGAATTGAAGTTAAGCACTTCTTATCATCCTCAAACAGATGGGCAGACAGAAAGAGTCAGCCAAATGTTGGAGGATATGCTTCGAATGTGTGTGCTTGATTTCAAAGGTGATTGGGAACAATATCTCCCTTTGGTCGAATTTGATTATAATAATTCGTACCAATTTACTATTGGGATGGCGCCTTATGAAGCCTTGTATGGTAGGCCGTGTAGATCACCCACTTGTTGGTTGGAGGTGGGGGATAATATGTTTCTTGGACCTGAAATGATCCAAGATACTTCTTCCAAGATTGAACTTATCCGGAATCTCATTCGGATATACCAAGACCGTCGAAAGAGCTATACCGATGCGGGTAGAAGGCATGTTGAGATGGAGATTGGGGATCAAGTGTTGGTGAGAGTTTCCCCAATGAAAGGCATCAAGCGATTTGGGAAGAAAGGGAAGCTTGCGCCGCGCTACGTGGGACCTTTTCCTATTATTGCCAAGGTAGGTCCGGTGGGATAGCAATTTGCCTTACCAGAACACTTACAACAAATCCATGATGTGTTCCATGTTTCCTCTTTAAAGGAGTACAAGAGGTGTGAAGGTGCCCTTTGGCACATTCCTTTGGAACATATTGAGTTACAACCCGACATTTCAATGAAGAACAACCAGATGCTATCTTAGAGCACGGAGAGCGATGATTGAGATCTCGAGTGGTGCCATTGGTTCGAGTTCAATGGAGTCATCACAACGCCGAGGAATCGACGTGGGCGCGCGAGGATTACATGCGGGAAAAGTATCCGCATCTCTTCTTGCAAGGTACGCTTGAATTTTGTGGACAAAATTCCCTCATAAGGGGGGAGTATGTAACAACCCTCACTTTCAAGAACCTATTTTATATTTAATTACTGTGTAAAGTAACTAAATAAAATGTTGGAATATGAAGTAAATATTAGTTGAATGAGTAAAAGTTAATATTTGCTAGAATTGTTGCATATTTACTGTATGTGTAAGTAAATATCATCAAATTGCATTTTATAGTGTCATGTGAATTAAATGGAATTTATGGTTTAAAATGAAACCGAAACTTGAAATGAGTTATAAAATTTCCGAATGATAATTTAGAGGGCGTAGTTATTCCCGAAATGTGCGAGATAGTCGAAATAAGTGCTATATTGCATTTTTATGTTTCGGGCACTTTTGACTGGTTTTGACTCGAATGTGTAGTTGTGAGTCATTTGAATGTGGTATTAACCACTTAAGTGGATATTTTAGACTAAATCCAGGATTAAGTCTTGCAATTCATTTTATTCTCTTAATGTGTATTGGTTAACCTAGAGAGATGGAGAGAAGAAGAGAACTTTGGGGAAAAAGAGGAGAAAGAAAGAAATTGAAGATTTGGAGTTTGATCTTGTTTCCATCTTCCTAGAATCTAAAATTTCAACGTCAACGCAAGTTTTCTACTTGCTAATATATGGTTTAAGATGAATAAATGATATTGATTGTTGTGTAGTTAATGTAGTTTAATGATTTTGGGATTTTGAGGGATTTATTGGTTTTAAACCCTTAGAAATTGATTCATATGTGTATTGGTGTGAAATGATTGTAGTTAGATGCATTTATTAGTTGATGGGTTGAATTAATGAGTTTGGTTGGAGAAGAAAAGTGATTTGGGAAAATTAGGGTTCATAACCCTTAAACCCATATTTGGCAAATTTGCAGGGGCGAAGAGATTCGGCCTGGCCGAATCGATTCACTATAGGGGCAGTGTCCAGGTCTGAGTGGAACGAATCAATTCATCTTTTCCGAATCGATTCAACAATTATTCATAAAGTTAGGTTTTCCTGACCGAATCGATTCGGCTGGTCCGAATCGATTCGCTTTTCTGACCGAATCGATTCGAAAATCCTGTAGTTTTGAGTGATTTTTCTTACCTCAAATTCCAACCCTTTTCTTTAGGCTTAGGACCTAGGAACCTTCTTCTATGAAGTTAACTTAGAGTCGTAGAGTCTTAGATGTGTTGAGAGACTACCCTAGATTAGAAATGGTTTATATGGGGCTCATTTCGAGGGTGTTTAAAGTAATGTTCGGGCATTGCTTTTGTTTAGTTATTCATTAGGGTTCTAGGAGTTGTAAGCCCATAATTGGAGACTTTAGGGCCTCAATTGAGGTGTATTAAAACCTTGTGACTTCTTGAAAAATTGCGGTCTCTTGGAGAATAGTTCGAGACTTAGTATACGATGAATACTAATGAGAATATTGAATGATTATTTTTTCGGATAAAATGAAACATACGCATGTAAAATGGAAATGAAAATGAGATTAATATGGTAAATGCTAATTTATTTAAACACACCTATCTAAATACCATCATAAGGGAAGTTGCGCGGGTGAGGTGAAGCCCCCTGGCTAATGAATGCAGGGTGGATATAGTCCTAGGCCATATGAGCGTTGTTGTATATTTTTCTGCGATGGGGAAGTAATTTCGGGTGTGGTTATGACTCTCTCGCAGGCATATGGCCGCTTCCCGACGTCTTGCGATAGGTGCCCAGGTTGTCTTGGTATATAGGCCCTGGAAGATGATGGTCATTTAGGGGCGCGCACAGTGGGGAAACCCGGACGGGCGGTCTTAGAATCGTTGTATGTATATGAATACAACTACTCTTAATCAAGTGGGTCTTGATGTATAATAATTTCCACAAAGAGCATGTAACAGTAATTATATTCCTGCTAAGGAATGGAATGCCACAAAGAGCATATTACAGTAATGATATTCCTGATAAGGAATGGAAAGAGGAAATGAAATAATGAAAAATGATGAAGGTTTTTAATTAATGATATTCATTTAAATTCTCTTGCATACTAAAAATAAAATTTATAATCGTTTAAATTGTGTTAGTTATTCTTTGAGTTTATGATGCTAGTTTCTCATCTGTTTCATTTATGCTTAATTGTTCATAATCGTCGTACTTTTTATTCATTTGGTGATCATATAAAATCGGGCCCTGACCCGTTCATATTTCTTGTTGTGCATGAATCTTGTTTCCGCTCTGGTGCTCCGCCGCAGGGACGCCCGTACTGATTTTCCCATTTCGGTGGTTTGGGGAGCCGTGATATTTTGCGGGTATTGGGGGATATTTTGTGTAGACGCCTTCATTTTTGTATTCTAGTTACGATCGGGCCATTTACTCGGGCGTGTGGCCCAAACTTTGTAACTGTCTAATGGATGTTTTATGTAACTTAAATTAAATTTGTTGAATACGTTGCATGTACCTGTTGACCGACAGCATATTCGGTCCCCTTATTGTATGCTTGTTGTTATTGTAATATAAGTTCTTTTGGATTTCCACTTTCTTTTCTCAATTAGGTTATTTAAATTTCTTTCCTTAACTTGTAAAATAAAATTTTTGGCAACCCATTTTCTGAAATATTGGGTGATTATCCCGCATACTGATTATATTGTTGTGATGCTGCGAATGATTCCATCCATAATTCATGTTATATTGGAGTATGGGGCTGGCCACCCCTTATTTTGGTGAGCGGGTTGTCACACATGTTTCTAGTGCTTTGAGTATTAAATCCAAGACCATTATTTTTTTTATAGGGTCAACCGTATCCGAGGATATTAGAAAAGGTCAACCCATAGGTAACATTCCTCTCATTATCACATGTTCATAGTGTAGTAGGAACGGTCACCTTAGGCATTTTTATTTTGATCGTGGAAGAGGTCCTAGGAAGTTGAAGTCTAGTGTTCCCTTGGTTCCTGAAACCCGAAAAGTTAAGAATACACCTATTTGGGTTAGGAAATCCATTTTGGGGGATCTAGATGTCAGACTTGTTGATTATCACATTCTTGCACACGATGCTTCGCTTGCTATATCTTATAGATGATTACTTGCATGATTTTGTTAGTCATACTCAGTTGTGCTTCATGATATATTTTTCCTAGTGTTATGACGTGTGTGTGTTTTGTATCTATATTTTTTCTTTTATTGAGTAATATTTGAAAATACAAAAAGAATTTATTTGGATAATTTTTTTGAAAAATACAGAAAGATTTCAGTTTTTTTTTGTGTATTTTAGTTTTGCACATATGGTATGGCATATTGGTGTCTTTGAATCTAATTCACTCCGCACGTTTCATGTGGCTAGGACATTTTGGTTATGACTTTTTATACTTAGATTGATCTTAACTATGTTTATGGAGTTGTTTCAAACTTGATTTGCTTTACGGATTCGACTTTGTATATGCCTCCGCACACACATAAACGAGCTTATTGGAATTTTACTTCACTATGTATATTTGATCTTGGTGAGATGCTCTCGTAACAATTTTGTCATGTATATGTCTATAATACTATGGGGGAGTTGTGCATGTAAGAAATATTGGCCATGAGATTTTATTTAGTATTGAAAAATATGATTGTACACAGGCAAGTCTGCGAGAGACGGGTTGACACGTTATGAAAGCCACTGTTTAAAAGAGCCTAAGAAAAAAAATAAAGGCAATAAAAAGAGAAAAATATGACAATAAGGGGCCAATATTGTTTACTTTCATTGATCTTGAAAAAGAAATTACTTCAAAAGAATAGAAAAGAAAAGAATAGAAAATGCAAGATTTGTTTATCGTTTGGGGGTGTTTAGTTGAAGATCAACGGGTTTGCACAATGATACCTAGTTATGCTTATTTTTTCATTACGCTCTTGGTTTGTAGAATCATGAATATTCTAGGTTTGTGTGCATTGTGCTTGTTTTGTTCATTAAGTTCAACTTTATTTGTCACTTGAGTCTAAATGTTAGTTTAATAATTTTTTATGATCAATTATATCTTCTTGAACATATTTGAGTGTTTGGGTTATAATTCATTTGTATCTAGTTCACACCCATTCATTCCATCCCACATATTTAGACACATCGATACTATGCTAGTGTGTAAATCTTATGTGCTTTGTGTCATGTTTTTGTGGTTGTTTATACCTATATATGTGTGTCATAATTTCTCTGATATATTTTGCACATATTATATATGGTATTGTTTGTTGTATTTGTGAAATTTAATTTTTTTCGAGAAAAAAATGAAAATTTTAAAAAATTGTTTGTCGTGTTTGACTTTGAGATTATCATCACACATGATTGATTTATATATTTTTATGATGATATCTTATATTCATATTCGTGATGCTTTGCTTTAAAGTTTATGTTTCTACTTCTTTGTCTATTTCGGATAAAAAAAAAGGGAGAGAGAAAATTAAAATTTGATGAGTTTGACTTATGGGGGAGAATTAATTTATGAGTTTTACTTTATGTCAAACTCGATGCGTTATGAGGTATATTTCTTTGTCTCATGTGTGTAGGTACTTAAGGAAGAATTCAAGACACACAGATGAAGACAAAGTTTGCCAAAAGGGAAGAAGAAGAAGCTTAAAGACAAAGAGACTTATGCCATTCTCTTCTAGGGTTAGGAATGGTGTTAGAATTTTTGTCATAGGACATTTTGATTTTAATTTGGTGTTCGGTAATATTTTTTTTTATTTTGTACAAGAATAGACAAAGGGTGAGATTTGTAAGAACAATTTTCCTAACATTTTTCATAGAATATTTTTAGACTAGTTTGGTGTATCCTGTTACAAATCATCATGCACCATCAAGATGAATCGAACTCAAGCATATCCATGTTTGAAGACTTCCCGACATCCCATAAAGGTATAAATAATTTTTGAGTTTAAATTAATTTACAAAATTTATTTTGGAGATGTTTATTTTTATCAAAAATGAAAATGAGTTTTTTTATTTCGAAAAGAAAAATAATTTTATTTTTGAAATCTCGTTCAAACGAGATAACAAGTCGTTTGAAGATCTTTCAAAGTGTTTTTAAAAAGAGGGCTTATTATCTAAGATTTTTGGATGTCATTTGAAGCGAGATTGTTCTCGTTCGAACGATATCATCATCTCGTTTGAACGACATTACTTGATCATTCAAACGATGCCGCTGCCTCAAATTTTGTGAATGTCCTATAAATACCTATTTCGTGTTCAAATTATTTTAGAATTTTTCCTGAATCATTTCGACATAACTTTTACAAAAGTTTTTCACTTTTTGTATTGAAAAAACAATGTTTAATTCACAAACAAACATCGAGAATATTTAGTTTTGTGAATTTGTTTAAACCCTAGAAAGTTGTGTATACTTTCATTAACCTTTGTGTAAAAGGCATCTCCATGGCTGACTTGTGATACCTGAGGGAACTCACTATTGAAGACAAAGGTTAAGGCTTAAGGAGGACTATGGTCTTATGATTCTTGTGAGGATCGTAGTTTTTCTTCAGAGATTTATGAAGATTACCGTGTTATACTTGTGAAAGTTATCAAGTAGTATTATAAGTCAACTATCTTGTAATATCTCTAAAGTGGTGAAAAAAGGTTTTACCCGTAAAGGGTTTTTTCTTGAAACTTTATTTATGTTGAATACGTGGCTTGATTTATCTATTTTATCACATGGATGTATGTTTAAGATAAAATTGATAAAGATAATTGTGAACTCTCAGATTGGTATTTTTGTTGACCATATTTGTTTTCACATACTCATAGTGGTATTATTGAATTCCACTCTATCTAAGGGGTGTCAGAGCATTCATACCCTCTTCTTTTATAATTATGGAGTTGGGGTGGTGAAATGAAACCAAGTAGAAGCACAAAAATGACACTACATGCATGAAGAGAAGAATTTGACTCAAACATATCAGATTGAGATATTAGATCCTCGAGATGAATATAAGTTGGTTATAGGAGTAGTTGATGTGTACATTGAACCTATAATTTTAGACGATGAGCATCTAGAAATGATTACCCCAATCGTCTAAACCCTTTATTCAGTTTGAAAAAGGAACTTATTGACTTTCTTAGGAAGAGGAAGAGTGTGTCCAAATGGTGTTATGAGGCCATGCATGGAATAGATACAGATGTTCTCTGCTCCGAGCTCAACATTGTGAAAGATGTGAAGCCTATCAAACATAAACATAGATTATTTCACATGGACTATATGCAGAGGTCAGGAAGATATTTGGTCCAAGTAAATTGGAATGTATCTGTAATTAATTAATTCAATATGAAATAACTAAAACAATGGTGATTAATCAAAATAGTGGTAATTAATCAAATTAGTATATGCTTACCTTTCTATGAGGACATCATCAAGGTCTTCCTACTATCCTCTAACTCTTCCAAACTCTTCCCTCCTCCTTTATCTGGGCTTGGGACTGGTAATGCAAAATATATATTTGCATTGGTGGAGTTAAAAAGGTTTTAGATAATAACGAAGAAAATTAGTTAAAGATCAAAATATGCACATAAAAAAATAACCCCAAAGTCATACAATCCATCATAGAAAGTCCCTAAAGTATATATAAGGCAATAAAACCAAGCATAAACCATTAAAATCCATAATTACAAAGTTCATATAAAAAAATAAAAATTGGAAATCATTAAGCACACTTGACAAGTGCTTTCGGCCACACAACCCTGCTCCCAGTACCAACGTCTCTCAAATCCTCAGCTCCATCGTGTTAGCTTATGTAAATACCAACATTGAGGTCAAATATCGTCTCTAGTATCATTACTACCTCTTGATCATAATCAACAGTGTGCGTGTGCACTTTTTCCCAAACAGTCGCATCTATTATTCCTTTAGAAATCACCTTACCATTTAAACCTTTAATCTCACATGACACACCATTTTCTTGTACACACCATGTTACAGTAGATGAATCAGAGGTTACATGCATGGAACTTTCTCTATTTGCGAGGATGGAGTGATTCTTCTCCATACTAGATTTTACAAATGTAACCAAGTCAGCAAGTGTGTTCTCCATGCCTTTCATAGAATTTTCCAATGTGCTCAACCGACCTTTCATACATTCATTTTTGGTTTTTTCGATTCAAAGTAGAGCAAGGGCTATCATCAAATCTTTAATAGATGACAATGACACTGAAGACCCTACACCTTGAGTGCGCCACCTTTTATATATGCCAAATAATTGGGACAATGCATTAGTTTCCAACGACTGGGATTGGTCAATACCCTTTTGTTTAAGCTCGACATTCTTTGCTTTCACCTTCTCCTACAATATATTATGTAATGAAAGTATTAGAAAATCGTTGAACATAACTAGTCATATACTTTATACTATTAAATCATTATTTTTTTCAAACACTTACCATGCTTGAAGCAATGCTATCTGGGATTGTCCTATTTTCTCTAAAGTGGGAGGCTATCCACACATCAACACGTGTGATATTGGCATTAGGATTGAAGTCGCAGTTGCCGTCGTTGGGATTAGATTCACCGATTAGAAAATATTCGATTAAAAGAATACAATTCACTGATTAGAAAATATTTGATTAAAAAAAAATAATCCATCGAGAAAGAATACCAAATTGAAAAAAAAGGTGTACTTACAAGTTTGTATCAGACTTGGGCCTGGCGATTACTCCCAGTAATCTGAGTAGCCCCAATTTTAGATCTATTATATTTCCCTAATTCGCTTTTCTTTCTGACAACTTCTGTACCCACATTATCCACGAACTCCCTCCACTGCTTCTACTTAACATAGGGAGGTACATTTTTCAACCTTTCGCCATCCGTTTTATACTTCATGTAATATAACATCCTCAACTTGTATTTCCATGAATTTCATTTAGAGGCCATGTTTTTGAAACATTGTTGCTTATGAGATGATGGAAGATCATATCTTGCCGGTATGAATAAACACTAGCTATCTTTTAGGATATGAGATAATTCATAAAGAGAAAGAATAAATAAACAAATATATTATTAATGTTTTACCAGTATCTCAATCCAAACATCGCCTTTGTAGTGGACTGGAAATTTATGCCAATCACCATATGTAATTGGAACATTAACAGGAATTATCTTCCCAAGTCGAGACATAAATGGAAATTTTTTCTCACCCACCACTTGATTATCCTCCTCGATAATAACTATTTCTCTTGCCTCACTACCTGCGACAGACATCGAATAGTGCTTCAAAATAGCTAAACCATACAAATTACTGTGCAAAGTAGGAGAACAAAACCAAAACAAGAATTTAAAAAATTAGCATTCCCAATAAATACCCAACATATAAATCACTACTCAGCATGTCCATGATCCCAACGTATGTATGATAAAACGTGCTTTAACATGAATTGAAAAGCTGGTAATAAAAAAATATGTTAGATAAAAAGGTTTGTTTCAATAAATAGGAGTCTGGGATGAATAACAAAAGATGTTTGCATATTGCAAAACTCAATTTAAACTAATAAAACACTCAAGAATTGAAAACACTAGTAAACATGTCCAAAAGTCCATATATATTCAGTCAACATTGAACACATCCTTTAGATTGACATTGTCCTCAAGAATGGATTGATACATGACTAGAACCTCAACATTGTCCACCATTATCGTCAATATCTTTGGAGTAGGTAAAATAATAGACCATTGATCATTTAACATAGAATACTTGAGTTGCTTCAAAGGCAAGAATGAAAGGCTCATCATCAATTCTCTTTTCACTCTTAAGCTTACTTAAGTTAACCATCATCGATTTTGAGTGAGGATCAACTTTGTAGCCGTTAATCTTGTCCTCAACTTTCACCTAATCATAATGAAATACCACTATCTTGAAAGATGTATAGTCCAACTCAAATATGTCACGAATAATCATGTAGTACATTTTCTCCACTTCTTTATAATTGATATCTTTCCCACTTGATCTGAACTTAGTGATGGCCTTCATAAACACATCGTTATTTTGTGTTACCCAACGATTGTCACATTCCCATGTAGAAAATTCCAACCCATTGGAATGATACTTCTTATATGATTGTGCATCATATTTAAGCCCTTTGGCTAACCACCACAGCATTGTATCGGCCAATCCCCTTTTTAGTAGCTACAAAATATAATGACAAATAAGTATACTAAAATATAAAAAGATATATCCAAATGTTTTCATATATTCGACTTAAGTGTGAAACTCCTTAATCAACCATGGAACAAAACCCTCATTTTTTCCCTTCACTATACCCTCCTTTCGATTACGCCCAAAGGTAGATTCCCAGTCAAGATCATACTTCCTAGATCCAATAAAAAAACATTTAAACATATCATACATGTTAACTTAATTAAAAAAACATAACCAAAACTAAAATACTCACATTTTCTATTCATATACTTCATCATGTTATTCCAATACCCATTTTCAGGCTTGTTCAAATTGCACCGTGGTTAACTTCACTTTCTTCCCCTATACTAAAGGTCCCTCATCAGCACATATATCATCTTCATCAATAAAAGCTTTATGCATATACTTGTGATTTCCTTCACATGGGTTTCACGTGTACTCCATCCAATAAAGAGTTGATTCTTCTACAATGTATTTCTTAACAAGGCTCCCTTCAATATACCTCTTGTTGCCAACATACTTCTTGTAATTTTTCATCAACCTATACCTCAAAAGCATAATGAAAACTAATAAGTAAATATTATATCATAGTATTTATCTAAAAAAATTATCACACGTAATTTTCTTACCCCTCAAAAGGATGCATCCATCTAAAACTGACCGGGCCATATTTTAATGCTTCCTCGGCTAAATGTATGATGAGGTGAATTGTTACAACAAAAAAGGTGGGTGGAAAATACTTCTTTAAAACACACATAACTTCAAACAATGAATTTTTAGCTAAATCAAGAACATCCCTCCTTATCACCTTAGCGCACAACACATTGAAAAAATTCTTAATTGCTGAATAGCAACTAATAAATCCTTGTGCTTTCCATAAGCATTTTTAAGCAATACAGGAAGAAAATGTTGCATAATCACATGATATCATGTAACTTCAGTACCTTCAACCCTACCAGTACTAAAGTCACATCTTACTCAAGTTAGAAGAAAAACCCTTTGGCAATTTTAACTCTTTTAAGGTATGAAAGGACAACTCTTTTTCTTCTTTAACTAAAGTGAATGCAACTACAGGTTTAACAATCTTGCTAGATTCATCTACCGTCAACCATAAATTTTTTATCCCCATCGACTCCATATCTTTACGTGCATTGGTTCCGTGATTTATCATTCAAGTCCAAAATAGTTGACAAAAGATGATTGGTGACATTCTTCTCAATGTGCATAACATCTGAATTATACAGAACATCATGATCTTTTCAATACGGTAAATCAAATAAAATGGACCTTCGAGACCATAAAGTTATGATATTTGTATCCGCACAATCATTGTTGTTCCCATTACGTTTATTTTTCTTTTTCTTTTTTTGTTTACTAATTCTCAACTTACTTCAAGCTACTTTCTGTTCAATCTCAGTACTAGACAACCTTTGTGGAGCATTATGATCTTTAACACTATCGTTAAAGTTGTGTTTGTCCAACTTAAACTTGTGATTATGAGGAAGGAATCTTAGATGGACCCGGTAGCAAATTTTCTTACTATTTCCAAGATGTTCTTAGTCGACTTCTTCCGCATAAATAGGACAAGATTTTTAAACATGAAAAATGCACCCAGACAAAGTGCCATATACAAGAAAGTCATGAATTGCCCACAATAACATAGCGCTCAGTGTAAATTAGCTTTCGTGTGGGATTCATATGCTTTTACATCTTCCAACCATAATTTCTTCAACTCATTTACTAAAGGTTCAATATAAATGTTTATGTCCTTGCCCGGTGCATTCAGACCAGATATTAAAATTGACAACATGGAAAACTCTCTTTCATACACAAAGACGGCTTCATATTTAAAGGTGCAATAGTAATAGGCCAGCAACTATAACTGATGCTCAGATTACCGTATAGATTATGACCATCTGTAGCTATAGCAAGACGAACATTACGCGATTCAATAGAAAAATCAGTCCATTTCGTACTTGCAGACTTCCAAGCTGATGAATAAACGGGATGACACATAATATTTGTAATGGATTTCACTCGAGCATGCCAAGTCTAATCATTTTCCATCCATAGTATACTAAACAATATCTCCAGTCTTGGAATCAACGAAAAATGCCTCACTAACTTTCAGGGTACTTTTTTAAACTAAACCGATATCTAGATAAATTTCATATTGGGCATTTGTCCTTATTTGCATGTTCCTTTCAGTATAAGATCCAATTATTCGGGAATGTATGAATGATATCATAATCCATACAGACTTCTTTAATTATGTTCTTCATATCTGGATACTTTGTTCGTGTTGAATTTCCTTTGGGAAAAACTCCTTAAATATACCCACGATATCGATTAAACTATTTCCCGACAAACCATTTCTTATCTTTATGTTATTCAATTTGACAATAAAATATAATGTCGTGTGTTTCTCGGTACACGACGGATACAATGGCTCACGTGCCTTACCATGTATGTACTTGTATTTTAGCTCCTCGTGGATTTGAGAACTATTTCACCACCTTAGTCTCTACCAATGGGATCTGTCGAATGATTAACGTTTAGATTACACATTTAAAACACATCATAAACAAGTTCCTCCATCCTCAGATCTTCAAGCACGACATCATTTTGTTCAAAATCTTCCCCAGTTAAATGTTCATTCCTCTCAACATATTCCTTTTGCTCGTGTAAATGCCAAAATGTTTATGAATGCAAGATTCCATGGCGAAGAAAATGAAAATAAATATCTTCGAGGTCGAGAAATTTTCCATTATCACATTATAGCATGGACATGAAACATAGTTTCTCCACAACTATTTTTTCTTGAAAAATCGATAAATGTAGTAGCCCCATTTATATATTGTTGCGTTCCTTTATCACGTTCTTTCATCCACTCTTTATAAAGTTATGACGACATTCTACAAGTCGTACAAATTTAATGGAAACTAAATGTTAATTGATATATTTTATAAAAGTTCCAAAGTGCTAAAAATAACACAATTAAGTAATATAGGTTCGGAAAATGAAACGAAAATTTTATAATTGAACGAACTATTAAAAAATTTTGAAGACAAACTGTTGAAGATATTAAAGTGCAAAGAAAAATATCAACCGCGTGATTTTTTACGATAAGCCAAACTAACAACTAATTTGATCAAATTGTAGTACTCATCTCACATACACAAAACCAAATACCAAACAACTCGAACTTGGGTGAGGTCAATGCCTCTCTGTGACACAAAACATAGAAAAATATATACTTCGTACACAAACCCTAAGATTCTATAAACGCTTAAGCATATTTAGAAAATATAGAGTTCGTACACAAATCTTATGCTTCGAATACACAAATAGATATTCTGATTTAAACGAATCTTAGAACGAAAAATTCAATATCAACAATCAAAAGAGATTTAGTACCGTAATAAACGGTGACAAAAACAAGAGAAAGAAAAAAAATGAACATTACGTGAGAAGAGAGAGAGAGAGAGGCGATGTCAAGATTTTGTACCTCCTATTCTACCAAATTAAGATTTATAATGGAGATTTATAAGAGAAGGAGTTCTAACGGAAATTTTGCAACAACTTACCCAGGTAGTTCATGGTTGCACCCAAGAGGGAAGGGTTTTGATTAGCAAAGCGGGTGGTTGTCTCTAGCGAGAAAGATGAAAATACAATAAAGAGATGGACGTGATACTCACATGTTCTATATTTGCTATTGTGTGTTATATTTATAATTTTATATCAGTCACAAACACTTACAAATTTTATAAGTGACTGAAACCATTACAAAATTTTGTAAGTGTTTCAAACACTTATAAATCATTTTTTCAATTAGTCATAAATAGTCAATTTGGTGTAGTGTCCCCATAAATCCTGTTACTGAATTCCAAGTTATCGATATCTCGTCTAGTTTCAACCTATTGCTCAGATGACCATGGCTCCATAGTATTAAGGGTGTGTCCTCCTCTCTCCATTAGAATATGAAGTTCTTTACCAATGGGCATGTCATAAACATATTAGCGAAGATGATAACATTAAGAATGCAAACACCAGTAACTCGATACTAGAGATACAACATGGGGAGAATGATATGTTTTTGGCATGTTTTCGAGTCGAACCACTTAAACTCCCAGTAGAGGACGATTTCAAAGATAGTATCTGTCCAGAGCACAACCCTCAGATTAATGTCAATGCTCCGCAACCTCGGTCGAAGAAAAGGTTAGAAAGTACCAACATTGTTTCAAGAGATTCCTTAAATGAAATATTCATTAAAGAGGGTGAAGATTTCCATTTTGGACTTCCTGAACCGTGGTATGATCACGTGGACAAGAGGATGAAGATGGGAATGGAGATCTTTTTCCAAGATATCTATTCATGTGCCGAAAGCCCCATGCATCATGTGTAGCGTTAGTTAAAGACTATAGCTACTACCAGAGATTTCAAAGGGAAGTGACTCTGAGAATTCATTCAACTTGTAGATAATGGGGTGAACACTCTACATGATCCACTAAAGCACTACATCATTATATCCATCCCACCTGAACAAACATACTGATGCACCTCTCCTCAACTTCCCTAATATACCAATTCCACCCATTGAAAAACAATCTAACTCAGATGTTTATCCAATTTCTTCCTCGTTTGTTTTTCCTCCTTATTATGATCACAATGTAATTGAGACCTCCTTTAATGTGGTTCTCAGCGCTGTTTTTCCTAAGAATGAAATAAATGAGGATTTTGAGTATCTTGTTGTGACTTACATTAATTTTCTTGATTCTAATCAAACTTTTGATGATGATGATTTTACAAATGAACAATTCTTAGCTGATCTTAATAAGGTTAATAACAAATAACATAAATACGTTAAAATTAATGAGGATGAAACTGTTCTTAGTAATCTCGGTTCTAGTAGACAACGGATAAGGTCTACACTTAACCAACTAGAGCACACGCGACTCAAGGAATTTCGAAAGGAATTTTTGGATGTCTTCGCATCGTCATATGATGACATGACTGACATTAATCCAGAGATAGCTCAACACAAGATTCCAACTCTCCCGGAATGCAACTGGCCAAACAAAAATTGCAAAAATCTCCGCATCGAATGGTCACTCAAGGTTAAGAAACAAGTGGTCAAACAGTTGAATGTAGGCTTCATCCGAGTGATTGAATATCCCACATGGCTAGCCAAAATCGTACTCATGACAAAATAAGGGGAATGGTTCGCATGTGCCTTGATTACTGATTTGAAAAAGGCCTCTCTAAAGGATGATTACCTGCTACCTAATATCCACATGATTGTAGACAACATGGCGAGTCACGCTCTCAAGTCATTTGTTAATGGTTTTTCAGTTATAATCAAATCAAGATGCACATGGATCATCAAGAGAAAACCACATTCATCACCCCTTGGGGAACCTTCTGTTACACTGTTATGCCGTTTGGTCAAAAAAATGCAGGGGCTACCTACCATAGGGCTTCCACAACCACCTTTCATGATATTATACACAAAGAAGTCTTGGTCTACGTAGACGACATAATCATCAATTCTAAGACTAGGGAAGGTCATGTTCCCTCTCTCCAGAAGTTCTTTAAGTGACTACGGTGATACCAGATGTGACTTAACCCACATAAATGTGTTTTGGGATTACCAAATAAAAGCTCTTGGGATTCATGGTTAGTAAAAAAGGGATTGAAGCAGATCCTTCCAAATTAAAAGACATACTCAAAATTCTACCACACCAAATAGAGAAGGAAGTTCGGGGATTCTTTGGAAAATTATAGTATATTTGTCGGTTCATCAGCCAATTGACTTTTATCCTTGAACCCGTCTTTAAACTCATTTGGAAGGACTCAGCTAAGGTTTGGAACAAATCTTATCAGGAAGCATTTAATCGAATCAAGCGATACCTTACCCAACCACCGATACTCATGCCACTGCAACCTGGTCTACCCCTACTCCTATACTTGACTGTAATAAACACCGCAACCGGGATTTTATTAGCCCATTACCTTGAAGAATCTCATAAAGAGGGGACCATCTATTATGCTAGCCATAAGTTATTCGGGTATAAAGTTAAATACACCGCCTTGGAGAAGGCATGTGTCATCCTTGTTTGGATCACTCAAAAATTATGACACTACATACTTGCCTTTCCCATTAGACTTGTGTACTGAATGGATCCTATCAGATACCTGCTCGAGAAACTTGGTTTGTCTAGTCGAATGGCCCAATGATTTATACTGTTAGCCAAATTCGATATTGTGTATGTCACACAAGACGCCATGAAAGAAAGACCATCTTTTACTACCTTGTTGACACCCTACGGAAGCAGACGATGTTTGGATCTCCGAATTCTTGATTGAAAATATCGTTTGTTCCTCCCAAGAAGACCTCCAGTGGAAAATATTCTTTGACAGTGATGCCAAGTGATTATGTAAATGAATGATATGGTGGAGTGTAAAAAAATAATGGTTCAAACTATAACATGATAACCCATACATTATCTGTTATAAAGTCTTCAATTACGTAGACATTCCATCACAATATCATCCAAAGCATAACATATACTTGGACAAGCAATCCCAAAAATATTGGGGAATAATAAACATAATAAAATCTTGGCACCTTTATCTAGAGTGTCACTCATATGTATGTAGTAAATAAAAACTAAGCACTCAACATCGAAGTCCTACATGTCAATTAAAATTATCGTGGTATACGGGGGATCTAATCCCTGAATCATAAGGTATGCTACTAGGGGTTTCACAAATAATGGTCATAAATTGCTGGGTAATATGAAATTATTGCAGTAGATTGCATGGCTATACCACAATTATGGGTAAACGAAAGAGCTCAGTGGCTTTTACTGAAGTCATAAGCTATAACGGTTTATGGGTTTTAGGGATAACTCAAATATCGAGAGAATCAATATACACAATAAACACGAACTACACAAATGAGTACGTATTTAGAATATGAGTTCAACATAATCACATAGTTATATAACAATTAGTAATTGTGAAATACATAAGCTCAATTTCTTTAATAATGAAATTAAAATAAACCACTTTGAATTTTTCTACGGATTCCGGGTGGGTACATAAAATTCGCGGGGTTTATTGGTAAGTCTAAAATCATGGACAGTGTTAGTAGGTCATAAAGGCCTAATATAATGCTTATGTGATGTAGTAAGATGCCAAACTAAAATTAATTGCAATGTAGAATATACTAGGAGAGTTATAAATATAATTTAAAAAAGTTTTTAAAATTAATGTTTCCTACATTTCTATTCGGATTTGAACTTAGTGATAGAAGACAAATTGGTTTTACTTAGGCCAAAGAAATTGTGGAATAATTTTAGGTGTTTTTTCGGTATAGTTTAACAATAGTCAACGGTTTTTGTGTAAACTAAAAACTTAATTTTTTTAAACTTAAAACTCATTATTTCGAGAAAATGCTTTCTAGGGACCCAAACAGGGTGATGTAATATACCATTTTGTTTAGAATTTAAAAAATATTTTTTTTGGAAAAAAATCGAAATTTTATGATTGGAGATGCGCCCTCACGCGCTGAGTCAATCTAATCACGCGACTTGTTTGACTCCCACTCGTGCACGTGTAACCCACTAGTCTTCAACCTTCGACAATTTGGCTTTATGGTTTTAAAACTTTAACCTCAAATTTGAAACATTTCAAAAATCCTTTTGAGTTAATTCCTGAATGAAAGTTTCATATTTTTTTAAGAAGAATCCAACCATATTGGCTTTAAGAATTTTGGTCGGCTAAATCGAGCTATTGGGTTTCTCTAAAAATGGTGAAATGTTTACCAAACATAAATATTTGAAGTCTATGATTCCTAATCTGGCACTATAAGGGTTTTGTTCTATATCAAAAATGTGGAAGAATAAGCCTGGTTTGAGGAATTTTGGTGGAGTAAAACACTCGAATTAGTTTTCTAAAATTTCTAGGCCCAGAAAATTCAAGCTTTGATTTGGGACATCAAAACCTAGTTTTGGTTCAATTAAACTTTGCACTTAGGTTCGTGAGAATCTAATCTTAAATTACCTCACTTTAAAATTGGTCTAAACTAAGGAATAAGAATCCACAATTGAAGCTCAAGCTTTAATTGAGTTTTTTTTTTTGAGTCATTTCAGTGCATACATACGTTAACATTCACATGAAAACTCACAATTCTATTTTATATATATGCATAAACACAACCGTATTGAAGAAACAAGAATTCATGCATAAAAGAATAAAGAAGAAAAAACTCTCAAATTTTTACTTTGAATATGCTCTCAGCTAGGATGGTTTTGTACTGAAGTAAAAGATGGTATTTATAGGGTTTTTGGAGAGTAGTTGATTGGTTATTATGGAGGTGGAGATGATACTGAATCGCAAAAGTATTCACCAAGCTTTCATTGGATGTAAAATGCGTATCATTGTTAACCCACATGCTACAATCCATGCTGGTTGTTCATCTGGTGCCATGTCACCAAGGGGAAAAGGGTAAATAAGTTTGTGTTTTAGTTTTGGTCCTTGGATAGTACACTACACCAAAAACAACAATCTGGCACGATTTAAAATAGTGCCAGATCAAATCTGACACGGTTTTGATCTGTGCGAAAATTAGGTGTTCCAAAATGGCCATTTTTTTGGCACAACTTAAAAGTGTGCCAGATTTGACCAAACATGAGAACTTCTGGCACACTTTAAAACTGTGCCAGAATTTGATATTTTTGGCACACTTTTAGCACACTTTATAACTGTGCAGACCGAGTACATTTTGATACTCTTTTGGCACTGTTAAAAACCATGCCAAAAATTGATACACTTTTGGCACGGTTTTGAATTGTGCCAAATTTTTTGAATTAAAGAAAAAAAATTAATTATTTGAAAACAAGAAAATTCACAAATTGCGAATCTCGAAAGTTGTTGATAAACTAATGTACATACAACTTCAAAATATTACAACTAATAATAGTTCACATACCAAAAAAATTGGACATAGTTTCTTGTATTTTTTGGACACAATAAAACCTGCTAATATAATACCTACGTAATGTAAAGCCCGCACGACCATAAAATATAACAATAAAATTACGAAAACCCGCACGTCTATAAAAGCTAACAATAAAATTGCAAAATTCCTAATGGCCATAAGACAAAAAAATAGAATCCTGAATAATAACGACATTAAGTAAATAATCCCCTTGTTGTAGACCATTGACTTCATGTGTTCCACGTGGATAAAAGGTAACGAAAAAATGTTATCATGCGAAAAAATAAGATACAAAAGGAGATGATATTAGTAACCGAGTAATTTAAAAAAAATCTTATTCAAGCTAAAAATTTGCATATACGAATTAAAATTATTATTGTATTCAAAATTCTTGTGACTATGTGGTCAGCTCCTACGAGTTACCTTAGTCCCATGTGAGATGTTGGTGCCTCTTACGGGGCCGTTTGGGTACTTATTTAAGTTTTCACCCTTTAACGTCTTATTTTTAAGCCTAATATAGATATTTTTAAATTATCATCATATTCTTAAATCGAGAGACCCGTGACTACACGGTCAATTCCTACAGGTTACATTAGTCACATACAAGGTGTTCGTGCCTCTTACGGGGCCATTTGGAGGCTAGTTAAGGTTTTCACCCTTTAACGACTTGTTTTTAATCATAATCTAGATATTTTTAAATTATCATCATATTCTCAAACTGGGAGACCGTGACTACGCGGTCAGTTACTACGAGTTACATTGATCCCGTGAGAGGTGTTCTGCCTCTTACGGGGCCGTTTGGGGGATGGTTTGGGTTTTCACCCTTTAACGACTTGTTTTTAATCTTAATCTAAATATTTTCAAATTATCATCATATTCTCAAATCGAGAGACCCGCAATTACGCGGTCAATTATTAGGAGTTACATTTGTCACGTACGAGGTGTTCGTTCCTCTTACGGGGCCATTTGGCGACTAGTTTAGGTTTTCACCCACTAACAACATGTTTTTAAGATATTTTAAAATTATCATTGTATTCTAAAACCATATGTCCTGTGAGTACACGGTCAGTTCCTAGGAGTTACATTGGACCCGTGCGATGTGTTAGTGCCTTTTACGAGGCCATTTCGGGTCTAGTTTGAGTTTTCACCCTCAAACGACATATTTTTAAGAATCATCTAAATATTTTTAAATTATCATAATATTCTCAAACTGGGAGACCCGTGACTACACGGTCGTTTCCTACAAGTTACATTGGTTCTGTACGAGGTGTTCGTGCCTCTTATGGGGCCGTTTGGGAGATGGTTTGGGTTTTCACCATTTAACGGCTTATTTTTAAGCGTAATATAGATATTTTCAAATTATCATCATATTCTCAAATCGGGATAATCGTGACTACGCGGAAAATTTTTATAAGTTACATTGGTCTCGTGCGAGGTGTTCGTGCCTCTTACGGGACCATTTAGGGGTTGGTTTGGGCTTTCACCCTTTAACGGCTTATTTTTAAGCCAAATATAGATATTTTCAAATTATCATCATATTATCAAACTGAGAGACCCACGACTACGCGATCAATTCCTACTAGTTACATTGGCCCAATGCGAGGTGTTTCTGCCTCTTACCGGGCCATTTGGTGTCTAGTTTGGGTTTTCACCCACTAACAACATGTTTTTAAGCCAAAGTCTAAATATTTTGAAATTATCATAGTGTTTTAAAATCATATGTCCCGTGACTATATGGTCAGTTCCTACGAGTTATATTCACCCCATACGAGGTGTTAGTGCCTCTTACAGGACCGTTTGGGGCCTGGTTTGAGTTTTCACCCTCAAACGATATGTTTTTGAGAATAATCTAAATATTTTTAAATTATCATCATATTCTCAAATCGGGAGATCCGTGATTACATGGTCAGTTTCTATAAGTTATAGTGGTCCCGTGCGAAGTGTTCGTGCCTCTTACGAGGACGTTTGGGAGCTAGTTTGGGTTTTCATCCATTAACGGCTAGTTTTTAAGCGTAATCTAGATATTCAAAAATTGAGAGATCCGTGACTATGCGGTCAATTCCTACAAGTTATATTGGCCCCGTGCGAGGTGTTCATGTCTCTTACGAGGACATTTGGGGGCTGGTTTGGATTCTCACCCTTTTAACGGCTTTTTTAAGCTTAATCTAGTTGTTTTCAAACTGTCATCATATTATCAAAACGGGAGACCCGTGACTATGTGGTCATCTTTTAAAAGTTACATTGGTCATGTGCGAGGTGTCCGTTCCTCTTGCGGGGCCGTTTGGGGGTTGGGTTGGGTTTTCACCCTTTTAACGGCTTATTTTTAAGCCAAATTAAAGATATTTTCAAATTCTCATCACATTCTCAAACCGGGAGTCCCGTGACTGTGCGGTCAATTCCCGCGAGTTACATTGGTCCCGTGCGATGTGTTAGTGCCTATTATGGGGCCGTTTGGGAGCTAATTTCAGTTTTCACCCTTTAACGGCATGTTTTCAAGACTAATCTAGATATTTTCAAATTAACATCATATTCTTAAATCGGGAGACCCATGACTAAGCAGTTAATTCTTACAAGTTATATTGGTCCCGTGCGAGGTGTTTATGCTTCTTACGAGGCCATTTGGTGGCTGGTTTGGGCTTTCACCATTTTAACAATTTTTTTAACCCTAATCTAGATATTTTCAAATTATCGTCATATTCTCAAACTGGGAGCTCATATTCTCAAGCAGGTGGTCTCATGACTATGCGATCAGTTCTTGTGAGTTAAATTGATCCCGTGAGAGATGTCCATGCCTCTTACAGGGCCATTTGGGGGTTGGTTTGGGCTTTCACCCTCTAATAGCATGTGCTTTATAAACACTTAGGTATATGACAAATACAATGCATTTCAGGTTTTACATTCTGCGCAGATTTTACAAACATAAAGTGTAGTAAACTAAAAAGTTGTAGTGAGTAAAAAGTTTTCCTTCGATTGTGAGGACATGAATAGTTTCTATTTTACCTCATGTATAAGTAATATCCACAAAGCTCCCCTTGTACACCCTTAAAACTACTGCAATCAGTACTACAAGCAGGAGTTTTGTACCTGTAAGATACCGAGACTTAGTGCCTTACCATGTAAGTTGAAACATGCATCCACATGTAAGTTTTTATGGAAAATATCAACAAGGTGTATGGACTTCCCTAGTCAATGTTATTTTTGTCAATAGCCTTTTGAAAAATAGGGAACTTATGTAAACTTAAAAGTACTTGTTGTCAAATGTGTGTTAAGAAGCCTACTTGAGATGCATGACAAGATACCGATAAACTTATGTAAACTTAAAAGTACCTTTTGTTTCAAGTTTCCAACTGATTATAAGGATAGGCCGCTAGTAGAAAGAAATGGTGGCATTTATATGAATAGGACTATAAGTTAACTTTCGTTGTGATTGGTGGCATTTATATGAATAGGACTAACAACAAAAGTCTAAAATGCTTGCGATCAACAACTAACGATTCTTAAAAAGTGGGACTAAATCCCCAACGGTTCCATATATATAATAGCTATATAGTTGTTATACATACTGCCTATATATATAACATCTATATAGCTATTATATATATAGGCAGTATGTATAACAGCTATATAGCTATTATATAAATAGCCAGTATGTATAACAACTATATAGGTGTTTGAAAGATAGGTACAGGCCAAAATATTTCTTACTATTACAACTATTTTACAAAGTTTGAATATGTTAAAAGTTAGGGTTTATAACTATTTTATAAAGAAGCATTATAGAGTTTTGTATTTATAATTTCTTCTCAAAAACAATTTTTTAGCTGGATCTGTTATGAAGCTTCTCAAAGCAACAGTTGCCAAAATATTATCCTCGAGGTTCTTCGATGATTGTAGTACGTATATAAACTAATCACGCAAGGACTTCCTGGAAACATATCTTATCCCAGTATCAGGAATATCATAAAGCATGTTTATGAGCCATGTGGCTTATACAAGTCATGACGTTTCCATTTATATCGAGTTACTCTTAAGACATTCTTCCAAAACATTGAAAATACATCCTTTTCATGGTTGGAAAGTACAAAATCTACTCGGTTTCATGTGTTGTCAGGTTATCTAATTTCACTAAAGCATTATATGATTGATCAAATCCTGCAATCTTGAGTAACCATGCTTAGAGATAGCAGTTCCCTGGGGCAGTCATATGCTCTGAAAGAGTTGACAAGGCATCAAGAGACATGACTTGAGAATTAGGAAAGTCTTTTTTCCCAAGCGCTTAAATTAGTGCCTCTATTGCTTCTTCCCCGTAAATGCTCATCTTTCGAGGCACAACCTAGAAAAATAGATAAAATATTATAAAACTCAATGAAAATGAATGGTTTAGTTTTTATATTCAAGAATTTTATTTACTATATGAAATATTGTGGTTGATTAGGAAATAATTAGACCAACTAAGAGATTAAGAAAAAGAAGAAGGGTAGCGATGGTAGGTTGCTACCCAATTAGAGCCATTGGTAGATAGGCAAGAAGTGTGTGCATGGTACTGAATACTCCTTCGTCCTTAATTATCTGCCAAATCTGGTTGCACAAAGATCTCCTGAAACATAGTAAGTATCATTTAGCTTATGATAATGTTAATAGGAGTACTGAGCATGGTGTGGAGATGCTGTGAAACATGGTACAACTATCATGTGTATGTTATTATCATACAAGCGTGTTGATGTGTTTTAAAAGCATAGCATGTGTTATAGTAATGAGACCCGAGATTTCTTTAGGAAGTATATGGGGGGAAATGTAAATGGAAGGTGTGAAGAACCTAATTAACAATAACAAGATAAATAAATATTCAATTACAATTTTCAACTAACTAAAGAACCACAAAGCTAGATCTTGGTATATGATGGAGTTTGAAGGAATGCTCATAATTAGGGCCAACATACATCTTATAATCTGATAAAGTCCCCCTATTTTTTTTGCTGGTTCTGCATAATGATGAAGTAAATTAGATTAAAACTTGTCTAGCAGAAAAGTTATAGTAAAGGAATGCTTACAAAAAGCTTTAAAAATAATAAGAAAACATCAAACATCATCAACTTATGCCTACACTATACAACATCACCGCTTATGCCTACACATACTAGCAACATCAGCAGCTGCTTCTCCATCAACTTGCTCGGGTCTGAGAAAGAATAACATTCATGTTTAACAAAACCGAAGAAAGTAATATCATGTTGATATGAGTACTTGGACGGGAAATTGTTATGTCACCTCTCTATCGGTTCAATATTATCTTCTTTCAATTTAGGCACGATCTGTGTGATAGGGTGTGCATATGCATATGCATGTCTATATACATTTGTAGTTGCTACCTGTTTTTTATTTAAAAAAATTAAATAAATCAAAATATGACTAGAACTTTGTTGCTAATAACTCTTGTGCCCCACACACAAGAAAAAATAAAATAAAATCCACGGGGACGGGGACGGTTCTATAACAATAGCTAAAGGTTGATTAAGTTCTTTACAACCTGATGCATAGTTTAGTGATTCCAATTTTCTAGGTACGAACACAAAACTAAATTTTTTGTTACTAATCTTTAAGCTAGTTCTATAATGTCTTATAAATGATGATATTCCGGAGTTAGAAAACAAAGCTCCTAGCTATGGACCATCCATGATATAAAGAATGTGCACATTGTTCAATTAGTTGTAGGGGGGCGAGGAGAAGAGAAAAAAGGGAAATAATGTGATTAAGTTAATAAAACTTTGAAGTCCTTAAGCTAAAGTTATATAAAAATTAAATATTCTCAAAACGCAAATGATTTGTCAGAATTGATCCAAAATGATGCCAAAGATAATCTTTTCCACAAGGGAGCCCTATGTAATATATTCAAAATAATATAGTTCAATGTAACTATATTTTCTTATTATTACAAATTAGAAAACCACAATGATAATTTAAACAACTTACTCTTGAAGAATGCCGATAAGTTAGGAAGTGTCTAGAGTTTGGATTATTTTTTGCCATATCTATCTTCGTATCATCCCGGTGGACCCCCTAATTTGAATGTCCAGTAATTTCAAATAATTAATAAAAGTCAGTGCTGTTACATAAGAAGGAAACAAATGAGAATAATTATGTCAGGGCATTAAATGGTACATAATCAGTGTCGAAATCAAGTTCCAAATATCCTTGGTAATCCTCCCAGAGGTTATATATAATAATCCGAGTTCCTTGATCTTCTAGAAAATTGAACTACAAAGTCACACAATAATAACTTTAGCAAATCTAATATAAGTTAAACTCGAGGAGTTGCATAAAGTGATATGGACATACGTGGCTACATTGCAAACCTGGTCACCATAGATAGATAAGAAATAAAGGCAAGACGAAAAAGAAAAATATATATAATCCATAACTAAGGATCGAATTATGCAAATACCTTATCCAAAGCATCGTCTAGTAACTCAGCGAGTGCTGGAGAATAAAAACCATGGTCAAAAAGTAATCAAAAAATATAATTCACATTAGTAAGAATATACTAAATTTTATAAAAGAAAAGTCGAATGGGTGTCAAAAGTTTACCTCCCAAAGCCCATTAACTGGTGGTATTTGAATGTAAAAACCTGGGATGAACCTGAGAATATCCAAGCCAACTGATAAATATAATCAGTTTAATAAAACATTCCTGAAACCTCATCTGATAAATATAATCACTCAAGAAATTGCTAATATGGCATTAGCACAGTCCATCACTCTTGAGACATTAAATGTTCCAACTTTATAAAAGTATAGTATACAAGACAAGATAGTAGATGATACCTTTCAAGAATTGGATGGCATAATATGTGACCTTACTGGATGAAATTTGTAGCACTTTCACGTTTGAAAGCCCTGAAGCATAATAAAATAAATATTACTACAACTGGTAAGATTGGATCATTATCAACATTATAGCACACCCCAGTATATCCAAAATTATCATCATCTCCAGGATAAAAAATGAAATAAAAATAAAATTCCCTTTTCAAGTTTAAAAACACTAAAACATAATAAAATAAATATTATTATGAATGTTGAGATTGGATCATTAGTACCATTCCATCAAACACTAATATGTCCAAAATTCTCTTCATTGCCCGTATAAAAAAATAAAACAAAAATGAAAATTTTGACAAAAATCCCTTTCACCTTTCATATAATGTTTCTAAAGACTTCCAATTTAATACAACCAATTACCTAACAATGGTGGTAAATTGTTTTGCGCTAAAAGATCAACAAAAACAAAGTCGATTTTCAACCTATTGAATGTGAACCATAAAACATCCTAAATGTATTTTTAAAAATTTATTGATATACAGACATGAGTAGAGTTGTAATCATCAATTACTTGGAGGTCAAACTGAATAATGAAATGGAAAATTTTGAATTATTGATGAATTCCAAGATAAATTATGCACTTTGTTAATTATATATTTCCAACATGGATCTGACGATGAAAACCCTTGTACGGAGAACAATTCCCTACAATTGAGCCACATTGGCTCAAAGTTAAGCGTTGAGTTTTATTTATCAGAAAGAAGTTCCCTATAAAAGAGCAAGTTGATATCGGAGAGAGGCTTCATATCAGCATCTCTGATGCAATTACAACAACAGTTGACATTAATTGAGAAAGATGTTTTGCCTTCTCCTCAAGATGAAACAATCTAAAATGCATCAAAAGACTTTTTCAAATTACAATTGCTTGGATTTGAAAATGAACAACTCTCAACATTAAATAAGAATTAGTAAAACCCAGATGTTAAACAATCCAAACATAAATAGAGTAAATGGTAGCTAATCAACATCCACCAAAGGCTGAGAATATTTCCATTTCAATTCTATCAACAAGATCAAACTACAAGTACAAGACTGTAAGTACATTTCAAACAAAAGACATCTCCATAATTATTATTTTTCATCATACATAAATATCCAATAAACAAAAAATGAAGAAAAACACAATAACTTTTGATACTCATAAACTCTAATTAAAATATTTGGGCTAATATTGTAATACCAACCAACACATAGACACATTCTAAAATTATAACTAGAATAAATTAGCAACTAACATTGTAATATCAACCAACACATAGCTAAATATACCTAAATAGGGGATTGAAGAAATGAAAATCCCTTATAGAATAAAATGAATATATTTACCTAGAGAGTCTTGGGCTCTTGGGTCTCGCTAATGGCCTGAACAAGAGGAGCAGTGGCAAAGGCTTCTACACTTTGATTCCTCAAACAAGTAGCAAAAGAACAGTCCCCAAATAGATGAAAGGTACTATTCAAATTCGGCGAGGTGAACGGAGAAGGAAATGGACGATGCATTCGAGGAAAAGAGTAGAGTCTTGGGCACTGTTATTTGGGTATGGGTTTTGGAACATGTGAGAGGGGTGTAGGTGTCGTGTTTTTTTCGTTTTATGAAGGTGAGTGTTTGCCAAGGGGGAGAGGATTGAGTGTTTGAGCGGGAGTGAATTGACGAGTTTGATTTAGGTTATTTATATTTTAGCCAACTACACTTAATTTGGTACACTTTTAAACTGTGTTAAATGTTAGCACTGTTTTTAAGTGTGCCAGATTGTCATGAAAACGTGCCAGAATTTGGCACAGTTTTAAGCTGTGCGAGATTTTTAATATCAAGGTGTGCCAAATTACAGTTTTTGGTGTAGTGAGTAATTGTGTAAGTTATAAGGGTTTAAAGTTATTGTATAAAAGTTTAGGGGATTATGAAAAATTTATTCAAACCTAATGGATTGGTTCTTGATTTACCTACAAAATATAAGTCGCTTTATTAAACGTTGAGTGAAAGTTGAGGTTCAATTGACATAGGAAAGTGTGAGTTATCTCAAACTTTTCTTAAGGGGCAATTTATTAATTTCGTAGGAGTCTAGGGTTTATTGGAATTTTACATCTATTCAAGGAACTAAAGTCATGTTTAAAGTATGTTTAGAGTGGGTTTTTGCATTATCGTTGCATGTTAATGATGATATTTAACTATTCAGACAACTTATGTAATTTTAATAAATAAACTTGATCAACTTCATCATTTAAAATATAGAGGGTGTCACTGTTGGTATCAGAGCATGGTCATAGGCAACATAGGTTCTGTAGTCCCATTCTAGTTTTTCACGTAGCATTATTTGATACATTCGTTTCCTATATATCCTCATCATAGTGTATGACTGTTAGGGAATCCAAAGCTAGTATCTTTCTAAATGATCTAACTAGACTAAAGTCTCTCAAGGGGGTTCCTTGTGTAGGAGTAGCTTAGTCGAAGATACGTAACTTTAGGAAGGCAAAAATAAGATCATTTGATGTTACATAGAGTAGGTTGATCGAAACACTTGAAAGATCAACTCTCGTAGAATTGAAGAATCTTAAGGAAGAACCAAAGAACCTCAAGGAAGAATCAAAGAAGCTCAAGTTCCAGGTTATCGAAGAAACTTCTGCTAAGAACATGAAGGAGAACATAACTCCATACGATGAAACACGCTGCGAAGAAACTAATCGAAAGGATTATGTTAAGGCCAACCATAAACTTGCCCGATAAATGATGCTCATGACCTAAAAAAATGCACAAACACAAAAAGCATCATCTGACATAAACCATTATTCCTTTTGCACATAATCCCATGAAGTAGAGTTTATATAATGTATTGGGCAGTGCAATAATTATGCTTCATTAGAATAATACTTTTCTCCATATTTTGAGATAACTTTATGCCACGTATAAACTGTTTTGATAACTTTATGACACGTATAAACTGTTTTGTCCCCCGCTACATAGTTGGGTGTAGTTTACCAGCAGAAGTGTCCAAAACATGGTAATTGGGCTCAAGATCTCACGAAATGAAGATATACTACATATATGTTACTTTTTCCTATTGAAGACACACAACACAAAATGGAGAGAAAATATACACATGGATGAACCACATGGGTGAAAACATACACATGGGTGAAAACATAGACGTGAAGATATTCCAAGAGATTTCTAAAAATTACAAACACTTAGAGAAATTAAGAGTTTAATTAAGATTTGAACATCTGCAATCATTAATTTCCATACTCCAACTCTTGTGGACATAACCCAAGTTGGGTGAACAACATTATTTATTGTGTTCTTTCCAGTTGTTTTCCTCCCCTAAGTACATTATACCCTCACTGTTGAGTTTATTGATAATCATTGTTGCCAATAATATTTTTACATTACAATCTATAATGCCTTAGTTTTACAACAAACACCCACGTGACAAGAGAAATTATTGGTTCCTTTTACTACCGAAAGAAAAATTCTCTCTTACATTTGGTGACTCTGATATGGAGGTATTATTTTAGAAATGGTGAATAAAAATATGAATTTTACTTTTGCATTCAACGATGCTCAACATAAGGAAGAGCATGTTGTTATCACACCTTCTATTGAGATTCCTAAAGTAACTACTTCCACAAGGATTGATGTTGAGGGAAAGCTTCCACGAGATATATTTTGGGCCCCAATGAAATGACCTACCCCATGGACAAGTTTATGGAGTTACTCCAAAGTGAGTAAGGATTGATGATGTTTGATTCCACGACGAATCCCAGTTCCTTCGTTACACTTTTAACGGGAATTCTTATTACACATCCTAGCCTTACTATTTTACCTATGGTCAATCATGTTCCTGCTATAATGCCAATCGTTTAATCTCTAGTTGTCATTACTCCTCTACATGTGGTCAATCCACCACAAGATAAAACCATGGAAACGATTATCCTCCCATCTTTAACCATTGAGGAAACTAAGAGGAAGATGGTAAAGATGATGGAATCATCCTCATAAACATTTCATGAGGCATCATCTATTTATGATGATTTATGTACTCCTTATCCAAAGGAGTACAATGATGAACCCTATCCCGAGGGGTACATTCCTCCTATGTTTGAGAGGTTTAACAGGAAAGAAGGCAACCCAAAAAAAATACTTGAATAAATTTATGGAGAATTTAGGTGCTCATTATAATAATTAAAAGTTGCATTTGAGGGAGTTGTCAAAATCCCTCTCTAATAAATCTTACACATGGGAATCACACTTGGATCTAAGGAGTGTGTCTATGTGGGAGGTTATGAATGTAAAAATTCTATAGAAGTTCTTCTTGGCAGATGATGAGTTTACTCCACCCCAACTTTCTCATGAGAAGCAAAGGACAGGTGAGGAGTTGATGGCTTACATCAACTTATTTGAAGAATGATATATGGATGTTCAAGAAGATGTAATGGAGAGGAATATTCTTCAAATTTGAGCAAAAGGCTTGTTATTATAGTTTTGTAATCATTTGATAAATAAAACTAGAGAAGGTGTGTTCAAAGCCTTCACAAGAGCAATCCAAAATATTGCATTGGTCATTCGACCTCTGCCAGTCATGACCAATGTTTAGTGGAAGTAGCCAGCAAACTAATCAGTTAGAGGAGCTCAGTTTCCATGAGTTAACTATGCCGATGGAGGTAGAGAAGCGAGTAAGAATGAGAAGAATAAAAAAATGGTGGTAGTTTGATCGTGAGGATCCTTCTCTATTTCCTTATAACTTTGAAGAAGTAGACGTTCATGCTGATCAAAACTTTTTAGGTGATGAATTAGAATTTACACCCATAAATTCTCCACCTTATGCTCCAGCAGCAGACGTTCATGCTAATCAAAACTATTTCTAAATCCATTAGCGCATTGTTTATCCCACGGCTTCATGATTTACCTTGAGAAAGATCATCAACAAACACTTGTTGTAAGGGAGTTTACAAATACGTCAACACAATGTTAATAACAATCCATTACCATGTCATGGGTCACACATGGTTATTTCATTTGACAAGGAAGAAGAAGGTTGAACGAGAGGAGGAGAAAGCTTCTAAGATATTTATGATAGTTGTTTGTAAGTAAGGGCTAATATAGTTCTTGCCTATGATGAACCAAATGGCAAAGATAAGGAGAAATCTTGCCAGGCAAGGGAATACAAGGTGAATACAATCCTGGAGCATCAATCCAGATCAAAATAATTAAAAAATTTATGATTCTTCAATCTGTTTAGGATGCCTCCAGAGAGGAGGTTGGAAATTATCACACCCAGTGGTCAGTATATAGTAATAATAATAATATAGAAGAATAATTGTAAGAAAATAAAATTTCAGGTGAAAAAAGACAATGGAACTTTATTTAAGCTGGATGAAACTGCATCTTTATTCCATTATTTCATATAACGTAACCAAAAGGGGGACTAATAGGGTAATATAAGCTGATAAGTAGTGGTGAAATTATTCCTATTTATGATGTCGTTTGTACTATTTACTGCCTACACGTACTTAACTGAAAAGATTTTTCCTTACTAAAATAGAATAAAAGTTCATTTGAGAGAGGGTTATATATCCTTTCTCGAGTTCACTTTCCATCTGAAAGGAAATCGAATAAGGAAAACTTTGTTAAGTAGATGATTCTATTATAATAACAAGTTTATATTTTAGGGTTTACATAGCATAAATGCAATGGAGCTTAAATAATATACTGTAGTTTAAAGTATTTGGAACAATATGAAATATCAATAGTAATGAATAAAGGCATGATGTAGTTTGTTGATATTTGTATGGATAATATGGTGATTATAACCAAATGAGTGTCATCGAGTCATGAAGCTAAGGGTTTGGGCTTTTCTACAGCGGGACAACCCATAATTATCTCTTATAGAGGCTTCAAATGCGTAGTAATACCCTTATAATATCATTCATCCAAAATCTTTAGAGAGAAATCAATCCAAAACATTTGGAGATATATAAAAATATCGAGCCCATCTCCGAAGAGTGGAATCCATATGGTAACAAACTATACACTCAAACCTTGAGTCCTATCAGCCAAATAGCTCTCCCATATGTATACTTAAAGTTTATTCCCTAAATTATAATGTATTCTACTAGGTTTGATGAACTCATCTCGTGTTGATAAAATCATTGGCCTGCTGAAACCATCAGTTACATGAGATTATAGGGTGATGGTTTAGTCGGGTGACAATTGAATCAATTTTACGGCATTTATAAACTACGAAAAAGAGTTCATAAATGAGGATAATATTTTTGGGTATATCATAATGTGATATAAACAATTGACGTAATTAAGTTAATTGCTTGAGAAAATACCAAAATAGAAGTTACCTACTTTTTCAATTTCGAACTTGATGTGTATGATCTTCTTATTCAAAGGGGTAAACTGAGGATTATGAAATCATATATATAGTAAATGTTTAGTTTATGGTAAATAAATAAGAATCTAAGTAAAGTTCAGGGTTTGTATGTAATTTTTTTAAAATTTAAAATTTATGTGGTGTTAATAATATAATTATTAATAGTTTATGTTTTTAGTTATTTTTTGAAGTTGTATTCATTTTTGGGATTGGTGATAAGAGAAAATTAGGTTATATTCGTTGAAAATGGTTTGGATTTAAGTTTCGCGGTTATATTTAAGAGATTGAAGTTTGTTTTTTAACTTTCAAAATTGTTTTCCGGAAAATCTTTCTGGGTAACCAAACAGAAAAATGTAATATACTATTTTGACTAGAAAACATAAAATAACAATTTTGGAAAAAAGATCTAAATTATCTAATTTAAGATTCTCCCGCACGCGTTGAGTGAAAGCTCACGCGCACCTAGTTTTGACCTCACCCTCACACATGTAACCCACTTCACCTTCAACCTTCAATTGTTTGACTTAGGGCTTTAAAAATTTTACAACTGATTAATGCAGTTAAAGAACACCATTTGAGTTGATTCCTTAGTGAAAATTTTCTATTTTTAGGAGGAATCCAACCGCATTGTTTTCAAACATTGCGGTTTAGTGGTTCGAGCTCTTGATTTTTTGGGAAAATGGTGAAACTTTAACTTTAATATTCGTGGAGTTTGGCTAACATTCGAACCACTACATGGTTATATTCATGTTCTAGGATAAAAAATGAATTGAACGACATTGGTTTCATGGATTATGGTTTACCATAACTCATGAATTTATTTTCTGAAAGTTTCACCGCCGTAAAACAAAAACTTCAATTTCGGGTATTAAAGTTTGTTTTAAATAAAATTAACCTATGCACCTAGGTTACTTTGACCTAGAGATTAAGTTCTTTCACTTTGACATTATTTCAAAGTTAGGATTACCGATTCCACAATCGAAGCTCAAGATTTAATGGCGATTTCTGGTCTTCAGGCCTTTTAAGTGTCATTCTTACGATTTAAAATCATAAATGAAACCTATGAATACGGAGAAACTTAACCAACTGAAAAGAAATAGAAATTCTATGTAAAATAATAGAAATACCAATTAAGCTAATCTTTGCTTTGTGTTTTTCACTATAGAGAGGTACATTTTTACTGTGTTGGAGTGGGGGTTTTATACTATTGGGTGAGAAGAGTTGCTTGGTGCTGGTAGGGGTGGATGTCAACCAAGGCTATTTTGATTTTTGGTTTTGGTAACATGTGATAAGGTATGGTATACATGGGGTACTAGTAGCTGAATAGGATTCCAATTGTCAAAATATGGTAGGGGGTGTAACTGTTAAGTTATGGTTTTTGGTTTTAATCCTTGGATAAGTTATGTGATTTTAAATGTTAACGGGCTAAATTTGTAATTTCTCAAAATTCTTAGTATGGTTTTCTATAATTTTGTAAAAAAATATACAATATGGATAAGTTTGGTTTTTAAGGTAAGGTTATAGCAGCATTGTATGGGTTAAATAAGGATATTGACATTTATGGGGGTATTTTGGTAATTTTGAAATTTTGAGGGTTATTTGGGTAATTATCCAATTCTATTGGGGTTGTTTGCTATATTTAACTCTTCTCGAGTTTCTTGAGGCTTTTGTATGGACAGGGCATGGTAATATATTCCCAATGTACGTTTATTTGATATCAGGATTGTTTCGATAGAATAGATTTTAAGGCACATATATACTAGGGTATGCTCGTGCCTGAAGGCACGCCGAACATTTTTAAAAAGAATGTAATCGCAAAACGGCAAAAAATTTCAAAGTACATAATTACGAAACGAAAACAATTTTATTCCCCCAATAAAACAAAGTGTTAGGTCATATATAATTTAAACATCGTATACACAAAATCATCAATTCAACTCAAATCATAAGTATAACACCAATACTTTAGTCGAGAATATTTATTATATGACATAAATAATTGTAAACAATTTTAAAAAAAATTGTCAGAGTTTCCTCTATTTATAGGACTAACCATCCTGTTTAATAAATAAAATATAACCCAACAACAATATTCAAAATGACAATTTATCGGTCAAATTAAATAATCATAATCTGTTTCTGTTATGCATCACCTTTATGGGTCCATCGCTAAAACAAAATGCGATATATGTCGATGCTCCCAATACCACTAAATCATCACTGCTCCTTCACATCATCCTGACAACCAAGTCCTACAAAACTAAAAGATTGGACAATTCAAATTTAAATACAGTATACACATGTCAAATAAGCAATGGGAATACAATATCCATAAATAACAACGTGAGTGGGGACCAAAGGTCAAATAAGCAAAAATAAAGAACACACCATATCAAAACACATAAATGGTCAGTATTAAACGCAATATCCATAAATAACTGAAATGATGATCAGTATTCACCTAAAGATGCTATTGGAGAAAATATTAACATTAATTAGAAATAAGAGCTATACACTCGAGCCCAATGAAATAATAAGATAATAAAACTAATTTTGTCATTTGCATAAAACTGAGTCAAATTTTCAATTGACTTGAGTGCGTGACATACTGACATAGAACAAAAGCACCTATTTTACCCACGATATGTACTTACATAGAACAAAATAACCAATTGAACCTGTTCTATAAAATAAAGATTAAATGAGTCAGTATTCTTCCTTGCATATATAATGTAATCTGATCATTCAAATATGCAATGGTCCCATTAATATATCTATGTAGTATCCTTTCATATACAATCATTTCCAAAACTTGCTACATGCATATAAATATGATTTGTAAGCTAATAAGAGACTTATAAAATTTACAACATATTGGCACAATGCCACTATGAAACTACATAAATAATTTATATATTAATGTCATCTAAGATAAGTTTGTTTAAATTGAGATAATCAGACCTTTTAGTGAAACGAGTCTCCATTCGCAACATTCTTTTCCTAAGTGCCCTGCATAAAGCAAATGGTTAATAAAATAATAGACTTGATTTGTTGATTCAATGTCACAATCCAGGAGGTTATGGTACATACGAAGAACTAATAACCCATATAGGCATGAGGGAAAGGTAGAGGAATGATGCATGACCTATATAAAAACCGACAATAGAAAATGGAAGAACATACTCATATTCCACAACAAAACCCAAAAATGGACAACAAAAAATGAAGAAAAAAATAGAGAGATATATCGAACATTTAAAATTAGAGAACACCAAACAGGTGTAAGGTTTCCAAAATAGGATGCACCTACGAATTAAATCAAAATTCAGTAAAACAAAATATAAATGGGCAATCTATTAGGGTGGTATGAAATTTGGCAATCAACAAAATAGAAATAAGCAATCTAGTCTTTGCTTTAAATACATGAATACCATAGTGTCTAGTCTTTGTTTTAAATCCATTTGGGCTGTTTATGCAGAGCGGAGGGGAGAGGAAATAGAACGGACGTGCAGCAGCCCTAGAAGCCGGATATTTCACCAGAAACAGGTCAATTGTAGTCATGTTCTATTTTTTTACGATCCTTAGTCACATCTTATGCATATACCTATTCTTTTTGTTTGGACGTATTTATTAATGAACGCGTGTTCCGTTGTATGGATGTTGATCCTTAGTCACATCTTACACTAATAAGGAGTATATTAATGTCCCTAATGTTGATAAATGTATATGTATGTCAATGAAAACATTTGTAATAAAAAAGTTCCAAACATTGAACTGAAAATACAGATCTTGTCCAGGCCATCAACGTCCAAAACATTTGTAATTAGAAAGTTCAACAAATCAATTTCCTACTAAACATTGAACTAATAATACCAACCAATAATGAATTTCCTACTAAACATTTGCAATCATTTTATCTTAATGCTCAATTTCTCGTTTGGAATTAATATGTCTTAAATATAAACAACATGATTATTTGGAGAGTGTTATGCACACAATGACAATGAAAGTGAAAAAAGAGCATACCTCTTTTGAAGCATGCCTGTTTTCTCCAAGGACACTTAATACACAGACCGAAAAAACTTTATAATTCAAAAAATTACACAAATGTATCATTAAAATAATAATAGTATATTAGATATGTGGAAAGACCATAACACATGCTGGTGAGGGTATGTGTTGTAGTACAAACTTACCATTTGATGTTGCAGCGTTGGTTCACACACGCTAATCACGGATACTTGCAATAAAAAAATCAACCTATAGAACTTGGGCCCCATTAACTCCCCAAATCTCCTCACGAAGATTATAAAGTTTATAAATCTTGCTGAAACTGCAGTTTGTAGCCATCGATCTACCACGATATATCAGGGAGAAGGCTCGTAATTTTACACGCCTGACAAATAATTCTCAGTAACCACTACATTCACAAACCAAAACTCAATTATATTAAGAAACAGAGAGAGATACTAAGCCTGAACACTTAGAAGTACTATTAAAAATAGAGAAATACCTAGTACCTGTTCACAACACCAATGCCCGTTATGTTCTATAATAATTATAGTTAATACATGATATTAGAAATACCTCTTTTGTTCTTAGAATCGATCACAAAAATTAAGAACAAAAGAGCGAGAGATCATATCTTAAATCCACAAACAAAAGGAAAAAAATTCAAAATAAAAACCACAAAATGTAAATATAGAAGTAGAGAGAGTGTGTATACCTGATAAATGTTCAACTATAATGACAAGCTTACAGCAGCCTGGACAGATGTTGAAGCCTCACAAAATCCTTTAGTTAGGTAACATGTTACACACATTAATATCAGCAACCTTCAAATTCTTGATGGTTTTCGAAGAAACAACCATTTGCTGCTTGATTCGTAGCAGCAGCCTTCAAAAGCCATAATGACCTTCAAATTGGCAAATGCAGTGATCAGTTATATACTAAACCCAATACCGAAATGAAAACTCCAATATAACTTGTTTTAAAGTAATAGAAAGCATAAAAGAACATAACATTGAAACCCCCCAATACCTGTTAGAACATAACAGTCAAAACCCCAATACCTGTTTTATTCTTAATATATTTCATGTCTTCCACATTTATGCAATATCAACTACGATTTCTTACTAGTCAATAAAAATAAGATATATGATATTAGAAAACTACACATACACAATGGGGTAGCCCATAGTTATAAACAAATGAATGTCGGGCTACTAATGAATGTCGTGCGATGAGAAAATAAGGCAATGGGGCTATACTAATGAATGTAGACATCGTGCAAAGTACTCTAATATATATCATGTCAATCCCCTAGAATGAACCTGTTACATAATGTATCTTGTCGATATATGTAAGGCAGTCCCCCCTACCCACACCCTAAAAAAAGAAGCCATTATGCACTAACATAATTCTTAGCGCCCCATGACGCTTGCCACACTGCTAAAATAGGACTTAAATACAAATTACCTACATAAAAAGTGTGAATCTCATCAAAACCAAATATAGAGTTCCTAAAGAGTTCATATCTACTTAGAGAATCAGACACATGATTCTCCTTCCTTAGCTTGAATGTTGTTTTTCACTCGATCCACTGACCTTATCTAAATCTAATGGTATCCGCTCTTCATACATTGGGAGAACACTCAAGGTCCATCTAGTAGTCTATGTTTCAAATAAAATTCTAGTAGCCTATAAGCTTCCAGTAGCCTACACAATTCCAACACCTATAAGCTTCTAGTGGCCTATGTTTCAAATAAACAAACTTAGAGGAGATCTAATCACATGAATACATAAAGTAGCATATGAAATGAACATCTACTTCAATAAACATTGAAGTACTAATAATTATTTGTACAACATTGGCTCCTAATTCTAATATTCCAATGAAGTTTACTGCAAGACAAAAAATAATTATTGAGAGGCCAAAAAATAATATGCACTTGCATATTAGATGTTAATTGGGTGCTTCATTTCTTAGTGGTAAATATTTTTTTTATTCTGCCAAATAAAATGTATTCATGACCATTTACATTTTTTCAAAAGCATGTGCAGAATACTCATATGAATTTTTATGTGGGTGACATTGGAAAGTAATCACACAGGATATTTATGCGATTTTACTGCTGAGACATAAACCTTATTTTCTACATCAGTGCTAGTTGTTAGGATCTTAAAGAAACTACATGGGATTGATAGGAATAATAAAAATTTTGAAGGTAAGTCCCTTACTAGAGAAATCCTGAGAAATGTCCCACAAAGGTTAAGATTTGCTCTTGAAGAGTACTCATGATCAAACTCTGCACATGCAAACAAAAAAATGGTAAGGAAAATTGATATTTTTGGGAGGATTCCTATATAAATTACAAACAACAAAATGATAAGGAAAATTAAAATGCTTAAATGATGACATAATACAAATAAAAACCTATATGAAGTGGTATAACTGTTATAAATCAAAACAAATGGAAAATCCTTATATTGAAAAAGTTTTGTAGTTCTCCTTATATTGATTCCACAACAATCAAAGCAAATTGGACAAAAATTAGAACCTCTATTAAGGTATTTGGTCAAACACCTACCATAAAACTACTAATATGTCCAAAGTTTGAATGTACCTGTAAATTAGATAGTTATTTGTAATAGAACAGCTCCTGCAAAAACAACAAAAAAACCAACCATGAAGAGGCTAAAAAGCCAAAACTGAAACAAAAATTATCAAAATTCAAAAAACCCTTGAAATCTACACTATAACCTAAAAAACCGAAGAATGTAAAAACCTTTGAAATCTACCATTAAAAAACTAAATACACTATAAGACTTGAAATCTGGAGAAATAAAAGAAGAGGTACCATATGATCTTGAGATTTTGGGTCCGTCACGACAAAAATTTCTAACATCTGCAATACATAAATCAAGAAACCACATTAAAATAACACAAATTTTTAATTCAAAACCGTAACCCCCAGAATTAAAATCAATGTTCCATAGTCTTAAAAGCCTAACCCTCAAACCTAAACTGCGGTTGAGATTCAAAGATGGAGTACTCATTGGGAAGATGGACGGATTGGAATGATTAAACACAACGCCGGCGATCGTATGTAAGTTTGAATGAGGGAACATGAGTAAAACATGGATATATAATATGAACAAACCGAACCAATACATGAACAATCCGAACCAATACATGAACAAACTGAACCAATATGAAACTTGACCTAGGAGTAGCAGCGGCGTGGAGAGAGGAGTAGTAGCATGGAGGCAGGTGTTATTTGAGTTGTAAATGAGAGATCGGGAGTAAATAAAGAGAGTGTAAGTTTGGGTTGTTTACCAAAATGCCCCCACGCTTGAATTAATGTGAAAGTGTGATGAGTAGAAAAAGAGGGGGAAACCAAATAATTAAGGGTTAGAGTTGTAAAAAAGAAAGAGATGTAAACTTACCCATTAAAATATGCAAGGAGGTGGCATCTATTCGCACCATTAAAAATGTGTATATTTTCAAAAAACCAAGCTCCCATATATATATATAAAACAAAATGAAAACGAGTTCTTACATTATACTCTCCTAAAAAAATCATCCTCAAGATTACCTTCAATGAGTGTTGGATAACATAATTTCATAGACTCTCTAGTTTCCTATGTTGCTTCTTCCATGCAATGGTCATACAAAAGAATCTTCACTAGAGGAATGGTTATTCGTCGAAGAACCTTAATTTGGAAATCTAAGATTTTAATAGATTTTTCTTCGAAATCATGATTTGGTTGTACAGATACACCTTCCCTATTAATGATATGGTTGGGGTCAGGTATATATTTCTGTAATTGTGAGATATAGAAAACTTCATGTATGTTGGATAATTCTGAAGGTAGTTTTAAATAATAGGCAACTGGTCCTATACATTGAAAGGTCCAATATAGAGAGGTGCTAATTTACCCTTCTTTCCAAATCAAATCATTCTTTTTCATGGGGATACCTTCAAGAATACTTGGTTGTCTACCTAAAATTTCAAAGGTTTTCTTATATTATTAGCATAACTCTTTGATCGACTATGGGCTATATGCAATCTCTCTCAGATTAATCGTATCTTTTTTGTGGTTTTGGATACAATTTTGGATCCAAATATACTATTTTGTTCTGATTGATTCCAGAATAATGGTGAATGATGAGGTCTACCATTTAAGGCTATGTAAGGAGGCATGGATGCTAGTTTGATAACTATTATAGTAACTGAATTCAATTAATGCTAGATGATCCCTCCAATTATCGGATAACTCCAAAACACAAGATTGTAAAATATCTTGGAGTGTTTAAATTACTATTTTAGATTGTCCTTCCGTTTATGGGTGAAAGGTGGTATTTGAGTAAAGTTTTGTTTTGGTGACCTTCAGCATTGCTTGCCAAAATCTTTCTATGAGTTGAGGATCTCGACCAGATATAATGGATAGTGGAACTCTATGGAGTCTAATAATTTCTCAAATATAAAGATCACTAAGTTTTTAGAAGCAATCAATAGTTTTTGTTCGTACAAAATGGGTTGATATTGTAAGTCGATCAACAACGAACCGTATTGAATTATAACCTTGAGATGTTTTGGGCAATCCACTGAGAAAATCCATTGTAATATGATCCGATTTCCATTCCCCGATAGGGAGTCGTTGTAATAATCCTGAAGGATGTTGATGTTCAATCTTTACCTATTGACATGTAAGACATTTGTCAACAAAATTAGCTATGTCTCACTTCATGCCCTGCGACCAATATTTTATTTTAAGATTGTTATAAATTTTAGTACTTCATGGATGAATCATAAATTTTAAATGATGAGCCTCAATTAATATTTAGATTCGTAAGGAGGGATCTAATGGTACCCATAATCGAGTTTTAAATATGACTCCTCTTTCTGGGCTATAGGATCAATATTTCTCTTCTTAGTTATCATCCAATATTTGTTGTTGACCTTTTAAAAAAACATAATCTAATTGTTGTCCCAAAATTCTCTTATAGAGGGTTAGATAAGTAATGAAATTTCAGAGAATGATTGGATTTTTGAAGATTTCCTTTGTATGTCATATTCTCCTATAGTTATTCTTTATGTAAACATACTATTGAGTTTTCCTCTCGATTTCTAGCTTAAGGCATTGGTAACTACGTTACCTTTACTTCGTTGGTATTGTGAGTTAAATTTATAATCCTCCAAAAATCCAATCCATCATCGTTGCTGAGGATTTAAATTTTTTGGGTGAATATATACTTAAGACTTTTACGATTTGAGAATACTTGAAATTCTTCTCCATACAAATAACATCTCTAAATTTTTAGTGCGAAAATTGCTGCGGCTAATTCTAAATCATTTACTGGGTAATTACGCTCGTGAAATTTTAATTGACGCGATCCATATTCGATCACCTTTCCTTGTTGCATAAGTACACATCCTAATCCTTGTAACGAGGTGTCTCTATATATGTCATAGCCAATATTACTAATGGGAATAGTAAGGACTGTGGTAGTGGTCAATTTCTCTTTTAATGTAATTAATGCTTGTTCACATTCTAAGGTCCATGTAAATCGAACATCCTCTCGGGTCAACTTCATTAAAGGTACGGACATTTTTAAAAATCCTTCTACAGAGCATCGATAATAACCCGCGAATCCGAGAAAACTTTTAATTTTAATAATATTTGTGGGTCACTACCATCTGTCACTAAGTGTTTTTTTAATCTACTTGTATAACTGTCTCGGTAATCACATGCCTTAGAAACTTCACTTCTATCGTAAAAAAATTTCCTTTGCTTTTCTTTGCATAAAGTTGGTGTTGTCTTAAAGTTTCTAGTTGATCATGAGTTTAAGAAATCATCGATTTACTGAAATCATCAATTGCATGAAATCAGAGGGTTAGGGTTTACTCAGATAAGGCTAGAATCAAATTGTAGGGGATTTATGATTTATGCAAAATAGTTCATAAATGAGGATACGATTTCTAGGGCTATCATAAAGTGATATAAATAATTGATGTAATCAAGGTAATTGCGTGAAGTAATACTGAAATAAAAGTTACCTATTTTTTTTAATTTCTGACTTGATGTGTATGATCTTCTCATTCAAAGGGGTAAATCGAGGATTTTGAAATCATGTAGATAGTAAATTTTTAGGTCATGGTAAATAGATAAGAATCTAAGAAATACTAGGAATTTGTATATGATTTATTTAAAAGTAAGAATTTATGCGGGGTTATAATATAATTATTAATAATTTTAAGTTTTCAATTATTTTTCTAAGTTGTATTCGTTTTTACTAGAAAAAAAATATAAGAATTTTGGGGAAAAATAAGAATTATCTTATTGGAGACGCTCCCTCATGCATTGGGGCAAAGCCCACACGCGCCTCATTTTGAGCTCAGTCTCACACGTGTAACCCACTTCATCTTCAACTTTTGATTGTTTGACTTAAGGTTTTGAAAACTTTGACTGCTGCTTCGTGCAATTATAGAATACCATTTGTATTGATTCATGAATGAAATTTGTCTATTTTGTACGAGGAATCCAAAAATATTGGTTTCAAACATTGAGGTTCACGGGTTCGAGCTATTGATTGGAAAATGGTGAAAGTTTGACTTTAACATTTGTGGATTTTGGATAAAATTCAAACCATGGCATGATTATAGTGATGTTATAGGATAAAAAGTGAATCGAACCAGTTTGGTTTCATGGATTATGATTTACCATAATTCCTGAATTTAGTTTCTGAAATTTCTAGCTCCGTGAAATAAATTATTTTATTTAGGGTAATAAAGTTTGTTTTTAATCAAATTAGCCTATGAACCTAGGTTCCGTAGACCCAAATCTTAAGCTCTCCCACTTTGAAACTGGTTCAAAGTTAAGATTACAGATTCCACCATTGAAGCTCAAGCTTTAATGGTGGTTCATGGTATTCAAGCCTTTTGAGTCTCTTTACTATGTTTGGAATTCGATGTAAAACCTTTAATGAAACATATGAATTGTAGAAACTTAACCAATTGAAAAGAAACATAATTTCTAAATAAAATGATAGAAATACCAATTGAGTTAAATTTCTGTTTTTGGGCTTGGGTAACATGTGTCGGGATATCCGTACCATTTGTATGCATGTGGTACAAGCATCTCACTAGGCTACAAGGTATCAAAACATGGCAGGGGTTGTAAGTGTGAAGTTTGGGTCTTATGTTTTTATCCTTCGTTAACTCATAGAATCTTTTAAGGATGTTTTTATATAATTTTAAAAGTTTAGGAGTATATTTATAATTTCTCAAACTTTTGAGGATGGGTTTTTATAATTTTATAGAATGTGTATGATATGGATAAGTTTGGTGTTTTAGGTTGGGTTACAAGAGTATTGTATGGGTTAAATAGGATATTAAAGTTTATGGGGTAATTACCCAATTTTCTTACTGTTGTTTGAGATACTTAACTCATCCTCAGTTTCTCGAGGCTTTTATATTGACAGGGTAAAGTATATGTGCCCATTCGGGTAAGATTCCTTTGGTGGGGGCAAACCCCAAAATCAGGACGAAAGGGGAACAACCCAGAGAAGATATTATCCCTCTTTTCCCTTCATACATGTGCGGGTGATTAGAGGATAAGGGGCCCTATTTTTTCAACTTATGCTGGTATCTTCGTGGGCTACCTCATATATAAATTGGTCATCGTCAAAAGGGGATTAAATGAAGGAATGGAGTAGCCAGCCTCTTTTTCTCAAAGTAGGCAAAATAAATTTAATCATTTTGAGAAAACAACATCAATGTCATATTGATGCATACAAAACCAAATGAATCAAGGGTCTGGGGACTAAGTTATGGAATGGAAAGGTGTTAGGCAGCCATTCTTCCCTTTCGGTCTCTCATGGGTTATGTTAATATTTTCCTTTTATCCAAAGCGTGATGTGTGTGTACATATGTTTAATGTAAATCATGGGAGAAGGAAATTATCCAACTCACGTCATAGGATAGACGGAGCAGAATCATCTTAAGGAGTGTACCCAAACATAACATAAAAATAAATATAATGTGAGTGTTCGTCGAATCACAAGTCACTATAGAAAGTACAATTTGCATGTCAAACGAGGCACAAATATACATGAGTTCACGACTCACAAAATAAATACAATATAGTATAAAAGCACAGAATGGGAAAGATATGACCCAAAGTCTACATAGTTAAATATTTCATTGGAGTGGGGTTTAAATCATAAATCAAAATTTAATAATCCTCTTTGATTGCTTTTCGAGAAAGCATGCTCAAGTGTAAGAGTGTGAAAAATTGAGGAAATCTTACTTTTGGAGTTTACAAGTAAATCCCCTTTTTTGCCTTTTTGTATTTTTATGAAAATATTTTATGTCAATAATAGTAATAAAAAAGTATATTAGTCGATGTGAGATAACAAAAATAAGACTGAAAGATATCAAAATGGGAATAAAGTGAGTAAATATTACTCAATGGATAAACTAGAAAATAGTAGGAATGGACCTCCTAGAAGACTTTTGCTAATGATTTTGGAGGAGAGTGGGATGATTTTATGGTGACATTATGGTCGTGGAGTAGGGTGAGATAGATGACCAAAGGTGGTAGGAAAGTGAGGTAAGATAAATGGAGACAATGCTGAAAAATAAGGTTTTTTTTCGAAATGATAGTGCTCTGATTTCGAGACAATGTTTCTGATTATTGAAAAGGAGATCCCTAAGAGTGAGGTCATAGTCTCCTTAAATAGTGTCAATTTAGAGTTTATAGGGTGGTAATTGGAATGGATCTTAAAATGCTTATTGGCATAGAGGATGCCTTTCTAGGCAAGGAAAGTACACCCTGTCAATCTGCACGGGGTCTTAGGTGCCTATAAGTAGTCCGAAATGGACATTTTTTGAAAAATTGGCATAAAATATAAACCATAAGTTCAAATTACACATGACCATGACCGTTGGAAAGGGGATTTAGATCCCTTCAAGAATTCATTGATCCATTCTCAGGTTTGGGAGTTGATAAAAGCGAAACGAAGCCCATGATTGCTTGGTGGACTTTCAGTGTAAAAAGGATTGTTTGTAGGAATAATGATGCCGATTCACACACGATATGGATCATTTGAAAGGGGTTTCAGATCCCTTACAGTTTTCATTAATAATATCTTAGGTTGGAGAGTTGTCCAGAGTCAAATGAGGACTGGAAGTAGCCAATGGCCTCTAGATCAGTAGTCGAAGTAAGACCTAGGGTTTAAGGATGGATGAAGAGTGTTAGGGACCTAAGAAGGTACTTGGGGGGTACTTAAATGGGATAATACAGAGCCCCTCGATGGGAGAGCTTGGAACAAGCAGAGGTTTTCAAACGATAGACACCTCATCGATGTTTGAGAAGTGGATTAAGGTCGACTCTACGGACCTAGAAGACGAAAGTGAAAAATTTAGATGGCCGAGGTCCATTTTGTGGACCTAGGGATTTAAATGACAGTTTCAGAGGCTCGATGTCGATTCTGTGTATCTAAAGAGTTGATATGATCGAGTCCGAGGGTCGGGGTAGTTTTTGCAAACCTAAAGAGTGAAATGAATGATTCAAAGGGTCTAGGTCGATTCTACTACGGACCTAAAGAGTTGATACGACCAATTCACTCTCGTCACCAAGATACTACGTGGGGAGGTGTAGATAATCGTGGGAGAAGGTGTATCTTGGATTTTTGGTTCCTTTGGGGAGTATGTTAGTGACGAGAGTGAGTGAAAATGCATTTGCTTACAATCCTGGTAGGGATAAATGAGGTCTTATAACTAGTTTGGTGCCATACAATGGTTTTTTTTATCAAAGTAATGACGTTCTTAACTTCACGGGGATTTTTCAGTAATTGTTGTAATTTTTTAGGTAATTTGGGGATTTTTTCGATTTGTTTATAATGAAATTTAAAAGGAATGCCGATAGGCAGGGCTGGGGAGGTGCCTATCGACATAGGGCATGGAGTCCTGGGTTTCTCGGGGATGGGGAAAGGTCACTGTCAGTTTCTATCTTTTTTGTGGTTTTAGTTCTCTGTCTGCACTTGGTTGATTATTGACTCTTGTTGGGGAAGTAGGTGACCTTCTACCCCTCGAGCCTATTTTCGGAGGCCGCTGGGATTAAGGGTATGAATGGGTAGATAAGGAGGATGTTTTCACAAGATTTTCAGTACATCTAGTACCTTAAATAGAGGGTGGTGTGACAGATCATGGAGGGATAGGTTGAGGTCCCACCATCAGTGCCCCTGGGTACATTAGGCGGGTGAAGGAGAATATTGATTAGGCTAGGGAGACGATGATGATGTAATTAGACTAATATGACAATGGGATACAATTATCTATATTTTACAACCAACTGGTTCATTCTATCGTGCATATATGATATGTAGAACATGCCACAAAATTGCGATGGGAAAGGGAAGAGGTGTGACACCCCGACTAATTAAATACCGAGTATCTACTCCTTTATTCAAATTAATTCAAAATGTCAAGTTGGTTCAGTTCATAGCATCACTGTCGAAAAATATTTTAACAAATACTAGCCACCTAATATTTAAAAAGTGAGTCGTCAATTTTAATTAAATCCGATTTACATGTAATGTATTAGATTATGAAATGCTAACATAACAACCACAACATAGTCATAATAGAATAACTATGGAATAATAATGAATTTGGAGGAATACTCCTCTAAGTAATCCGAAATACTGAATACAAAGTCTGAATCATAAGTTAATTACATCCCACTGAAATGAAACTGAATAAATAAGATGTCTCTAAAACAAATGGGGCGACATGCCCTACAGATGAGTGAATCTGAAATAGAGTCAAGATAGAAAGTGGTGGCGTCTACTATCGAGGTCCTGTAACTTTCACAGAAGCTACAACACGTCACCTGAATGGAACTCCTACGCTTGGTGTCCTTGTGGCTGGGAACCTAAAAGGTTTTTACAAGAAAATAGATTTGAAAGCAAACGGGTCAGAGCCCGATTGTGAAAATAGTTTAAAATACAGTAAGTGTTTAATATCATTAAACAGTGAATATAAAATACATGATAGTGCGTGCACTCACATAAGTTTCTCACCTCTCAACTAATTTTGCACTCCTATCGTACCCGTACCCGTTCTAGTGATTCCCATATCTAACTATTCCAATACACAATCTAACATTACTATACAAATTCCGATTCAATTCCCGATATCTTACTTTAAACAGAGAGTTTTGTTTTTCTTCTCAGTTCTCAAAATTAGTAATACTAATCACTAAGGATTTTCCAATTTTAACTCTACAAAAACATTACTGTTATTTACACTTATATTTATACATGACAGTGCATTTCACTTAATAGTATATTTTTCCTCATCATAAATATAAAAAAACTGGCACCCCGAGACTAAGCTGCGGTGCACACATACTCTGCTATAAAATACCGGTACATCATGTACATAAGGACCACGTACTCCGAATCTCTTAGGAATCGTTTCGACAAATAACAAACACACATAATGGAGGCGAACATAGTTCACATCACATGGGTCACGCACATACCTACGCTCCCATGATCAACATACTTATTAACTTCTCAATAAGTCCCTCTCTGACCTATGTCCTCGAGGTACCAATCTAAATCCCCCCCGTAGGAACACGAAGATTAGATGGCCCTGATCGAACGCCGACCTCCCGTGATAGCAAGTTATGGTAGGTATGTTATACACAAATGACTTCATATACCAAGCATTAACACATCTTAGATATTACATATTATTAATAGAGTTATGTTTTACATTCCTATACCGTCATTAAATGTTGTTAATTTACAAATCCCCGAATCATCTACATTAAAAGTTGTCACTCTTCTTACGTCGTGATTTTAGGTACTCGTTTCCTAATACATAAATGTCATTCGGTTTACTACAAAATTCTAAGTTTTACTCCTCAACATACTCCAATCTCACAACTATACCCACTAGTCAATAAGGTAAGGTTAATACTCCATTAAATAAGTCTACGAGAAGTTTGAAATAAAATCAGGCCTAAAAAGGCCATTATGTCAACTCGTTCGAAATGTCATTCGAACGAGGTCGTTCGAATGAGTGTCGTTCGAACAAATGGCTTTGAACGAATTACTAACTTGTTAGAAGGGATACTGTCATCTCGTTCGAATGAGGTCGTTCGAATGACCTGGGCAGGTCTTCTAACGAGATGACAAAATACGCCCAGAAATCTCCCAATTCGTTTTTCTTCAATTACTCTTTTCAAAAATCCATTCTAAGATCATCCCAATTAAGTTTTATTGTTAGTAAACTAATCTAAGTCCTCCTAGGTCGCTTATTAACATTTTATTGGGGTCAAATCCTCCAAATCAATATACAATTAACATCAATTCCCCATTTTCACCCCGAACCCTAAGAACATGAACCCAAAATTTTATTATACCTAATTACTCATCATAGTTAAGTTTTTGAATACCAAATTTGTCCATAGTCATTCTACATGCAATCCCTAACCCAACTTTAGAGTTTCTATAACAATTTCATTACGATTTCCTTAAAACTTTCAAGGCAAAATAGTTTCAACACTAAACATGGAAGAAATATTCAATGAACATAATAATATCAAATCACTTGCCATAAATCCGACGTTCTGATTCGTTGTTGATGATTAAGGTTGGCTCTCTCTTCTTTCTTGACACAAATCCCTTTCAAAATGATGGTGTGGAGATGGTTTGGCTTAGATCTTCCTTTTTCCCTCTTTCTAACTTCTCCCAAAAACTTCTGTAGCCCACTCTTTCACTTTTTGGCTGATAATGGCCTTAGTGGACCTTTTAATAATATCTAAATTACCTCTAAAATTCGTGGGTTTTAATCCCCTAATTTTTAAAATTACTAGAATACCCTTCTAGGTTGCCCGTTTGGCCTAGAAATGCTCTGGGACCAAAACTAAACTCCCGGCTAGTGTTTTCTGACTATTTCGACCCTTCCGGATACGTTGGCACACTCAAAATGACCATTCGGTTGATAAAAATATAAATTACTTTTTAATTTAATTACATTCATTCCTGACGCGACTGACACGCATGTCCTGACTTAATTTTTTGAAATTGTCGTATTTTTGCTTTGCAACAACTTTAATATTTTCAATACTCATATATTACCATATATACTCAGAAACATTCAATTTTAACATCATAATCAAATACCAACTCACATATCACTAGTATTTAATATCCGGATTAATTCCCAATTAATTTTCATTTAATTCAATTAATTCCTTAAATAAAAATCAATAAAATTACGGGGTATTACATACTCCCCCCTAATAATAGAATTTCATCCCGAAATTCGGAACTAATGAATACCTGGTAGAAATAGCTTTGGATAACGTTCACGCATCTCATCTTCATGCTCCCATGTGTACTCCTTGGCATTATGGTGCTGCCATTGCACGCGTACTAATGGTACTATCTTCGACCTCAGTTTTCTCTCGATATTGTCTAGAATAGCAATCGGCCCTTCCTCGTAGGAACTATCGGGCTGAAGATCGATGTCCTCTAAAGAAATGTGAGTATGGGCCAAATCGTCCCTAAGATATTTCCTTAGCGAGGAAATACGGAACACATCCTGAATCCTATGCAAGTCCTACGGTAACCCAAGTCTATACGCCACTGGCCCAATCCTCTCGATGATAGGAAATGGCCCCACGTATCTTGGTGCCAGTTTTCCCTTCTTCCCAAAACTCATAATACCCTTCATAGGAGATACTCTGAGTAACACCTGGTCCCCCACCTTGAATTCTTTGAAGAACCTCTTGGCATCAGCATAGATCTTCTGCCAGTCCTGAGCTACCCAAATACGGCTCCATATCATCTTTATCCTTGCCTAAGTGTCCTGAATCACTTCCAGCCTAAGAAGTTTATTTTCCCCCACCTCTAACCAACATGCTGGGGAACGACAAGGTCTACCATACAACGCCTCGAATGGAGCCATGCTAATGGTGAACTGGTAGGAGTTATTATAAGCAAACTCCACCACTGGAAGGTACTACTCCCAACCACCTCCAAAGTCTAGGATCCACATACGCAATATGTCCTCCAACATCTTATTTGTCTGCTCTGTTTTCCCATCAGTCTGCGGGTAATATGCCGTACTCAGCCGCAACTCCGTACCCATGGCCTCCTGGAAACTCTCCCAAAATCGTGAAACAAATATCTTGTCTCGGTCAGACACGATATTTAGAGGCACCTCGTGAAGTCTCACTATCTCCGCAATGAAGATCTAGGCATACTGTCCCGTAGTGTAGTTTGTCCTCACTGGCAGAAAATGAGCAACTTTGGTTAACCTACCACAATTACCCATATGGAGTCATGACCCCTCTGCGACATAGGTAACCCCATGATAAAGTCCATGGATACGCTCTCCCATATCCACATCGGAACCTCTAACGGCTGTAGAAGTCCTGGCGATTTCTGATGGTCCACCTTTACTAAATGACAAGTGGCGCATTTAGAAATGAACACGACGATATCTCTCTTCATCCCGCTCCACCAGTACTGTCGTCTCATGTCTTGGTACATCTTATCCCCACCAGGGTGCACCACGAACTGTGAGCCGTGTGACTCTGTCATTACCTCGTGTCGCAAGTCTTCCCCTTTCGGAACGACCAGTTTCCCATTGAAGAGAAATCCCCCATCGAAACTAACGGTATGGGACTTGGATCCCTCTGCTAGTAATCAAACTATCTTCTCCTGATAGAACAAGTCATTTTCCTGGGCCTTTATCACTCTCGTAACAATCTGAGGTGTAACAGTCATTATAGACATGAACGATCGGGCCACTGCATCCTGGTGTCCCAACTCCTTCCACTTATCTTTCCACACCTCGGCCACCTCATTTACTGGCCTATGGCTCAACGCGTCTGCTACCACGTTAGCCTTCCCTGGGTGATATTGGATATCAAACTGATAATCCTTCACAAACTCAAGACACCGACGTTGATGCATATTCAATTTCCTTCTGCGTGAAGAGGTATTGTAGAGACTTATGGTCCGTGAACAAATGGAATTTCTTCCCCAGGAGGTAGTGTCTCCAAATCCGAAGACCGAATACAACTGTCGCTAACTCCAAGTCGTGGGTGGGGTAATTATTCTCGTGAGGCTTAAGCTTACGGGAAGCATAAGCTATGGCCTGACTCTCCTGTTTCAGCACACCTCCAAGTCCTTGTAAGGACGCATCGGTGTACACTAGATACTCAAGTCCAGATCTGGGCAATGCTAACACAGGCGCTGAGGTCAACTTGTCCTTCAAATCATCGAATGCCAACTAACAGGCATCGCTCCAGGTGAATGTCACACCTTTGCGAGTCAGATGTGTCAAAGGACCCGCTATCTTTGAGAAACCCCTGATAAACCTTCTGTAGTATCCTGCTAAGCCCAAGAAACTACGGATTTCAGTCTGTGTCGTGGGTTATCCCCACTCCCTCACCACGGATATCTTCCCCGGATCAACAGATATCCCCCGATCTGAAATGATATGCCCCAAAAACTGAACCTCCTTCATCCAAAACCCATATTTTTCGTACTTTGCATAAAGCTCGTTCTGACGCAGCGTCTGCAAAACCTGTCTCAAATGCTCAGCGTGCTCCTCTTCTGTCTAGGAGTAAACCAGAATGTCATCAATAAAGATAATGACGAACTGGTCTAGGAACTCTCTAAATACCCTATTCATCAAGTCCATAAACACGGCTGGAGCGTTGGTCAAGACAAAAGGCATAACCCGAAACTCGTAGGAACCACATCTTATCAAGAAAGCAGTCTTCGAAACATCCTGTTCCCTGATACACAACTGATGGTATCCCGATTGCAAGTCTATCTTTGAGAAGAAGGACGCTCCTCTCAATTGGTCGAATAAGTCATCGATTCGGGGCAACGGATACTTGTTCCGTATCGTGACTTTATTCAAGTCTTGGTAATCTACACACAACCTTAACGATCCATCTTTCTTCTTCACGAATAGCACGGGGTCAACCCACGGTGAAGTACTCCTATGAATAAAACCCTGACCCAATAATTCTTCTATCTGATCCCTTATCTCTCTCATCTCCGTTGGAGCCATACAGTAAGGTGCCCGGGCAATTGGTCGAGTGCCCGACATCAAATCGATAACAATATCTATCTCTCTACTAGGAGGTAATCCAGGTATATCCTGAAATACATCAGCGAACTCACTAACAACGGGAATCGAATCGAGTGGTATTACCACTCATTCTCGGGAATGGCCAAAATAATACTCTCGCTGAAATAATCAATCATGGCTCGGTACGCAACTAGCCAATCCATACCAACAATCGCATCGTACTCAATAATCTCTAATACTAACATATCAATAGGTAAAGTAAACCTCCCGATCTCTATACCCACACCTCTACAAATTAGAGAAATCACAGAACCCCTACTCAATGGTGAATCTACGCAAGTAATCGTGCTCTCTGCAGTGTCTAACAACTCCAAAGTGCGTGCAAATCTCATGGAAATGAAACAGTGCATGGCCCCCGTATCAAATAAAATACGCCCCATAGTTCTCTGAATAGAGAACATACCCTAAATAGCAGGTGGATCCTGTGGGACTACAGCATACTGGAGTTTGATAAACTCGCCTGTACTGAAGCTGCCCCTGCTGGACTAGGACTCCTGGGATGGGTGGTAAAGCTGGCATCTGTGGTGGTGCTTGGAGGGCGACGGGAAACATAGGTCTTTGGGGCTCATGTCAAGCACCCTGCTACTGCTGCTGTGGGGCCCTGCCCCTCTCAGGACACTCCTGGCGCTTGTGGCCAATTTTGTCACAAGTGAAATATTTCCCCAGAAAATTTCCCCCTCTCGGACCCTGCTGCCCACGGCCCTGGTAACCGTTGCCATTCCTCCCCTGGCCGTGCTGGCCCTGATGAAACTGCTGTTGTTGACTATGCTGGCCTTACTGTCCCTAATGGCCGTGCTGACCCTGACAAAAAACACCCTGACCATTTTTGAAACCCCCAGATCTGAACCTCTTAAAATCCCCTTGCTGGGAACCCTGATCTCCCTGCCTATGCTGACCCAGAGTAGATTGTGACCCGCTAGCACCATTTCCCCCTGTCCTCCCCTGCTGGCTGGACTCTCCTGATCGCTTACTCTACGACATGTGGAAGCGGTGGTCCTAGCAGTGAAATAGTGTTGCGTTAACCATATTAGAATAAGTGGCCAACGAGAGATTACCCAACAAGTGCTGACGGATCCTCCAAGTCAACCCATCCATGAACTTCTGAATATTTTTCTCCTCAGTTGGAATTTCATCTGGAATGATGTTTAAGATAATAGTGAATTCGGCCTCAAACTCATGCACGGTCTTCCCCTCCTTCTTGAGGTTCATTACCTTCCTCCTCATTTCAGTGTGAACAGCTTATGGAAAATACTTGCGGTCGAACCGCACCCAGAACTCTTGAATAGAAAGGATATCCCTCTCCTCCGCGGTGGTAATGGACTCCCACCACTGCAATGCTGATCCCACTAGGTTAAAAGTAGCCAGTATCTATTTCTGTACATCCGTAGACTTGTACATCCTCAAGTGCCTTTGGATGTCCTTCTTCCACTAACTGGACACAACGACATAGGAGCTACCTGCAAACTCCGGAGGGTGTGCTTTCTGAAAAGCATCATGGACACGTTCCCAAGCAGACGAGAATGCATGAGCCTATACTGGCGCTACTACCGACGCCTGAGGCGGTGCCTGCTGCACAATTGCTAGGGCGGCATTTATCGCTGGGGCTACAATAACGACAACCTCTGCGGCATTCAAGGAGCCCTGAACTGGTACAGGCTGTGGCTCGGGCTGAGCATCCCTGGGAACTCGTTGTGCACGTTGTGGAGGCATCTGAAATGAGAGTAAAGTTTTATAAGTTCGCAGTTATTATCTCAAAATAGCTGAAGAGCGAAACATACACAAAAGAGTTCAACAATCCTAAAATATAGGGCTCTACATCAAAGAAAGCTCAACGGAAACATAACAAGCCATACAGATCTTAAGGACACTAGAACCTGATGCTCTGATACCACCTGTGACACCCTGACTAATTAAATACCGGGTAGCTACTCCTTTATTCAAATTAATTCAAAATGTGAAGTTGGTTCAGTTCATAGCATCACTGTTAAAAAATATTTTAACAAATACTGGCCACCGAATATTTAAAAAGTGAGTTGTCAATTTTAATTAAATCCGATTTACATGTAATGTATTAGATTATGAAATGCTAACATAACAACCACAACATAGTCATAATAGAATAACCATGGAATAATAATGAATTTGGAGGAATACTCATCTAAGTAATCCGAAATACTGAATACAAAGTCTGAATCTTAAGTTAATTACATCCCAATGAAATGAAACTGAATAAATAAGATGTCTGTAAAAGAAATGGGGTGACATGCCCTACAAATGAGTGAAACTGAAATAGAGTCAAGATAGAAAGTGGAGGCGTCTACTATCGAGGTCCTGTAACTTCAACAGAAGCTACAGCACATCACCTGAATGGAACTCCTACGCTTGGTGTCCTTGTGGCTGGGCACCTAAAAGGTTTTTACAGGAAAATAGATTTGAAAGAAAACGGGTCAGAGCCCGATTGTGAAAACAGTTTAAAATACAGCAAGTGTTTAATATCATTAAACAGTGAATATAAAATACATGATAGTGCGTGCACTCACATGAGTTCCTCACCTCTCAACTAATTGTGCACTCCTATCGTACTCGTACCAGTACCCGTTCTAGTGATTCCCATATCTAACTACTCCAATACACAATCCAACATTACTATACAAATTCCGATTCAATTCCCGATATCTTACTTTATACTCAGAGTTTTGCTTTTCTTCTTAGTTCTCAAAATTAGTAATACTAATCACTAGGGATTTTCCAATTTTAACTCTACAAAAACGTTACTATTATTTACACTTACATTTATACATGACAGTTCATTTCACTTAATAGTATATTTTTCCTCATCATAAATATACAAAACTGGCACCCCCGAGACTGAACTGCAGTGCACACATACTCTGCTATCAAATCCCGGTACATCACGTACATAAGGAGCACGTATTCCGAATCTCTCAGGAATCGTTTCGTCAAATAACAAACACACATAATGGAGGAGAACATAGTTCACATCACATGGGTCACGCACATACCTACGCTCCCATAATCAGCAGACTTATTAACTTCTCAATAAGTCCTTCTTTGACCTATGTCCTCGAGGTACCAATCTAAATCCCCCCCGTAGGCACACGAAGATTAGATGGCCCTGATCGAACGCCGACCTCCTGTGATAGCAAGTATGGTAGGTATGTTATACACAAATGACTACATATACCAAGCATTTACACATCTTAGAATAGAGGTATGTTTTACATTCCTATACCGTCATTAAATGTTGTACGTTTACAAATCCCCGAATAATATACATTTAAAGTTGTCACTCTTCTCACATCGTGATTTGAGGTACTCATTTCCTAATACATAAATGTCATCCGGTTTACTACAAAATTCTAAGTTTTACTCCTCAAAATTCTCCAATCTCACAACTATACCCACTAGTCAATAAGGTAAGGTTAATACTCCATTAAATAAGTCTGATGGAAGTTTGAAATAAAATCAGGCCTAAAAAGGCCATTCTGTCAACTCGTTAGAAATCTCGTTCGAACGAGTGTCGTTCGAACAAATGGCTTCGGATCAATTACCAACTAGTCAGAAGGGATACTATCATCTCGTTAGAAGCTCGTTCGAATGAGGTCGTTCGAACGACCAGGGCAGGTCTTCTAACGAGATGGCAGAATACACCCAGAAATCTCCTAATTCATTTTTCTTCAATTCCTCTTTTCAAAAATCCATTCTAAGATCATCCCAATTAAGTTTTATTGTTAGTAAACTAATCTAAGTCCTCCTAGGTCGCTTATTAACATTTTATTGGGGTCAAATCCTCCCAATCAATTTACAATTAACATCAATTCCCCATTTTCACCCCAAACCCTAAGAACATGAACCCAAAATTTTATTGTGCCTAATTACTCATCATAAATCCGTTTTTAAATCATCATAGTTATGTTTTTGAATACCAAATTCGACCATAGTCATTCTACATGCAATCCCTAACCCAACTTTAGAGTTTCTATAACAATTTCATTAGGATTTCCTCAAAACTTTCAAGGTAAAACAGCTTCTACACTAAACATGGAAGAAATATTCAATGAACTTAATAATATCAAATCACTGCCTTAAATCCGACGTTCTGATTCGTTGTTGATGATTAAGGTTGGCTCTCTCTTCTTTCCGGACACAAATCCCTTTCAAAATGATGGTGTGGAGATGGTTTGGATTAAATCTTCCTTTTTCCCTTTTTCTAACTTCTCCCAAAAACTTCTGTAGCCCACTCTTTCACTTTTTGGTTGATAATGACCTTAGTGGCCCTTTTAATAATATCTAAATTACCTCTAAAATTCGTGGGTTTTAATCCCCTAATTTTTAAAATTACCAGAATACCCTTCTAGGTTGTCGGTTTGGCCTAGAAATGCCCTCGGACCCAAACTAAACTCCTGGCTAGTGTTTTCTGACTATTTTGACCCTTCCGGATACGTTGGCTCACTCAAAATGACCATTTGGTTGATAAAAATATAAATTACTTTTTAATTTAATTACATTCATTCCTGACGCGACTGACACGCGCGTCCCGGCTTAATTTTTCGAAATTGTCGTATTTCTGCTTCGCAACAACTTTAATATTTTCAATACTCATATATTACCATATATACTCAGAAACATTCAATTTTAACATCATAATCAAATACCAACTCACATCTCGCTAGTATTTAATATCCGGATTAATTCCCAATTAATTTTCATTTAATTCAATTATTCCCTTAAATAAAAATCAATAAAATTACGGAGTATTACAAGAGGTACCAGCATACCGACAGTGTCAACCCATAGTTTCGGAGCGGTCACGATGGAGGCAACGAGGGAGGCCCCTTTTTTAGATATCTATAGCCCCTCTTATCACATTTGGATGCATAGTGAAGACATGGTATGGGTGCCTCACTTCCCTCATGCAATGATACACGAGTTGGTGGGTCTTCGTGAGGTGGCTCTCTAGGGAGAAGTAAGATCATTTATTTATCTTTTCCATTTCATGATTTCTTTTCCTCTATACTTACCTTCTTTGATTTTAGTTCTTTTGTTCTTTTTTTGCAGGTTGTCCGCATGTCGACCACTTGGCTGCGGGATATCAAGGATTGGATGGCATCGATGTCGAACTATGTGATGAAGTTGTCAAGTGCCTGCTTGGTTCCATCAGCCACGTCGGATGAGAGCTCCGGTTCTGGGAGTATAGGGTCCACTGCTCATCGTCGCGGAAAGCCCGTCCATTGTGGTGGTTGAAGGTAGGGGTTTTGAGAGAGATTTTAGAAAAATTCGGGATGCATCCCTATATATCTTTTTTTTTCTTTTTATAATTATATTTTTTAGAGAATGTAATAATCCTAAACATGTTAAATATAATAAATGCTTTTTTTGGGGTTATCTATGTTTAATGGCATACTCTACATTCACTTTAATTTTTCGCTGTGGTTTTTCATTATTTATAAAGATGGAGATAAAATGAAAAGGGATTTGATGATTTATTTTTCACAAGTAAAAGAAAAATGTCTATTTCAGAAATTATGTACAAAGGAGAAAATAAGGAATTTTCAGAGGGATATCTCGAAGATTGATTTTTTCAAAGCAATATTTTGGAAATGTTATGTATAAAAGAGGAAAAAGAATAATTTCCTAAAAAGGGGGCTTTTCGATTGGCATGCCACTTGACCTTCTTGTTGGAATAAAGGTCCATTCCATATCACATCCTTAACTTTTACTGTACTTTTTTCGCACTCCCGGTACTTTTGGAGCAAGGAATCCAGTGGCATTTTGAACAATTTATTTTTTTGTAATTTATAATATAAAAGGGGGGCATTTGGAAATGGATCTTCCAAATGGATCTTCCATCATCCGAATCCTTTTTTGTTTACTTTAAAAGTCTATAGGTCATGTTCCTCTACAACATCAACTCCGAATCTTTTAGTTTTTCGACAAGTCTCTTTGTGGCTTAATCGTCCCATGGACTAGAACCTCTTAGAAGCATCAGTACAATTCTGGTACCCTTAAGCCCATATTTTCTCGTTTGGCTTAGATGGGATTTTTCCCGCCTATGAGTAGTTCTCTATGATGCAAGGTATCAACCCTTTTGTAGTCGCAGTTATGCCAAATTTTTTCCATTCTCCTCAGGTGTCATTGGCGGAGTTTCTCCACATCTCCCCTTCAACCGATCGGTCACTGGTGAATGGAGGAAACATCATCCACTTGACAATCATGAATTAGGTATGTCAGAGGGATTTAATTATCAATGTCTTTGTCGATGTTGCAGCCCTGGGTTTTCCTGCCAAGATTTTATTGGTAACGGGTAATCTGATGACTGGCCCTTAGGTGGCCACAAAAGAATTGCGGATTTCCTACCGATATATTCCTACTATGGTGATATTAGCGAAGACTCTAAATGTCCTAGATTCCTAGAAGGAGGGTCGGGCTGTGTTGTTAAGGGGGGATATCGATCATGCTATTCACGTGGTCATCCAAGAGACTGCGCTTGGCAGCCCCTCCTAAGTACCCTTTGTCGGGCATTCCCAAATTATTTTTCAGGCATTTCTTCAACTTCGAATTGTCGATGGAAAACTAGGTTAACTGGCTTCTATATCATAGGGCCCGGTGCCTTCACTGGTCTATACCGTGGTGAGTGGATTTGCAACTTATTTTTTAGTTGGAAAACTACCAATACATGTAGTTGGTGGGTCTTCACCACAATTCTTTGTACTTTCCATAGAGGATTCTTCTCCAAGTAGGATAGGAACAAATTTTTCCTCCCAATATAACCAACTTCTTTCTAGTTAAGGATTTGATCGAGTCTTTGAGAATAATACAAGGACCCTTTTGGCAATGAAGCTAATCGTCTACCCATCTACCACAATTTGTTAGAGGGGTTGGGTTCATACTAGGGGACTATTTGAAGTGGATGTGGAAACGGATGGTTGAGAATATTCTTTTGAAAAGACTAAGGAGAGATGGCTTATCATGTTTGACACTTTGGAAGAGGGTGTCATGATCTCATCTAATCCCATTAAGTCCTACCATCACATGGAACGCATCCGGAGTAATAATCAGGAGTGGGATCTCGAGGACCCTTCGAAGACAGGTAATAATGACGAGGCAAGCCTAACTAGTAGACAAAGATAATGTTTGAGAAGATGGTGTAGGTTTTTTTTAGTTATTTTTATTTGGTTTTGGGTAGGTGTTTAGTAGGTTTTTGGATATTTTATGAAGCTGTTAATTGTAGTATGTTGTATGGGGGTTAGGAAGGGAGTGGTTTGTTTGACTCTTATCACTGATACTTTATGTAATAGACGTATTCCTGATTTTAAATAAAAGAAAAATAATTTTCACATATTTTGTTATGTCATTGATGAATTTTATACTTAAACTATCTATACTAATGACTAAGGCACACATAACTAAGGCACACATAATCCTTTTGTTCATTTAAACTATGAGAGAGAGTGTCATTCTTGAAGGGAGAAAATAATAGCATTTTATGAAAGAGAAAGTATTTCATCCATGTGTGTTTTATGGGTTGCCTATATATCTCTTGGGTTTTAAATTTTTTGAGCTTCTCTAAAAAGTGGATTATGAGAGGATCATGTCCTATGTTGTTGTGAGTGGAGGAAAATGAATAAAGAGGTGTTTTTTGTAATTAAAGAGGGATAAGAAAATTCATAGCACGAGGAGAGTTCGGATTAAGGGTAAAAGTTTTAAGGCGTTCAAAGTTGACTGGACGCACCATTTCTTCTCTGTCGAAATCTGTGAGCATAGTGGTGCTCCTTGATAAGATTTTTTTCACAATGTAGGTGCCACTGCAATTATGTTTCAATTTTCCTCTCAAATCCCAAACTAGTTTTACAATTACCTTGAGGATAAGATCTCCTTATTGTACACTGCAGTCCTTTACGTTTTTGTTGAATGATCGTGTGACCCGGTGATGGTACCCTTGTAAGTGGTACAGAGCGTTTAATATCTTTCGTCTAGGAACGGGATTTCATCGTAGCGACTTTGATGTCAGTCTTCCTCACTAACCTTGCTTTTGAAAATAACACATAGTTAAGGAACTTCTAGTTTGACAGGGAGTAACGCCTCCATATCGTACACTAGAAATAGGGAATATCTCCAGCGGGTGTTCTGATGGAGGTACGATAGTCACAGAGGGCATATAGGATCCAGTCGACCCAGTCTCTACAACTTTCAGTCAACATGCTAATGATGGTCTTGAGGAACTAACTGGTGTCTTCGATAGTGCCATAGGTTTGCGATCAATAGGGAGAAGGACTCGTATCTTTGAATATCACATTCGTCGGCTAACTCTGTGACCTCATCCTCGAAGTGGAGTCCATTACTTGACACCAATTCATGGGGGACTCCGTAGAGTTAGATTATGTTCTTTCTGATGAACTTGGCTACCTTTTTTGCATTCAGAACCACGAATGACTCGACTTTGACCAATTTCGTGAATAATGTAATGACAATCACGATTAATTCCCACCCATTTGAAGATTTGGGAGTGACGTTCCCTATGATATGTATACCTATTGTATTATTGTAGAACTCTTGGGGAGGAAAGTGTTAAAGGTTGGAAAAATGTTGGGATTTGAGGCATCTTCGAACATAAGTAGTGTAGTCTTGGACCATGGTGGTCCACTAGTACCCTTGACGAATGATTTTTTTAGCAAGCATGTGACCATTCATATGGGGCTTATATTCCACATAGTGGATTTTCTACATCATGTCTTCAAATTCAAGATCCTACTATGTATAAAAATAGGTTCCATCGATGTTTCTCTTGAAAATCGCTTTTTCACAGATGATGTATTGGGTAGCCAGTTTGCGAAATGTCACATGATCTTTCTTGATTACATCTAGGGGATGCCTACCATGTATCAGAAGGTGTCAATTGTCATAGTACCACAATCCTTCCATGTCTGCATCTTCCTTTGTAACGAGCTCAGTGTGGTAGAAATGGATTGGTGTATCTCTTTTTTGAACCAGAAAGGGGGCCATTATTATTCCCATAGGCATGTTGACCATGGAAGCTAATGTTGCCAGTGTGTTAGGAAGGATATTTTTTAGCAAAGACAGTAATGGAATGTGACATCTTTAAATTAGGAGGAAAACTATTTTAGATGGGCGTGGAAGGTAGTAACTTCTTATCTTTAACTTTACATTTCCAAATAATTTTCCCAAAAATTATGTTTGAGTCTTTATAGAGGTCCATATGCTTGATTCCTTTCTCGAAGGAGATTTTGAGCCCTACAGTTCTTGAATCATATTATGTCATATTATTAGTGCAAGGGAAATCAAGCTTAATGGCAATGGGTATGTGAGAGACATCATAAACAATCAGGAGTATCCCAATACCATACCCTTACTTATTGGCAACTCCTTTGAAGAAAATCTGCCACCTGAGATCCTCCTTAGAGGTGCATAGGATGTCTTTGTTTAGAAATTCAAAGACCTAGACGTCAGTCCCTTTAATTGGATGGTCGGGAAGATAATGGAAGATGGTCCTCCCCTTCATAACTTTCTGCATGACGTACACAATATTGAACTATGCCATTTAGACAGTCGGTTATACGGGTGGACAGAGAAAAGTTTTCTAGAATGGATCCTAGTTTGAAGGGGAATGCAAGCATACAGTGCCGTAATTTATGCTTAGCCCATATCAGGACGACACATGCCTTCTACATGCTAGTGTAGTTAACTTCGTACCCAACTAGATTTCGACTAGCTTAGTATATTGCCCTCTGCTAATGAGATTACTCAATTTATTGGGCCATCAAATCCCCTCGTATAGTATCGGGGACTGTCAAGCATAGGAGGAGGGGAAGACCTTATTGCGAAGGCATGGGCACTCGAGGTCGGGTGAGGTATCATTTGATCTGATCAAAGGATTCTTGGCACACTTCATTCTAAAATTTTGTTGATTCCTTTTGGAGAAGATTGTAAAGGGGTTTGTAGATAAAGGTGAGTTAGTTGATTAACCAATTGATGTATTATAACTTACCTAGGAATACTCTCACCTCCTTCTCCGTTCGAGGTGTTGGTATCGTGAGTATGTCTTTTATCTTAACAAGGTCTTAATCAATCCTTCTTTCACTGACCATGAACTCGAGGAGATTTCCTTTAGCGGCGCCGAATACACATTTATGTGGGTTTAGTCACATTCGATACTATCAAAGTAACTCGAAGAATTTCCTTAAGGTAGGAATGTGACTTCTCGGGTCTTGAACTTGATGATCATGTCATTGACATAGAACTCGACTCCTTTATGGATAAGGTCATGAAGGATGGTTATGGTGGCCTTTTGGTAGGTAGCCTCGACATTCTTTTTCCCGAGTGGCATGACTATATAGTAGAAGGTTCCCCATGGGCTGATGAAAGTTGTATTTTCCTAGTGATCATGATGCATTTTAATCTTCTTGTAATTGGAAAAATAGTCGACAAATGACTTGAGAGTGTGGTTGGTTGTTTTAACTATAATCATGTCGATATTAGGCAGGGGTAATCATCCTTTTCGGATGCTTTATTCAGATCTCAATAGTTTATGCACATGCAGACTTTTCTTCCCGCTTTCGGCACGAGGATGCTATTTACATGCCTTGTAGGGTATTCGACTACGTGAATGAAGCCTACGTTTAACTATTTTCCCCCTTCCTTTTTGGCCTTGAGGGACCATTCTGTTCAAAGCTTCCTCAGTTTTGTTTGATAGGCTTTCTCTCTAGGAATATGGGAATCTCGTGTTGAGCTATATCTAAATCTATACCTAGCATGTCATCGTAGGACCATGCGATGACATCCATACACTCTTTCAGAAGCTCTTCGAATTGTGCCCGCTCATGCTCATCGAAGTTGGACCCTATCCTAATCTTATGCAGATGGATACTATAATAGATCTTAATAACAATAGTCTCGTCATCATTAGCTTTAACATGGTTATATTGTTTATTGAAATCAGTTAAGAATTTTTTATCTACTAAGACAACATCATCAAAATTTTAATTACAGTAAATACAAGGAATGTACGACACATCAAGATACTCAAAATCCTTGTTTATTTCATTAACAGTGTTTTTAGGAAATACAACATTGAGGACCTTACTAAACGAGGCCTCGTTTACGATGATAACAGAGATAGGAAATAGTAATAGGCTCAGGGATTTCTTGAAGAGAGTGGATAGCAGGGTTTAGATTGATTTTAGAAAGTTAGATTAGAATGGCATGAAAGTTAAGGAGAGGTGTTGCAGTATTGGCGATCTTTGTAGACGAGTTAGACAGCATGGCCGCCTGGTGGATTATGTTGATATTCAGCTCCAGTGTGTGCAAGTTAAATGACTCCTTGGTGTCACTATCCTGGGGTTTTAGTGCTTTCTACAACTTTATTAGTTAGAGGTTCTACCTCATGTTTCTTTTCTCATCCCAGACATCGTCATCTTTGAAGAATATTTCCATCCCCAACTTCATCTTCTTATCAATAGGTACATACCATGGTTTAGGGAACCCACAATGGGAAATAGTAGATAACACATTCAATAACTTCCATAACTTTATCATACAAGTCTTCCTACTCAGTGGGAAGTGAAGGAATGAAGGGACGAAATGAACTTGAAACTTCGGGACTATAAGAAACTCGAAGAAACTGGATATCTCACTTTTTTGAAAGAACACATCTGACATGATTTGTATGATGTCATCAAATTTGAACTCTTCTATGGGTGCAACCTATTTATCTGATTCTCGAGCCCACTTTTGGGCTTCAATAAATAAGCCATTGAACCTTTTGTAGTCGACAGTTATCCACGTGGGAAATTTGATCCCAAACCTCTCTAGTTGGTCTAGAATCACAGGTAATTCCATGCCTCACCCTTCTGATCGGGTATGAATGGCAATACAGGCTCAGGTAAGGAGTGATAGAGCTTGATCGATGAAGCTCATGGGATTCAAGAGGAAGGATGGACAAACCTTGTGGGTATTGGGGGATATTGTGGGTATGTCGGGTGTTTATATAGGTATGATTTGGGTAGAGGGGACAAATTTTGTGTTTCCTTTTGGGAAGTTATCAATTTTAGTATTGAGTTGGTCTAGGATGGTCATCAAATATGGTTGAACATTCGGAGCCTGGCCCATATTGTCCATGAATAATTTATGGAGGTAGGTCTCAATCATGGTGGAAGCAATAGAGGATACAAAAGAGCTTCGGGGTGTTTCAATGAAAGACCGGAGGCAGTAAGGAGCCAGACCAAAATCTGGGTATGTGATCAACCTGAGAGGAAAAAAAAATTTGATTTATTTTTTAGGGAAAATATTTTTGGTATTTTCTTTTGAAAAAAGGGAAGATATGTTTTTAGTATATTTTTGTTATGTTTAAAAGATGTAAAAGGGAAAATCATTAACATGGTCATTGTAATTAGGTTCCACTTGTATTATGTTTGCCTAAAATGCAAAAAAAATGTTGGACATGACCCGAGCCTGGGGAAAAGATTTGGTATAAGATGTAAGACATAGTTGGACTTGTTTCTATGCTCATGGATAGGGTCCTATTTTGAAAATACGAGAAATAGTACGAAAAGTTCGGGCGGTATGGAAACCTAAAATTTCAAGAGAGTTTTTATTTACAACTGATAAATTAGGCATGGGTGTCCTAGGGTAGAAGCCTATTTGAGGTTGATGCATTTGGTGGGTTAGTGGAAGGGTTCCCGCCTTTTGCATGACTTCCACGATATAGCTCTTGCTTATGAGGGCAATCATTCATCGGTACATGTGGACAAGACATTTGATAAACTGGAGTGTACATGAATTGCCTCACGATATACCTCGTGAGATGGTACGTGTGAGAGAGAATTCGATATACTCGACATATGTGAATGCATTCCCTACAATATACCTCATATCCCTAGTTCAGTCAAGCGCTACAATGAGGGGGGAACCGTTTTATATAGGTCGAATGTACCAGGTCAATGGAAGGTAGGAACCACACCGTTTAGGTTAATGGAACCACGCATGACCCACACCCATCATGTAGTGACCCCATAGCACAGGACAAAAAATTGGTCAATATTGCCATGATCCGGTGATTGAGTGTGCAAAAATGCATGAGTCTTAATTAGTATCTTATGGAGAGTTTTTATGTATGCCAAATAAAGGGTATACTTCCACTATGGGGGAGAATGTATAAGTAGGATGGGATAAAGGGATACTCATGTAAAGCAAAACTAGAAAGTATATACATGGAGAATGGAGACTATACAAAGCATGATGATAGATATAGAGTGTGAAGCATGTGAATATACAAGTGAGTGAGGAATATGTGAAAAGTGAGAGAGTGACATTATAATAGTATGAGTGAAAAGTCATATGAATATATATATATATATAAGTGAAAGAAAAGTGGAAGAGTGTGCTAGTGAGACTAAACGTGGATAATCTATAGGTGGTGGGTGAAACAAGTGTAAGTTAGCATGGAGATATATACATGCGAGGAAAAAAGTGAGGGTGTGTGCTAGTGAAGCTAAGTATGGATAATCTACCAGTGGTGTTTAAAACATGTGGGTAAGAGTGAGACTATATATGATTGTGAGTGTGTTAAGTGAACATGGTGGATATATACAAGTAAGAGTACCGTGAAATATGGTGAATATATACAAAAGAGTAAAATGTGAAGTATGTGACAAGCAGGTAATATATACTTGTGGTAAGAAAAGTGAATGGTTAAGATAATATTCATTACAAGAATGAGATATATGTACAAGAGGTAAGCATAGGAGTAAAGATAATGTACAAGGGGAGGCGCATGTACTCATATAGAAAACAGTAGAAAAAAGAAATAACACCCATGTGAAAATAGAGTCGAGTCCTCTAAAAATGGCCCTATTAGAGTCACCACTATAGTTATTCGGGTTAGATTCCTCCGGCGTGGATCGGCCCCAAAATCGGGACAAGAGGGGAACAACATGGAGAAGATCATCTACCTCTCTTCCAAACATGCGCGTGCGAGTTATTCGAGGATAAAAGGGTCCTCTTTCTGTCACTCACGTTGGTATCTTTGGTGGCTACCTCGGATATAAATTGGCTAACATCAAAAGGGGATAACACGAAGGAATCGATTCGCCAATCGATTTTGCTCAAAATAGGCAAAATAAAGTAGAAGTCTTGAGAGAACGGAATCAAGTCCATTCTTATGCATACGAAACCAAATGAATAAAGAGTACGAGTACTTAGTTATATAATGGGACGTTGTTAAACACCCATTCCACCCTTTCAATCTCTCATGGTCTATGCTAATATTCTCATTTTCTCTAAAACATGATGTGTGTGTATATATGTATAATGTAAATAACAGGAGAAGGAAATCATATGACTCACGTCATGGGAAAGACATAGTCGAATCATCCTAAGGATTGCACCCAAACATGACATAAAAATAGATATAACTAGTTGGAAACCCGGGCGATGCGCAAGCTATATGACAAAGTAAGACGTAAAACATGTTAAACCGAATTACCTGGCCATTTGCAATTGTTTTGAACATTGTTCGTTGTTGGTGTCATTCATATAAGAGGTGCATTTACGGAAGGAGAAATTGGAGCTGATTGTGGAATTCCTTGACTGTTGATTTCACATTCGTCGAGATTGATAATGTCGGAATATAATGTCAATAATATAGAAATATACATATTTATAGGTGTTGAAACATTATTTAATGTCAATAACATTGAATTGATGGTTATATAATTAAAAAAAATTGGGCAGTCTTATTTTTATATGCTTGAAAATAATTTGTTATGAAATGTAAATTCTAAATAAAAAACATATCAAATAGAATTATTATCATCTTTATATGAAATTTAGAATCATTACCAAAAAGTAGAAAAGAAATTTCACCATAATCAAAAGGCCAAAACATAGATTAGTTTTGCAATCGTTCTAGCGATCGCAGAACATATTGGGGCTATGGTTGCGGGAGAGGTATTACAATGTCACACATTTCCCTATTTTTTTACTTCCCATTTTTCTTCTTTCTTTTAATGTGTAAGTATGCTTACCTCCACCCTTGTTTCATTGTTTCCAGGCTAATGAGGCAGTTGCTTCGATAACTGTGGATCATGATGAAGAGATAGATATGAGATAGGTATTATATTGTCATACCCTCTCTCTTTCCATTTCTCCTTTTTCTTATTCCTTTTACTACGCAAGTGCTCTCACCCTCGTCCTTGTTTCATTATTTCTAGGCGAGTGAGGTCATTGGTCCGGTGACAATGGAGCACACTAGAGAGATGGCTGTGGAAGATGTATTATACTGGCATACCTTCTCTCTTTCTATTTCTCCCTTTTCTTCTTTCTTTTACTGTTCAAGTATTCTCACTCTCACACGTGTTTCATTATTTCCAGGTGAGTGAGACCATTGCTCCGGTGACTCTGGATCATGTTAGATACATGACTGCGGGAGAGGTGTTATACTAGCATACCTTATCTCTTTTTTTGTTTCTCCCTTTTCTTGCTTTTACTGTGCCAGTGTGCTCAACTGCACCTTTATTTCATTATTTCCAGGTGAGTGAGGCTACTGCTCCGGTGACTATGGAGCGGGTAGAGAGTGCCATGTTGTATCCTTCCCGGGTGCTTAACTGTCATATATAAGTTATTATTTCCACTTGTTATCTCATGGGTCGTATTTGAATTTCTCATTTATATATCTCATGTTTAGCCTGGCATCTCCCCTTCGACTAGCTCCCTTCCGATTGACGACAACACACTCACCCCTTGGAGCTTTGGGGTAAGATTTTTATCGTAACCCTTTTCAAAGTTTGGATACAACTCTCACTATCTTATTTCTCTTTTAACTTAACATGAACACTTATTTTTAGGACCCTATTGGTGGGTCCAACGAGGTAGCTGATGAGGGAGATTGTAGTTCTAAGGCAACTCCTATGGCCGATGATGCTGATTCTAGTGGGGAGTCTTCTTTCCTACCCTCCGAGATAGAGTCACACCATTTTGACAGTGATGCTCAAGTAGAGGCCCTTGGAACCTTTATGATTAGACTATGGCATGAGGAGCGACCGGGATGCCTCAATACACATGAGCGCTAAAAAACTTCCACTTAAGACATTTAATACAAAGTTAAACCGTTAAAATGGCTCCGAACTATTTGTTGAAGAAACTCTTTTAATCAAAACAAAACTTAACACAAGATGTGTTTTAAAAAGATTTTTAAAATAGTTTGAACGAGTTATTCTAAATTTAGAATGATCCAGTTTTGAAAAACAAACTTAAACTATTAAATTAGAACAGCTAGGAAGAAGGTGATGAGAAAATGAGGAAGAGCACAAGTAATTTTTAACCTAGTAAAACACCGCCCAATTGGGGAAACATCCACGACGACCTCTACATCACAAAACAAAAATCCACTAAAATCAAAGTAACAAATTACAAGCTATTTAACAATCAAACCACACAAACACACCTAAACTAAGTTTAGAATCATTACCAAATCCTCTAGATTAGATCTGACTTCTCTGAAGGTTGTTGTTCTTGATGTTTTCTCCAGCTTCGTAACTTTACTTAATTCCAATCTCTACGTCGACTCAAAAAAGTTCAAGATCATACAACCAACACTTTAAGTGTGGTAGAGTGAAAGTGTAGTGGTGATGTGATCTCTAACATATGGATGCAACACACTCACACTTAATACATACATAATGATTTAAAAAATTACAAAATAACTAAATATGCAAGAAATTATCAAATATGTTTAGTCAAAACTAAATCAGACATTTAGTCCTTTCAAAATGACCGCAGATCAAGAGGGAATCTTATTGCGATACATTCAAGATCCTAACATTTTCTTGTTTTGAAAATATTATATAGAAAGTGTAATCCCCAATCAAGATCTCAAAACTAGATCTTAGTTTGATAGTTTGATTAAAATGAAATCAGAATGAAAATTGTTAGTTTAGGGTTTGAAAACATAAAATCAGTTATAAAATAACTAGCAAACTAGATTTCTCAAAATAAGAAATCAAGAGAGTGAACTATCTATGTGATTTGTATCATAGAGACGAGATCTCAAGTTTCTATGTAGAGAAACTGAAAACTCTATTAAGTTGGAAGGATGATCAAGAACAAGAGAGGATTATCTTCTCAAAACCGGAAACTAAACACTCAGGTTTAATCTCTTATAAAATTATTTTTGGATTAGGTATTGACGAAGTTTGGATTAGGATTTCCTTTCTCTCTCTTCTCTCTCTTTTTTCTCTCAGATGAGGAAATATCAAAAGTCTCTAATTTACTTATGCACAACATCTATTTATACTGGTGATAGAAGGATCTGGAACGATTCTTCAAATTTAAGGGATGAGATTAATGGAAGTTAAAACGATGCAAATGTAAGGATTCACAGAAAGCGATGCAAAGGCCAACTCTGATTGGTTAAAATGATCACACTAGGATTAGTTCCAAACACATGCATACCGTAGATTAAGATGATCCAAAGGTCCAGAATAAGTAACAGGAATGTGAGTGATAAGAAACACAAATCGACCCGTTGTGTGTGCAACACGTGTAGGCTCAAGATCAATTCGCAAACGCGTGTTTTTGAGTTTCTAAAAAATTCATATCCACCCACAAATGTTTTTGCTGCTTTTGGTTTCTACCCAATATAGATTTATAGCATAAAATACATTTACAAATCAACCCAAGAAGTTTATTAAGTTCCAATTTTAATTTCCAAAAATTATTTAAAATTCTTAGAAAATAGTAATTAAATCCCAAATATTATTTAAAAATCATATTATGGGATTTAACTCACACAAGGTCATTATATGAATGAAACACTATATGTATGTAGACCTAGTGTGTGGTGTATGTGAAATACCATCAAGAACTTGTAGAGGAATAACAATGTAGCTATGAAGGTTCTGAGGCTTTTTGGTTCATCTAGGGCTAGACATAATTTTGTCACCATTTCCAAACTAGATGAGCTCCTATATAATGCAGACTCAAATGAGTCAAAGATATAGGGTGCTTCAATCTCCCCCTTTAGAAATATGAGACAAAATCTGCTTTGAGTCAACTAGGACTCGTAGGGCTATAAAAGGAAATAAGAAAATCCTATTCCTATAAAAAATATATCTACCCAATCTCCTAGAAATGAAAAAATTACATAACTCAACTAAGTACAAACCATTACCCTATCAAAATCTAATGTAATAATGAGGTACTGAAATCTGCAATAAGATACCTAAGATAAATTTCAGTAGATGAGAATGTACACGAGTGTCCAAGTGGACTCAAAATTTCTCCCCCATTTTGTCTCAAATGGATAAAGGGAGGCAAGAATCAAACAAGGAGATATATACAGAGGTAGATAAGGAATAACTTGAATAAATAATGAGAATTCACACGAATCTCCTACATAAAACATATATGAGAGGCGTTCTTTGTCATTATTCTAACATTCATGCCTTACATCCACAGAGATTTATTATAAGCAAGTGAAATTCTGGCAGATTATACAAATCAAGAAAAATAATTATTTAGCCAAAACCATGCCAATTGATTTGCGTAATGATTCAAAATGCTTAAAATCCAAAGTTTTTGTAAAAAAATCAGCTAATTGTAGATCAGTAGGTAGGTAATTAATCTCTAGTTCTTTTGATTCAACTAATTCTGATATGAAGTGATATTAAATTTTAATATGTTTGGTGCGAGAATGTTGAACTGGGTTCTTAGAGATGTTGTTCGCACTCTGGTTATCACAATAGAGATGGAGTTATTCTTTTTTTTTTATCGTAATCTCTCAGCATTAGTTGCAGCCATAATAACTGGGCACATTAACTTCCAGCTGCGATATATTCAGATTCTATAGTGGATAAAGAGGTGCAATTTTAGTTTTTGTTGTTCCAACCAACCAAGTTGTTACCGATGTAATAACATGTGCCAGAAGTAATTTTACTGTCATCAGAACACCCAGCCCAATTAGTGTCAGTGTATCCAACTATAGTGCTCGGTGTGTCATTAGTGTACCACAACCCTAAATTATGAGTGCCTTTTCTGTATTAATTATTCTCCTTACAAAAATAAATGGCTCTCTTTCGGATTATTTTAATAACGGGCGCTCACACACACAATGTACATGATATCAGGGCGTGAGGAAGTTAGGTAAGAAAACTTCCTATCATACTAAGGTATAAGGTAGAGTCAATGGATTTACCATTTTCTTCTTTGGATAGTTTGGTAGAGTTACTCATAGGCATTCTAGTTTCTTTAGCATTATCTAGGCCAAACTTTTTTACAATCTCTAATGCATATTTAGATTGAGAAACAAATAAACCTTTTGAGTTTTGTTTAACTTGAAGACCTAAGAAAAATTTCAACTCCCCCATTAGCGACATTTAGAATTCTCTGTGCATAATGTCTAAGAAAGACTTGGCTTCTGAAGGGGAGGTGCATCCAAAGATTATAACGTCAACATATACTTGAGCAATGGTAATGTTATTGTCAAAAATTTTAACAAACAAGATTTGGTCATTTGCTCATCTCCTAAATCTGTTATCTAACAGAAAGGTGGATAAACACTCATACCAACCTCTAAGAGCTTATTTTAACCCATAAAGATCTTTCTTAAGACGATAAACATGATTAGGAAACCGTCTGGGTTGTTCTACATAGGTCTCTCAGTTAAAATTCCGTTAAGGAAGGCAGATTTACATCCATTTGGTAAAGTGTGAAATGTAAATGACATGCTATAGCAAAATGTAAACGAACATATTAGAGTCGAGTAACAGGATAAAATGTTTCCTTAAAATCTATTCATTCAATCTGGGAGTGGGCCTGGGAAACTAATCTAGGCTTATTTCTAATGATCATCCAAGACTTATCAGTCTTATTTTTAAAACTCCAACGTGTGCCAATAACCCTTTTATTTTCTGGTCTGGGTACAAGATACCAAACATCATGTATGACAAATTGAAGAAGTTCCTCTTGCATTGTATTAATCCACAAGGGGTCATTCAATGCTTCATTTCCATTTTTGGGATAAATAAGATACACAAAACATGCAAAATGAGCAATGCTGCGAAGTTCGGATCTTATACGAATAGGTTCTATAGAATTACCAACAACGTTATATATGGGATGGTCTTTAGAAACCCAGTTAGGTACTTCAGGGTCTTTGTTGGTAAAGACTTCGTTATTTCAGGAGAGTCATAATTTAAAAGTATTTTAGACTCATCCACAATAGCTGGTCTAGTAATTTTACTTTCTACAAAAGTGTCATTTACAATCACATTAATGGATTCCATCATGGCCTTAGTACACAAGTTGTAAATTCTATAGGCTCTACTATAAAGTGAATAACCTAAAAATATAGCTTTATCTCCTCTTGTTTCAAACTTAGATAAATGTTCTCTATCTTTACAGACATAACATGTACTACCAAATGTCCTAAGATATTTAAGATTTGGCTTGTTGCCATATTAAAGTTCATAAGGGGTCTATTTAGAATTATTCTTAAGGTAGACTCTATTGATAATGTGACATGCAGTACGAACTGATTCAACCCAAAAGTATGTAGGTAAATCTTTGGCATGTATTAAAACTCTTGACATTTTCTGAATTATTCTATTTTTACGCTCGACTATCCCATTTGTTGGGGTGTTTTGAGAGCAATGAACTCGTGTTTGTAACCATGACAACTGAATCTATGAATTCACCTACTCTATCACTCCAGATTCTATCTACTTGGGAGTCCTTTTCATTTTCCATACAGAGTAAGATTTTCAAAAACAATCTAAAGGTTTCAGACTTCTGTTTTAGAAAATCAACCCAAGTAAATCTCGTATAATCATCAACCATAACTAGAATGTAACTATTTCCACAAACACTAATAGTACGAGAAGGACCCATTAGGTCCATATGGATGAGTTCTAAAGGTTTAGAGGATAGAATATCTTTAACTCTTTTATGAGATGCCTTAACTATTTTTCCTTCTTGACAAGGAGCACATACAATGTTAGAAATAGGTTTTATTTTAGGAATACCTCTAACAATTTCCTGAGAGGATAATTTACTAAGGCTATCATATTTTATGTGACCCATTTTGTTATGCCCTAATTCATTGTCATCCATTCTGGGAATGTTACAGACCTCTATACCTAGATTGACTGTGTAATAGTTATCTGGAGTACGAAGTCCTGTAATGATGCACTCACAATTTTTATTTAAAATTTTGCAATTGTGCTTTGAAAAGGTGACAGTATGATTGGAGTCACAAAATTGTGAAATACTATGTAAATTAGCCTTAAGACCTTTTACTAATAAAACATCTTCAAGAACAGGTAATCCTTCTTCATGGAGTGTTCCTTTGCCAATGATCTGGGCTGAAACTCCATCTCCAAATAAAACTTTGCCTCCAGAAAAGTTAGTTTTTTTGAGTGTTTTAATTCATCCCTGGTCATATGCTTAGAACATCCAGAGTCCAAGTAACATCCAGACGTGGTGTGTTCAGATTTCATAGCATTGATCACTATGTTACATGTCATCTGGGGTACTAGATCATCCTTTTTTACCCAAATAGCTTTAGTTTTCAATTTATACTTATCAGCCCATATTTGATAAAACTTGCGAGCTTTAGATTTTTGTCTGTACATATTTTGTGCAATTTTATTGTTGTTATAAACATTTTGAGCAATTGGCCGAGACAATACTCTAGGATTATTTCTTGATGATTGTCTTATAGTATAAGATCTTGTCTTTCTCTTTCGATAGTTAGAGTTTTTGTCTGGTGGTTTAGGAAGGACAAATTTGTCACGGTTTCTCCTTAAATAGTTAAAATTCTGATAGGTAAAGGAGGGATAGGTAGTTTAGTAAAGGCGTTTAAAATAGAAGCCATCTAAAGAGTGTCTGTATACATCACAATATGAGTAATAAAGATTGATCGTTGCAGTTAAGTATTTAGGAAATTTATTGAACATAGGTCTCCCTAAATTTTGACTTTTGGCATTATTTCTAGAGGGAACAGTTTGAAAAGATATCTCACTCTTTCTAATGGGAGTACAAACGTACTTGGCTTTAAGTTGAACATTATGCTCAGAGGTACTTGTCTCATCAAGGTTTAACTACTGCTGATTTTTATCAAAATCTTTTTTCAAAGATTGAAAGTATGGACAAATTTCCATAGGTCTTTTCCCACCAATAACAAACTTTATGGTTTTAAAAGGTTTAGTTTTCTTGATATTTTTGGTGCAACAGCCTATTCTAGATCTGTCGTCAGAATAGGTCTTACTGTCATCAACACAGTCCTCAAAATAATTAGAATTGTTTTCAAATTTTGAGAATTTTTTGAAGATTGTTGAGGCCTTTTCTTTTATTTGTTCCAATTATAATAACGATCCTTTATACTTTTTTCCAAAACTTTATTGGATTCAGTCAAGTCTTTCAATTTTTGTTCAAAACCCTTTATTTCCTCATCTTGAGTTAAACCTTGAGACGTATACTCTTCAGGATTTTGTTTAACTATTTGGTTTATGGACTCTAATTTCTTGGAAAGATCTTTGACAAGCTTCTCTAGTCTAGTGCTTTTCTTGAGTGTTTTAGTGTAAAGTGTGCGAATGTAAAGAAGGTCCTTATTATCGGAGTCACTAAATGAGCTGTGTGATGTGTCCCCTATCGATTCAATTTTAGGACTCACACACCCATTGGAATCATTAGTAAGGTGATTACTTTGACTCACACACCCACGATTTTCAGTACCACAATCATTCTCAAGCATTAAGGTAGACATATCTGTAGAAGCAACATTATTTATCATATGATCAGTTTCATCATCATCATTATAGATTATTTTAGCAAAGAATGATATACAAGGGTTATAAGAGTTGGATGACTCAGGTTCATCATTTTCGGAGTCACTTGAGTCATTCTAAGTCTTGCATAGCTGAGCCCTATTATGTTTGGGTTTTTTGTTTAGGTTAACCCAACAGTCACTAGACATGTGTCATAATTTTCCATATCTATAACATTCAACATTTTAAAGGTCTTTCTGAGGTCTCTTGTGATCATCAGTCTTCTGTTTGTCATGTCTTCTCTCATGAGGCCTATTATTAGAAAAGATGGGGTAATTAGGTTTCCCTTGTCTAGAATAAACTTTGTTTCTAAAGTTTATAATTTTTTTGAATTGCTTAGATATAAGAGCAATCTGATTATCCAAGTCACAGTCCTCATTAGAGTCAAGGTCAAGGTCAGGTTTGATCAACTTAGATGAAAAAACAAGATTAGAATGACCCTATTTTTTATTGGTTTGGATCAATTATTTATTGAATTCAAGTTCCATTCCCATAGTTCTTAGTTTACTACTGAGAAGTTTTGGGGTAAGATTTTCATCATCCATTTCCTCAACAACATATCTTTTCTTATCAAACTTTTGTGGAAGTGATCTTAGAATTTTTGAAACAATCTCTTTCCTATCATAGGTTATACCATTTTCATGCAACTTAGTTACAATGTTAGTTAACCTAATATAGAAATCATCAAAGGATTCAGTCTCAGACATGACAAGAGAGTTATACTGTTGGATAAGCATTTGAGTTTTAGCAGCTTTAACTCTCGTATCACCCTCATGTGGAGTTACAAGAGTATCCCACGCTTCCTTAGAAGTTGTTCAAGATGATATCCTCTTGAACTCATTTTCATTAATAGACATAAATATGGCATTCTTGCCATTATTATTACATAATGAATTTTATTTCTCATCTTTAGTAAATTCACTAGTACCTTTCTGATTCTCACAAGACTTCCTTCAACTGATGGTTTAGTAGGAAAAGTGTAGCCATTTTCTATAACTTCCCAGACTTCATCTCCAAGAGTTCCTTGAATGAAAGCAATCAGCCTTACCTTCCAGTAAGGAAAATTGGTTCCATCAAAGAGAGGGGGTCTGGACAGGTTACCTAGTCTCTCAAAATTCTCGTCCATACTTTTGTTTTGAAAAAAACAATTTCAAAAACACAGGATCTAAAAGATTTTAAACCAGCCAAGCTCTGATTCCAATTGAAAAACTGCCACTTAAGACGTTTAATACAAAGTCAAACTGTTAAAATGGCTCCGAACTGTTTGTTGATTAAACTCTTTTAATCAAAACAAAACTTAACACAAGATGTGTTTTAAAAAGCTTTTTAAAATAGTTTGAAATAGTTTGAACGAGTTATTTTAGATCTAGAATGATCCAGTTTTGAAAAACAAAACTTAAACAATTAAATCATCATAGCTAGGAAGAAGGTGATGAGAAAATGAGGCAGAGCACAAGTAATTTTTAACATGGTAAAACCCCACCCAAATGGGAAAACATCCACGGTGACATCTACATCACAAAACGAAAATCCACTAAAATTAGAGTAACAAATTTCAAGCTATTTAACAATCAAACCACACAAACACACCTAAATTAAGTCAGAATCGTTACCAACTCCTCTGGATTATATTTGACTTCTCTTAAGGTTGTTGTTGTTGATTTTATCTCCATCTTTGTAACTTTACTTGATTCCAGTCTCGACGTCAACTCAAACATGTTCAAGATCATACAACCAACACTTTAAGTGTGGTAGAGTGAAGTGTAGTAGTGATGTGCTCTCTAACATATGCATGCAAAACACTCACACTTATTACAGACAGAATGATTTAACAAATTACAAAATCACTAAATAGGCAAGAAATTATCAAATCAGTTTAGTCAAAATTAAATAAGACTTTTATACCTTTCAAAATGATCGCAGATCAAGAGGGAATCTTGTTGCAAAATATCCAAGATCCTAACACTTTCTTGTTTTGAAAATATTATATAGAAAGTGCAATCCCCAATCAAGATCTCAAAACTAGATCTTAGTCTGATAGTTTGAGTACAATTAAATCAGAATTAAAATTGTTGGTTTAGGGTTTGAAAACATAAAATTAGTTTTAAAATAACCAACAAACTAGATTTCTCAAAATAAGAAATCAAGATAGTGAACTATCTCTATGATTTGTATAATAGAGAAGAGATCTCAAGTTTATATGTAGAGAAACTGAAAACTCTACCAATGTGATTAAGTTGGAAGGATGATCAAGAACTAGAGAGGACTATCTTCTCAAAACCAGGAACTAAACACTCAGGTTTAATCTCTCATAAAATTATTTTTGGATTAGGGTTTCCTGTCTCTCTCTTATCTTTTCTCACTCTTCTCTCCACTCTCTCTTTTTTCTCTCAGAAGAGGAAATATCAAAAGTCTCTAATTGCCTCACCCAAGGCATCTATTTATATTAGTGATAAAAGGATCTGGAATGATGGTTCAAATTTGAGGGTTGAGATTAATGGAAGTTAAAACGATGCAAATGTAAGGGTTCACTGAAAGCGGTGCAAAGGCCAAATCTGATTGGTTAAAACCATCGCACATGGATTAGTTCCAAACACATGTAGACTGTAGATTAAAATGATCCAAGGGTCCAAAATAAGTAACAGGAATGTGAGTGACAAGAAACACAAATCGACCCATTGTGTGTGCAACACGTGTAGGCTCAAGATCAATTCTCAAACACGTGTTTTTGAGTTTAAAAACAAACATTTCCACCCACAAATGTTTCCGCCTCTTTTGGTTTCTACCCAAGATAGATTTAAAGCATAAAATATATTTACAAATCAACCCAAGAACTTTATTAAGTTCTAATTTTAATTTCTAAAAATTATTTAAATTTCTTAGAAAATAGTAATTAAATCCCAAATATTATTAAAAAATATTATTAGGGGATTTAACTCACACAAGGTCATTATATGAATTAAACACTATATGAATGCAGTCCTAGTGTGTGGTGTATGTCAAATACCGTCAAGAACTTGTAGAGGAATAATAATGAAGCTATGAAGGTTCTGAGGCTTTTTGGTTCATCTAGGGCTAGACATAATTTTGTCACCATTTCCAAACTAGATGAGCTCCTATATAATGCAGACTCAAATGAGTCAAAGATATAGGGTGCTTCAAGTGCCAGGTCTTAGATATGATATTGGATCAACATCCCGATACATTCAATCCACACAGTGTACTTTATATTGATAGCCTCATGGTGTTCAACATGAAGGATCTTGCTAGCCATATTCATGAGTTCTTGGACACTTAACCTGATGAGCAGACTAGCGCCCCAACCTTGTTATTTTTGGATGCTCTCCATGACTTGCAGCAGTTCTATCATTTTCATCTAGATTGGGTTCAGGTTGGAGTTCATCATTTTCGGAGCGTTCCCTTCCAAAATATGGTGAGACTTCACTCCTCCATACAGTCTATAATCGAGCAACGGAAAGTTGAGTCTGAGAGGATTCAGGGTTAGATTTAATTGCTTCAGTCTCATATTACATCACTTCAATCTCGACTTCACAGGCTTGATTCTGATGATCAGGAAGATGAGGCCAAACTAGCTAGGCTGGAGGAGGAGTTCTTATAGGAGGCTGGTCCATTATATGTGGGCACCCTGACCCTTGATGACCTAGTTTTTATTATTTCTAGTGGATAGGCTAGTTCTTTATTTGTTGTACTTTAGCTTTTATACATACAACACTTGATCATTTGTAAATGTGGAAAAGAAATGATGTTTTGTTTCTCCTGCACTTTCCTTTTCCCTTTCTTCCTATATATTCTTTTGGCGTCTATTTAGTAAGACATGATCTAATTTTTGTGAGCATTTGGTCAACTTAGGCTTCCCCATATATTGCGGTGTACTTGCATTAATCTGAGCAATTTATGTATATATATGCATTGTTATTTTAGACGTACCTCTTATGACTGTGAGGTGTTTGCATGTTACTATTTTGGATCACCCCCTCCTGTCTGCGGGGGTGCTCCTGCACATTATTTATTGTGTTCGTAAGGAATAGCTTGGAGGGGGGGCGGTGACCCCATCTCCTTACCTTAGGTTCTGTTTTATTAAAATACATTTAAATTATCTAGCCCCCAGTCTATGGGGTCCTTGCTCTACATTCTCTTTAAGAGATTTCACGTTCTCAAAATATTAGAGAGGGGGAATTTGGCCCCCTTATTCACATTTCTATTAATCTGGTCAAGTAAAGCATTTCCCTATGAACATAAGTTAAGATTTATTTTCTAAAAAAAGTTTATTACTTGGAGGTTGTCCTCCTACTGGTCAAGTGACTAATGATAAAGCCGTCTATTATGTCTGGGAGGAATTTGCTCAGTATACTTTCTTTTAGGATGGACTTACCCCAAGTGTAATGAGCAAAGTTCCTCTCTTCTTTTTACACCCTCTTTTATCCTAGTAGAGAGCATTTCTAAATATATATATATATATTCTATTAGGTCTATCTCCTATAGATGTCTAATCAAGGCAAGCATCAACAATGATCAAAAGTGTTGCTATTTTATTTCTTTACTATTGTGTACTATTTACAATATGGGATTTCTTTATCATTTTTCACACAAAAAAGAAAATTTTCTAGCATGAGAGCAAACCTCTCAGGTTCTTCTACATAAATGATTTTTTTTCACAAAACTAAGCATGGTACCTCTTTATCCATTTGGAATTAATGGATTGGAGATAGTCACTCTCCGGCTCCAAAATTTGGTAGTATCATGACTTCCCTACTCCTCTCACCACAAAGGGACCTTTCTAGTTGGGTTTGAACTTCGATACTGACATACTGCGAAGGTGATGAGTAGATGCTCTGAGGACCAAGTCTCCCACTTGAAATTCTATGGGCTTAACTAGGTTTTCAAAAGCTCCTGACAGATGTTGGGTGTAAACTTTGAAGTTCTCCCTCACTTTAACTATATGTTCATCCAATGCCTCGAGCTGCACGTGTCGTGGGGTTAGGGATGAGTCCATTTATTAGAACAACCATAGCTAATGGAAATGCCAATTCCATCGGTAGGAAAACTTTAGTTCCATACACCAGTGAGAATGGAGTCAACCCAGTTGGTTTTCTCTTCGAAGTACAGTAGGCTCATAGCACCATGGGTAGTTTCTCATCCCAAGCCCCTGGAATGTCTTCCAATATCTTTTTCAGAATATTGATCAAGGTCTTATCGTTGGCCTCTGCCTGGTCATTTCTCTTTGGATAGGAGATGGTTGAACTTCCATGCATGATTTTATATTTGTTAGTGAGGAGGGACATGTCTTTGCGTACAAATTGTTTTCTATTGTTTGTGAGTATCACCTTGGGTATACCAAATATGCATATGCGTATTCCTTGATAAATTGTGTTACCTCTTGGGCAGTCAACCTTCTCAGGGTAATGGCCTCCGCCCACTTTGTGTATAACTCTATAGCTACGATGATGAAGGCTTTACTATAAGAGTCTGGGATAATCTTTCCCACTAGGTAAAATTCCCATGTATGGAAGGGATATGGAGCTGCTAGGCTTTGTAAGATGACAGAAGGGGCATGCACCATGTTTCCATGTACTTGGCAAGCTTTGCACTTCTTTACGTAACCAATGGAATCAGCTTTCATGGTTGGCCAATAATACCTCAGCCTCATCAGCTGATCAGATATCTTGGCACCCCCATGTGGGAGGGCTCATGGGCTTCCTTCAACACCTTTTTTGTGTCTTCTTTAGCTATGCATTTCAGTTCTTTCTCATTATAACCTTTCCTATATTGCTTTCCTCCCACCAAGTAAAAATTGGCTACCCTCTTCCTGAGATAGATTTCATCCGCTCTCTTTATGGGTAGCTCACTATCTCCAATCTTCAAATGCAATATATAGTTGTCTCCAATCTTCAAATTCTTCTACAAAATTGGCTTTTGTTATATGATTGAAATGAGTTTGGCACTTTAAACAACCATGTTGTAAGCGAGCAACCTTTGTGCTCATGGTATGCTAATAGTATCCTCCTCCCTACAGCCTGCATTAAAGTGGGATGTCAGTGTCCACATAATGTTTTTCATGCATTTCTTCCAACCTCTTTTTTCCTTCTTACTCCCTAACAGACCATGCTAGTAATCCTCCAGGAATCTTAAAGTAAAGTGTTCCTTATAATAGGTGGTAGTTATCCAGCTTCAACATCTTCATGGCCCATTCTCTTGTCTCCAATTTCTTTACCACTAGGTGCCTTCAGTCTTCTGGATCATTGTTTGGGAACAGAGACTTCACCGTAGTAGGTACTATCCTCCGGCGCACCATGATCGTCACTTCTGCCTCATCCATACCCAACTTTTGTGCTATCGTATCCAGCACAATCGGGATGCCTGTTCATTGTTCTTACATGTCTTTCAATAGTCACTTCTAGGAATTGTCCCAATAACCCTGGGATGATATACCTATAGGGTGCCAAGTTAGCATACTTGAGGGTAAACTCCCCATTAACCTATTTTACTACCAGGTTAGCGTCCCCCCGAATGTATACTACTTTGAAACCCTTCCAGAGTGCTTCTACCATGCCCAGAATGAGAGCTTAATATTCAGCATCATTGTTTGAGCATTTGTAGTCTAAATTAAAAAGAGAGGGTGATATGTTCCTTGAAGCTCGAGAGTATGATGCCCTCATCTATTTTTCCTTGAGCACTAGAGCCATTGAACTCCATTTCCCACTTATCCACTTCTTCTACCACGCATGATCGAAAGGTTTCCCCTGGTAGTTCCTCATTAGGGGCTCAAAATTTCCACTTGGGAAGTGAGCCAATAGGTCTGCCACGGATTGACTCTTGATTTCTTTAGGCACTACACACTTTAAATCATACTCTGAAAATATCAAAAACCATATCTCTACTCGTCCAACAAGTACTATTCTTGCTAGCAGGTACCTTATAGGGTCAGACTTAGTGACTAGGTGAATTGTGAAGGCTAGAAGATAATTTCTCAACTTCTAAACCATAAAAACCAAGGCCAGACGATGCCTCTCCACACTAGTGTATCTAGATTATGTTCCAAATATTACTCTTGATAAGTAGTAGACTGGATTTTTGACTCGTTCCTTCCCTTGTGCTAAGAATGCTCATATGGATCTCTATGTTGACGTGAGGTAGAGCAGCAACAGTGATCCGGCTTCTAGTGGGATCATCATGGACGGAGAGGATAAAATTTATTTAATCTTCTAAAATATCTTCTTCTGCTCTTCTCCCCAAATCCAATTGGCCTTATCCTTTAATACAGGTGTGAATGGGTGAGTTACTTCCTCTAGCGCGAGTATAAACCTCCTCGGGTAGGATACCTTTTCTAGGAAGCTCATAAGCTTCCTTTGACTCTTGGGGGGTGGCTTCATCACAATGGCTTTCCACTTCTATGCGTCTAATTGAACCCCCTGCCTATTCATGACAAAACCTAAAAACTTTCCTGCGGTAACCCCAAAGGAACACTTAGAGGGATTCATCCTCATCTTATACCCGCGACACCTCTCAAATACTTTCTTGAGGTCCTGTATATGTTTGCTTTCTTTCTTGGATTTCACCACTAGGTTGTAACACCCCGCCCGCCCGGGGAGAGCGAACGGAGCGCTACTGTCGATAAAACTAATTCAAATCCACAAATCACAAGGCATAGAGCATCTAATTCCCACAATAAAACAAGAGAAACCACTAATCTCAAATCTCTTCAATTAAAACAACAAGTCTCTCGAATTAAAACAACTATCTGTCTCGATACTAAAATGAATCTCCAATGCTCTATACATCAAAAAAAATAAATACAAGTCTTCTCTCTTGTATTAAAAATCTTCCCAAAAGAATCCTCACTAAAAACCAATCTCCATAGCGCCCCAAAATCCGCGCTAACCTGCCACTAAAAGAAAATATGGGGAAGTACACAATACGACAGGAAAGATGCTCAACAAATATTAGCGATGAATAAAACGTAACAATACGAATACAATTATTCAAATCAAATGCGAATCTCATAAGCAATTATATCAATATAATTTCTCAACAACACATTAACCGGGTCACCAGGCCTCACCACCGTACCGCGCCTATGCATTTTTTTTAGCATATCCGGAAAAAGGAATATTGGCGGGTGCCCAACCTCAGTGCCATATTAAAATCTCATGACAACATGCTCAACGCTAAATATAATACCACATGAATCGAAATCAGATTCCAACAAATATTTTTACATTTCCAAAAGAATTTAACAATTCAAATATGAGTCAATAATCACATGAAACCAAAGGGAGAAACACTCGCGAGATTAAGGAGCATATTGTGTAAAACCCCATACCTCAAAATCATCACATAATTCAGCCTCAAAATCTAATCACACCATCACGTTCCTCTCGCGATCTAGCCCAAACTCGAGAAAACACCAAATAAGCCTTCTAATCTAAGGTTGAAATCTTGAATAAGCTTGGGGCAATGGTTTGTAGATGAAAGGGAATAATTTTGGAGAGGTCTTCTGGTTGAAAAGTTTGAGAAAAAGTGATTTGAAAAGTCCATCCACGAATTAGTTGATATATAAAGAGTTAAGAGTTTGATTAAGAAAAGAGTTCTAATCGGATACAAACACTAAAAAATTTATTTCGGGCGATCGGACTGTTGGAATCGCTTGAAATTTTAGTATGTTGTAACGAACGGCGAGACAGGACTGCTGACAAAAATTCAGGTCGATCGGACGGTCGATTTTCTAAAAATATTATTTTTACTAGAGAGTTTTATATTTTGAGGACTCTTAGAGAGTTTTATATTTTGAGGACTCTTCTAAATAATAAAAATTCAATTAAATCTCCATTTTAATTCCGATTTGGAAACCGTTTGAAATTATCGCCCTTAAAAATAATAACCAACATATTTGATTAATAAAAATAACTTTCTCTCAAAATTTATTTTTCCTTTTAATTTCGAAAATACCCAAAAATTACGCGGGTTGTTACACTTCCCCACTAACAATGGAATTTCTCCCTCGAAATTCGCCGAATGCCTAACTCTCAAAATTTCAGGCCAAAAATCTCCAAAAATAATCTCGTCACCAAAAATAAATTCCTCACATATAATCTAGATGTCTAACACGAAACGATCATCTAAAGATTCTATCTCCAAAAATACGCGCCACAAAAACGCAACAGACCCAAAATCCAAGACCCGAGGGTTGTCGTATACCTAAGCTCTGATACCATTCTGTAACACCCCGCCCGCCCGGGGAGAGCGAACGGAGCGCTACTGTCGATAAAACTAATTCAAATCCACAAATCACAAGGCATAGAGCATCTAATTCCCACAATAAAACAAGAGAAACCACTAATCTCAAATCTCTTCAATTAAAACAACAAGTCTCTCGAATTAAAACAACTATCTGTCTCATGCTAAGAATGGTATTTATTTAGTTCACGCCCGGCATAGTTCGGCGGCGGTGGCTGGCCACCCCGTCTGTCGGATTTTGCGGGGTGTGACATAGGTCATCCACAAAAAACTCTAGTATATCATGAAATATTTCCATCATGGTCCGTTGGTATGTGTACCCCGCATTCTTCAGTCCGAAAGGCATGATTGTGTAGTGGAAGTTCCCTAATGGTTTGCGAAAGGTAGTCTTCTCCGCATCTACCAGATCCATTTTAATATGGTTGTAATCGATATATCCATCCATGAAACTATAGCGGTAGTATTAACCAAGATGTCTATATTTGGCAGAGGGAACTCATCTTTGGGACATGCTCGATTCAGATCGTGAAAGTCTACACAAAGCCTAATTTGGCTTTTGTCCTTCTTTACAACCGACACTATACTGGAGAGCCATACAAGATGTTGAATGGTCTTGATGAACCCTGCTTCCAGTAACTTCTCTACCTCTGCCTTTATCTTCAGGTCTAGGTCATCTTTGTATGTGCTCATAGCTTGCCTTAATGGGAGGTTATTGGGAGGATGTTCAATCTATGGGACTTCACCTCTGGGTTTATTCCTTCCATATCTGTGTACTTGCATGCAAACACATTAGTGAACTCCCTAAGTAAGTTAATGAACTATTAATTCTGTTTTGGTTCCAGACTTTTGGAGATTAGGATGGGTCTGATCTTACCCCCTTTGGGCCCTAAATTGATCTCCTATAATTCTTGTAGCTGCTATTTGGGTCCATCATACATGCATTCTGGATATTCTTTCGGTTCCTCGACATGGTCAACGATATGGGATTCATTAACAACAAAACACTCAGGTGCTGGATCGATGCTCTCATGCCAGAACACTACCCGCACAGACCGTTATAAGAAGTAGATGACCTTCCCATCGGACAAGACCATCATTTGTCAAGTTCGAGGAGGCTTATCCACCTCCTCCACTTTCCTCTTGCCCTTTGCTGCGTGGGGGATCACCATTCCCCCCAATCGATTATGAAGAGACTTCTTTTGCTGGATACTAACTTCAATTATATTCTTCCCTTCTAACTTTCTTACAGATAACTTCCTTTCCTCATCTAATTTCGTGCAGAACGCAACATCTATCAGATGGTCCTCCTCAACAGCAAAGCTTTGATAACTATCTTGGTACCTCTAATATTGGCCTTTGCACATTGATGGTAAGTGGAGGGTACTATGCCGTGGGTGTGAATTCATACCCTCCTAATGAGTAGTTGGTATCTAGTGTTAGCATTGATAACATGGAACTTGATGTGGGAAGTGAAATTTCCCAACTTGATTCCCACGTTTACATATCCGATAGATTGCATTCTAGCATTGTCAAATCCAAAAATCATTATCGGTACTGGCACTACCTTCTCATGGTCGATTCCTGCTTCATACAATGTACTGATGGGCATAATGTTAATAGATGCTCCTCCATCCATTAATGCTCTAATGAGACTCCATTGATCATAGTTGTAACATACAATGGACGATTGTGGAAGTAAGACACCTGTCTATCTACCTCTGAAAACACCACCTCAAAAGTATACCTCTTAATCAACCTCCCAGTTGGCCCCTACTAATTTAGTGAGGGGTCTCTGCACTGCTGCAAAGCTTCTAGGAATTTCCTTGTAATGGGTATTCTTGTGTCATATTTCACCCCAATCTAGTCGAAAAACAATTTGAATTTTGGGTTCCTTGCTATGGCCTTCCATTCAGAATCTAGGTTTACCTCATACGTCTGGGCATTGCAAATATACTCTGCTTCAAATATCCCCCTTTATCCAGAGCGAGAATGACATATACCTTACCCTCTGAGAGGTTCACTTGGTTAATTTCCTTATTTTTGTCCTCTTCTTATTTCGTAGTGAAGAACCACTCCTCTCGCTTTCTTTCCATCTCAACTCTCCTCAGTGATAACTTTTCCAATCCTTCACATAACTAATTACCAATCTCCCACTCCATCAGCTCTTGGGTTACTTCTTCATCAAAAGAAACTAACATGTTGGCAGTACCGAAGTGATGAGCTGGAAGTAGGTTCTCATTAACATTTACAGGAGGAATCTGCAAGGTACCACTTGCCACTTGCTCACCAATGATCCTTCTCAAGTAGTAACAGCCTTTGGTGGAGTGTTACAACCTCTAGTTTAGCTCGCAGTATTTTGGGTTGTCTTTATCAACTGGAGTTGGGGTTTCTCCTTTAAAGTGAGGATGACCTGATACCCCTTCTAGTACTAAAGTACAATAACAATCCATAGCTTCTACTACACTATAGGGTAATGGTGATGGGGCATCTTCCCCAAACTTTCTCTTGTTGCCGAGACTGCTGTTCTTGAATCCGGAGCCTCATTTTTTTCCTTTAGGATTCCCATCTACATAGTTAACTGCTTGCCTCCTTAAAACTTGAAACCTCCCAGAAGTCAGTGGTACATGCATCCTCCAACTCGAGGCCCTTGGATAGATAATCATAGCTTTGTTACTGGAGGCCCTCGTGAACTCTCTAAAAGTTCCATCTCTAGTTTCATTGATCAAATGCAACTTGTATTCCTCTAAGAGTCCCTCGACACATATTTGCAGCAACCTTACCTCTTCTACATTCTCATGGACATCCAATGCTCTCTCGTGAAAGCGTTTGATATATTGCATTAACTCCTCACTAGGCTTCTGTACCTCTTGTTGATATGCCCTATATGTACCCAATAGCTCAGAGACACCAACCTCGGCCAGAGAGATGGCTGAGGTAGGAAGGGCCCCAGATTGACAACTAGCGGCCTCATCCTAAGCAAGGTCGGCCATGGACGACGCTACTAGTTTCTTCACAGCCAAGCGACAGTTGAGATCCTCATGGTCCGTGAAGATAGTAATCCATCAGGTCAGCTAGAGCCGACCACACGACTGCACCACACATCAACCTCGGCTGGGTGTAAGCCGAGGAAGAAGAGGCTACTCAAAATCAACATTATTATCCTCGGCTGGGAACCAGCCGACATCCTGATACTTCACCATCACCTCAGCCTAGGACGATATTACAACTCCACTTGTCTTACCTCAGCTCTCCTACAGATCCAAGATCATCGCTGATAACCTCTGATCAAGCAGTTGCCCGACCACACAAACCTCGTCCTCTTCCAAACAGAGGTTGGCACCAATCGAGGATAGTCTAGCTTCTACACATTCTTTTATAACTTGTAGAACGTGGACAAATCTATCATAACCAAATTATTCCCTCTATATGAGGGAATATTGAGGTCATCATTACTCAGTTGGGAACAGCCAGGTGTCACTCTCATACTGGTTCGATGCTCATTCACATTCTCATTGTATGCTTGGGGGGTACATTACACCCCCCAAGCACTATATATAGAGGTCATCCTCTACCTTGTAAAAGGATCCCAAAATTATAACCCTAGATAAACTCTGTCAAATTATACAGTAGAGAGAGAAAGCTTGAGAGATTGTATCCATGGCCATTAGTGCCTTCATTCAGTCATATTACTTACACACACTCACAGTGGACGTAGGCCAGATTGGCTGAACCAGTTATATTGAAGTATTCATACTCTTCTCCTCACCCTTTCTGCATATATACATATACATATTCTCCTGTGTTGCCATTGTTAACATTAACTTAAGCTTGCAAACACCTTGAAGGGTGGTGCTGTTTCCGGCCTCATCATTTTGGCGCCATCTGTGGGAACGAGAAGCTATATGTTCCTCATTTTGTGCTTAACCTCACCGGAGACTCTGGTGGTGAACCAGGCCTCACCCCTTGTGTGGAGTTGTTTCACCATTGAAAGAGGTCCATTAAGGTACAAAGCTCCTTTACTATACAAGATCTTTAGTGTTAACACATGATGCTAGGATTACCACCACATCTTCCACCTCCTAATGCTGGAGGGCCTAATTCCAGCCAGGCACCACCTCAGTCCGAAATGGCGGAAGCTGCAGCAGCCTTAAAGTCTTTGGCTACCACGCAAGAAGAAATGAAGGAGCAATTTTCACAACTCAGTCAAAACATGATGAGACCACCTGGGGTCTCACCGGAGATGATCACTCTGGCGGCTGTTCAGCATCATCCTGATGCTATGGGACCACCTCAGGCATCGCATAAAGACCAACCTACGCCTCAGCGGAGGAGGGACGTTGCTGACCCTAGACGTTTGCGTCTAGGGAGGCAAGGACACCCTTGCCCTGAGGATAGGTATGATGATTTGGAGGCATAAGATGCTCTAGAAGATTGTTGGGAGCCTATAAGGTTTCAAATAACACAGTACATCCTATCCAGTAGATCCGAGGTTGTGGAGGCAGAAGAGGTGAAGAAGCCCAACAAAGAGGGTCAGCTTTTGATCGATTAAGCAGAGGGTCGGACATAGAAAGGCTCGGCCTAGTAAATAACCTACAATAGAGGTTATCCAGGTCAAGAAGTGTAACAGGCTCACAAAGGGAAGAAGGGAAACGTCAGCCTCATCAAGGCCGACCTAACACAGGACGAAGTAGGGACCAGGAAGAGGTCAATAGCTGACGTTGCGTGGCGGATGGGGAACCCTCAGTCTACCCCTTGGAGGTGGCTGGGGACAACCTCGGCTAGGCCGACGTTGCAAGACCATGGAATGACTCCATCCACCGTCTTGAGGACAGGATAGGAGACCTTGTCAAAAGTTGGAATCCAATGCAAAGAGGTTTCTCAGAAGGCTCTTCGTTCGTGGCTAAGATAGTGAGCTTCCCTACCCCAGCCAAGTTCAAGACACCTATGGTGACTCCCAATTATGACGTTAGCACCAACCCTGTACATCATATTGAGATGTACCAGTTCGCGGTGGACATTTACTTAATACCAAATGAGACTAAATGTCAGGCATTCTTCGGGAGCTACACACATCTGGTTTACCTCTCTCCCGAAGAACTCGATAGAGAACTTTAAGGGTTTGGCTGAACGGTTCATTCACAACTTCTGTTTTGGGGTAAGGCCTCAAAAGAAGACTACCCATCTGTTGTATGTCAAACAAGGTAAGAACGAGAGCCTAAGAGACTACATTGCCAGATTCAACAAAGAGAAACTTGAGGTTGAAGACTACGAAGAGAATATAGCCATGACCGCCCTCATAGGAGGTCTTCAGAAAGGGAAGTTGTTGTGGAAACTTGAAGAAGACCATCCTAAGTCCATGGCAGAGCTGTTAGCAACTATGGTCAGGGTCATGAACATTGAAGAGGCCATGGCTTCAAAATACGAGGATGAGTATGACGGTAGCATCGGAAAGTTCCAAAGAAATAAGGATGGAAAGAAGAGATCAGCCGACGATAAGTTCGCACGCTATACCCCTCTAACTGTGAGCTGCGAACACATCCTCAATGAGATATGGAATGATCGGTCGCTGAGATGGCTAGAGAAGCTAAAGGCTCCTCCACATAAGAGAAACAAGAACTTGTGGTGCGAGTTCCACCAAGACCATGGCCATGTTACAGACAAGTGCTTCGCCTTAAAGGATGAGATTTAAAAGATGCTGAAATCCAGTTAGTTGAGGAAGTACGTTGATGGCAAGGCTCCTAAGAGGGGAAGAGATGACCCAAAAAAGAAGAGAAATGACAGATGTCGTGATGATACCCCAGCAAGAAGAGATGATGACTCGGATGGTGATGATGAAGATAATCCGGACCTTCCACCAAAAGATGACAACACCCCAGTAAAGAGGGTTGGTATGATATCCTTTGGTGTTACCACCATATGCGGAGGACTTGCAGGGGGTGGTTCTGAAGTGGATGAACAAAAAGCTCATGTGGCGGAGGCCAAGTCAGTGGCCAAGCCAGAAGTGGTAAATCTGACGTCTTCTGAAACTAAGCAGAAGAGAAAGAAGGTCGATATGGACAATCTTATAGTTGGGTTCTCCCGACTCGACTTCAAAGTCATCCTACATGATGACCCTTTAGTAATCACAACAAGGGTTCATGGGTACGAGGTACATAGAATCCTCGTAGATGGAGGAAGTTCAGCGGATGTGATGTTCTGGCCTTGCTTCAAGAGACTTGGCCTCAGCAGAGCAAGGCTGGTACCCTATCATCATCCGTTAATGGGCTTCATCGGTGAAAAAGTCCATCTGTTGGGTATGTATGAGATGGACGTGCGAATGGGAATGAGTGGCCTAAGAGGTTGACCTGTAAGATTAATTGTTTTTCTATGGACGAAAATGTCTTCTCGGCCTACAACCTCATCATAGGAAGAGTGGCCCTTAAGGCGTTTGAAGTCGTGCCGTCGACGGTCCACCAGATGCTAAAATTCCCGACCCCCTATGGGGTAGGGGAAGTGCAAGGTGACCAGACCATAGCACGAGAATGATACTTCAACTCAGCGAAAGAGAGAGAGGCCCATAAGAGAGGAACTACCACATATAACATTGATACACTTGACCCCATAGATTAAACAAAGTTGAAGAAAGGAGAGGCCGCGGAAGAGGTAGAATCCATCGTCCCCAATGAGGACGAACTGGAAAAAATCGTCCAGGTCAGAAAAGCCTTAAAAGCAGAGATCAAGGAAGAGTTGATAAGTTTCTTGAAAAAAAGGCAATGTGTTTTCACTTGGAGCCATGCGGACATGCCTGGCATCGACCCTGAGGTTATGTGACATAAACTCAATGTATCTAAGGATGCTAAACCAATTAAGCAAAGATGAAGAGTTTATTCGAGGGAGAAGTATGAAGTCATCCAAGAAGAAATCAGGAAGTTGGAAGAAGCTGAGTTCATAAGGGAAGTTATATATCCGGAGTGGTTGTCAAACGCAGTCATAGTGCCCAAAGCCAATGGGAAATGGAGGATGTGCATAGACTTCACCGACTTGAATAAGTCTTTCCCAAAAGACAGATATCCCTTACCTCGGATCGACCAGATGGTAGATTCCACTACAGAGCATGAGCTTATAAGCTTCATGGATGCATATTCAGGATACGACTAGATCTTCATAGATGTCGAAGACTCGGATAAGACAGCCTTCATCACGGACAAAGGGACATATTGCTACAAGGTTATGCCCTTCGAATTGAAAAATGCGGGGGCAACATACCAACGTCTTGTGAATAAGATGTTTGAGGCTCAAATAGGCAAGACTATGAAGGTGTACGTAGACGATATGTTGACGAAGAGCTTGAAGGCCTGCACTCACATGGCAGACTTAGAAAAGGCCTTCGATACCATGGACTTGTAAAAAATGAAACTCAACCCCGCGAAGTGTGTCTTCGGGGTAGGTGTTGGGAAGTTCCTTGAATTCATTGTCAATAAGAGAGGAATATAAGCAAACCTCGAGAAAATTAAAGCTTTGCTCGACATGAAGACACCAAGAAGCATTAAGGACGTTCAGAGACTAACTGGAAGAGTAGCTGCACTCAACATATTTGTTTCCAGAGCAACGGATAAGTGTCTTCAGTTTTTAAAGTGCTTAGAAAGGCCTTCGAGTAGGACAAAGAGTGTGATGAGGATTTTAACCAACTCAAGTCCTACCTCGGATCTCCCTTGCTCTTATCTCGGCCCATAGCGGGAGAGAAGTTGTATATTTATCTAGCATTCTCTGAATAAGATATAAGTGCAGCCATAGTACGGGAAGACGTTAGGATTCAAAGGCCTGTATACTTCAACAGTAAGATCCTTCAAGGGTCTGAACAGAATTATCCTCGGATGGAAAAGTTAGCCTACACCTTGATACATTCTTCTAGGATAATGAAGCACTACTTTCAGGCCCATTCCATGGTCATCCTCATCGACTCCCCATTAAGACAGGTCCTCCACAAACCTGAGAAGTCGGGTAGATTGATGACATGGGCCATTGAGTTGGGAGAGTATGACCTTACTTATCAGCCCAGGGTGGACATCAAAGGGCAGGCACTTGCAGATTTTATTGCCGAGTTCACATGGGAAGAGACCAAGGTTAAGAATAACGTAGAGACTGCAGAAAGGTCAAACAACAACATCTTCCGAGATCCTAAAGAGGTTGTATCCAAGAGAACCAGAAACGGAATGGATGAGAATGAGGAAGGCCGGTACCTCTTCAGGAATGGAGTCATGATAGAAGGAGCTTCTCATCAGATAAAGACATCTAGAATCTCTTTGTTGACGGGTCTTCTTGCGAAAGCGGAAGCGACGCAGGGCTAATAATTTTATCTTCGGAGGTGATAACGTTGAATATGCCCTAAGGTTCAACTTCAAGGCATCAAACAACGAGTCAGAATATGAGGCCCCGATAGCAGGCCTCACATTGGCAAAGACCCTTAGGGTAAGACGACTCCTGCTTCATAGTGACTCAAGGTTAGTTGTTAATCAAGTGTTGGGGGTTTATGAGGCCAAGGATGAAAGGATGGCCAAATACCGGAAGAGGGTGAGATTGATACTCAAAGGTTTCGAAGAGATAAAGATGAAGAGAATACCTCGGTAAAACAACAGCCACACAGATGCATTAGCAAGGTTAGCTTCGGCAACAAGGACATACATCACAAGGACAATCCCAGTTGAGATCTTGCCCAAAGAGACCATTAAAGAAGAAGAGGTCAGTAACCCTTGGCTCAATTTGAACCTAGGGGAATCATGGATGGACCCCCTTATCAGATATATCAGAGAGGGAGAGCTGCCGAAATCAAAACTAGAGAGAAGGAAACTGAGGTACAGAGCTGCAAAGTTCTCAGTAGTAGGAGACGTCCTATATAAGAAGGGATTCCTATTACCTCTCCACAGATGTGCTCATTCCACAAAAGTTCCCCGCGTCTTACAGGAGGTACACGAGGGTTCTTGCTCCAGTCATGTAGGAGGAAGACCTTTGGGTAAGAGAATTATTACGCAAGGATACTGGTGGCCGACCTTAGCCAAGGATTCTTCAGCCTACGTGAAGAGGTGCGACAAATTTCAGAGATTCTCCACTATCCCCCATCAACCTCATTTGCCAATGATGTTGATCAGTTCCCCTTGTCCATTCGCAGTATGGGGAATTGACTTAGTGGGTCCCCTGCCAAGAGCTGCAAATAACTAACGATTCCTGATAGTCGCCATTGATTACTTATCCAAATGGGTAGAGGCCGAGCCGATGATCACGATTACAGAGAAGAAGACCTTCCAATTTATTTGAAAGAACATCATATGCAGACATGGCCTCCCAAACACCTTAATCTCGGACAATGGAACCCAGTTCAAGAATTCTTCCTTGAAAAAATATTACGAAAGAGTTGGGATAAAGAAATTTTTCTCTTCTCCCGAACGACCTCAGGCAAACGGTCAGACAGAAGTCACTAACAGAACTATCCTCGACGGGATTACGAAGAGGTTAGAAGAAGTTAAGGGAAGATGGACTGAAGAGGTTTATGTTTTGTTATGGTCCTATAGAACAACGACTAGGACACCAATGGGGGAGACCCCGTTTATGTTAGCACATGGCTAGGAGGTCGTCATACCGATAGAATTAGGACTTCCTACACATAGGGTTCAGACCTATGACCTTGAGAAGAGTGGGGATGATAGAAGACTTGACCTCGATTTGATTGAAGAGAGAAGGGAAGACGCAGAAATCAGGCAGGAAGCTTACCAGCAGAGAACAACAAAGTTCTACAATCAAAGGGTAAAATCAAGACCCATAGCTGTGGGAGACCTAGTGCTAAAGAAGACATTACAGAAGGCAAATAAGCTTCACCCAAATTGGCATGGACCTTACAAAGTGGTTGAGGAGGTTGTGCCCGGGACCTACACGCTAGAAAACCTTAAAGGGGAGCCTTTTTCTAATCCTTGGAATGTTGATCATCTAAAAAAGAATTACATATGATGTTGCAAGAGTTCCTATGTAAAATGTATCATCTTATGAAGAGATTATTAATGAGAAGATCGGTTCCTGTGTCAATTCTTGGTTCATTATGCTCTAGTGGTAGAACTTATGAGGGCAACATCTTAGTTGATGACCTCAGACCTTAAATATCATTAACTTGGTGAATATTTTATGAGGTTAATGTCTTAGTTGATGACCTCAGACCTTAACATCATTAACTTGGTGAATATCTTATGAGGGTAACATCTTAATTGATGACCTTAGACCTTGAACATCATTAACTTGGTGAATATTTTATGAGGGTAACGTCTTAGACGATGACCTCAAGCCTTAACATCATTAACTTGGTGAATATTTTATGAGGGTAACATCTTAGTTGATGACCTCAGACCTGAACATCATTAATTTGGTGAAAATTTTATGAGGGTAACATCTTAGCTGATGACCTCAGACCTTGAACATCATTAATTTGGTGAATATTTTATGAGGGTAACGTCTTAGTTGGTGACCTCAGACCTTATAACATCATTATATGGTGATAAGGTCTGAGGTAAGACATCATGATTGGATGACCTCAGAACTGGACATCATTAATTTAGTGAATATTTTATGAGGGTAACATCTTAGTTGATGACCTCAGACTTGAACATCATTAATTTGGTGAAAATTTTATGAGGGTAACATCTTAGTTGATGACCTCAGACCTTATAACATTATTATTTGGTGACAAGGTCTGAAGTGAGACATCATGATTGGATGACCTCATACCTTGACATCATTAATTTTGTGAATATTTTATGAGGGTAACATCTTAAATGATGACCTCAGACCTTGACATCATTAATTTGGTGAATGTTTTATGAAGGTAACATCTTAAATGATGACCTCAGACCTTAACATCATTAATTTGGTGAATATTTTATGAGGGTAACATCTTAGTTGATGACCTCAGACCTGAACATCATTAATTTGGTGAAAATTTTATTTATGGGGCTTATGAAAACATTATATAGAGGCTTCAGGCCTTAGTACAAACACATGGCATGACAAAATAAAGGACTGTGTCATTTAAAAACATTCAGCAAATAAAAAAATAAATCCCCCTTTAGAGGTTGACATAGAATAAAGTTAAAGAATTACAATCCACAAGGTAACAAAGTTTGTCATCAGAGGTTACAGTTTGAAATGGAAATTAAAAATTACAAAAAGCTTCACAATGTGGTCAAGTGTCTGCAGCCTCAGGGTTAGTTGCCTTGCCCCATCTCCCTGTCCGAGGGTGGTCACTTCCACCCCGTCATCCTGAGAGCCAACATCTTCAATCGTGGTGTCATCTTGGGGGGTAATCTCGGTAGGTGCAGCACCTCCCTCCTCCTCTACCTCTTGCAAGTCCTTAGCAAACCGAGGATCGGCAAAACTCAAACCAATGAAGTCAAAGGCTGTGAGGCTCCTTGATTCCTTCTCCTTCATGGCATCCCATTTTCCAGTGGCCTTTACACCCCTTTCGAGGTACTCAAAGACGAAGCTGACAAAGTCATCAGAGACCTTGTACTCCTCCAAGATCTTCTCGGAGGCATCATTTAAGGCAGCCTTCACAGCCACATCGACCTTGTGTTAAAGAGAGTCAGCCTGAGTCTTCAAGGCAGTGCTATGATCCTTCCTCATCTTGTCCATGTCATTTTCTAACCTCTTCATGCTAGCCTCATACATCTCCAAAGAGGCCTTCAAGCACTCCACTTCAGCGTTCAAAGCGGCCTCGATCTTTTCGGCCTCTTGGCCCTTCTCAATCAGAGGAAGTTTCCCCAAGGTCTAGTTAACAAAATGGTTCATGGTGATGAGACCCTGTAGAACATGTGCAGATATGTCAGTTTAAGATCTGGTATAATTCAAAACCGATGTTACACTTGAATATAATTCAACAGCAAATACAAAAGTTCAAGGTCTTACTTGGATAGAGAAATGGAGGGAGAACTCAGTCAACAGAGGCCTATCCAGAGAGCGACAGAAGCGCTTGTCAGAGTCGGTCATAGCATCGCCAATAGCATCCAGGGCCTTCAGACTATGGCCAATAAGACTGTCACCAATCTTCAGTTGCTCCAAGTGAGCAATCAATATGTCCTCAGAGGAAATGGGGATGGCACGATCCCCCTTTTGGTTTTTCTTCTTCTGCCTCTGATCTTCAGGGGCAGGGTCGACAAGTTTCCTCTTCTTGGAGGCCTCATCCCTTGAGGTAGTTGGAGGGGGAGGAGGCACATTTAGACCTTCTTTCTTTACAAGATTCGTGAGACTAGGGGCTGCCATCTCCCAGAGGTCGTCGAAAATCCCTTTTGGGCACTCTGCAAATAGAAAGGTCTGAGTTAGAAAATCAGAGACATACAAATTCAGAGGTATAACTTGTTGAAATAATAAAGAAACTTACGGAGCTCGGTCAGAGGACTCCCCCAAGGGCAGTTTCAGAGAGATAGTAGGGAGTCATAAAATGATAGTACTTGACTAGCAGACCATGCTCTCCCTGATCCTGAAGGTCTTTGACCTTTTGAAAGATTATTTTGGCTTAGCCCAGGGTCGGCCCTAGTAGCCATTGCCACCATTCCCCATCTCAGGGGTATTCTCGGCTCTAGGGAGGAAGAGGGGGCACAGGGACCAAACTCCCATGGCCCTAACGCAAAGAAGTAGCATGGTTTCCAATTATGGTTCGAGGTTTGGGTAACGTGCAGCATCTTTTTATTTGACTTTTAAGTTAAAAAATTGTAGTAGCTCGAATGATTCCTAGCAGATGAGGGGACGTATCACCCTGTGAAGACCTAGACGGGAAGGTCTGAATGATGGACTGCCCTCCATAAGACTATAGCTCCAATTATCACCCTCCAGGAATTGGGTGATAACTGAGAAGGAGCCAAGTTGATGTAGGAAAATATAGCCCTGATTATGGGATGCATGGGAAGAAGAAACCCTAACTTGAACATCTGCACATATAAGCAGATCTCACCATCTCGACCGCTGAAGGCCCTCTCGTCCCTCAGAGGCCTCCTAAGCTTTATGGAGGGACTTATAGAATACATATGTCTGAAGGCTATAAGGTCGACCTCGCTGGCAGTGCTCTCTATCTCGGCCGCCTCAGAGGTGTCAACATCACTTTTGCTACCGTCATCCTCATTCGATTAAACATTAGCTTGAGCAGACGATAGAGCACCACTAGGGAACCTCTGAGCAAAATTAGCTCCTATGACAGCCGATAGGGGAATAACTTCAAGGATTGGAGGAAAACCACGCTAGGCCCTAGAATTTCAACGTCGGAGGAAGAGTGTGATGTTTTAGAACTCTTGTGAGACGAGGCATGACTGGAAACCTCGGCTTGGTCAGGGGCTTGGTCCATCCGGACGAAATAATCCATAACCTCTTCAAAAGAATCAACAAACATGGGGTCTGAGGTTGACGACTCAGACTCAGACATAGGAATGGGTTCTACTGGGACCTCTGCAGGCACAGATGGCTCAGGATAAACCACTTTCAGAGGTGGTGGAAAGATAGGTCTGGGGGGAATGCCTCTGCCCTACGAGCTTCCTCTTGGGCTCGTTCTATTTTCCTAATTTTATCTAAGGTTTTATCCCTAAGAGAGGGTAATTCCTCTAGGAGTTGATAAAGGGGTCTGAGCATATGGGGACGATCCTACACTTGTGAACTCAAGATAAAAGCAAACAACTTGACTCAACCTAATGAAGGATCAAACTGGGTTTTCAAATAAGAATGACTAAGAACAGTTCACTAGAAAACTCTTAGGCTCGCCGAAAAACTCAAAAATTAACCGGAAAACGCATAAACTCGCTGAAAAATGCAACAAATGGAAGATCAAGGCAGAAAAAAATGGCAAACCAGGGGTAGCAAGAAATACCTGATGAAGTACGAGGAGAAGAATAGGAAGGACAGCAAGAAAAATCTACCAAAATGCTCTTGATCAGGCTCTGGAAATGAGAGAAAGCAAGGAAAGTTCAGGCGAGAGAATGAGGAAATGAAGAAGAAGGAAAGGAAAAAAGGGTTAAAACCCTCGAAATTCTCTTGAACGCATCCCAAGTCCCATCATTACCTTGGGAGCCCAAAAGACTGCAATCATTACACTTACCAAGAATGCAATCCACTTCAGGAGATGACAATTGTCAATAAAGTATTGGCACTCACAGAAATCCAACCTCGAACATACATACCCCTTAGTCACCTGATCACACAGGTAACTAAGGGATAGGGGTGATTGATATGCCCTATATGGACCCAATAGCTCACAGACACCAACCTCGGCCAGAGAGATGGACGAGGTAGGAAGGGACCCAGATTGGCAACCAGTGGCCTCGTCCTAAGCAAGGTCGACCATGGACGACGTTACTAGTTGCCTCACATCCAAGTGACAGTTCAGATCCTCATGGTCCATGCAGATAGTAATCCATCAGGTCAGTTGGAGCCGATCACACGACTGCACCATACATCAACCTCGGTTGGGTGTAAGCCAAGGAAGCAGAGGCTACTCAAAATCAGCATTATTATCCTCGATTGGGAACCAGCCGACATCCTGATACTTCACTATCACCTCAACCCACGCCAACATTACAACTCCACTTGTCTTACCTCGGCTCTCATAATCAGCCAGGATCATCGTTGATAACCTCTGATCAACCAGTTGCCCGACCACACCAACCTCGTCCTCTTCCAGGCCGAGGTTGGCACCAATCGATGACAATCGAGCTTCTATACGTTCTTGTATAACTTGGAGCAGGGGGACAAATATGTTATAATCGAATTATTCCCTCCACGTGAGGGAATATTGAGGTCATCATTACTCGGTTGGGAACAGCCAGGTGTCACTTTCATAATGGTTTGATGCTCATGCACATGCTCATTGTATGCTTGGGGGGTACATTACACCCCCCAAGCACTATATATAGAGTTCATCCTCTACCTTGTAAAAGGATCCCAAAATTACAACCCTATCTAAACTCTGTCAAATTATACAGTAGAGAGAGAAAGCTTGAGAGATTGTATCCATGGCCATTAGTGCCTTCATTCAGTGATATTACTTACACACACTCACAGTAGACGTAGGCCAGATTGGCTGAACCACTTATATTGAAGTATTCATCCTCTTCTCCTCACCCCCTTCTGCATATATACATATACATGTTCTCTTATTCTACCATTGTTAACATTAACTTAAGCTTGCAACCACCTTGAAGGGTGGTGCTATTTTCAGCCTCATCACTTGTGTCAAGTGCCTCAATGTGAATTCATCCTCCTCTGAAGGAATTTCCTGTGCACCTATTCCTAAGTAGGGATACTATTAGGTGCCAAATGGGAATACCATGTGTAAGCCTTCCCTATGAGGGTCTTAGAGAATTCCTTCAACCTCAGATTCTTGTCACCACCATACACTCCCAAGTACTCAATAAACCTCTTCATGTGATCTCTTGGGTTCTCCCCTTTGTCGCCGAACTTGATAGATTTTGGAGAGATATACCCCTCTCTATATAGCTTATCATTTACTTCCTTTGGGTCGGTATTATAACTCCTCATATAGATGAGGACCCTCCCTCTGAGAGGAGGAGAGAAGCTTCCTCACCTCCTCCATGGTAATAGCCTTGGAGGGTGACTCCTCCAAACTCATGCTCTTAACTGCTGGTGAGCCTGATGGTGTCGTAACCTTCTCTGACACTACCTTCCATGAAGGAATCGTCTCTACCAAAATTATAACTAGGGTGGCTACCCCTCCAGAGGCGGAAGCAATTGGTGTTACACATACTTGGCCCAAACTTGATACATTATTTTCCTTCAAGAAGTCAAAAAACATTGTCATGACATTCATACATGCCATCGGAGCTAATGCCGGCGAGCTGGTCTATCCTCCCTGAGGAGAAGGTGCCTTGGCTCTAGTCACCACCTCATCTTCCTGAGTAGTCTGGTCATTGTGAGCTACATTCCCAGATGTAATGTCTTCAAAAACTAGCTGCTTAGAAATGTTGAAACCTTATTTGTCCATTAAAATAAAGAATACCTCCCCAGCAGAGTCGCCAAATGTAGGAAGGTTGTGATACTGGGGTCTATGAATAACTGGAAAGGGTGAGGTGTGACCCACTCCAGTGGACATTGTCTGCAAGGTCCTTAAGAACTTCTAGAGAAGAATTTGATGAAAGATTCTCCTTTTGGTAAAAATGGAGCTCAAGCTAGAACTCACTCCCTACAAGAAGATGTACTTCCATAATAATAATAGTAAATTTTCCCAAGAGGATCTCCTAAGAATTATGGCTGTCAGTGAGGAGTGAAAGAACAAGGCACTTATCCCTAGAGAGAGAGATACGGGAGAAAATATAAGGAAGTTATGGTGTGATTTTGATGGATTAACTGCGCTATTGAGTTTTTCTATCCCCTTTGACCTTGCCAAGGGTCCCTATTCATACTTGGGCACTAGGGCTGAGGGTACACTTTTGGGTGCCAAAATTGAGAGGGTAAGTGAGGGATAAGGTCTGACATGTACCATTTGTCCATACATGTGTGCAGCTGCCTGTCCCCTCTGATAGGTTCCACCTGGTTCAAACCGAAGTTAAAAAGAAAATATGTCTCCCAATGGAGACAAAATATCTGATTTGGTAAATATCTTTTGAAACGGTAACTTGTAATAAAGATTTGTAAACATGAGAGAGGAGGCCTCGAGGATCTCCTCCTTTTAAACTGTCAATCTTGAGGGTGGGGGGGGGGGGGCTTTGAGTACCCCTCTCCTCTAAAAGTTTTTTTTTCCAGAGGGGCCTTGGGGACCCTCTCTTCTAAGAAAATCATTTAGTAAAAGTTCATTGTTTACGAGCATCCCTTTGGTTGCTCCCTTCACTTGTGACTAAGTATGAGATGTGTGTGGTCTTGAGTGACTCCTAGGGTCTTCCTACTAGTATTATCTCAATATTAAAGTGCTAAATGGTTGAGCTTTCCCAATAAACCTTGTTCCTCAGCTGCCAAGCCAAAACTCCCAAGAAATTACAACTGGCCTATTTGATCCCTGTCTTCTCAACTAGGTTACCTGTACAAGAAAATAAGTGTTAGCATTTGTTTTCTTTTAAGGAATGACTTTTCATGATGGGGGATTGGTCATGGTAGCCACTCCCTCATCCTGGCTTATTTTTTAGAAGCTGAGGGGGAGGACCATGAGTGTCCCTCGCCCTAGGTTTTGGTTGAGGATCCTCAGGGTTCCTCACCCAAATGTGTTCTTATAGTTGGGGGAGGGAAACCTTGAGGGTTATGTGATAAAATGTTTTCTGTAGGTTGAGGGACCCTAGGGTTCCTTAACCAATATGGATTTTCTGTCATTGAGGGATGCTGGAGGTTCCTTCACAATATGAATTTTCCGAGGCTGAGGGACCCTGGAGGTTCCTTCACCAATATGAATTTTTTGCGGTCAATGGACCCTGGGGGTTCCTTCACCAATATAATTTTTTTGCAGTTGAGGGACCTTGGGGTTTGCTTCACCAATATGAATTTCCTGCGATTGAGGGATCCTGGGGGTTCCTTCACAATATTAATTTACTGTGGTTGAGGGACCCTGGGGTTTTCTTCACAAATATGAATTATCTGCGGTTGATGGACCCTGGGGGTTCCTTCACTAATATGGATTTTTTGCAGTTGAGGGACCCTGGGGGTTCCTTCACCAATATGATTTTTTTGCGATTGAGGGACCCTGGGGGTTCCTTCACCAATATGAATTTTCCTCGACCTCCTCTTTGTTGTAGATTTAGGGGGTATTGAGGGACTATCACCCAAAATTTAATAGTCAAACTTGAGTCACCCTTCTACAAACCCGAATATAAGACTCCATTTTAAATGTTTTTTAAGAAATCATGCTCAAGCGTAAAAGTGTGAAAAATTAAGGAAATCTTACTTTTGGTGGTTACAAGTAAACCCTTTTTTTTTTATCTATTTGTATTTTTATGAAAACATGCTATGTATAATACTAGTAATAAAAAAGGATATTAGTTGATGTGAGATAACAAAAATAAGACTAAATGATACCAAAATGGGAACAAAGTGAGTAAATAATACTAAACAAATAAACTATAAATGAGTAGGAATATACCTCTTAGAAGGCTTTTGCTATTGATTTTGAAGGAGAGTAGTCTTGTTTTATGGTGATATAATGGTGGTGGAGTAGGGTGAGGTAAATGACCAAATGTGGTATGAAAGTAAGGTAAGATAGATGGATAGAATGTTTGTAAATAGTTTTTTTTTGGGAATGACGGTGATGGGATTTTGAGAGAATGTTTCTGATTGCTGAAAAGGAGATCCCTAGGAGTGAGGTCATGGTTTCCTTAATAAGTGCCAATTTAGGGTTTAGGGGGTGTCGATCGGCATGGCCCCTATCCTGCTTATTGACATAGTGTCTACCTTGCTGGGCAAGGATAGTACTCCTTGCCGATAGGGAGGGGGTCTGGGTGACTATAGGCATTTCGGAACAGACTTTTTCTGAAACAATGGGCATAAAATGTAAATAATAATTTGAAATTGCGCACGGTTGGGACCATTGGAAAGGTGATTTAGAGTGCTTCAAAAATCCATTATGCCAAACTCAGGTTCATGAGTTGACTAAAGTCAAATGGCGCGGACCGTTAGAAAGGGGATTCAAAGACCTACGAGATTTCATTGAGCTTCACTCAGTATGAATAGTTGACCAGGGTCAAACGGGGTCCAAGAGAGCATATGGACTTTCGAAGTAAAAAGGATCATTCTTATGAACCATGAGGCTAATTAATGCACGGTATGGACCTTTAGAAAGGGGATTCAGATCCTTTTAAGGTTACATTTATCTTCACTCAAGCTGGAGAGTTGACTAGAGTCAAACAGAGCCTGAAAGCACCCGATGATGTCTATATTGGTACTTGGAGTAAGACCTAGGGTTTACAAAGGGATGAGTACTGTTAGGTACCTGAGAGGGTGTACTATTATGGGGTATATACAAAATATATATTCCTAATTAATAGTGGAAAAATGCTCACCAAAGAATAAAGATACCCATATTAACCGAGTCATTTAAATATGGGCCCCATTTTTATAAGGTATGAGTCAAATATGTGGCCCATATTTAAAAGTTAGAGTTAACTATGAGGCCCATATTTGAAAACTATGAATCAAATATGAAGTCTATTTTCAAAATCTACGAGTCAAATACAAAACCTATTTTTCCATTTGTTTCCTTTTTTTTCCAAAGCGTAGAATTCCTTCTCGGGAAAAACTTTCAGGAATACTTGATCGAAAATTTGAAATTCTAAGGGGTTCCCACAATGATAAGCGTAACCCTTTTGTCGATCTTGGGATGTGTTTATCCTTTCTCTAAATTGATGTATCTTCTCGGCCGTTTCTTGGATTATTTTAGGACCAAATTACTTGTTGTTTCCTAATTCAATCCAACATACGGGTGATCTTTACGGTCTTCCACATAAAACTTCATATGGGGCGGCTTTTATGCTTGACTAGTACCTGTTATTATATGAAAATTGGATTAATGACAAGTTTTCCCTCCAATTTTTTGGCATATTTAAAGCACATACTCTTAACAAGTCTTCTAATATTGGATAGTGCATTCAGATTGTCCATCAGTCCGGGGGTGAAATGTAGTATTGAGATGAAGTTTAGCACCCATTGTAGTTTGCAGTGCTGGCCAAAATTTTACTACAAAATGACAATCTTTGCCTGATATTATGGATAAAGGGTGTTGAAAACGCGAAGGCCCCCAATTTTTATAAATCTTGCTTCAACAAGTCAAATTTCAATTTCCTTTTATATAGGTGCGGAAGCGAGATGATGGTTCAATTAAACAAATTTTATTTTTTTTCAAAATTAAAATTAAACAAAGTGAAATAGGGAAAACACACACACACTTTTAATTTCACTTAAACACAATTAATTCAAGTCCTAGAAATTTGCCTAAGTCATATTTTTCATTTAATCAAATTAGGCCAAACCAAATTTTAACAAATTAAATTAATGACTTGAATTAACTCCACATTTAAAGCATGAACATTACCCAAATTAATTTAGCACCAAATTAAACAAGTAGTGAAATAAACCAATTTTATCTTTTTACCTAAGCATGGGTTCTAGGTGATTTTGCAAAAGATAAAATAAATAATAAATCCACTACGCCGCGATGTACGAGGAAAAATCCACAATGGCAAAAAACTTCGAACGGTCCTGGCCTTAAGTCCACTAAGTATAGAATTACAATTACAAGCAAGATGAGTTATAACACTCGACTCGACTCCTTCAAGCCCCGACGCGTCTTCTTGAAACACCTCAGCCTAGTAGAAAACCCCGGAGCTCCACCGGAATCTTGGCCTTCACCAATGAGACATAGGTACACCGTCAACCACACATGGTGCCTTTCACCATGTGAGAATGCCGCAGAAAAATAAGCTCTTCTTCTTTGAGGGATTTAGAAGCAAAACCAAATAATCTCTTATATAATATGTACAGATAAACTGGTGCCAAACACTCCAAGCAAAGTATATATATATGGAACTTGGATATACAAACTAATGGGTGTAAACAAGAGTGTTAAATGATTTTTTCTTAGAAAAATAGACACTCAAAACATGAACCTTTTTAGGAATAATTTTCTCTCAAAACTCTCTCTAGGAGATGGAGGATAGTGAAAAAGTTCCAACAAAAAGGTTGGTTCCCGCACTAGTTCAGTTCTGTCAAAAGTTAGTGGAGTAAAGAAGTGGGAAACATGAAAAAAACTGCTCAAAACTGCCTAATAACTGTTCCAGCCAAATCTCGTTCGAACAAGATTTTTCGTTCGAACGAAGTCTCATTAGAACGAGCTTCTAACGAAGTTCCAGTGTGAACTTATTAGAAATCTCGTTGGATATCTCGTTCGAACCATCATTCTCATTCGAACGACATTCTAGTGGCCAATCTGGTAACTCGTTAGCAAACTCGTTCGAACGACATTATTGTTCAAACGACAAACTCGTTCGAACGACACTTCGAACGAACTTCCAGAAAGTTTGAAAAATTCTATTTTTAGCCCAAAAACTTTATATGATTTAGCTTAAAGTTTTATTAAAATCTTTCTGAAAATAAACAACAGTTTTAAATAAACGTACACCCAATATAAAATGTTCCAATCTCCTATATATATATTAAAATGCATTCAAACCTTAGGAGCAATGGAACCATGTTGATGACATAGAAATGAGTCACTTTAAACTCGGCATTTGATGAAGCTTTAATATCTTGGCCGCTACGTCTTCAACAAACACATCATATGCTTGAAGGATGATCAATAACTCTATCATATGACTCAAACGTTTTTGTCCGGAATTGATCCAAAACTACAAAGGACTCAATTGGAAATTTGTGTCCTTACAAAGGGATTCAATGTAATCGAACAGTTTCTCGGATGTAGGGTTTATTGAGCTTTTGAAAAGAGTCAACATTTTTCCCTCGAAGAAAACGGGTGAATTTGGTAAACCGGTCTACTATCATCTAAACAAAAGTGTATCCTTTGGACATATGAGGCAGTCCATTAACAAAGTGTTTTATGATGTGACCCCATTTTTACTCAAGGATAAAAAAAGGTTGGAGAAGTACACTAGTAAACTATTATTCTATCTTTACTTGCTTACAAGTGAGACATCTTTTCATAAAGTTCTTAATATAATTTCTTATATTTGGCCATAAATACTATTTCTTCAGTACGTGATACATTTTTCTGTTTACGGTATATATCATGAATTTAGAACGATGAACTTCTTGTAATACCTCTTCTCGTAATAACCATTCCTCATGTACATACAATTTATTTCTAGATTGTAGCCATGTCTCTTTATCTATGAAAACTCTTAGGTCTTACTTTTGGATTGTTGTTCCATCACAAAGGGATCTTGGATTATTGATCTTAAATTTTCTTTCTCAAGTTTGGGTAAGCAATGTTATTGGTGAATTTAAAAAATGGTAGGGAAGGTTGAAGATCTTATTGTTCTATGGTAGTAGTAACATGATAAGAAATCAGGTTGTTATGTCTTTTAAAAGGGCTATAGATTAAGGCGTCGGTTACAATGTTTTCCTTTTCGGGATGGTAGTCTAACTTGAATCTATAAGATTCTAAAAATTCCATCCAATGTTTCTGTCTCAAACTCAAATCCTTTTGGGTGAAGATGTAATTCAAACTTTTGTGATCTAAAAATACCTTGAATTCCTCACCGTATAGATAACAACACCAGATTTTTAAAGTAAAAACTACGGCTACTAACTCAAGATCATGCACAGGATAATTACATTAAATAACCTTGAGTTATCGAGATCCATACTAAATTAACTATCCCTTTTGCATTAGGACATAACCTAAAACCTGTAATGAGGAATCAGTGTATAGGTCATAACTTATATTATTAGAAGGAATGATTATAAAAGGGGCTATGGACAAATTTTCCTATAGCGTTTGGAATGCCTGCTCACAGAGTTGTCCATACAAATGATATTTCCTTCATAGTTAACTTCATTAATGGTAGAGAAATTTTGTAAACCCCTTGTACGAAACAACGATAATAACAAGATAATCTGAGAAAACTCTTAATCTCGGTGACATTAGTGGGATTTTTCCATTCTGAAATGGCTATGATCATAGCTGGATCTACTTGGATTCCACTTTCAGAACTCATATATCCTAAGAACTTTATTCTCTTAATAGAGAAATCACATTTGCTCTTCTTAACATATAACCGATACTTTCTCAAGGTACCTAATAATGTCTTTAAATGTTAGGAATTTTCTTCAGGATTTTGGAAATAATTGATGATGTCATCAGTGAATATGATAACGAATTGATTAAGAAAAGGTTGGAATATCTAATGCATCAGGTCCATGAAAGCTGTAGGGGCATTGGTGAATCCAAAAGATATTACGCTAAATTCAATATGTCCATAACGAGTTCAAAATGCAATTTTTGGAATGTCCTCTTTTCTTAATCCTTATTGATAGTAATCAGATCGTAGATCTATTTTTTAAAATATACTTGCACCTATAAGTTGATTGAATAAATCTACAGTTCTAGGTATGGGATACCTATCTTTTATTGTTACTGAATTCAACTTATGGTAGTCTATACATTATCTAAAACTTCCATCACTTTTCTGCACGAATAACACACATTTTCCCCAAGGAGCTGAACTAATGTGAATAAAAGATTTTTCAAGTAGATCATCTAGTTGGGTACAAAGTTCATGAAGTCCTATAGGTGTTATCGATATGTATGTATTGAATAGGGGAAGTAGATTGATGGTAACCTCAATATCTCGGGAGGGTGGTATTCTTAGAAATTCTTCTGGGAAAACATCCTCGAATTGTTCTAAGATTCCAGAAATTAAAGTTGATGTGGTACTTTGGATTTGGAAAGTTGAAGGTTTAGAATGACCCATTCCTTGAATCACAAAAGGGTGATTTTCTTGTTCTCGAAAGGATGCTCTTTTTAAATAACAATCGATATAAGCATCATGTTTTTATAATATGACAATTTGGATAAAAATATCTAATCCGCGCTTATCTAGGATTATTAAACTTACAAAGAGTATAAAATTATCATACCCTTGAGTTATTGTGCTAAACTCACCGGTAGGTAATTTTATTTCCAACGGAGTGTCCAAATATTTTGATAAAATTTGCAAAACATTAGCTAGTTTAAGACCAATGAATGAACGAGTTGAAACATAATCAAATAAAACATGAGTAGGATAATTATAAAAGAATATTGAACTTTGTACCACGTCGTGAAAATTTCGTATGGGCAATGTGGTATAATTTTTCCACGATCGGGGACTGGCTTAGAATTTCTTATAGTGTTGTAGGGCATGCACTAATTATATGAAAGAGGTGTTCCTTTGGGTCCTGGGGAATTACCCGATAGGTTTGGGGCCACGCAGGGGTACAACTTAGGACATCATAGGAGGATATGTCCTAATTCTTGACACTAATGGCATAAAATTACTGGATATGTGGTGCTATGGTGAATTTGATAATAAACTTATCCTCCAAAGATGGGATACTGTCACACCCTGTTTCTTGGTATGAATTCACAAGAGAGTAGCAAAGCAATGAATTAAAGTTAAGGTGGAAAACATTGCTTTATTCGCTAAGTAATGTCGCACACTTATTATACAATCACAATAGGGCTGAATTACATTTTATTCTTAGACTGGAAAAATAAAGTAGGTCATCAAAAACCGCCAATCCTTTCTCCCATCTTCTTTAGTCTCCACCCACATAGTTAAATATGCAAACATGCAACCAATACATATCACAAAAAAGGAAGGGGGATATCATCTTTCTCCTGTAAAATCTGAAGGAAAAGGGAATTAGAACAAATATGCTAAGAAGATCATACCAATTTTATAACAAATTATATGTAGATGGAATCTTGGAGTGTATAGAATTTACTATTTGGTATAACAACATGGTCAAAATAATATTATGACAGATCTAAAGAATTTAAGATGACAATCCTAAACTTATCAGATTACAAAGATGTATAGAAATAAGAGAAGCGTCATCGATCTAACCAACTTATAATCAATCCAAAACCTTTAGGGAGAAATAATTGGCTAGGAACATAATTAAAGTGGCACTCGTATGTATGTAGCTAAAATCTAGGCCCTCATGCATTTAAGACCTTGGGATAAGTAGAAAAATTATGTGGGACAACACGGTAGTCTACTCTCTAGTTAATACTGGTGCTTCTTTCAATAAATAATATGCATAAAGGTGCAGGGTGAACTGATTTAATCATTACAACGATTTTCATGATATCAGCTATTAGATGAGAAATGTTAAAATTGATCTAGTTGATCACAATTAAATATAACCAGAGATATAATAGCATATTAGTATGGTAATTTTTATACATACTAGGAAGCAACTAGGGCTATCACATAGTGATATCAAATAGCAGTAAAATTAGAGCACTAAAATTTACTATTAAAAGGGTAAAACCTTGTACGTAGTATCGGATGTCTTAAGTATGATGGTAGAGGTGATTAGGAGAGGCTGGTACTTGATTAGTTGTACACAGTTACTTTTGGTGTTATTGTGTAACACCCCGCCTAATTAAATAACGGGTTGCCAGTCCCATACCAAATTAAAACAGAATATACAGTTGGCTCATTCTTAGCATCACTGTCGAAAACATTTACATATCACCAAATGCCCAATTAAGCTGGTGTTAAAAACTTTCCAAAATTTTAATTTCAACAAAAATCATTTTTAGTTTACAAATAACAGTACACATATTATTCTACAACACTAATAACCGAACAGATAACACAAAAGAATTTAGATGCAATTGGAATAAACAAATAATTATCCAATACAGTAATCCCAACAATTATAAATGTATTAAAATGACACGAGTACAAGAGTATTTGACTCAGCTAGAAAAGAGATAACTGAATTCCTCTAGGCGACATGCCCTAACTAAAAGAACACTGTGTATCAAATGAAGATAGGCGTCTAAGAAATACTCCATAGCTCCATAGCTCGTCATAATTCTCTAAGGTTGGCGTCCCTACTGCTGGACACTTGATATAGAAGGTACAATAGAAAAGAGAATATGCAAGGAAACGGGTTAGAGCCCGATGTAAAATGATTTTGAAAATAACAAGTATTTAGCAAGTGCAATAAAGCATGTATTATGTACATGTTAGTATCCATACTCTCACTTTATATTCTCACCTCTCATCTATAGTGCACGCTTAACGTTTCCTATTAACCTCCTAGTTAATGATTCCTCCTCACTAGTTTCCATAATATGATTCTATCCCACATCAAAACCCCGTATGTCCCATACCATACGTCGTATAATCATTCATATACGTTTCCCATTAACATGCATCGTTTCTCATTAATATGAAATAAGCTTTTCAAATCTATAAGAATAAACATTCATTAACTTAATTATATTCTTGTTTTCTCTATTCACCGTCATCTACAATTATCACACAATAGATTGATTTAACCACTATATACATTCAATTAATTTAATTCATTATATATATATATATATATATATATATATATATATATACATATATAATACGGCACCCCGAGACACAGCTGTGGTGCATGCATTACTATGTTATCACGTCCCAATATCGTTGGTCGCCGAATATGGGACTAAAGGTTCGGTAAGTATTCCTCGTACCACAAAAAACAACACAAATATTGGAGGCGAACATAGTTCTCATACCCACGGGTCACGCACATACCTACGTTCCCATAGTCAGCGGACTTATCAACTCCCCGATAAGTCTTTCATAGACCTATGTTCTTTGAGCGACAAATCAAAGATCCCATGGATTCATCAGGATATGACTGCCCTCACGCGCAAACCTCCCCATCGATAGCAAGTAAGCTAGGTATGTCATACACATAAATTATCAATCAATCAAATAGGCCATATCATCTTCCTATAAATATAATATCAACAAGGTACTTACACTACCCTAAGATAATTCCCATACGTAGCATTATATCTCTTTAAATCATACGTATTAAATTATTATGACTTTACTTCTTTAATTTTATGCTCCCCGAGTCTCACTCATTACTCAAGGTATAAATCGGTTTTCCCTCAATATATATATTCAGTAAGAAGTCACAAATATCCTACTGGTCCATATCATCTTATCTCCCGAAATACTACGAATTTAACTCTCCCTTAATTAGGGTTATAACCAATTGTTTCTAATCTCTTATAAACACCTCTTTGATCACTTGGGATTGAACCCTCTTATAAACTTAAGGATGCCCAGGTAATTTATTAAATTTTCCCTACTGGACCTATCCTTAATCCTCATTCATACAAATTAGAATCCAACACCTGAATCTAGCAATCGAAATGTCTTTCAATTTAATTAACATAATTCTAATCAATTAAATCCCAATCACATTAATTCGATTCTTATCTAGGGTTTCTTGATCTTCCCTAAGTCCCATTATATCCAATTAATAATCACCAAAGATTTAGAAAAGGTTTGGGATAAGAACAAGCATTGAAAGAAACAACTTCACAAATTCTGGGGAGGTCGATCGATCGAAGGCAGGGGGTCGATCGATCGATCGCCCAGATAACAGCCCAATTTTCTACATTTCTTCTACTACGGGGTTCATCACTTTTGATCATTCAAACCTTCATATTAATTACCCAAATTCCTTATAAACTTTACTACATTATATAGAAACATATGTGAATGATTTCTAATGCTCTAAACATCCTAGAATCATCAAGAGTTTGAATTAAAAGCATATGTTTATCCCTTTTTTCTAGAAAATTATATACATGATATCTTTAAGAACACACCATTGATTCTCATAATTTTTTCAACAGATTTATGATTATTTAGTGGATTAATATCTACCTACAACATGAGTTTAATTCCTATATATTTCCATATTTCCAGAAATCAATTAACAACTCCATCTTTTGTCTTCCAAACATGAAAAATCTCATCTTTTATAACTATACAAACTTAAATTGCCATCATCAAATACTTGCCTCTAATGAAGATCTGATCCTTTCGAGTTGTATAACACAAGTGGTTCTCCCCTCTCCGATCAACTTCCGGTGGTGGTTGGTGGTGGTGGCCTTTGGTTCTTTGGTTTTCCTCCTTTCCAAGCAAGCTTCTCTTCTCCCAAACAACCTTTCAGTCTCTCTCACAAGGTGACTTCTCAATTTTTGTAGAAGAGATGAATGAACCCACGTACAACTAATCTCCAATTACTTATAATAAGACAAAATCCGAAGTCACTATTCATCCCCCTTGTAAAAATTACCAAAATGCCCTTTTGGGTTGTCTTTTCATTTCCAAATGACCCGAGACCCAAAACTAACATCCAAATAGACTTTTCGGACTATTTCAACCCTTTCGGATGCAACTATGCACTCAAAATAACTATAAGATGGATGTAAAAATAAGTTTCCATTTTAATATAACAAATTAGTCCCGACATGTCCCATACCGCGTCCGACTAAAACTTCAAATTACTGAATTAATAACTCACAGCAATATCAAAAACATCACATTCATACATTACCTAAATATCTTTAAGTAATATTCATAATCATTCATTTTAATATCCACAATTTGGATAAAAACCAAATGAATTAATTTATAATAAAATCTAATTAATCCATTAATTTAAAATATAACCCATTTTAAAAGTCATTAAAATTACGGGGTATTACAGATTGATAATAATGTTGGTTTGGTGAAAATAACTAAGAAAATTGTGTTTGTTAAAGTTTAGGAGCTAATTTGTAAACATTTTAGGGACTTTAAAATCTATGGTTTAAGTTCAAATTTGAAACTTGGTGTAGAAGACTTTTTTACTCCAAATCATACAAGGTATATGATGGAAAATGTTGGGTTTAAAATTCATAACTTGAAAAAGTTAGGAGGGGTCACTTTGTAATTATCGAAAAATATATATAACTTAAATCCCTAAATTTCTATAACTTGAGATAGGATTGACCAAACACTGCCTTACCTCATACCATTTTGACCAGAAAATTTAATAAAAATATTGGAAAAAATAAGAAAATTGTGATAATCCACTCATGTGGTCAAGGTTTTTAGTTGAAAAGGACAGTTGACCTAGGGTTAGAAAAACATTTGACCATGAATAACTCATGATTCTCTAAACCATTTGAGATTATTTTTGAACCAATCCAACCTAATTTTTCAACAGAAATTCAAGAATATAAGTTTCATGGATTGAAGTTCAGTATTCATCGAGTTACAGACACTGTGTTTTTCAGAAAAATTTGATCAAACTTTTGAAGCTTTACTGAATATGGAAGAGGGTTTTATGAATATAGTTGTGTTTCTACTATCCTAAGGAAGGACTTGTTTTTTGTTTTAAGGATTGAGGTGGTTTTGTTAGGGAGAGTTTGATGTTTTTATTTTTCTAAAACAGAAAATACTTTTTAGGAATTGAGTCTCAAAACTTATGGTTTTTTTAGAATGACCATATGCACTAAAGCTCTTGAGTTCATAAGAAACCTATATCTCACCGTGAAATTTCTTTAGAATCAAGTAATCAAATTTCACCATCAAAGCTCAAACTTTAACGGAGGTTTTTATGGTTTCTTCAAACATATGCTATTTTGGACGTTAAAGTTTGGTTATTTTTATTGGTACGAGCCTACTAATAACACAAAAAAGCATTGGAATTGAAAGAATGAAGTTTAATATGTCAAAAAATATAATACCAGATTGGAGGGAAAATTTTGAACTTTGGGCAAGTTCAAGGGATGGGTTTTGTTGCTTATGATCATGGGGGATTTATTGTATAGGGTGAGTGGAGATCATTGGATCAAAAGGAAGGTGGATTGTTCCTTTTTCTAAGAGAATAAAGTTGCGGAAACTTGAATTACACATGAATACATGGTGTAACCATGTGATTTTATCTTCTGCTGCCCATATGGAGGGTGATGTGGGTAATGTGTAAATTTTGTGTTTTAAGTTTCGGTCCTTGGTTTCAAGTTTTTATATTTATTCGGTATTAAATGTGGGATTTTTTTTAAAGTTTTAGGGGTATCTTTATAATTTCATGAAAGTTCAAGGGCTATAACTGTAAATTATAATTAGTTGAGGTCTAAAGGTTTGATTTGAAATAATGTTTGGGTCCAGGGGTTATGTATAAGTCAAGTTATTCTTGTTTGAAAAGTTCAAGGAATATTTTTGTAAACATAAAACTTCAGGATGTACTTGGGTAATAAAACAAAGTTATAGGCTTAATGATGTTGTGTCATCTTTTTTAAAATGTTTTTAGGTTTGAATAACACATCAAGGAGATAATTGGAATTGTAGGTATTCACGAATATTGTTTAGCTCATTTAAAAGTTGCGGGTGTTACAGATAAGGTTGGTCTAGGGCCTGGATAAATTTTTAGGAACGTATTTATTCCTATTGATAGGATTAGGCGGGCGTACATATTCACCTGATGCGGGATTACGTTTGACAGTCAAGGCGACTTCAATAAGTTAGGAAAGTCTATAATTTGCAAATGAGTAACAAATGCTTTAATTCTTTGGTAAAAATGCTTACATTTCTTGATTTCAGTGTTCACGTACTCGGCTACATAACGGGATAATTCTATAAACAGAGCTTCATACTGGGCCAGAGATATATTAGCTTGCTCTAATTTCAGAAACACTACAGTTAACAAGTCTTTTTTGGTATCAAAAAGTACTTTGTGAAGAAGTTTTCTTCAAACTTTTCCCAGGTTAGGGCGTCTACATTACGACTTTGGGTTATAGCTTGCCACCAGAAATCGGCTTAACCTTCAAACATATAAGATTCTAAAACTACTCGAAGATTAGGAACAATTCCTACCCTGTTGAAAATCTTCGTAATTTGACGTATCCATTTCTCAGCCTTACTTGCTCCCAGCTTCCTAAGAAATGGATTTGGTCGTTGTTTAAAAAATTATTATTAAGCATTCATTCAACATGCCTCAGTTGTAACTTCTTCCAGATTTGGGTGTGTATAACTGGTCATTGATGTTGTCTGATTAGAGATGTTAAGTTTAAAGGAATTGTGTAATTCCTTCAGTGTGAGTCTTCTCCGTTCGAGTTTCGATGGAAGGACAACGAGTGTTTAACATTCACATAATGAAAATTTATAACAATAAAATCCTAAAGAAATAGCATATAGAAGCAACTTTAAGTAAGATATATTATACAAAAGGGTTTCAACTACTAGTTTATGTTAATATATTATTATACAACCTAACATATCTTAAGTACTATGATTGTTATGCAACCCTTCGTTGCTTACTCCACCTATTTGTAGTATTGTCACAATATTTACAACTACTTATTAAATATATTACGAATAGGAGGAGGTAGGTTATCATGTTCTTTATTCTGTAACCATAACATCGATTTAAGAAGGATCAGAGTCAAGAATGAAATCAAAGTTATCTCACTTCTATGGGTCATCATTGGGGGATCTACTAGAAGATCCTAAGGAATGATGAATAAGTTCTCAGTTAAAGGTGGCATCGGGTTGGAGCGGGGTGGACACTGAATATTGATCCAATCGAGATTAATTTCCTCTTAAAGAATGACTATGTACTGTCGCATTTTCCTCATCATATGGGATTGTCTAGAGATTCGATTTGTCAACACCAATTGCTTCACAGGACTATTGGAATTTATCCAATCGTCATCCATTTCTCAGACCATAGTATTATGTCTAAGAAAAGATTATTCCCTAACTGTGTTTTCCCATCTATTGGTGGGAAGTATAGCAAAACTGAAAAGTTGCGAGGCCTAAATATTCATGATACAAAACAGATTTAATACATGACGAATGCAGAAAAGTTACAAAAAATGTAAAATAACTAAATCTTATATTATTCCCATATAAGAGTCTAACTCGGCGCATTTTATAATCACGCTCTGATACTAACTTGTCATGCCTTATTTTTGGTATGAATGTACAAGATAGTAACAAATCAATGCAACTAAAGTTAAGGAGGCATAGCGGAACTTTATTCATCAATACAGTATTACATGTATTGTACTACCACCACAGGAATTACTCATGTTACATTTTGTTCCAAAAACTAAAAAAAGATGTAGGTCATCGAGAAACGTCATTCTTTGCTCCCATCTTCCTTAATCTCCTTCCATACAGTTATATATGCAAACATATGATCCGTGCATATCATAAAAAATGATGGGGTACGTTTTCCTTATCGAGAAACATCTGGAGGAAAAGTGAATTAACACGAGTATGCTAGTAGATTTTAACTAGTTATATAATAACTATATATATATAAAATTTTGAGGGTGCATGGAATTAAATGGTTGCTAAATCAAGCATAGAGAATAATTTTCATAAAGAAGATTAAGGATGTTTAAATCGATAATTCCATACTTACCAATTTACTGTGACACCTCGCCTAATTAAATACTGGGTGATCAGTCCTTTATTAAATTAAAAAATAAGGTGAACGATTGGTTCATTTTTAGCATCACTGTCGTAAAATAAATTTCATGTTTAAATACCCTAAATAATTTAAGCTAAGTGTCAAAACAATTTAAACCTTATTTCTCTTTTATTTAATTCCATTTTGAAAACCTTTTCAATAATTAACAGTTTAAGAATCGTATAAATGTTAAAGATGGCAATTTACACACAAGAATTTAACCATTCAGATAAAACAATACCAAGTCTAAAACTACAAATGAAATCATTCTGACACGAATTACATCCCAAAGAGTACCAAGTACTGAAAATAAATGAGCATAAAACTCTGACAAATCCAACTGAATAGGGAAACGGGCGGCACATACCCTAACTAATCAGAACTAAAATGAGAGTAGAGTCATCAACGAGGTAGACTAAGCAATGGCCTACAACTCCCACATAAGCTGCAGCGCGTCCATTCCAAAGAATCTAAGCATGACGCCCCTGTGGCTACGCACCTGTAATATATATATATATATATATATATGCAAGAGAAAAGAAATAACAGGAAACGGGTCAGAGCCCGAGTGTAAAACAGTTTAAAAATAGTTTAGCAAGTATTTAAAATGCTTACCGGCTAATGAAACAACCATGTTAGTATGCGACACTCTCTTGAGAAATTCACACCTCTCATCTAGTGTGCACGTCTACCATACTTTTAATCTCAAAAGTTTATTTTAACTTAACTTTCCCATAAAGGTTCCATTCCGATAAATACAATGGCTAACATAATTAATTTCTGAAAAGTAAGATCTCTTATATATCTTATTATTTAAAATAACCCAGTGATGTCACAAATTATCATAAACACTTATAATAAAGTTGGAGTATTTATTCATTACTTAACTACTTTTATGCACAGTAGAAAGTTACCATACTTAAGTATATATATACATACATATATATATATATATATATATATATATATATATATATATATATATATATATATATATATATATATATATATATATATATATATTAGTCACTCATATAATATATATACTATCGGTACCCCACATAAAATCTATGGTGCTGGCATACTCTGCTATCAAGTCCCCGTATCACTCATACTAAGGGAAATACTAGTTCGAAATCACTCTCGAACCATATTAACACAAAACACATACAAATGGATGCGAAGCATAGTTCCAAGTCACTAAGAGGTCAGCACATACCCTCATGTCTCTTAGGACCGTCTGACTATCAATCAAATAGCCCGTACCAAGGAATCCTACGTTCTAGGGTACGAGTCAATATCCCCCGTAAAGGCTCAATCGAGATAATACTGTCCCGGTGCGAAAACCCCTGTGATAGCAAGTAGCTCGAGTATGATTTTTATACAAATATACAATATATGCACAATCACACATTCATATATGTATAAATATCCACATTTCTAAATTAGGTGCGCCCACAACCCATAATTATAATTTTCCGTCATTTACACATTTTACTCGATTATTTCACATAACGGACTCGTCATTTTTATTCTCATTTATAATTCACTTCATACTCACTTATCCTCTCTCGAAGTATTCTGAGTATAATTTCAGTAGGCATACACTCACTTACATTCTGGTCTAACTCCCTTACGACCTTGATCTTTTTATTAAACGTACGTATGTTTTCTTATACGCATGAATAATTCCTCGTTAACCCAAAATCTCATGCTACATTAAATTTCACTCAACGGGGTCTACCTAGACCCTACTAGTCTTCTCTATATCCCATTATACCCCAACAATAATAATCAACGCTTCGTATGCATTTTAACCGGATTAAACCATCGAATGAGAAATATGTTGTTTTTCAGGAGGGGTCGATCGATCGATGTAAGGGGGTCGATTGATCGATCTTCGACTGATCGATGTTCTTGATAGATCGATCGATCAAGCAGTTATGACGAAACCTGGTCTTTTTAAGTTACGGGTTTACCTTTACAACCTCAACCAAATCTCCATTAACGATTCCCAATGTCCCAATTAATAAAAATACAAGTACTATATACCTAACAACAAGATTTTCTACGTAAAACATGTTCGAATTCATGAAGTACCATGATTTAATGGGGTAGAATTCACATAAACTACAAGAACCCTAATTTTCTTTTAGTTTCCATTCTTTCAATTCTTTCCCAGATTTCTTACTTCTAAACCCATAAAAATTTGTGGCTTATCCTCTACATGTGATTTAGATGTCTAGAATACGTCTACTTGCTCTACACATATGATTTGAAATCTCCAAAAATATAATTTCTTCCATGAAACATGATCTAAACAACCCTAGACTAACATGATTGAAACATTAACTAAAAGAAATCAAGATAGATACTTGCCTGGAATTTGAGTTTCTGATTTGTGGACAAAAGAAGTATGGTTGCGTTCCTTGTCGCGCGATCTACGCTTTGGTGGTGATGGCGGTGTAAACGGTTGAGTACTTGGCATTGAGTTACTTGGAAAGCTCTCCAACCCTGCTCTAATGGTCGTTCTTTGATTTTGTATTTTTTAACCCTAGAAGGCAACTCCTAAAGGCTGATTTATTCTTAGGAAATTCGTGGGTTTAATTTCCCAAAAATGTAAAATGTCTATAATACCCTCCCGGGATGCCAATTAGTCTTAAAAATGCCCCGAGACTTGAACTAAATCCCCAGGTACATTATTTTGACTATCTCGTCCCTTTCAAACACATTGGCGCACTCGAAAGGACCATACGGGTGACATATAATTTATTCACTTTTAATAACAATAATAATAATAATAATAATAATAATAATAATAATAATTTAATCCCGACACGACACAAGTGCGTCCTGACTTAATTTCCATAATTGTCCAATTATACACTCGTGACAATTCTTAATAAATTCAATTATACATATTACTCTACTCAATAAGTAATATTTAACAAATCAACAATTTTCCAATAATTACTAACTCTCGTCACGCTAGTATATATTTAAAAAAAATTCTGAATTAATATTAAATTAATCTATCCCAATTAAATTTAATAAATCCCTAAATTTAAAAGTCATAAAAATATGGGGTATTACATACTCCCCCCCCCCCCCCCCCCCTAATAACGGAATTTCATCCCGAAATTTGGAAAATAAGGCCTATCTGGTAAAATAATTTTGGATACCTTATCAGTACTCAAACTATCTACATAGTAAGGCGCTCAATCACTATAGCCCCCGCCTCACAGTAAGCTTATTTAACACTCTCATTAAAGAAACTTCACATTGTGCTCCTACCCGAAAACATTCTCATAAGACATGCCTATACATTATTAATTCTCATTATGTCAATATCATTGGGAGGCCGCACCTCACTACATGACAACTATTCGGATTTAACTAAACATAAAACTCCCATTCTGAGAGAAACCATGCAAGCATCTGACCACTCTTGTTTGCCTAAAATAGTCATGGAATTCCACCATAGTCATTAGACTCCAACTCAACCAATCCAAAATTCTGATTATCCGCCCATCTCTTAACATTCAGAGTGAGAAAAGTTGAGGTTTTTCTACACCAAAACCTCAATGAGTATCTTGTTCACAATAAACAGGTACGATTGCTCCCACGAAACGCTACCATTAGGTAATATCCTCCCCAATTACCGTACAATACTTCAGTTGTTAGCTATAACCGCTGTGGAGAATAAGCGATCATAATGAATCCAAAATGTCTTTCACACTGCTCCACTAATTGTTAATCACTGCTCACTTACTTCCTGAATAATGGGTGATACAACCTGCTTAAAATGAAAATATATCCCCGCTGCTTACTGAGATCCCATATTGAAGGTGGGATTCAAAAAAAAATCTTAACCTAATTCAGAAAAATGTCGTGTAGGACGCGACCCTTCCTTTCAAAGGAATACTGGGGCACACTAGCTAATATTGTAAATAACCCTAAAGGAATGTCAATCTCTTCCTTCCTGGGAATCTTATTCGACATGTTTGAAGGAACTCTTGATCTTACCTTTAGGTTGGAAACTCATCTAAGAAACTTTACCGACTTTACCGGCCTCTTCCACTATAGGAATTTTCGATAGCCACAAAATTTTCTGGTTGATCATCTTGTTCCAACCAATTTCTATCTATGAGTGGTGCATGCGGAGACCACCCACTATGTCCCGCTCAACATTGACTTCTACTTGAAGTGACACTTAATACTCCCCTTCTTTCCTTAGCGTATATCGAAAGTTTCGATCCATGCACATCTCTCCACGATGTGCACTTCTGGACCTTTTATACCATACTAACATCTTCACTCTTTGTACGCGTCATTCGCCTTCAACATTTGACTAATTACAACTCCGCTCCGAGTGTTCTCCATAAAAATTAAATTCTACACTTCTCAAGGGATACCCCTTTTTAAATGGCATTCCACAACCTTCTAACCAAATTTGGGGGTGCTCCTCTGAGCTAAGAAGGATATGCCTTGAATATTTACTTAGCTAAACTTTTTATGCATTCTTTCTTGCAATTCTCAAAATATATATATATCTCGTGATGGATTGTGCGATTATTCTACGTCTAATAAGAGATTAACACCCACTTGCAAATAAAGAATTTTGTGGGTATACTCCCTGCAAACCCTCACGAGATAAAAATTGTCATGTAGGGCAACCTATAGGTATAAAGGCTTGTTGCACATGCTAAGTTCAAGCGCAAATGCCCGTGAAAATGGTACAGTTTTGGTTACTTATCTTTCTATTTATCCCTATCTTTTGCTCGAGGACTAGCAATGTACTATTTTGGGGTGGTGTGATAAGCACCCAAAAGTGAACATTTAATACTTCGAATATACATATTTTAGTTTCTAATTCTCGATAATTTGGGTCTTATATGTGTAAAATTTTAAAGTACAGGCTTGATCATCATTTGGGGAGTTCAAACGCTTATTTCAAGGCAAATGTGCGATTAACGGAGCTAAATCACCATTCATGTAGCCTTACCCTAGCCCTGTCCTGGCCTAAACCCACATCGAACCCCGTGTGTGCATTGTGTTTGTACTTTTACTTTCTTAGATTTTTATTTGATTCGTTTTTATTTTTATATTTATTTAAAAGTTTCTAGGATTTATTTTCTTTTTTTATTTCTTTATTTCTTTATTTCGATTTTGATTTTTATTAGTTTTTAATCTTTAATCTTCATTTTATTTTTTTGGGATTAGTTTTTAGGAATTTATTTTCTAGTTTTATTAGATTTTATCTTTCTTTAGTTTTATTATATTAGGATTATATTTTTTAGCTTTAATAGATTTTTATTTTTATTTTTATTTTTATTTTGTGTCTTTTATATTTTTGCATTTAGGATTTTAGTTATTTTTTTAGTTTTAGTATATTTTTAATTTTAATTTTAATTTTTTTTATTTCATTTAAAGTCTTTTTAGTTTAATAGGTTTATTGTTCTTATTTTTCTTTTTAGTTTGATTTATTTTTAGTAGGAATTTATTTTTAGTTTAAATATTTTTATTTTTTTATTTTTAAGGGTCCAAACAAACACACACACACACAAAACTAAAACACATTCAAATACACCTAACTAACCCCCACTCACACTCAATTAACACACACTTAACATACACACAAACACCTCCCCTACACCCTCACACACACTACCACCACATCCATCATCTTCCACCAACACACCCACTTCTCTCTCTCTAACCTCCATTGCCAACACACCCAAGCTCACCTCACCCATTAAACCCACCTTATACCTCCACACCAAATCATGCACCACAAACCCACCTGCTACCCCCTAAACTTGACATCAATAAATGTCCAACCCGTCTCACCTTCCATACCCGTGACCCTCACCTGGCTGGCTGATGTGACACCCCGCCTAATAAAATACCAGGCGATCACTCCTGTACCAAATTAAAATAGGAGTCGCATATGGTTCATTCTTAGCATCACTATCGAAAACCAAATTAATTACTAATAACCTATTAGGCTTGCGTCAAAATTTTATTTAACTAATCTTTTAAACAAATTGATCAACTAAAACATTCACACAGTTTATGTATAAATGAAACAGAGATGAAATAAAAATAACCGAACACTCGGTTTAACAATATACAACCAAATCGAATCCTCATAAAAGGTGATAAGAGAATAAATAAAAGCAATTGGGTTATTAGCCCGAATATTTATACAGAACCTCCTATCTAGATTACAAGGATAGAAACGTCTACGGTAAATCTGCATGCATCCACAACTGCTACAGCAGACGTCTGACTCGAAGGAATCGTCATCCAGGTGTCCCTGTGTCTGGACACCTATTTATATATATATATAAAGAGAGAGAGAGAGAGAGAGAGAGAGAGAGAGAGATATAGTAAAAGAGGGAAAATATAGAAACGGGTCAGAGCCCGATTTGTGAAAATATTTACTAAGTGCATAAATGCTTTATTTATAAAAAAAATATGTTTTATCTCATATTTAAATTGGTATCGCACTCCCATGAGATACCCCTCACTTCTCTTCTAATAGTGCACACCTAATGCATATCTCCTACATAACCTAGTTATCTACCTTGCCTAACTATTCTATTTCATCAAAACTCTAAAAATCCTAATTAACCCGAGTACTAAGGGCTAAACTTCTCCCCAGTCTCAACATTGTGCCATGTTCATGCGTGGGGTGCTCATAAAGCGAAATCCAAACAAGGAACCCCCCCAATACACCACTACTTGGCAATGTCGTTCGTCGAGATCCATTAGGCCCTCAGTACATAACGTGTGTGTGTGTATATATATATATATATATATATATATATATATATATACATAACATACTCATTTTATTTTTCATATCACAATTTAAGTCCGGATAAAGTCTCCCGGAATAAGAATAAATCCTTTTTCATTTATCTCTTTACATTTGTTTGAGATATATATAATATCTTTTTCTCATACACAAGTAATATACTATACACACAAGTATAATAACCATCCCAACGAGCTATAACTCGAGCATGTAGTCTCTATTCTATCATCTACCAGGGAATCGCTCATGTGTCATCTTGGGTACCAATTGTCGAAATCTCACACCGCCTTGGTAAAAACCAAATCACAACATATGGGAAGCAGTCATAGTTCCTCCCCGGAAATGAGACGAAACATACCGACCATGTCTCACCCCTAATAAAAATCACACAATATAACAATGGACGCTATGACCTGGGGACTATACGCTCCCTGCTCCTCAAGCCAGGGGCCTCACCCACATTGGGCAACTTCCCATGATAGCATAGAGGGGGTATGCTTCACATAAATATATATATACCATTCACACACACACACACACAGACAGATATATATATATATATATATATATATATATATATATATATAAACACATTCGTATTATATTATGTACATACTGTAATCACATCGTATATATATAATCTATGTCATTCCTCAAATATATATATGTGGCCATAATTGCCAACCTCACATAACGATGGCCAATAACCCCAAATGTTTTCACTCATAATAACATTCAAGTATTCGCACACTCACGGTACTAAATCCCAAAGTAGTCTCTTTCTTCCTAAACTTTCGATAGTTCTATATCCGGAATCAACCTCTGAAATGACCCAAAGTCAATTCACAACTCCTCAAGTACTATAGATCATAATCCTCTATAATATTCTAATTTAGAAAGCCCCTAAGCTTTAAACTCAAATAGGAGAAGGAATAAAAATCTCCAAAATCTTGGGTTGGAAACAAAGTGAGGGTCGACCGGCTCCCCCGGTCGACTGCAATTTCGAATTAATCCTTAAAAACCAACCAGTAGTCCCTTCTTCATTAACGCGGTCGACCGGCCATAGGAGCGCGATCGACCGGTCATACTAGATCCTCGAAAATTAGTTCTCCAAATTTTCCATCCAACAACCCAAATTCCATTTTCATGGTTTTTAATCTACACCAATATTATCACAAAAATCTACACAATGAAATCTAACAAACACATCAAATTCCATTCCTTGGTTTCATGGTTTCATGGTTTTCATGGTTTTCATGATTTCTGACTAAAGATTTCGATCTCGGACAACCTTCCGTAGAAAAATCATTACAAATCCAAAAAAAATTAGAAAAATACGCGATCAGGGCCCACACAACCGTATCGAAAAGATATACAAATTTTAATTTTTGACAAAGATCCGAATCGATTCGTTTCCTAGCCGAATTGATTCGGAAGTGAGGCTTCTCACTATTCACCTTCTTCTCCAAAAATCCCAAACCTCCATTTTTTTGTTTCTAATCTCATCCAAAAACTCCATAAAAATCTAATCTATGTTTTACAACTAACACATCAATTAATTTAGGGTATTAAACCATTTCTCTTAGATTTAAACCATAAAAACCCCAACTTATCATTTTAACCCATTTCAAATAATTTATACACATCCTTAATATGGGGTTATCACTAAAAATCATCAAGAGTTAATAACACAGATATGTGTGATTTCAAAAATCAAGTTTTGCTAAATTTGTTTTAAGGGTTCTAACCCAAAATCACATAATTTACCAATTATGATATCAGATATATGCACTAAATGAAATAAATCAAGTACACACTAACCTGGAGGATGAAATTCGACGACCTCGAGTCGAATCCGGCGGAGTTTGGATGGAACCCCCATTTCTCTCTTCTTTTCTCTTCTTCCTTTCTTTATATCTTTATTTGTTTCTTCTCCTATGCCTTATAAGGGAAAAATAAGGGTTTGTCCCTTATTAACCCAAAAATGACTTGTTTACTCAATTATGAGTCCCTACGGGTCCAAAATTTCCCGAAACTTAATTACTTCCGTCGAATACCCTATTATGACTATCTCGGCCATTCTGAGACCAACCATGCAATTGGAATTTGCATCCGAGTTACTTAATCGCAAGTCACTAATTTAACCCAACACAACTTAATGCGGGTTTCCCATTAAAATATTATCCTTTGTCGCTTTACCCAACGGTGACATGTAATTAAAATGGTCCAACTCATATACTTAATCCAAAAAGTAAATATAACATACATCCAAAATCATTAAATCCTTGAAAACCTCAAAATTTACTATTCACGATAATTTCTTAAATTCCCAAATTACACTTAATTATTAAATTTAATTTCCCATAAAAGTGCGGGGTGTTACATACTCCCCCTCCCCTACAACGGAATTTCTCCCTCGAAATTCATATACAACCAATACTACCAATACCAACCTAGGATCGTGAATCACTCCACATCCTAATGCCTCAAAGTGGAATGGTACTAACCCGATGGCTCTCAACCATACACTCATTCATCACTCACCTCTAACCAGGTTTATACTATATTACTAGCTTATTTATATCTACATATGCTACACTAATACCGCGGTTGTAAGGTTGACTCTAACGTCGCGTCGCACCAAGTGCTTCTATAATCGCATCTAAAGGAAATGAGCATATGCTTACTGCTTTATTTTAAAAGTCTGTTTACTCACCTAGGGATTTCGAATTTCCTTCAAAAGGAAACTATACTAACGCTCGACTATTCCCATTAGTCTCATCGCTTAGTTTTAGGTTTGCTACCTCTAACTACGCCTATACATTTAGATTATCACGTGCATCTTACTACGTTCCATCCACAAACTTCAATCTCACTTAAGATTGCCTCATAGCATATACTTGAATTTTATATACTTTGACCCTTCTATTTGAGGCGATATATAAAATCAACTTACCAGGGTGCCCATATACCTTTCAACCTGTGACTATTTGCACAACCATCATAAACATCACACGCGTAACACTTTCTCAAAAATGGGCATCATTTTCTTATCCTGGTGCTCACACCTGAATAACCTTAACCACCTTCTCAAGATCTCATGCGCCCTATAACTTGTGGTTGACTCACGACTAACTCCTTACCTCGGCACTACTAATTCTATAGAACTTACTTCCTAATAATCCTAAGATCGATGCGTTATCCTACCCACGTGAAATAAGTATTATTCTAACTATGTTCCTAGTGCCCAAGACCTCTATCAACTTCCGACATTTGCTCGATTTCATGCGTGGGACCTCTCGCAAAGCAAAATCTAAACAATGAACCCTCCCGTTATACTACTTCCTCGCATTGCTGGTCATCGAGATATAATGGTCTAAGGCACACCAGTGGGGCATCCTAATTCCTACATTGCTAACCTACTAATGTACTTATACTACTCTATCCTTCCATCTTAGAGAAATGGATAGTCTAACTAATTGAGGCTCCTACTCTCTCCAAATAGATTACAAACATCATACCTCAAAACATTCTACCTCCAAAATGTGCCTTTTCATCAAGGCCTGTCTATAAGCCTCAAATCAATTTGCTTTACCTTACCTCACCCACCTACTTGCGGTGAGAGAACTATTTCAATGCTTCTCCATAGCAGTCATATTTCCATAACCATATAATTTGCACACGGCTCTCAGTCTATAGTGTTTTCTCTACACTAGGTGACTTATCGTCAAAATCAACATCCTTGCATTATATTACATATCTCCACTCCCGACGTCGTTAAGGTTCGTGTGTGGAGCATCTTGCAGGAGAAATCCAAACAAGGAACCCCTCCTATACACTACTACTTAACTTTGTCGATTGTGGAGGTCCGTTAGTTTTCAAATAAACCACTGGGAAAAATCCCATCTCACCTATCGACAAAATGTGTTCAGAACTTCTAATACTCTCCAGGAGCCATAGCACCCAGTGCTCGTACTAACACTAAGTCCTTAGCGCAAACAACAATGAGCTTAAACTCACAGCTCAACAATAAATCTTACATACCTTAAATTATATCTATAAGGTCGCCACACACTTAAAGCATGATAATGAACCTCTACTCACCGAAGTCCCATCTTCCCATAATAATAAAGGCGAAATCAACCTGTATCCAGGGTAGATATCGCAACAACAACTTGTTCCATCCTGGAACCGTGGATACGATAATCTTGCTATCTTTATCCTTCTATCACTATGATAATACAATAATATTATTCTTACTCATGTAACACATATAAAACAAGTAGTACGAACCAGATAAAAATTTAAAATAGGATCTCATTACCGCGGAAATACATAAAAACATATAATGTATAATGTTATCGATAACGCCAGTAAACTTGAATCACACAAGAATCTAAGGCTAACAAAATATTGTGACCCAAATCTAGTCACACAGAATATACTTCTTGACCGCTCCAATCGGTTGCCTGATATAGAAAACTTGTCTTAACCGAACCAAACTACTTTAATCCATGGCCCATCTAGGAACTCGACTCGTGTCCTTTAACTCCTACTTGGTAAGGACTAATCATGTGATTCTACACTCCACATTACAGTTTTCCCCATTTCTGGCCACCCTGACCATGTTAAGGTTATCAGTATCTCAGACTCAATAGTCTCGATCCTGAAAATTTCCTTAATGGTTCCCTTAACTTCTTTGTCAAAAGGAAACTCCACTACTCGCCTTACTAGCCGTGTTTCAATGAATTACCCAGGTGGATGTCCACCAATCGGGTTCTACAAATAAAAATTCTTCATAAGTGTTTGGAACACTTTCTAGTGAGCCTATCATTCTTCTGACGGACTCTCTCTTCATTGTACCTAACTTACTTCGGTACAAGGTTCACTTCTCCACATCACTCTTTATTCACTGTCGGCCTCTGACCGATCCTTATGTGAATAATTAAAATTACATTCTTCACTCCTGATAAACCAAAGGAACTAACGGTTATATACATTAGTAAGATCCCTCCATTTAAGTATTGCTCCCACGAGTGAAAAATTTTCCTCAAATTTTCACATATGGGTATTTCCATGCCCAGCTCTAAGCCAAAACTTCTGAGCCTTCTACTTCCACTTAGTAATACTACACTTACTTTTCACGACTTAGCCTCAACGTTTGGTCCTGATCAAAGACGTTTAAAACCTACTTCCCAATCTACTTCACTATGTACTTCAAGTTTAGCACCACTCTCGACTACACTGATACTGGAATGATTATAACTATTATACTTTAGTAGTCATTGCAGTAATCCTAAATAGTAACATAAAAAGGGGAGTGACCTCTACTGTGGTCCTCAATCCCAACTATAACTTTTAGCTCCAACTAAGCCCCATTTCCTGCTAATCTCATCATGGCCTTCCTTGGTCTCCCTTCCTCGATCCGTACACGAATCTCGAACGAACACGCGAAAGATCTACTAAAATTTTATGTAATTGTAGGAGAACGAAATCTCACAATAGGAATCAATGATCCTAATCTTAAGGCTCTATATCAAATCGAGAGCAATGCTGAAATTGTAGTACGTCCGTACAGATTCCTAAGGACACTAGAACCTGATGCTCTGATACCATCTGTGACACCCCGCCTAATAAAATATCGGGTGATCACTCCTGTACCAAATTAAAATAGGAGTCGCATATGGTTCATTCTTAGCATCACTATCGAGAACCAAATTAATTACTAATAACCTATTAGGCTGGCGTCAAAATTTTATTTAACTAATCTTTTAAACAAATTGATCAATTAAAACATTCACACAGTTTATGTATAAATGAAACAGAGATGAAATAAAAATAACTGAACACTCGATTTAACAATATACAACCAAATCGAATCCGCATAAAAGGTGGTAAAAGAATAAATAAATGCAATTAGGTTATTAGCCCGAATATTTATATAGTACTTCCTATCTAGATTACAAGGATAGAAGCGTCTACAGTAAACCTGCATGCATCCACAGCTGCTACAGCAAACGTGTGACTCGAAGGAATCATCATCCAGGCGTCCCTGTGTCTGGACACCTATATATATATATAGCAAAAGAGGCAAAATATAGAAACGGGTTAGAGCCCGATTTGTGAAAATATTTAGCAAGTGCATAAAGGCTTTATTTATAAAAAAAATATGTTTTTATCTCATATTTAAATTGGTATCGCACTCCCATGAGATACCCCTCACCTCTCTTCTAATAATGCACACCTAATGCATATCTCCTACATAACCTAGTTAAGCTACCCTGCCTAACTAATCTGTTTCATCAAAACTCAAAAAATCATAATTAACCCGAGTACTAAGGGCTAAACCTCTCCCTAGTCTCAACACTGTGCCATGTTAGTGCGTGGGATGTCTCGCAAAGTGAAATCCAGACAAGGACCCCCCCCCCCCCCCCCACGATACACTACTACTTGGCAATGTGGATCGTCGAGATCCATTAGGCCCTCAGTACATAACACACACACACACACACATACGCACACAAACACACACACACACACACACACACACATATATATATATATATATATATATATATATATATATATATATATATATATATACATAACATACTCATTTTATTTTTCATATCACAATTTAAGTCCGGATAAAGTCTACCGGAATAAGAACAAATCCTTTTTCATTTATCTCTTTACACTTGTTAGAGATATATATATATATAATATCTTGTTCTCAAACACAAGTAATATACTATACACACAAGTATAATAATCATCCCAGCGATCTATAACTCGAGGATGCAGTCTCTATGCTATCATCTACCAGGGAATCACTCATGTATCATCATGGGTACCAACGGTCGAAATCTCACACCGCGTTGGTAAAAACCAAATCACAACGTATGGAAAGCGGTTATAGTTCCTCCCAGAAAACTAAACGAAACATACCCACCACATCTCACTCCTAATAAAAATCACACAATATAACAATGGACGCTATGACCTGGGGACTATACGCTCCCTTCTCCTCAAGCCAGGGGCCTCACCCACATCGCGTAACGTCCCATGATAGCATAGAGGGGGTATGCTTCACATAAATATATATATACCATTCACACACACACACACACACATATATATATATATATATAGAGAGAGAGAGAGAGGAAGGCCCACCTACATCATGCACTATACATCACACCATACATCACACCTAATTCTAGGCCTTAGAAAACTGTTTTTTCAAATTTTATATTTTTTCCTTGAAATTAACTTTCCAATCAACCCATATGCAAAAAATTAGGTTAAAATACATTTTGTAGCTATTTTTAAAAAATCAACAAAAAACTGCTGGCGCAGACCCTTATAAATAAGGTAATTTTAGTAGTTTTTTGTGGATTTTTTAAAAATAGTTACAAAATGTATTTTGACCTAATTGTTTGCATATGGGTTGATTATAAGGTTAATTTCAAGGGAAAAATATAAAATGTGGAAAACAAAGCTTTTGAGGGCCTATAATTAAGCGTGATGCATGGATGATGTATAGAGCATGATGTAGGTGAGCCTTCTCCTATATATATATATATATATACATTCGTATCATATTATATACATACTATAATCACATCATATATATATAATCTATATCATTCCTCAAATATATATATGTGGCCATAATTTCCAATCTCACATAACGATGACCAATAACCCCAAATATTTTCACTCGTAATAACATTCAAATATTCGCACACTCACGGTACTAAATCCCAAAGTAGTCTCTATCTTCCTAAACTTTCGATAGTTCCATATCCCAAATCAACCTCTGAAATGACCCAAAGTCAATTCATAACTCCTCAAGTACTACAGATCATAATCCTCTATAATACTCTAATTTTGAAAGCCCCTAAGCTTTAAACTCAAATAGGAGAAGGAATAAAAATCTCCAAAATCTTGGGCTGGAAACAGAGTGCCGATCGATCGGCTCTGGACCCCCGGTCGACCGCGGTTTGCAATTAAGCCTAACAAACTAACCAATAGGCCCTTCTTCATTGACGCGGTCGACCAGCCATAAGGGCACGATCGACCGGTCATACCAGATCCTCGAAAATCAGTTCTCCAAATTTTCCATCCAACAACCCAAATTCCATTTTCATGGTTTCTAATCTACACCAATATTATCACAAACATCTACACAATGAATTCTAACTAACACATCAATAAATTTTATTTTTCTCCCAAGGTCAGGTTGGATTTCTGACTAACGATTTCGATCTCGGACAACCTTCCGTAGAAAAATCATTATAAATCCAAAAAAAGTCAGAAAAATACGCGGTTGGTGCCCACGTGACCGTATCGAAAAGATATACAAATTTTATTTTTGACCAAGTGCAGAATCGATTCGCTTCCTGGCCGAATCGATTCGGAATTGACGCTGCTCACTATTCACCTTCTTCTCCAAAAATCCCAAACCTCTATTTTTGTTGCTTCTAATCGCATCCAACAACTCCATAAAAATCTAATATATCTTTTACAACTAACACATCAATTAATTTGGGGTATTAAACCATTTCTCTTAGATTTAAACCCTAAAACCATAAAAATCCCAACTTATCATTTTAACCCAGTTCAAATCGTTTATACACATCCTTAATATGGGTTTATCACTAGAAATCATCAAGATTTAATAACACACCTATGTGTGATTTCAAAAATCAAGTTTTCCCAAATTTGTTTTAAGGATTCTAACCAAAAATCACATAATTTACCAATTATGATATGATATATATGAATCCGACTACCTCGAGTCGAATCTGGCGGAGTTTGGTTGGAATCCCCAATTTCTTGCTTCTTTTCTCTTCTTCCTTTCTTTCTTTCTTCTCCCATGCCTTATAAGGGAGAAATAAGGGTTTGTCCCTTATTAACCCAAAAATAACTTGTTTACTCAATTACGAGTCCCTACGGGTCCAAAAATTCTCGAAACTCAATTACTTCCCCCGGATACCCTATTCTGACTATCTCGGCCATTCCGAGACTAACCGCGTAATTGGAATTTGCATTCGAGTTACTTAACCGCAAGTCACTAATTTAACCTAACACAACTTAATGCGATTTTTCCATTAAAATATTATCCTTTGTCGCTTTACCCAACGTTGACATGTAATTAAAATGGTCCAACTCATATACTTAATCCCAAAAGTAAATATAACATACATCGAAAATCATTAAATCCTTGAAAACCTCAAAATTTACTATTCACGATAATTTCTTAAATTTCCAAATTACGCTAAATTATTAAATTTAATTTCCCATAAAATTGTGGGGTGTTACAGCTGATCCACTCCCCAACCCATCAATCCTACCCCGAACTACCCATACTCAAACACCTTCCATCCCAAATACTCATAAACCCAATGACCCGCGAACCAAAATCGGCGAACCCATTTTGTCCCAGACCGGTGATGCCGAAATCAACTTATGAACCCGATTCCTCTTCAAACCTCCATACCCATGAACTAAACCCACCTCAAGCCTTACACGATTTCGATCAAACTTCTGCCAAATTCCAGTCCCAGACCAAAAATAAAACAACAAAAACATTAGACCCACATGACTTCTAAAACCATTTGACCCAATTCCAAAAATACCCTCCAACCCCCTCACACTCTCATGACCACACACAATCCATGCGCATTCGTGCATTTCCTCAATTTAACCCCTAACTTATCCTCACACTCCTCATGTCCATTTAATCCCTACCCAATTTACCCTTAGCTCCATATACTACTATAAAATCATAATAAGACGTATTTAAAAGAGGAGAAGAGACATGGAGAAGAAGAGAGATAGTTTAGAATAGAAAATAAACTAGGGAGAAAAACATTTTGTAAATAGTTTTATTTTTTTTTTAGAGTTGATGAGATTTAATTGTGAGTGATTAAATTGTATTGAAGAAAATAGAGTTCAAATTGTCAATTTCAAGGAGACTTGTTAAAGATTTGTTCTCTTTCTCTACTGTTTTATTTTATATGCCTTTTATTATTTGTTCATCATGTTTAATATAATGTTAGGGTAAATCCCCTTTCAAGGGGTCGGATGAACCCATTATTTGATGTTAATCCATTTTATTAGTTTATTTACATTAAAATTCCCTTTGATAATTAACTTTGCACTCTTACTTTCTATTTACGCCTCGAAAGAGGGTAAATGATATTCGAGAGAAAATCAAACTTCGAGCTATAATACCCATTTTAGAATGAAACTAGAGATAGGGTTTCTCAAGTGTGGTATTATTCCTTGAATTTCAACTCTAAATTTATTTTCTATGATTTACACTAGTTTAATCGATCGATCCTAGCGGGTGATTTGTTAAATGATGTTTGGATCTACTTTTTAAGAGTTGTAGGAGTGTTAAAATTAATTTTCTAAAATGTCATTATTAAAATTACATTTGCAACGAGAGTTGATTTATAATTTTGATACTAACTTGGGACATTTAATTTGAATGAATTAATTAAATAGATCAAGTAGAATAATTGGTGTAATCCCATACCTTGTCAGCTCTCACTTTTATTTTCTCACTCATCTCATATTTTAGATTTTTATTTAGTTAGATTTACTTAATATCTTCACTTACTTTTTAATTAGTTTTTTACATCTTTGATTTAGTAGTCTTATTTCACCTTAATCTCAAAAATTATTTTAATATTGAAAAAATCTAAAAAAAATTAGAAAAAGTAAAAAGTCCAAAAATAAAATAAACAAATGAATTGCATTCCTCTCTTGTATGTTTCACCCTTAGATTTGGATTGATTCCCTTACTTACCGCTACACTCTAGTATTGATATATTTTTATAGGTATGAAAGGTTTTGATTAGAGGATATTTCAAACAACGACAAAATACCAAAAAGTTCACTCAATCAAGGGTGACCCAAATGTTTCCCTTGTCCTTGGTTTCTATTGAAACGTAACATAGCCCTTGTATAACGCATGGTCATATGTGGAGTTTAGGGTTCAAAAGAAATCATTGATTTATCCCTATTAATCGTTTGACTCGATATGGATGCAAACTCATCAAGTACAGACTGAAATCTAGCAACAATACTAGCAGTTAGTTGATGAAAGAATATTAAATCATCCGTAATGGCAAGCCAAGGGATAAGAGGTCATTTCTTCGAAGGTCGATGAACTGTTATATTTTTTAGGACACATTGTTGCTCGACTTTTCATAAAACACATAAAGGCCTAGAATAAATAAACGTGGTGATAGTGGATCCCCTTGTCGAAGACCCAAAGATGGTTGAAACCCTACTCCAATTTGCCCGTTAGTGAATGTCCGAAAAGAGGTGGGGGGATACACATGTCATAATGTACCGAATCTTTAGATCCGAGAATCCATGTTGTTGCACCACCCACCTTGTAAAGGGCCACTCCATTTGGTCATAAGCTTTTGACAAGTTGATTTTAATTGCGCAACTATCCATTTTTTATTTAGATTGGCACATTGAATGCACCATTTCGTGTGTAATGAGAATGTTATCCTAAATATGTCATTTTTCCACAAATGAAGTTTGGTACGCGGACAAAAGGTATTGAAGAAGGGGACGTATTTGTGCAACCAAACTAGATGAAATAAATTTATAGATAACATTACAAAGACTAATAGGTCATAAATGGGTAATTTGAGTAGGATTTTTTTGTTTAGCTATGAAAATGAGTAATGTGTGATTAATATGTCAAGGCAAAATACCTCAATGGAAAAAGTCATAAATAACCTGACAGACAGTTGTTCCTACCTAATTATAATGGAGTTGGTAGAATTTAGACGTAAGACCGTCTGGGCCAGGGCTCTTATTTTTACCCATATATTTTACAGTGTGCCAAATCTTCGTTTCTGTCACCGGTGCAAGTAGTTTGGATTTATCCATAGCCTTGAGTGGAACGAAAGGGTTGCTAACATTGTCCAACGATGGGTTAGAAGACCTAAAAAAAGTCTCATGGTATATTTGAAAATGAGTATTAATATCTCGTTGAGATATGTGCCATCCTGTAGTGGGATTAAAAATGGCATGGATAAAATTTATACGCCATCAGTGGGCAACACACATATGAAAAAATTTAGTTATATTGCCACCATCAAGAATCCACTTAAGTTTGTATTTATTTCTCCGGTATTGGGATTCCTAAAATGAGCAAAGTGACAGCTCCTCCTTTATATTTATCTCTCGAGCAAGAGAATGAAAATCAGAAGAACGCTTAATGTGTTTTCTCACATTTAGGAGTTCTTGTTAAAGTTGTAAAATTGTATAGGCCATGTTTCTGAACTTGGTTCGTTTCCATGTTATGGCCGCCTGTCTGAATAGGTGGGATTTCCTTAAAAAGAAAATTGTAGGAGGTCCAAACATAGGGCGACTCCATTATGATTGAAGCAACTCATTGAAGGAATAATATGTTGCCCATTCCTTATAGTAAATGACACGTTGCAAAAATTTGAATTGATTGGGCATGTTGTCCAAAAGTAAGGGATAGTGATCAAAACCTTTATTGCGTAGATTAGTGACTAATGTATGAGGTTATAGGTCTAACCACTTCGTATTTGCAAGACCCCTATCTAGCCGTTCACGTACATGATGACCGAATGACGTATTAGCTTTCCACTTAAAAGATGGACCACAAAATCCTAAATCATGAATAATATAAGCATTCATAAAATTTCGAAGAAGTTTCGCTCGAGACATTTGAAAACTCCGTCCACCTATCTTTTCATGAGGGCCGAAAATAATAATAAAGTCCCCTAAAAGAATCCAAGGGTGCTCAATAGAATTTGATAAATGATGTAACACATGACATACCTGAGTTTGTTCTACTGGATGCGATGGCATGTACACAGTTGTGGATTGTATAGGACCTGCTTCAGGATCATGTTCAACCAGAAGAGGAATAAAACAGGGTGAGACCGCTAGTTCATATGGTGTGATAGGTCCATTCTTCAACATAACCCAAATACCCCCGATTGTACTAACGCATGTGAAACAATATTATTTGGAAGGGCAGATGACCAATGTCAGTAAGGGACCTTCGTGCATCCATACGGGTATCCAAAATAACCACAACATGCGGACAGTGATGAGTGACAAAATTCATAAACTTTGGGAAGAAATTAGGGCTACCCATTCCCATATAATTCCACAATTGGATCAGCATAAGATATATTGGAGGTTGGGACCTCCTCAGGCTCCTCTCGGACATAATGTACACATATTCATTTGCTTAAATAGGGTTCATCACGAGTTGGGCATCGTTTGGCACTTGATGAGCGTGGAAAGGGTATATTGACTCCGGTTCCTGTTGGTACCTGTCTCGATGCTATACGACTTCTAAATGAACATGATGTCTTTGAAGTTTATAATTGCATTGTGCAAAATGACTGTATTAGAAGATTGTTTGGAATGCATTGAATAACTCTCTTATTGTCGAGTTGTGGCCTTGGCCCGGTATGTGGATGAATTCTGCTACTTGTTGTGTGTAGGTGTGGGGGTCAAAAATGGGGAGGATAGTTTATGTGCTATGAATTCAGATTTTAGAGGAATATTGGGTTTTGATGCTATGGTGGCATCATCCATGGCATCAGAGGCAGACGTTGAAAGACCACAGAAGTTGGCGAGTCCGGCGAACTATGGCTTATGGTCAGAAAATCTGGGCTCAGGCTCAGGTGATCCATATTGGGCATTTTTCAGCTGCATCCCAACTGAGATATCTACTAATGTTTGTACTACTAACAAAGGCAGTAAAACCTTTATATTTGGCATGCATGGGGCAAGCCCCTAAGACCGTCGTGGTTAAAATGAGACTTTCTTCCATGTGGAGAGTTATTCGGACGGGTGTAGTGGTCAATCACTTCGGCTAAGGCAGTAAAAAGTTCCAACTGAGATTGTTCAAGGCTTGCCTCTTTGTCGTGTGCATCGACCGCCTTTAAAGGCAGTATTTTTTTTTATCTAGTGGGTCACAATTCATTATAGCAAGAGTATGTAAGGACATATTTTATTGTCCTATTTACATTAGTGTATATCCTATATCTTTACAAACTGTCAAAGAAAAAGTTCAAGTTTGAAGATATATGAAAACAGACCCGAATATCAAAGTTCTTCAACAGTCAAGCCTCCACGAGATGAATTTTTGTAAAGTTATGTTTTGGTTACTTAACGATTCATTTTAAGTGTTGGGATATTTTTCTAACATATTTTCTAAGTGTTGAGGAATTACTTTTCGTCAAAACAAAATTTGAAATGTTTAGGCGGAGTTTTTTATATCGAAAGAAAAAATTTATTTTTTTATGCATTGGTCGTTCGAATGACCATTGTTTGTCGATCAAGCGACAAGGACATATCGCGTGAAGCTATCGTTTGAGCGATAGTGAGGTTCCGTTCGAGCGACTTTTCACCTCCTTTGAGCGATGCACCGACTTAAGTTTTTTATATAAAGCGTGTTAAACCAATGTGTTTCGTGAGGAAGACCTGACGAATTTCTTTCTGCAAAAATTGCTAACAACAAATTACCTTTGTCTTCTTCATTTAATGTTCAAATCCTTTTGTTTTCAATTAACAAATGCCAATTGATTTTAGTGAATTATTTTGGAACCCAAGATACAATTTTGCTGGAGTTTCTCTTGTAAGGTTTGACACCCGCTCATTAAAATAAGAGGTGGCCATCCCGTTACTCCAATAAAAAAGGAATTATAAATGATCCATTCTTTGCATCATTGTCGTATAATGATACTACGAGACAACCACCAAATATTTTTGAAAAAGGATGTCATATAATTTTGAAATTTTAATAAAAACAATTTTGACAATCCAATTTATAATAGAAGGTGGATATATATAAAGACATGTAATAGTTTAATAACAATTCTATAAAACATAACCGAATAAGTTGTCAGTTACTCATACTACACCATGTATTACAGTAAATATGAATAATAAATCGGGCAACACGCCCGAATATACAGACGGATCATAACTGGATTATCAAAAAGATTGATGCGTCTACTACAAAAGTCCTATAGCATCCGTAAAATGTTGTAGCTCCTTGACATTGGGAAGGAAAGATAAAAGTGGGCTCCCTTGCGAAAGATCACCTGAACATAATTAAGAACCACACAAGAAAGAGAAATATCAACGGGTCAGGGAACGGTTTGATATGATATACGTGTGAATAAAATGCATAACAGTTATGAATACTAACATCATAAACCGGTTAAGTTCGCTCTTCATTATAAGGATCATCCTCACCTGTCATCTAAGTGCACATACTAGCGCCATACCATTTCATTAAGTCAAACTACCCATCGAATTTAGAGGGATAACTTAACTCTATTTAACATGCTTAATTTTTCAATTCATAAAACATATCTTCACAAGACAATTTATTATTGGGGATCATATACCATAAAGTTGATTGGTAGATTCATTAACTTATTCATAGTAAATTCCATATTCGTGAGAACAATTACAATCGTATATTACGGTTCTAAGACCATCCGGGAGTCACCCCGCTGGATGCGCCCCTAAATGCTATCATCTTCCACGACCTATAGTCAAGACCAATTGGGTACCCTAAATCGCGACGCGTGGGAAGCGGCCATATACCTTCGACAGTGAGTCATAACCATACCCATAATTACCTCACTTCGAATAAAACAATCATACAATGTAACCACATGTCCGATGGCCCGAGGACTATATTCTCCCTGCATTATTAGACAGGGGATTTACCTCATTCGTGAAACTTCCCTCATGATAGCATTTAGAGAGGTATGTATATGCATGCCATGATCACAAGACATGCCAATTAAAATGTATATTTCTTATTTTCGAAACCATATGTGCATAACGATATAAGCTACAATGTTTAATTACCCTTATGCTAGCCCCCAAAAGTCCATAACGACACTATCCAACTCTAGCCCAGTCCTAGACTCGTTTACTAAATAAAATGAGTTATTAAGTGCTACTAAATAGTCCCCAAAATAAGCCTAAATACCCGCTTACTAACTTAGGGTATTAATCCCCTTAATGTAAGACCCTAATACTCTTTGTTACTTCATATGAGAAGGTTCCTAAGCCTGAAACCTAAAAAAAAGAGTAGAAACCAAGTTGGAAAATTTTCATAAAATAGTAGGATTTCGAATCGATTTGCCTAGGCCTGAATCGATTATCCCCTAAAAGGGTATCGGTTTGCTCGAAAAGAGAATCGATTCCGCGGAGAAAACCAACCTTCTGTCTCAACCCAAATCTATTTGGCCTTAACCCGAATTGATTCGATTCCTTAGACCTGTAGCCGCCATTTTTTTTAGCGCATCGATTTGCTGAGGAGGGCAAATCGATTCTCCCTAGTCGAGAAGACCAGTTGTGGCTACGAGTTAATATAAACCCTAAATCCCCAAAACCTATTTTCTTCCATCTAACCCAACATCATCAACTCATAAATTCTCCAAGTCACTAAACCAAGTTAACCTACTAGAAGAGACCAATTAAAACAAGTCTAGATCATTAATTTAGGATTTAACCAACAAAATAATCAAATTCCATTAATGGTTCAAACTCAAGAACACTAACTATAAATACAAATTATTCACACTCAATTATACAATTATGCAAGTAAGAAACTTTCCTCAAGATTGTAGTCCCGGGTTCTTCCTCGTTGCAACGATTCCGGGCTTAAATATCCAACTCTCTCCCTTTTCTCTTCTTTCTCTCAAACTCTCTCTTCTTTCTAACTTTCTCTTTCTAAGTTAAACACAAATGAGCTTGAAATGCTCTTCCAAGACTAAAATACCCAAAACATCCAAAATACCTTAGGTCCAACATTAAATGATACTACATACTTAAAATGACTCTTAACATCATAATTAAGTTATAACTAGTCAAAAGTACCCCATAACCCAAAAACACACTTGGCACTTATTTTGACTATATCAACCATTTTCGGACTAATCGTGCCCTCTAAACTGGCATCCAGGATGTCGTTCATTATTTCATGTTCCAACATCATATTAAATCTTTAATAATAACCTGATTGGATATAAATCATAACCGTTGCTTAAAGCACAACGACGCAACAAAATATAATGTTACGCTATTTACATTTGATTAATGGTAAATATGCAAAACTCAATAAATATTATCTCTTACATCACTTAAAGAAATATTTACTTTAAATTCCTTTATTTTATATAATTAACCCACAAGGAAATTTAATCTAAAATGATTACTCATGAATATGGGGTATTACATACTGCCCCCCTTACAATGGAATTTTGACCTCAAAATTTAGGCATACTTGGTAAAAAGAGGTGTGGGTACTTCTCTCGAATATCGTCCTCTCATTACCAAGTTTATTCCTCAGCATTGTGGTGTCCCCACTAGACTCGAACCAAGGGTACCACTTTCGACCTTGGTCTGCGCTCTTCGTGGTCTAGAATAGCAACCGGTTATTCCTCCTATGAAATATCAGGTTGTAACTCGATATCATCCAATGGAATATGCCAATGAGCTCCCTCGCATCTTTTACACTTCTTCAAAGATGAAACGTGGAACAGGTCATGGATTTGTTGTAGTTGTTCCGACAAAGCAAGTTGATATGCTATGGGGCCTACCTTTGCAATAACGGAAAAAGGGCCTACATAGCGCGGCGCAAGTTTTCCTTTCTTCCCAAATCGCATTACACCCTTCAACGGGGATACCCTTACTGAAACTTGATCCCCCATTTCTAATTCCACATGTCTCTGATTCGTGTCGGCATAGCACTTTTGGCGATCTTGTGAAATTCGTATACGATTTTGAATAAGTTCAATCTTCGAAGAGGTATCTTGGATCATTTCAGGTCCAAGGAGTTTATTTTCTCCTGCTTTCGACCAACAAGCAGGTGATCGACACGGGCGGCCATACAATGCCTCATACGTTGCCATACCTATCGTGAATTGGTACGAATTATTGTATGAAAATTCGACCAATGTAAGGTATTGTTCCCATCCCCCTTTAAAGTCAAGTACGCACATTCGAATTATATCCTCCAACATTTGATTGACTCCTCTCCGTTTGACCTTCAGTTTATGGATGGTATGATGTACTCAGCCGCAATTCGGTCCCCATCGCCTCTTGGAAATTTTGCCAAAAATGGGATACAAAAATTTTGTCTCGGTGCGACACTATATTGATAGGCACCCCATGGAGTTTCACAATTTTCACAATAAACAGTCGGGTGTAACGTGTCGTATTATAATCCGTCCATATCGGTAGGAAGTGTGCCGATTTGGTTAAATGATCGACGATAACCCAAATAGAATCATGACCACTTTGCAATGTCAGCAACCCGGGGATAAAATCCATTAAGATATTCTCCCTTTTCCATACCGATATTTCTAACGATTGAAACAATCCAGTCGATTGCTGGTGGTTCATCTTCACCAATTGACAAGTGGCGCATTGGGAAAAAATTCAGAAATGTCCCTTTTCTTTCCCTCCACCAATACTAATGATGCATATCTTGGTTCATTTTGTCTCCACCTAGGTGTACTTCAAATCTTGAACCATGAGATTCCGTCATGATAGCACGTCTCAAGTCTCCCTCGTTTAGGACTATAAGTCTTCTATGTAAATGTAACCCACCCTCCGAACTAATAGAGTATGACTCTTCTCCCTCGGTCTGTAATTGACGTACCCGGTATTAATAATATTTATCCTCTCCTTGCACTTTTACGACTCGCATCACTTTGGCATGCATAATTTCCAACACCAACATTCACTCCCTTGCTACAACATCATCCTGGTTAAGTTCTTTCCATTTGTCTTTCCACACTTCCGTAAGTTCACCCACGGGTCTTTGACTCAGCATGCCTGCCATTACATTTGCCTTGCCTGGGTGATAATTAATATTGAATTGATAGTCCTTTATGAACTCCAACCACCAACGTTTTCGCATATTTAGATCTTTTTGCGAGAATAAATATTGTAATGGTTTGTGATTTGTGAGATGACTAAATTTCTCACGCAGGAGGTAATGCCTCCATATCTTTAAGGCGAACACTACCGCGATAAGATCCAAATCATGTACAGGATAATTATTCTCGTGGGGCTTAAGCTTATGATACTCATATGCAATGGCCCCATGTTCCTGTTGTAGCACACACCCCAATCCTTGTAGAGATGCTTCCGTAAATACCGAATAATCTACTCCCAATTTTGGCAACGCGAGTACAGGAGCATAAGTCAACTTGCCCTTTATCTCATCAAAAGCTAGATGACAGGAATCATCCCAAACAAATTGTACTCCTTTTTGGGTTAAATTCGTTAAAGGGCCAACGATTTTAGATAAACCCTTAATGAAAAGGAGATAATAACTCGCCAAACCCAAAAAGCTACGGATCTCAGTTGGCATCGTGGGCTGACCCCATTCCCTCACCACGACAACTTTCCTTGGATCTACGGAAATACCCTCATCCATCATAATATGCCCCAAAAATTTCACTTCATGTAACCAAAATCCACATTTCTTAAACTTGTCATAAAGTTGATGATCCCGTAGTGTCTACAGGACTAAGCGCAAGTGTTTGGCATGGTCAGCTTCAGTCCGGGAATAGACTAGAATGTCATCAATGAACACTTTGATAAACTGGTCTAGTAAGTCCCAAAATACTCAATTCATAAGGTCCATAAATATGACAGGAGCGTTGGTTAGCCCAAAAGGCATGACCAGAAACTCATAAGACCCATACTTGGTCAATAATGCAGTTTTCGACATGTCCTGCTCTCGAATTCGTAGTTGGTGGTACCCAGTCCTCAAATATATTTTAGAGAAGTATGAAGCTCCCCTTAATTGATCAAACAAATTTTTGATTCGAGGTAATGGGCATTTATTCCTGATGGCTACCTTATTCAATTCACGGTAAATGATGCGTAACCGGAGGGAACCATCTCTCTTCTTCATAAATATCACAGGAGCACCTCATGGCGACGTACTACACCTAATGAACCCTTGTCCTTGTAGTTATTGAATCTAATAACTTAACTCCCTCATTTACAATGGAGCCGTACGGTATGGAGTTCTCGAAATCGGCCTAGTTCCCAACGCTAAATAAATTACTAATTCAATCTCGCGACTTGGGGGTAAGCCCGGGATTTCCTGAAAGACATATCCAAATTATCTAACAACGGGAATTGAGCCTAGGGAAATAGATACTTATAGTGAAGTCTCCTCCTCAACACAGTACAAGTGCATGCTTGAACCTCCCTCTGAAAGAGGCATAGCAACTAAAAACATTTCTTTCCCCGGAATGGAGAAGACTATACTCCTCCCGTAATAATTCACCATGGCTCGGTATTTTACTAACCAGTCCATAACCAAAATAAAATCATACCCGACCATATCTAGGTTAAGTAAGTCGGCCTCAAAGCATAATCTACCAAGGTCTATTCCTACCCCTTTACAAATAAAAAGTATAAGTGAACCATCACCCATGGAAGACTACACACTAGTAAAAGTATTTTGGTAGATTTAAACAACCCCATCAAATGAGCAAAGTGCCTAGCAATAAATGAGTGCGTTGATCCCGTGTCAAATAACACTCGACCCGCATACCCGTGAATGGGAAACTTACCCTTAATAGCTGGCGGTGCAGGTGGTGTTGTAGGAAACAAAGCATCCTGAATATTATACACATACCCATACTGAAGTTTTCCCTTTTATAGAGGGATGGATGGAATAGGTGCTGGAGGTTATGGATGTTCTTGCGGATTCTGAGGGCCTCTAGGCAACTGCCCCCCGTTCAACTGTGGACAAGCTCTCCTCATGTGACCCTATTCACCACACTGAAAATAACAGCTTGCAAATTTTTTCAAATTCCAGCCTCGATTGTTGTTCCGAAATAGACCCACACATTGGTCCTGATGGCCTCGACGTCCATTATTCCCTCTGCTTGGCCCTGTTGTCCTAACTACTGCTGCTACTTAACACCCTGACCGTGCTTAAAACCACCTCCGCCAAAGTTGTAACCCCCAAAGCTTTTTTTCTTAGACTATTCCCCTTGCTGGGGATCCTGCTCTTTCTACTTATTCCCAAACTTTTGTGGTTGTGGTAGTTCTCCACCGACACCATTTCCTCTTTGTTTTCTAGATTGACTAGAATCGTCAATCTTCTTACTCCCCTTTAAATGAAGGCAATGATCCTGGCAATGGAGCAAAGATGCATTCATCACGTCGCCAAAAGTTTGCAAAGTTGGGTTCCCCAACAAGTGCTGCCTTATCCTCCAACTCAAACCCCTGATAAATTTTGAAATCCTCTTTTCTTCTGGAATTACTAAATTCGGGACAAAGTTTGTTAAACGAATAAATTCATCTTCATATTCCGCTACTTATAACTCCCCTTGAACAACATATTGAAGTTTCCTCCTCATCTCCTTCTGGATTGCTGAAGGAAAATACTTTTGATCGAACAGAACCCAGAATTACGAGATAGTCATGATATCACTTTGTTCCGGAGTTGTCACCGACTCCCACCACTATAGGGCGGCTCTGACAAGTTTAAAAGTGGCAAGAATCTATTTCTTCTCCCCTCTACATGCAACCATTCGAAGATGGCGTTGAATATCTTTCTTGCATTGATTTGCGACAATCACATCAGCACCACCCTAAAATTCTGGAGGGTGACCTTTCAGGAAGTATTCTCTTTCAGGAAGTATTCTCTAACTCTTTCCCATGCGGAGGGTCCCGTATGGTCTTGAACCACTGGTGCAGACGATTGTTGGGATTGTGGAAGCTTTTGTGCCATAGCGGTCATTACATCATTGACTGCCTGGGCAACATTATTAGCCACCTGTGTCGCATTCATCGTTCACTGCGATAGTGGGGGATCTACGTCCTCTGCAACTCGATTTACCTTTGCCGGGCGACCTCGTCTAGGCGACATCTGAGATAAAAATTAATTGAATCAGAATACTGATAAAATAATTTATCCTTGCAGAAGATCACAAACACGCACAAATAAAACAATCCTAGTAATAGAGCTCTATATCAAAGAACGCTACGATAGAACGTGATAAGTCCGCATAGATCCTAAGGACACTAGAACTTGATTCTCTGATACCATCTATGACCCCCCTCTTATTAAAATAAGAGGTGGTCAGCCCGTTACGCCAATAAAAATAGGAATTATAAATGGTCCATTCTTAGCATCACTGTCTCATAGTAAGAGACAACCACCAAATATTTTTGAAAACGGGTATCATATAATTTTGCAAGTTTGATAAAAATAATTTTGACAATCCAATTTATAACAGAAGGTGGATATATATAATGACATGTAATAGTTTAATAATAATTCTATAAAACATAACCGAATAAACTGTCGGTTAATAGACTAATACAAAAGATTACACCATATATTACAGTAAATATGAATAATAACTTGGGAAACATGCCCGAATATATAGACGGATCATAACTAGATTATCCAAAATATTAATGAGTCTATTACAAAAGTCCTACAACATCCGCAAAATGTTATAGCTCCTTGACACTGGGAAGGAAAGATCAAAGCGGGCGCCCTTGCAGCAGAGAACCTGAACATAATTAAGAACCACACAAGAAAGAGAAATATAAACGAGTCAGGTCCCGGTTTGATATGATATACGTGATGCATAATAGTTATGAATACTAACATCATAAACCGGTTAAGTTCGCTCTTCATTATAAGGATCATCCGCACCTCTCATCTAAGTGCACATACTAGCGCCATACCATTTCATTAAGTCAAACTACCCATCAAATTTAGAGGGATAACTTAACTCTATTTAACATGCTTAATTTTTCAATTCATAAAACATATCTTCACAAGACAATTTATTATTGGGGATCATATACCATAAAGTTGATTGGTAGATTCATTAACTTATTCATAGTAAATTCCATATTCGTGAGAACAATTACAATCGTATATTACGGTTCTAAGACCATCCGGGAGTCACCCCACTGGATGCGCCCCTAAATGCTATCATCTTCCACGACCTATAGTCAAGACCAATTGGGTACCCTAAATCGCGACGTGTGGGAAGCGGCCATATACCTTCGCTAGTGAGTCATAACCATACCCATAATTACCTCACTTCGAATAAAACAATCATACAATGTAACCACATGTCCGATGGCCCGAGGACTATATTCTCCCTGCATTATTAGACAGGGGATTTACCTCATTCGTGAAACTTCCCTCATGATAGCATTTATAGAGGTATGTATATACATGCCATGATCACAAGACATGCCAATTCAAATGTACATTTCTTATTCCCGAAACCAAATGTGCATAACGATATAAGCTACAAAGTTTAATTACCCTTATGCTAGCCCCCAAAAGTCCAAAATGACACTATCCAACTCTACCCTAGTCCTAGACTCGTTTACTAAATGAAATGAGTCATTAAGTGCTACTAAATAGTCCCCAAAATAAGCCCGAATATCCCCTTACTAACCTAGGGTATTAATCCCCCTACTGTAAGACCCTAATACTCTTTATTACTTCATATGAGAATGTTCCTAATCCTCAAACATAAAATAAAAGGAGTATAAACCAAGTTGGAAAATTTTCATAAAAGTACCGAATTTTGAATCAATTCGCCTAGGGCTGAATTCATTCGCACCTGAAAGTGAATTGATTCACTCAAAAAGCGAATCTATTCGCTCAAAAAGTGAATCGATTCGACTGAGAAAATTAACTTTCTGTCTCAGCCCGAATTGATTCGGCCTTAACCTGAATCGATTCGGTTCCCCAGACCTGTAGTCACCATTTTTTTAACGAATCGATTCGCTGAGGAGGGAAAATCGATTCGCCCTAGTTGAGAAGCCCAGTTGTGGCTACAGGTTAATATAAACCCTAAATCCCCGAAACATATTTTCTTCCATATAAACCAACATCATCAACGCATAACTTCTCCAAATCACTAAACCAATTTAACCTACTAGAAAAGACCAATAAAACAAGTCTAGATCATATAATTTAGGATTTAAACAAAAAAATTATCAAATTCCATTAATGGTTCAAACTCAAGAACACTAACTATAAATACAAATTATTCACAGTCAATCATAAATTTACGCAAGTTAAAAACTTTTCTTAAGATTGTAGTCTCAGATTCTTCCTTATTGCAACGATTCCGGGCTTAAATCACCAACTCTCTCCCTTTTCTCTTCTTTCTCCCAAACTCTCTCTTCTCTCTAACATTCTCTTTCTAAGTTAAACACAAATGAGCTTGAAATGCTCTTGCAAGACTAAAATACCCAAAACATCCAAAATACCTTAGGTCCAACATTAAATGCTACTACATACTTAAAATGACTTGTAACATCATAATTAAGTTATAACTAGTTAAAAGTACCTCGGAACCCAAAAACACACCCGAAAGTTATTTTGACTATCTCAACCATTTTCGGACTAACCATGCCCTCTAGACTGGCAATCGGGATATCGTTCATTATTTCATGTTCCAACGTCATATTAACTCTTTAATAATAAACCGATTGGAATATAAATCATAATGGTCGCTTAAAGCACAACGACGTAACAAAATATAATGTTGCACTATTTACATTCGATTAATGGTAAATATGAAAAACTCAGTAAATATTATCTCTTACATCACTTAAAGAAATATTTATTTCAACTTACTTTATTTTATATAATTAACACACAAGGCAATTTAGTCTAAAATGATGACTCATAAATAACGGATATTACATAAAGAGGATAACCTACTACTAATCTAGGTACCACTTGAGGGAGGTGCTGGGTTGATTTGACTGCGTGTCAAAGGGAGTACTCGTGGGTGTTCCTGGACTGACTGGAGTGCATGTCTTTGTGGATTTTACGAGGTTGATTCATTGTTGATTTAGGTTGCGGCCTATGAGAGTTTGTTGCGATAACTTCTTTACAGATTTCTCTTGTAATCATTGAGAGGATTATTAGTGAAATAAAAGGTTTTTCCCTTCAGATATTTTTCATGAAATCTATGTGTCAGCAATTTATATTTATTTGTGTTGGCATGATCAACTACACTGATGCATGTTTTTAGGGATGAATTAATTTGTTTAAAAATTGACTATAATTAAATAAGTATTTAGTTGGAATTTGCGAATTTATTTAAATCAGTATCACGCCAGCTTTCCCAAATTGTGTGATATTGATTTTTTTTGAAAAATCGGTTTTGGGAAAAATTGTAATTTTTTCAATGGAGCACTTATATAATCAGATTTCCACTTTTTACGGATCTAATTATGCTTACTGGAAAGCACCTATGAAATCACAGTTAAAAGCCATTGATGAGCGCGTTCGGGTAGTTTTTGAAAGAGGTTGGACTCCTCCCACTGTCACCACAAATAATATCACTAATTTAAAACCCGTGACAAACTAAACTAAGGATGAATTTAAATAGAGCACTTTTAATTCACGTGGGCTATGTGAAATTTCCGGTGCCATTGCTCCTGAGGAGTTTTGACTTATTATGACATGCACCACATCAAAAGAAGAGTGGGCCATTTTACGACTTACCTACGAAGGCACAAATGCGGTCAAAGAGTCTAAAAATCAAATTTTAACTACTCAATTTGAAACAATTACCATGCTTGAGACTGAGTGTTTTGATGAGTTTTATGCACATTTTTCTGATATTATAAACACTAGTTTAAAACTTGATGGGCATATTCCTGATGCACGGGTAGTTAAAAATATTTTGAGATCGTTGCCTAAACATTTTATCCCTAAAGTGACTGTTTTGAATTCCTTAGGTATTTTGAGCAATTTAAAACTGGAAGAGCTAGTAGAAGCTCTCCAGACATATGAGATTGACATGTTCCCCGACACTATAAAACCTAGGGATAAAGGGATAACACTTAGAGCCTAGTCTAGAAAGGGAAAAAAATGTCCAAGAGTGATAAGAAAAGGAAAGTGGGAATTTATGAATCCGAGTTTGATTTTGATATGGCCATGCTTGCAAAGGTTTTTAAAAAGTTTCTCAAATTTTCCAAAGAAAATTCTTCCAATAAAATATTTTTTGAGAAAAATTAAAAGAAAAATGAGGCCAAAGAGAACGGTGAGAAATGGAGTGAGAAAGAGGAAGAAGAGAATTTTTTTGAGTGTGAGGGTAGGGGTCATAGAGAATTTGAGTGTCCCATTAGGCTAAAGATAAAGGGAAAATAGAATGGCATGCCAATCACTCTTAGCGATAGTGAGGATGAGATGAAAGATTCTAGGGATAAGTCTTCACATAGGATGTGTGTCTCCTTTTCTTCTAGTCACGTGATCACACCTAGATTGTCCCGCTATGATGATGATACTTGTGCACGTGAGACCCACGAGGATGATTTGAGTGTTTCTAGCGAGTGTGAGAGTGACTGCGTTAGTGATGGTGAGAGTGAGATCCAAATTGTGTTTAGATATTTTTATGCCGAGACCTTAAAGACAAAGAAATTGAATAAGGAATTAGTTCATAGGGTGATTGATTTGGACAGAGAGATTGAGGGTTTGAGGATATTTGGGGCATCGGCAAGTTAACTCGATAAGGTGAAGGTTTCTTTGAGTGAGCAGTTGATCGTCATGAATTGGAAGAAGAGTGAATTTATAGCTCGCGTGTCACAATTAGAGAGAGGTCTTGAACATGCTCGAGAGGTAAAGGTCACTTTAGAGGATACATCTAAGAAGGTAGGAAAGATGCTCCTCAGTTCCTCTTTGGGTAATGTTGAGCGCCTAGGAATATGTCATGACGGTGAGTCCACTTTCCATGTTGCACCCGAACCGGTTTCCGATTTTCTGATTGATCCATATGGATGTCAACCCAACCCACCTAGGCGTCCCATGCCTGATAGGAGAGTTCATAGGAGACGTTTTGAGAGAGGTATATCTAGGGTTGTTTATGTTTCCACCCACTGTAAGAAGAGAGGACACCTTAGGGAGTTTTGTTTTAATCTAGGTAATGTGTCAAGTTTGGCTACTACACGTGTTCATACATATTTACCGACACATGATGCTCTGGATGACTACGTGAGAGAGTTTGCACATATTAGTGAGCGGGTAAAGTTTTTAGTCAAAACTTCACATGATTTGATGGATGTTTTTCATAGGATGTCACCACCTTTAAAAAAACTCCACTGCACCTACTGGTTGAGGTTTAGACTTATTTGCTAGCATAGGGTGATTTTCATGATGATATTTTATGCCTATTGATAGTGTGTACCATTTTTGTATTTATATTTTCCATTTTTGATATATTTTTCAAAAAAACAAAAAAGGTTTTTTTTTTTGAAAATTTTTGGAAAAATAGAAAACGATTTTCATTTTTTTGGAAAAATAGAAAAAGATTTTCATTTTTTTGAGAAAAAAAATGAAAAAGGCAAAAATATTTTATTTTCATAATTTTTTTGGAAAAAGACAAAAAAAATTGTATTTTGTTTAAACCTTTTATGGATGGACATTTAGGATGACCAAGTCACAACATCATTCCATATTCATGTGACTGTTTGATAGTGTTTTGATATGCGTCATCATTTCATTTTTGTGCTTTATAATGTTTACAATCATTAAGATGTAATTTGATAATTACTACCTACATGTTTGACTCTTAGTTTCCTTTAATGCACACTTGCACATATTTTTTTTTATTATTGTACTTGTCAAATCACATGTTGGTCGAAGTGTTTCCATCTCAATCCTGTCTTTAAAACAAACCAAATGTAATAAAACTTGACAATGAAAGTAGTGCATGTAATAACCATTTACCTTGAGGAATTAAATTGTAAAAAATGATGATTGTTCACGGGGAAGGGCTACGAGAGTACAAAATTAACTCGCCATGAAGACCATGATTTAAAAGAGCCCAAAGAAAAAATTAAGGCAATAAAAAGATAAATATGCCAAAAATTGGGCCAATAGGAATTCTATAAGCAAAGAAAAATAGATCACCTCAAGAAAAAATAAAAGATATATTATTTATGACGATGTTCGGATGAAAAATGTAAAAAATGGGTTTGCACGCCCTGAAAAAGTCTTGAAAAAGCATTACATAGTTTTAGACGTTATTGGTGTGAAAATCATTTTAGACTTTGATGTGCCGATTAGATTAAATCGATGTCATAAAAATTCACATTTTTGACACCTAAGGACGATTTTGACATCATTCGTTAGGAGTATCCGTATTCATCGTGTCCATATGTTATGTTTGATTGCATTGATTTTCTTATTGAATTTGTTCATACCCATTCATTTCGTTTCCATGATTTGGTTATCATAGTGTAAATCCATAGTGTGTGATTTTTGTAAAATTATTTTTGCATTTTTTTGTGTGAAAAATTAAAAAATAAAAAATAGTTTATGGATGACTTTGAGGATTTCTTTGCATGATCTTAGTTTGGTCCATGTTTGCTATGCATATTTATCGTGACAAATCAATGGTTTTTGTGTTTATTTTTTTTCCTTGTCTATTTCGAACAAATAAAAAGGGGGAGAACGAATTATGGTGGAGTTTTATATTATGGAGGAGAATTGAGATTTTGATCGTAGTTTTGATTTATGTATATCTCATTTCAAGTTCGAAACGTCATGAAGGTATTTGCTTTGTCTCATGTGTGTAGGTACAAAGATCGAAGAATATATGTTGCACCCCCTGATGAGAAAAGCTTAAAGAAGCTGAAGATTTTTGAAGAAAACTTTTAAACTTACATGTTTAGTACCTTTTCAGTTTTGGGTTCATCGGAGGGTATTATATTTGTATAGGCATTTTGATTTGATAATTCATATGTTTTTATTTTGTATCGGCATAGACATAGGGGTATATTCGTAAGGATATATTTTATTGTCCTGCTCACATTAGTGTATATCATATACCGCTATAAACCGTTCAAGTTTGAAGATGCATGAAGACGAACCCGAATATTAAAGTTCTTCAACATTCAAGCCTCCACGAGATAAATTTTCTAAGTGAACTGTTAAGTAACCAAAACATAACTTTACCAAAATTTTAAATGAACCGTTAAGTAACCAAAACACAACCCTTCGTGGATTTTATCTAAAATCTGTGTATCAGCAATTTATATTTATTTGTGTTGGAATGATCCACTACATCTAGATGCATGTTTTTATGGTTGAATTAATTTGTTTAAAAATTGACTCTAATTAAATAGGTATTTAATTGGAATTTATGAATTTGTTTAAATCAGTATCACATCAGCTTTCACAAATTGGTATGAGGGCTTATTTAAGCGATCACCATCTTTCACAAAGTATTACAGTTCGGAGAAGTTGAAAGTAACACCGCATCACATGGCTTTCCTCTCTCTTCTGCTCGGGTCGTGTTGCCATGCAACATAGTGACATTCTCATTCCGTCTCTCCACGACATTACCATGCATACTACCAGGATTTGTAAAAAGTCCATTAACATGCATGGGTTTGCGTTTTAGAGGTCTACGTGACACCACATGCCAAATTTGATCCTTTCGATTTGTGTTCAGTCCCGTTTCCTTTTCAACTAGATTTGACAAGAAAATTTTCCTACACATTCCCCTAGTATTCCCCACAATGCCACACTAAAAAAACATATCCGTTTTTAACTTGTATACAATGTTTTGTAAAATATGGCTAATTTTGTTTTTTTCGCAAAGGCGGTTCAATATTAAATTCCACACAAATTCGAGCAGATGGAGCTCGTCCCAAGTATTTAGTATGTAAGTTTATTTTTAAAGGCTTACCCAAAGAGGATACAATATGTGGGAGAATATCCCGGTCATAGTACTCAACTAGTAACTCGTGAATTTGGATCCATAAATTCATATATTTTATATTATCCGTTGATGGCCGAAAAGTTTTCCTCCACCTTTGCACGGAGAGATAATGATCATCAAGAAACCATGGCCCCTCCAGTTATAAATAATTGTCCGAAGAGTCAAAATTGACTAGATTAAAATTATTATTTAAGTTCGTAATGAAAATGCCAGTTTTTAATTTCCAAAGATGAAGCAATCGAAAAGCTAACCTTTGCAATGACATAAACTTCCCCAATAATTTTATAATTAATGAATTCCTCCACTTCTATCGGGGTTTCTGTAACTTGGGATTTTCTGTCTCCACAACTGGTGTATTTTGCAGAATATCATCATCTTTTTCTACTCATTTTTGAATTAATAATCTTCTTGATTTTTTTCCATTGCCCACTACAGGAAAACGTGTGTGTTGGTGGCCTAGGCGTGTTCACATGGTTTGTTGGTGTGACTCTCATAATCTGTTTAAATTGGTCACTATGTTTAGTAAGAACCTTATCTCTATATGAAATCGTCCTTTCTGTTCTTACTTCAACTCTACTAAGCTAGTTACCAGTGGCTTCATCTTCCATCCCTATTTTCGACAACAAAGAATTCACGGTGAGGTTTGGTGGCTTCGGCGGTTTGAGGCTAGAAAGGAGAGAAAGGTCTTGAGGGTTTTTTGAGCACATGTTTTTTTTTCATTTTCAATACTGTGAATTTTTTTTGCTGCATAATTATAGGAGAATTATCATTATCCACCTGGTCCTCCAAATTTTGACCTCAAAACCCAAAGGAGGTATGATCGGTCCTAATATCCGTATTTCCTCGGATTATGGGATTCTTCGTTCGTTGGAGCTGACCGTTGGTCTTTCTCAGTCAAATATTATGAGACTGACATGTGGCAATAAGTAATAAAGACTTACTAGCATTTATTATCAATGTTTGTTTCTCTCTCTTTCACGGATTACGCTGCCCCACAATTTCCAACTCATCTAACTGTTCAAATTTATGTACTTGAAAATATGCCTACATTCATGTACTTACAAATATTATGTACTTACAAATATGCCTACATTCATGTACTTACAAATATACATCTAATTCATCTCCCCCCACATCTATTAGATTCCCTTCCTGATGGTTAAAACACAAATTTGAGAGTTGGTGTCAAACCTCTACGGTGGAACACGGCTAAATAAAACAAAGAGCAATTGGCCTAATCTATATAACTATATAAAAATTGTAGACCAAAATCATGTGAGACTAACACGTGACAACTTAATAAATGCCAAAATCATGTGAGACTGACACGTGGCAACTTAATAAATGATATAATAAATGAGAGTCTCTTTCTAGAGAAGGATACGTGAAGATAATAACTCATCTTTCTCTACACTCCAATACAATGAATTTAGTCCATCTAACCGACTTCCTATTCAATGTACTCCATATTTAATTTTCCAAGAAGCTACATTGAAATCTACAACCATTTCCTCTTCTTCTTCTCTCTCTCCCCTTTAATATATGAACCATCCGTTAAGGCAGGCAAAGAAAAAAAAACAATTCCAAACGACGGCAGTCGTCTATCAATGCATTCTCAGTTGAATCATGTGAAAGGTATGATATAGTTACAAACATTCGTTTATTTTTTGTATGTGAAATATTTTATATCTCATGTTATCCTACTGTTTTATGTTATAAGTGGATTTCAGCACATTAGAGGAGGATTTGTTTGGGGCCATAGACGTTTATGGTAATAGTTAAGAAAAATATCCGAAAAATAGTAAAATGCAAATGATATAGAAGTATGGCTAGATTTTTAAATACGATTCTTGCTTTCAATACAATCATGCTTCCAGAGAGATTTTCTAACCTAATTCCATCCATAAAAAAATGTGAATCTGGAGAGGGCACATCTACTGTTCATTCCTTTGGTAATGTCAGGGAAGTCAACATTGATATAGATCATGTCAATGATAATACACCCAAGCTACTACCCACTTTGTTTCCAGGTATCATTTTTTGGGGACTTTGTTTTGTTTTCCATTTATTCTGCAGATTTAGTTTGTTTCACACTTCAAATTTAGCTTAAGAAATTTTGTGTTTGTTTGTGTTAAAATAACAAAACTTATTGTAAGTGGGTTTTGGTATCCAACATCTAAAATTATGTCATTTATCAATTTACCTTATCACTCTTCTTTACTTATTGCTTATTTAAATTTTTTCTAAACATCCTATTATAAATTCGTTTGCTAAAAACTAATTCATACAGTCTTTATAATGAAATACAAATTTATATTCGGCCACGCATCGCACGCCCTACTTATTGCTTATTTAATTTTTTTCTAAACATCCGATTATAAATTCGTTTGCTAAAAACTAATTCATACAGTCTTTATAATAAAATATAAATTTATATTCGGCCACGCATTGCGTGGCCTTCATGCTAGTTTTGAACTAAATTTCTTATGTTGGGAGGATTCGATCTAACCTGTTTCATGATATTTTAATTAATTATATTTGCACGATTTTAGAATTCATAAAAGCAAAGACTAGGGTTACAAATAGAAATTAATAGACAAAGGAGACTTATCATCTATGCAAAATTATTTAATTTTTTATGCTTTTAAAATTAATGAAATTTGAATATTTATTATTCTAAAGTTCAAAGAATAAACATATTTTTATCAATAAACTTTACTAGAGCATCAAATGCCCAGTAAATAATAATAGTATTTCTAAAAAGATATAAAATTCATAATTAATATTATTATTTTTGTGTGTAGTAGGCAATTTTATTTCTTATTTAGGATGTGGGAAAAACAAGATTTGTGATCAATATATCTAAAATGTTATAGAAAAATATAAAATAAAATTTACTCTTAAATTTTTTTGCCTCCCCATCTGCAAAAATTAAATTATGATTTGGTCCTTGTGTATATATATATATATATACTCATGCCTGAAGGCACAACGACAATTTTTCAAAGTATCAATCGTAGTCAAGTCATAAAAGTTTTGTATTATAATATCAATCGTGGTTAATTTTCCTGAAGGCACGATGAATACTTTCAAAGAATTGAATCGATTAAATTTTTTTGTACAATAGTTTATATTATAATAAAAAATATGTAAGCTAATTTAGAAATTTTGGGAAGAATTTCATTTGTTTATAGGATTATCCACATATTTTAAAGAGCAAAAAATTAACCAAACTAGTGAATATGTAAACAATTTAGGTCATAAAATTTTTTTACAACACAAATGCGTAAATAATTTAGAAAATTTGGGAATAGTTTCCTTTATTTATAGAACTATCCACCATCTTTAAGGAAAAAAAAGTACTCCAATAGCAACAATACTCCCACAATGTCATAGGCATCAAATACTAATATCAACCATAAAGTTGTTTTTACAACACAAATGTGTAAATAATTTAGAAAATTTGAACAAAATTTCCTCTGTTTATAGGATCTCCACCCTATTTAAGACAAATAAAAACTACAACAACAATACTAATATTATGTAATGTACCAACAATGGTGTTTTAATTCATATGATACGTAATATACATGAACACGAGTCAATTTTGTCTTTTCTTGCAGTACTGAGTACCTACATGTCAAAAGAAAAAAAATAGTTAGATGAAGGAAAAAAATTAACATTTTCAAACTAAATAAACATTCATTTACTTTTTTTATACTAAACTAAATTTCTCGGTATTTTTTTTCTACAGAAAATGAGCAAATACTATATCATGTTCAAATGCAATAACAAAATATCATTATTCGGATTAAGATAACATATATGAAAAAAAATTAAAAGCTAAAACATATTTGATACTCTAAAATGACTATGACACGAATTGAGTACCTGGGATAGAGGAGGCTTGAAAGAGACACGTTAGGGAGCTTTCCCTAACATCACTGCCAATGAAAGAAATAAAAGTTTGGCATCCAAAATAACAAATATAAGAAGTTAATTAAGATAAAGAAATCGTAGCAAATAAAGACAAAAACTTCAATGAAAATTCATTTGAAGCTTAACAGTTATAACATCAATATGAAACAAATTTACAAACTTCAATGAAATTCATTGCAATCTAACATCAACGTGTGTGTGTGTGAGAGAGAGAGAGAGAGAAAGAGAGAGAGAGAGAGAGAGAGAGAGAGAGGTTTTTTATTTGAAATTTGAAAATAGAATGGCCCTTCGGAGTTTAGCAATGCCATTAGCTGAAAACATACAACTCTGTAATTTATTACCTCCCCACAATCAAGTCAATACACTCATACGAACTCAAAAAGTATTAAAATGTTTGTTTCATGGTGCCAATAACCTTGAATACCTTGTATAACCAAATTAAGTACTTATAGTGCATTATAAAAGAATAAGAAATCAGAAACAAAAAGTCTAACAACAAACACAAATGAAATTGTAAAATAGATATAAGGACAATGTTTATATGATATTTTTACTTCCTTATCTCCTAATCTGCACATTTTCGTTCTCTATTTTCCTTCCATTTGCCTTTCCTAAGACTTTTCTTTGCCTCCTCGCACTTAGAGAAATCCAAGATTAACTTTGATACATCAGAATCTCCCTTTAGCATCTCTACCCAAAGCTCGGCTATTGGTTTTACTATTTCAGCGTTCATTTGTTCGGCCAGCTGGTCAGTAGCTTTCATAGTTTTATGCTTCATTATCTTTATTCTTTTTAGAATGTACTCGCATTATCTCTTTCTCAAGAAGATACTTGAGACGATTTATTTCTATTTCAGCATCAGATACATGTGATTGGGAAATGTTACTGGATCATTTATATCCCCTTCTCCTGAACCTTCTTTTTACTGCAATGAGAATATCTCTGACTTAAGGGCAGAGACTTCATTCTCCAAACTAACTCGGATAGCAAACTTAATGCTTCCCTTGGTTGTGCCTGGATAAAAATCAAATGAACGTTTAAGAAATTTAGGAAACTAAGAATGATCCAAATTTAATTAAAAAAAGATATAGATCATATAAACATTTTATCAAACACCAAATATGGTATTATTTAAACATCCAAGTTAGTCATGATCATATAAACATAAACCCCCCTCATCAATTTATTTCAAAAAAAACAAATATTATATGACAACCTATATCCGTAAACCTCTAATTTTTAGAGAGTGGGAGATGGTATGGTACACACAATATATCTAATCCAGGAATGCGAGACCAAAAAAAATGTGTTGATAAATTCTTAAGAGACCTAACGCCTTAAAATTCCAAAAAGAGTAAAAAAACATTAAAAATCAAACAATGTATTACACTTAAGATAAATTTAAAGAAGAATTTCAACTAAGATGTGTTATCTATGTACTTAACCTTAGGATGTGTTTGATTGAAAAGGTGGAAAACCCATATTTGACTAATAAAACATACCCTTAAAGATGTTGGTTTGTACTGTCAAGTGTGGTAAAAAAATAATAATTGAACTATAAAGGGTTAGACATCTAATTGATTTTAGTTGGTATTGTAAACTCTGAAAGGAATTATTTTAGGTAAAAAGGAAAGCTCAAAGTGGAACTTTTGTACATATTTGTTTTTATGATTTAACTTTTCATTATTCCGTAACACGTTTGAGGAAAATGTTTGACACAAACCTTATGGCATTAACGGCATATTTTGTGTCTGCATTAGAATGAAGCCAAAAATATATCACTATAATAATGATGCCATTCTGTAACTACAAAAAAAGACATTTTTAGAAAAACAAAAAAACATATCAATATAAGAAAAATATCATTAGCAAGAAAGCATCATCAATTTTATAAAAGTATTGAACTCAAATGTACAAATCTATCAAGAAATATTCTATGAAAGCATTGAACTTGAATGTATAATTTTCTTGTTCGATGCAAAAGGATCTAAAGCTAACAAAAAAAATAAAATATACCTTATAACCCGAGTAAAGTGTAGTAGTGGCAAAACCCAGTTAAATCCTCCGGTACCCATTCTCACCTACACATCAATTTAAAGTGTATCATATATATTTAGTCAACGTGATAGAATAGATGGTCAACACACCATTGCACTATCCTACTTTTTCTTAAACGACATGAGTGCAGAACTCTTTAATAACGTGGCCCTTTAAAACATGAAGACCAAATAGTCAAATAGTAAGAAATTATTAAACCGCTACCAATTCGAACAACTAAAGAGATAGAGATACAAAACATTTAATTGTTAAAAATGCAAAAACTTATTGTTTATCTCATCCCACCTTTGTTTTAAGATAACCCATTGGTATGAAATTTAGGAAATTCCATAAATAATAACTATCAGACTCGTAAAAATACAATAAGAAATTGTTTTAAATAAACTAAACTAAAATAAATAATATTATATCAAAATAAACTAAAATATTAGAAATGGAGGTTAAACATTTGATACTTTAATGATATGAGTGAGAGAACAATGTAATGTAATAAAAAAAGGAAGGTGGTTATCAAGAAAGTTAATATGGGGGTTACTTTTAAATTAATAAGGATCTATGAAATCTAAATGTTCTTCACGATATATAATTAAATGAGACGAAGCAAAAATGGGAACCTGCTTATATACAAAATTGTTGCATTTATAGTATCTATTGTATACGGAATTGCTTCTCATTTATAAAGTTGTTGCAGATAAAACTGCTACAATATATCCACTATATGTAACATCAAAAGTGAGTAATAATTTAAGATGATATATATGAACGTAAAATCAATCAAATAACTACGAAAGAAAAAAAATGTATATTTTAAACCATACCAGTTGGACCGTAACTTTTGGGCCATTTTCTTCTCTAAGTGATTATAGGATTGGAAAGCAAGTAGTAGACATTCATTCATAGCTTGGTCGCTTCGATGGAGTATATCTATATAAAATATGCAAGCTTAGAAATTTTAACCATGCTAACATTTTCATATAAAAAAAAAAAAGAAAATCCAAATCAGTTTATAACCATACCAAAATGCCCAATTATGTTGTTGTGGACCATGAAGATGGTACCCTTATTACTGAAGCTCAGGTTATTGGAGGGTTGCAAAGAATTACAATTTGTCTCATCAATTCCCTAAAACATCTTTCCCCAAAATATCACTACACCAAATCCTGCGAATGGTCAAACCCAGTGGGTCACGGCCCAAGTCCGTGACTAGCTGGTCGCGGACTTGGACCGTGACCATATCAATATTTGGCGTGACCATATTCATTGCCACACTGAGTCACGGATGCTCCGGAAGTGGTCACGGCCCAAAACCCTGACTACTGTGGGTCACGGCCCAAATTCGTGACCAGGGCATGACCATATTGGCGCCAAATTCGCACTAAAATTCTCTCCAAGCTTGGTCGCGGATGGGTCACGGACTTGGACCGTGACCACTTTCGGGAAAAAAAATTGGTCGCGCAATTGGGGTCACGGCTAGGGGCCGAAACCAAATTTTTAAGGGGGTCACGGCTTGGGGCCGTGACCATACCTCATTCGAAGGGTTATTGGTCGCGCAAGTGGGACTGCTATTGGTCGCGCATGGTGGGTCACGGCCTAGAGCCGTGACCACTTCCAGGGTAAAAAATTGGTCGCACAAATGGGGTCACGACTGGGGGCCGAAACCAAATTTTAAAGTGGGTCACAACTTCGAACCGTGACCATACCTCATTCGAAGGGATGTTGGTCGCGCATGGTGGATTGCTGTTGGTTGAACATGGTGGGTCACGGCCTATAGCCGTGACCAGTGCTCATGGGGATAACTAATTGGTCGCGGAGGTTAGGTCACGGCTCTAGGTCGTGACCAGGTCAATATTAATATACGATTTACTGACAAAGCACTCAAATTTTTGCCATTCGCGGTTTAGCTTGGACGATTTGGGCGATTTGGGGTTTCTGTTGATTTCATCTAAGATTCGTTAAAGGTATGTGTGTGCATTTCGATTTGTTTTGATTTGTGGAAGCTATGGGTGTATGTGAGTGTATGTGTGTGTGTGTGTATGTATATGTGTGTGTATGTGTGTATGCATTTCGATTTGTTTTGATTTGTGACAACTATTTGTGTGTATATGGGTGTGTGTGTATAGATTACGACAATAAACCCTAGATTGTATGTGTGTGTGTATTTTTTTTACAAAATAGTATTCAAAACTCTAGACATTATGTATGTATATGTGTGTGCATGTGTGTATGTATTGATTATGTCAATAAACCCTAGATTGTATGTGTGTGTATTTTTTTTTGACAAAATATTATTCAAAACTCTAGACATTATATTTTTTTGACAAAATATAATTAAATGTATTTATAATAAGTAAAAAAAATTACAACCGCCTTGTTGTTGGTTATATGTATGCATAGATTTATGTCAAAAAAATATTAGGGTTTAAGTAAACCCTAGATTGTATGTATGTGTATGTATAGATTATGTCAATAAATCCTAGATTGTATGTGTGTGTATCTTTTTGACAAAATATACTTGTCTTGTTTTTTTTTGACAAAATATAATTAAATGAATTTTTTGACATAGGAGTCGCAAACACGTGTGCACATTACTATAGTGAGATATTGTTGGCTTGGTTGTTGGATACTATGTTGTATTTATTGAATTTATACTAGTGTCGATAAATGTACATGTTATTAAATTTGTTGGGTGTGTTCTTGATTTGCCTATGAAAAAGTATATCACATATCTTGCGATTAATGTGCATTTTTTGACATTTACGTCAAGATATTATGAGGCTACAACTTGACATGGAACAAATACACCACGGCCGGCTGATCTCTGCTTCACCGCCGGTTGAATCTCCACTCCACCGACCACTATAGCAGGTTCCTATATCTAACTCTCCCACACGAATTAATATTTAAGGGGGTGAATTTTTCGGGTATTTTTTTAAGGGGTGTCCCATAACTCTTATGGTCCTTATTAACTTTTATGTTGTTTTATGCGCTTTTAAGATTTTTAAGATTCTGGCATCTAAATGTGAAATGTTTACTAGTTCAAGTTATTTAGAAATGTTTCTCCTCAAATTATTAATGATGAAATTGATTATTTACGATTAAGTCGTAAATGTTGTCTCCTAAGTAACAAGAATTCAATTGTTTAATAAAATATGAAATGCTAATAATTTTAAGAAACATTCACAACATTACATTGTTATGTTTAATGTGTAGCTGATGAGAGAAAACATTTATTGTTTCAGGTGTTTGTTTTCTTTGCTTCCAAAAACTTCTCGAGAAAATGCCATGGTTAAAGTGTGAGGTGCACTGTCAACTCAATTCTTTTGGTGGATGCTCAAGGTTTGATTAATTGTCTTAATTCTTCAATTATACATTACAAATATATTTACTCTCTTTGTCTTTAAACTGTTCGCTGGTTTGTTATTTGATTTTCAAAAAGTTAGACTTAGGCATAAAAAACATGTTATCAAAGGGTGTACAACGGGGATCCCGATTTGAGTGTACGACGAGGATCCCGATTTGAGTGTACGATCGCGTAGTGACGGGGATCCCGATTTGAGTGTACGACGTAAATTTGTAAAAAAAAAAGACTTAAGCATAAAAAATGCAATCAATGGGTGAAAACGTAAAACAACCACAAAACGGTTCCGCAAGTGTCATGAACTCCTCTCACGGGACCAATGTGACTCGTAGGAACCGACCGTGTAGTCACGGGACTCCTGGTTTGAGTGTACGACGTAAATTTGTAAAATGTTAGACTTAAGCACAAAAACATACCATCGAAGGGTGAAAACGTAAAAGAGTGAGAAAACAGTCCGGTAAGAGTCACGAACACCTCGTACGGGACCAATGTGACTCATAGAAATCGATCGCGTAGTCACGGAACTCCCGGTTTGAGTGTACGATGTAAATTTACAAAAAATTAGACATAAGCATAAAAACTTGCCATCGAGGTGCGAAAATGTAAAACATCCACAAAACGGTCCCGTAAAAGTCACGAACACCTCTCAAGGGACCAATATGACTCGTAGGAATCGACCGCGTAGTCACGGGGCTCCCGATTAGAGTGTACGACATAAATTTGCAATAAAATAGACTTAAGCATAAAAATTTGACATTGAAGGGTGAAAACATAAAACAATGACAAAACGGTCCCATAAGGGTCACGAACACCTCGCACGGGATCGATGTAACTCGTAGGAACCGGCCGCATAGTCACGGCGTTCCCGGTTTGAGTGTACGACGTAAATTTGCAAAAAAATAGACTTAAGCATAAAAACTTGACATTGAAGGGCGAAAACGTAAAACAGTGACAAAACGGTCCCGTAAGAGTCACGAACACCTCACATGGAACCAATGTGACTCGTACGAACCGATCGCGTAGTCACGGGGATCCCGGTTTGAGTGTACGACGTAAATTTGCAAAAAAAAAATAGACTTAGGCATAAAAAATTGCAATCGATGGCTGAAAGCGTAAAACAACCACAAAACGGTCCCGTAAGTGTCACTAGCACCTCTCACGGGACCAATGTGACTCGTAGGAATCGACCGTGTAGTCACGGGGCTCCCGGTTTGAGTGTACGACGTAAATTTGTAAAAAGTTAGACTTAAGCATGAAAACATGCCATTGAATGGTGAAAACGTAAAACAACAATAAAACGGTCAGGTAAGAGTCACGAGCACCTCATACGGGACCAATGTGACTCGTAGGAACCGACCTCGTAGTAACGGGACTCCCGGTTTGAGTGTACGACTTAAATTTGCAAAAAATAGACTTAAGCATAAAAACATACCATCGAATGGTGAAAACATAAGACAACCATAAAACGGTCCCGTAAGAGTCACGAGCACCTCACATGGGACCAATGTGACTTGTAGAAACCGACTGCGTAGTCACGGGGCTCCCGATTAGAGTATCCGACTTAAATTTGCAAAAAAATAGACTTAAGCATAAAAACTTTCCATTGAAGGGTGAAAACATAAAACAGTGACAAAACGTTCTCGTAAGAGTCACGAACACCTCGCACGGGACCAATGTGACTCGTAGGAACCGACGGCGTAGTCACAGGGCTCCCGGTTTGAGTGTACGGCTTAAATTTGCAAAAAATTAGACTTAAGCATAAAAAAATGACATCGAAGTGTGAAAACGTAAAACAGCGACACAACAGCCCGGCAAGAGTCACGAACACCTCGTACGGGACCAATGTGACTCATAGAAACCGATCGCAGAGTCACGGAACTCCCGATTTGAGTGTACGATGTAAATTTACAAAAAATTAGACATAAGCATAAAAACTTGCCATCGAGGTGCGAAAATATAAAACATCCACAAAACGGTCCCGTAAGAGTCACGAACACCTCTCACGGGACCAATGTGACTCGTAGGAACCGACCGTGTAGTCACGGGGCTCCCGGTTTGAGTGTACGACGTAAATTTGTAAAATGTTAGACTTAAGCACAAAAACATACCATCGAAGGGTGAAAACATAAAACAGTGAGAAAACAGTCCGGTAAGAGTCACGAAGACCTCTTACAGGACCAATGTGACTCATAAAAACCGATCGCGTAGTCACGGAACTCCCGGTTTGAGTGTACGATGTAAATTTACAAAAAATTAGACATAAGCATAAAAACTTTCCATCGAGGTGCGAAAATGTAAAACATCCACAAAACGGTCCCGTAAAAGTCACGAACACCTCTCAAGGGACCAATATGACTCGTAGGAATCGACCGCGTAGTCACGGGGCTCCCGATTAGAGTGTACGACGTAAATTTGCAATAAAATAGACTTAAGCATAAAAACTTGACATTGAAGGGTGAAAACGTAAAAAAATGACAAAACGGTCCCGTAAGGGTCACGAACACCTCGCACGGGATTGATGTAACTCGTAGGAACCGGCCGCATAGTCACGGTGTTCCCGGTTTGAGTGTACGACGTAAATTTGCAAAAAAATAGACTTAAGCATAAAAACTTGACATTGAAGGGTGAAAACATAAAACAGTGACAAAACGGTCCCGTAAGAGTCACGAACACCTCACATGGGACCAATGTGACTCGTACGAACCGATCGCGTAGTCACGGGGATCCCGGTTTGAGTGTACGACGTAAATTTGCAAAAAAAAAATAGACTTAGGCATAAAAAATTGCAATCGATGGCTGAAAGCATAAAACAGCCACAAAACGGTCCCGTAAGTGTCACTAGCACCTCTCACGGGACCAATGTGACTCGTAGGAATCGATCGTGTAGTCACGGGGCTCCCGGTTTGAGTGTACGACGTAAATTTGTAAAAAGTTAGACTTAAGCATGAAAACATGCCATCGAATGGTGAAAACCTAAAACAACAACAAAACGGTCAGGTAAGAGTCACGAGCACCTCATACGGGACCAATGTGACTCGTAGGAACCGACCGCGTAGTAACGGGACTCCCGGTTTCAGTGTACGACGTAAATTTATAAAAAATTCGACTTAAGGAAAAAAACATACCATCGAATGGTGAAAACATAAAATAACCATAAAACGGTCCCTTAAGAGTCACGAGCACCTCACACGGGACCAATGTGACTTGTAGAAACCGACTGCGTAGTCACGGGGCTCCCGATTAGAGTATCCGACTTAAATTTGCAAAAAAATAGACTTAAGCATAAAAACTTTCCATTGAAGGGTGAAAACATAAAACAGTGACAAAACGTTCTCGTAAGAGTCACGAACACCTCGCACGGGACCAATGTGACTCGTAGGAACCGATCGCGTAGTCACGGGGCTCCCGGTTTGAGTGTACGACTTAAATTTGCAAAAAATTAGACTTAAGCATAAAAAAATGACATCGAAGTGTGAAAACGTAAAACAGCGACAAAACAGTCCGGTAAGAGTCACGAACACCTCGTACGGGACCAATGTGACTCATAGAAACCGATCGCAGAGTCACGGAACTCCCGGTTTGAGTGTACGATGTAAATTTACAAAAAATTAGACATAAGCATAAAAACTTGCCATCGAGGTGCGAAAATATAAAACATCCACAAAACGGTCCCGTAAGAGTCACGAACACCTCTGAAGGGACCAATATGACTCGTAGGAATCGACCGCGTAGTCACGGGGCTCCCAATTAGAGTGTACGACGTAAATTTGCAATAAAATAGACTTAAGCATAAAAACTTGACATTGAAGGGTGAAAACATAAAACAGTGACAAAACGGTCCCGTAAGGGTCACGAACACCTCACATGGAACCAATGTGACTCGTAGGAACCGATCGCGTAGTCACGGGGATTCCGGTTTGAGTGTACGACGTAAATTTGAAAAAAAAATAGACTTAAGCATAAAAAATTGCAATCGATGGGTGAAAGCGTAAAACATCCACAAAACGGTCCCGTAAGTGTCACTAACACCTCTCACGGGACCAATGTGATTCGTAGGAATCGATCGCGTAGTCACAGGGCTCCCGGTTTGAGTGTTCGACGTAAATTTGTAAAAAGTTAGACTTAAGCATTAAAACATGCCATCGAAGGGTGAAAACGTAAAACAAACACAAAACGGTCCCATAAGAGTCACGAACACCTCGCACGGGACCAATGTGACTCGTAGGAACCGACCGCGTAGTCACGGGGCTCCCGGTTTGAGTGTACGACGTAAATTTATAAATAATTCGACTTAAGCATAAAAACATGCCATCGAATGGTGAAAACGTAAAATAACCATAAAAAGGTCCGGTAAGAGTTATGAGCACCTCATACGGGACCAATGTGACTCGTAGGAACCGACCGCGTAGTCACGGGACTCCCAGTTTGAGTGTACGACGTAAATTTGAAAAAAATTTAGACTTAAGCATAAAAACATGCCTTCGAGGGGTGAAAACGTAAAACAAACTGTGACACCCCGCCTAATTAAACCTTGGGTGATCAAGCCTTATTTTAATATAAACAGGTTTCTTAAATGGTTCATTCTTAGCATCACTGTCGAAAGCCTTTTTAAAATAATACTAACCACCTAAATGAAATTAAAACGGGTGCCAAATTTTATCTTTCTTAAACAACAAAATAATCCAAACCACACATTACCAAAACTAGATATGAATACGAAGTATAAAAATAATCTGAAAGCATTTAAAGTCTTGCCGTAAACCACGGCCCAAAAAGACAACTACAAATCCATAACTAGAATAAACTGTAATAGAAACGGTGGAACGACATGTTCCAACAAGGAATAATAAAACTGAGATCCTGCACTAGAAATGAAAAAGAGGAAGCGTCTAAACAATCCCTGCAACCTCCACACTAGCTGCAGCTCCCAAATCTCTGACATGAATCAAGCTGGGTGTCCTTGTGGCTGGGCACCTAAAAGGTTTGTAAAATTTTACATAGCAAGAGTTAGTACTCAAAACATTTAAAAATATTTTGCAAGCGGTTAACACAATTAAGTTATTGATTACACATATTAAGGTTTCGCACGCTCCCTTGAACTTCCTCAACTCTCTTATGTGATACGTAACTATCAAGGGTACTTAGCCTACCTAGTTATACTTCCCATAACCGTAGTTAACTCGTTTACCGTTTGTTTTCCTTAATCTTGTAATAATTTCATTATGCCCAAAATTATTACTAAGACATTCACATATCATTTCATTGTCTACTATTCTCAATTTGTCGATTATGCATTATAGAAACATTTTGTCCCACAACAATGTATTTATTATTAATTACCTCTAATATATCCTTTTATTTCACACAAAGGACCCTTGGCTCGGAATAATTCATCGACTCCAAGTGGAAGTTGGTTCAGAATGATCCATCGACCCCAACTATCTACAAATATAAATATATACACATATTCTGGTTCGGGACTCTTTCATCGCGGCACCAGTTCAAAGTTTGGTTCGGCATTAACATCGACCCCAAATATATAATAACTTTATGTTAGTTCTGAATGTCACATCGACCCTAACATAATTAGTTTAGGTAATATTCTCTTAACCCAAACTTATTTATATAGATATAGTAGGTACACACTCTACCTAATAAATCATACCCGTACGTAATATATTTTACTTATATTCTACGTACTTATTAATTACAATTTCTCTCACTATTGTATTTATTCGAGTATTCGCGTAACTCTAAGGGTCTTAGTTACCCCTCCCTTAATTCAGTAGTTAAGTTAATTTTAACCTACTAGTATTTTCTTTCCGGAATTAAGTCTCACTCTTTCCGTAATTAAATTAACCATTACAACCCACGACTAAGTTAATCGTTCTATCGTCATTCCATTTCTCCAACATTCCTACTCAATCATTAGTGGAGGAACCTAATGGTACACCTACTGGTAATTTCCAACTCCCCTCATAGGAAAAATATCAATTCTAAGGTTCCCATTAAGTAACGACAATTAAAGAAATTTCTACACAAATTTTCTATAGTTCAGACAGGGTCGATCGATCGAAGGAAGATGGTCGATCGATCGACTGCTTCGATCGATCGACATTCAAGGGTCGATCGATCGATCGAGCAGTGACAGACCGAGTTCATCTTCTTCCTACGGGTTTCACCATTGTTACATCTCTAACTTTCATGATAAGCCATCTTATTCACAACCAACAATTTCTAATCATTCCTACATTTTCTGGGATGATTACTAACGATTTAAAACAACAAAATCATTATAAATCTTGGCCAAATTCACTGAAAATCTCTCTAATATTTAAGAACCCTAAAACTGCATCCTTTATATTTTTCATCAAACTTCCAGATTTTCATACGAATTTCTCATCAAGTTTATATGATATAAAATACTTGGAAATTCAAAAACGTCCTACATGCAAATCCTAATCAATCATGGATTATCATCAATTGTTTGTTCCCAAGAATATCATAAAAATCATGTTCTTCCTCAAGCTTAAACATGGGTATTATAACTCAATTATTTTGCAATTAACCACTTGCCTTAAGATTTGTAGGGTCTGATTTCATGGTTATTGATGATGATTGATGATGTTGGTGCCTCAATCCTTCTTCCCAACAATCTTTGTGGTGAAAATCTTCCTAAAAGATGATCCCTCCTTCCTTCTTGCCTAAGGAATTTGCCTCTCTCTCTCTCTCTAATGGCTATGGTGTAACTCTCACTCTCTAACCCTAGCCACCACTCTTATAATCAGATTTAGGGTTGCAAAAATTCGTAGGTCTTCTTTCCCCTAATTGTAAAGAGACCAAAATGCCCCCGAATGGTCCCGATTTAGCCCTAAAATGACCCGGCACTCAATTAGTACCCCCGGGTACACTATTTTGACTAATTCGACCCTTTTGGAATCAACCATGGACTCTAAATTATCATTTGAGTCTCGTAAATATTTTTATACTCTCATCCTTAATTTTGCCGAGTTACATCCGGTACGTCCGTATATTCACTGGACCGTACATATTAACATTGAAAATTTATATTCACCTTAGTAAATTTTCTATAACATATATTCATCTTTATTAACATAATATCTATTTAAATTACTCTACTCACGTAATTTAAATCAAACATATTTAATCACATTAAATTACTCTACTCACGTAATTTAATTAAAGCGTATTTAATCCCATTAAATTACTCTACTTACGTAATTTAGAATTAAGAAGAATTACGGGGTGTTACACAAACACAAAATGGTCCCGTAAGAGTCACGAACACCTCGCACGGGACCAATGTGACTCATAGGAACTGATTGCGTAGTCAAGGCACTCTCGCTTTGAGCATACGACGTAAATTTGTCAAATGTTAGACTTGGGCATACAAACATACTTTTATAGGGTAAAAATGTTAAAATAACCATAAAACGATCCCGTAAGAGTCACGAACACCTCTCACGGGATCGATGTAACTCGTAGGAACCGGTCGCGTAGTCACGGCGTTCCCGGTTTGAGTGTACGAAGTAAATTTGCGAAAAATTACACTCAATAAAAAAAACATGCCATCGAAGGGTGAAAACGTAAAACAACAACAAAACGGTCCCGTAAGAGTCACGAACACCTCGCATGGGACCAATGTGACTCGTAGGAACCGACCGCGTAGTCACGGGGCTCCCGGGTGAGTGTACGACGTAAATTTGCAAAAATTAGGCTTAAGCATAAAAACATGCCATCGAAGGGTGAAAACGTAAAACAGCCACAAAACGGTCCCGTAAGAGTCACGAACACCTCACACGGGATCAATGTGACTCGTAGGAACCGATCGCGTAGTCACGGGGCTACCGATTTGAGTGTACGACTTAAATTTGCAAAAAATGAGACTTAAGCATAAAAACATGCCATCGATGGGTGAAAACGTAAAATAGCGACAAAACGGTCCGGTAAGAGTCACGAACACGTCGCACTGGACCAATGTGACTTTTAGAAATCGATCGCGTAGTCACGGAGCTACAAAAATGGACTGTGAGGTCATTAGAGTAACAAAAATGGTCTGTGAGATGTAATGGCACCATGGAAAGCTACTGCGATAATAGGTTTACTCATGGGGTCTACACCAGCAGTCCTCGTCATCAGCTGTGAGTTCATTAGAGTAACCAAAATCAATCATAAGGTGATGATCAGTTAGTGATCAAGTGTACGTGGCAAACTTTTAGTCTGGCAATAAAACTTAGCACAATATGGTGGTCTTGTACAAGCACAAGTACACAATGATATTCTTGACAGTATATAATGTCAACAAGTTCAACTGTTCGACAATCAATACTAACTGTTAATTTGAAAGACTCGAGAAATTCTCCCATGAAGGAGCTCGCAAAATGGGTAAGGTTTACTAATGAAAGGGAGTATTAAGACTGTTAACTGGAACAAATCGAAAAACATATTTCACAATGGCTTTAAAATATCCTCAAGATCATTGTTATCATGTTTTTTTCAACTTCTATATGTTTATTTATATTGGATGAATTCAATGTTTAGAAAATAAATGTGCAACCTTCACTCATTCATTTGGAAAATGGAGACACGCGTATAGTAAATAGAGACACATATATTTGATTTCATAGAGCATGATACGTTCTAGAAATCATACATACTGGTACAGGTCCTACACGCGGTTGTGCATCAATAAGTCAAGACCAAATTATGATATTAATTAAGATAGTGTTTTTCTATTGGACATACATACTGGTACATGTCCTACTCGTTGCCACACTACTTCACCTGCTACTGCCACGCTACTAAATACATATAATATACTAGATGGAGGACAGCACTGGCTACTGCCTCGCTGCCACGATAGCAGCACCTGCTACTGCCCCAATCCCCCTACTAGTGCTACTGCCCCTGCCCAAGCCCCCTTCTCCTCTTGCTTATGTTGCTTCTACTACCTAAACACCCGCTTCTAAGATTTAAACACCTGCTCCTTTTTCTTATATGATGCTTGAGAAAGTGATACCAAGAATTTCAAGTTACTCTAGAGTTCGACATAAAGTGATTCAACATAATGTAAAGATGGAAAGACAAATATATATATATATATATATATATATATATATATATATATATATATATATATATATATAAGTTATATATATGATGTTATATATAACTGTTATATATTACAGTTATTATAACAGTATATAACTGTTATATATATAACATTATATAACTGTTATATATATATATATATATATATATATATCAGTATATATATTACTGTTTTATATATATATATATATAACGCAGCCATGGGACCAATGAATTTTTTTAATTTTTTTTCTCCAAAAACAATATTATCTGAACAAAAATAAAATTATCAAAATGTGGCTCATCTTTTGCTATTTTGTTCACTGAAATTACACTGGGAAAGACAAATCAGTGGTGGAACTACGATATAATTTGTCAAGTGAAATCCCAATTCTCTTCATAATCAATCATTTCATTCGAACAATCCCTGAACTGATCAATTTCTGGATATTATTCATCACAGAGGGGTTCTTCATGTGCTCCTGTGCAGCTGTAGGATTCTCCTGCAAATCAACCAAAACCTGTCTCATAATAGGATCTGTAAGGATGTTCTGAATTTCTGGATCCTGCATTCCCTTAGCCTGTCTCTCCTTTAGTTCATCAGGGCTCAAGTCCCCGCGACTAGCCTTGTTAATTTGTTCTGTACATCTCCTATGGCCATCGAGCAATTCCTGGTTGCGGGAATCATGTTTCAACCCCTCCAGGTATGTTTCCAAAGCTTTGTCATACTCTTTCATGAAAAATTGGACAGCGCCTTTCCTCGTATACCCCTTGGCAAATGTGGGTTCCAGCTCAATGCACTTCTCCGCATCCTTGAGTCCCTCAGGTAAGGCCCCAAGTTTTGTGTATCAAGCAACCCTGTTACTATATGCCTTTGGGTCTTCGGGGTTCCTCCTCAAGGATTATGTGTAGTGCTTTATAGCCTCTGGGTATTTTTTCTCTTTAAAATACTCATTTCCTTTCTCACACTCTTCATCAGGTAATCTAGGATCAAAATATTCTTGTTGAACAAGTTATTTCTTTGCTTTTTCAGCGTCATTGAGCTTCTTCAATGTGTTTGGGTTACGATGCTCCGCAAGGGCTTTCTGGAAGGCCTCAATAGCAGGTTCATAATCCCTTGAGGTTTTAGCCATCTTCACTAGGGCTGTTCCTTTTCTTGTCAGGGCCCTCGCGACTATCTTATAATCTGTTCTAAGCTCTCTTCCCCTTTCGACAGCTTTATCACAATCTTTTATGCATTCCTCGTACTTTTTTAACTCCAAGTAGACAGCAGCCCGGTTAGTTAAAAATGAAACATCCTCATCGTCCAATTCAATCGCTTTTGTATAATGCCCAATCGTCATATCAAAATCCTTCTTCTAATAAGCAGCATTCCCAACCTCTTTCTCCTTCTGCGCCGCCATTTTCCTCTCTCTAATTTCCCTCTCCTCATCCGGTACTTGTTCCGGTTCTGGCTCAGGTTCAGGCTCAGGCATAAAACATGGCATTAGAGGGTGAAAACTCGAAACATCCCCCGAACGGCCCCTAGGGTGGCACCAACACCTCTCACGGGACCAATGTAAGTCGTAGGAATTGACCCCGCAGCCGCGGATCTCCCGATTTGAGAATACGACGGTAATTTCAAGACTTAATCAAAACATGGCGTTAGAGGGCGAAAATTCGAAACAGCCCTCGAACATCCCCGTGGGTGGCACAAATACCTCCCACGGGACAAATGTAACTCTTAGGAACTGTACCCGCAGCCGCAGGACTCCCGGTTTGAGAATACGGCGATAATTTGCATATTTCTTGACTTAGGCTTAAAAACATGGCGTTAGAGGGTGAAAACTTGAAACAACCCCCGAACGGCCCTGTGGGTGGCGCCAACACCTCCCACGGGCCCAATGTAACTCGTAGGAACTGACCCCACAGCCGCGGGACTCCCGGTTTGAGAGTACGATGGTAATTTGCATATTTCTACACTTAGACTTAAAAACATGGCGTTAAAGGGTGAAAACTGAAAACAATCCTCGAACACCTCCCACGGGACAAATGTAACTCGTAGGAACTGACCCCGCAACCGCGAGACTCCCGGTTTGAGAATACGACGATAATTTGCATATTTCTAGACTTAGCCCTAAAAACATGGCGTTAGAGGTTGAGAGCTCAAAATAGCCCCCGAACGTCCCCGTGGGTGGCACCAACACCTCCCATGGGACATTTGTAACTCATAGGAACTGACCCCGCAGCCACGGGAGTCCAGGTTTGAGAATACAACAGTAATTTCCATATTTCTAGACTTAGGCTTAAAAACATGGCGTTAGAGGGTGAGAACTCGAAACAGCCCCCGAACATCCCCGTGGGTGGCACCAAAACCTCCCACGGAACCAATGTAACTCGTAGGAACTGACCCCGCAGCAGCAGGACTCCCGATTTGAGAATACGACGGTAATTTGTATATTTCTAGACTTAGGCTTAAAAACATGGCGTTTGAGGTTGAGAACTCCAAACAGCCCCCGAACGGCCACGTGGTTGGCACCAACACCTCCCACAGGGCTAATGTAACTCATAGGAACTGACCCCGCAGCCGCGGGAGTTTCGGTTTGAGAGTACAACGATAATTTGCATATTTCTAAACTTAGGCAAAACTTGGCGTTAGAGGATGAAAACCCGAAAGAGCCCCCGAACGGTCCCGTGGGTGGTACCAACACCTCCCACGGGGCCAATGTACCTCGTTGGAACTGATCGCGCAGCCTCGGGACTCCCGGTTTGAGAATACGACGGTAATTTGCATATTTTTAGACTTAGGCATAAAAAGAGGGCGTTAGTAGGGGAAAACCCGAAACAGCCCCCGAACGGCCCCGTGGGTGGCACCAACACCTCCCAGGGGACCAATGTAACTTGTAGGAACAGACCGCGCAGCCGCGGGAGACCCGGTTTGAGAATACGATGATAATTTGCATATTTCTAGAATTAGGCATAAAAAGAGGGCGTTAATGGGGGAAAATCCGAAACATCTTCCGACCCTCCCCGTGGGTGGCACCAACACCTCCCACGGGACCAATGTAACTAGTAGGAACTGACCCTGTAGCCGCGGGTCTCCCGATTTGATAATACGATGGTAATTTGTATATTTCTAGACTTAGGCTTAAAAACATGGCGTTAGAGGGTGAAAACTCGAAACAACCCCCGAACGGCCCTGTGGGTGGCGCCAACACCTCCCACGGGCCCAATGTAACTCGTAGGAACTGACCCAACAGCCGCGGGACTCCCGGTTTGAGAGTAAGATGGTAATTTGCATATTTCTACACTTAGACTTAAAAACATGGCGTTAAAGGGTGAAAACTGAAAACAATCCTCGAACACCTCCCACGGGACCAATGTAACTCGTAGGAACTGACCCCGCAGCCGCGAGACTCCCGGTTTGAAAATACGACGATAATTTGCATATTTCTAGACTTAGCCCTAAAAACATGGCGTTAGAGGTTGAGAGCTCAAAATATCCCCCGAACGTCCCCGTGGGTGGCACCAACACCTCCCATGGGACATTTGTAACTCATAGGAACTGACCCCGCAGCCGCGGGAGTCCAGGTTTGAGAATACAACAGTAATTTGCATATTTCTAGACTTAGGCTTAAAAACATGGCGTTAGAGGGTGAGAACTCGAAACAGCCCCCGAACATCCCCGTGGGTGGCACCAAAACCTCCCACGGGACCAATGTAACTCGTAGGAACTGACCCCGCAGCAGCGGGACTCCCGATTTGAGAATACGACGGTAATTTGTATATTTCTAGACTTAGGCTTAAAAACATGGCGTTTGAGGTTGAGAACTCCAAACAGCCCCCGAACGGCCACGTGGTTGGCACCAACACCTCCCACAGGGCTAATGTAACTCATAGGAACTGACCCCGCAGCTGCGGGAGTTTCGGTTTGAGAGTACAACAGTAATTTGCATATTTCTAAACTTAGGCAAAACTTGGCGTTAGAGGATGAAAACCCGAAAGAGCCCCCGAACGGTCCCGTGGGTGGTACCAACACCTCCCACGGGGCCAATGTGCCTCGTTGGAACTGATCGCGCATCCTCGGGACTCCCGGTTTGAGAATACGACGGTAATTTGCATATTTTTAGACTTAGGCATAAAAAGAGGGCGTTAGTAGGGGAAAACCCGAAACAGCCCCCGAACGGCCCCGTGGGTGGCACCAACACCTCCTAGGGGACCAATGTAACTTGTAGGAACAGACCGCGCAGCCGCGGGAGACCCGGTTTGAGAATACGATGATAATTTGCATATTTCTAGAATTAGGCATAAAAAGAGGGCGTTAATGGGGGAAAATCCGAAACATCTTCCGACCCTCCCCGTCGGTGGCACCAACACCTCCCACGGGACCAATGTAACTAGTAGGAACTGACCCTGTAGCCGCGGGTCTCCCGATTTGATAATACGATGGTAATTTGTATATTTCTAGACTTAGGCTTAAAAACATGGCGTTAGAGGGTGAAAACTCGAAACAACCCACGAACGGCCCCATGGGACCAATGTAACTCGTAGGCACTGACCACGCAGCCGCGGGTCTCCCGGTATGAGAATACGATGGTATTTTGTATAATTCTAGACTTAGGCTTAAAAACATGACGTTAGATGGTGAAAACTCAAAACAGCCCCCGAACGGCCCTATGGGCGGCACCAACACCTCCCACGGGGCCAATGTAACTCGTAGGAACTGACCCCACAGCCGCGGGACTCCCGATTTGAGAGTACGATGGTAATTTGCATATTTCTACACTTTGGCTTAAAAACATGGCGTTAAAGGGTGAAAACTGAAAACAACCCCCGAACGGCCCCGTGGGTGGTACCAACACCTCCCACGGGACCAATGTAACTCGTAGGAACTGACCACGCAGCCGCGGGTCACCCGGTATGAGAGTATGACGGAAATTTGCATAATTCTAGACTTAGGCTTAAAAACATGATGTTAGACGGTGAAAACCCAAAATAGCCCCCGAACGGCCCCGTGGGTGGCACTAACACCTCCCACGGGACCAATGTAACTCGTACGAACTGACTCCGCAGACGCGGGTCTCCCGGTTTGAGAATACGACGGTAATTTGAATATTTCTAGACTTAGGCTTAAAAACATGGCGTTAGAGGGTGAAAACTCGAAACAACCCCCGAACGGCCCAGTGGGTGGCACCAACACCTTCTACGTGGCCAATGTAACTCGTAGGAACTGACCACGCAGACGCGGGTCTCCCGGTATGAGAGTACGATGGTAATTTGTATATTTCTAGACTTAGGCCTAAAAACATGGCGTTAAAGGGTGAAGACTAAAATCGAGCCCCGAACGGCCCCGTGGGTGGCACCAACACCTCCCACGGGACCAACGTATTTCGTAGGAACTGACCCCGCAGTCGCGGGAGTTTCAGTTTGAGAATACGACGGTAATTTACTTATTTCGAGACTTAAGCAAAACATGGCGTTAGAGGGTGAAAACCCGAAACAGTCCCCGAACGGCCCCGTGGGTGGCACCAACACCTCCCACGGGACCAATGTAACTCGTAGGAACTGACCCCCGAGCCGCGGGACTCCCGGTTTGAGAATTTGACCATAATTTGCATATTTCTAGTCTTAGACTAAAAAACATGATGTTAGAGGGTGAAAACTCGAAACAACCCTCTAACGGCCCCATGGGTGGCACCAAAACCTCCCACGGGACCAATGTAACTCGTAGGAACTGACCTCGCAGCCGCGGGACTCCCGGTTTGAGAGTACGACGGTAATTTTCATATTTCTACACTTAGGCTTAAAAACATGGCGTTAAAGGGTGAAAACTGAAAAAAAAAACCCGAACGGCCTCGTGGGTGGCACCAAAACCTCCCACGGGACCAATGTAACTCGTAGGAACTGACCCCGCAGCCACGAGAGTTTCGGTTTGAAAATACGACGGTAATTTGCATATTTCTAGACTTAAGCAAAACATGGTGTTAGAGGGTGAAAACCCGAAATAGTCCTCGAACGGCCCCGTGGGTGGCACCAACACCTCCCACGGGACCCATGTAACCCGTAGGAATAGACCCCAGAGCTGCGGGACTCTCGATTTGAGAATTCGACGATAATTTGCATATTTCTAGACTTAGGCTTAAAAACATGGCGTTAGAGGGTGAAAAATCGAAACAACCCTCTAACGGCCCCTTGGCTGGCACCAACACCTCCCATAGGACCAATGTAACTCGTAGGAACTGACCCCGCAGCCGGGAGACTCCCGGTTTGAGAATACGACGATAATTTGCATATTTCTAGACTTAGGCTTAAAAACATGGCGTTAGAGGGTGAGAAGTCGAAACAGCCCCCGAACGTCCCCGTGGGTGGCACCAACACCTCCCACGGGACCAATGTAACTCATAGGAACTGAGCCCGCAGCCGCGGGACTCCCGGTTTGAGAATACGACGGTAATTTGTATATTTCTAGACTTAGGCTTAAAAACATGGCGTTAGAGGGTGAAAACTGGAAACAACCCCCGAATGGCCCCGTGGGTTGCACCAACACCTCCCACGGGTCCAATGTAACTCGTAGGAAGTCACTCTGCAGCCTCGGGTCTCCCGGTATGAGAGTACGATGGTAATTTGCATATTTCTAGACTAAGGCTTAAAAACATGGCGTTAGAGGGCGAGAACTCGAAACAGCCTTCTAACGGAACCTTGGGTTGCACCAACACCTCCCACGGGACCAATGTAACTCGTAGGAACTGACCCCGCAGTCGCGTGTCTCCCGATATGACAGTACGACCGTAATTCGCATATTTCTAGACTTAGGCTTAAAAACATAACGTTAGAGGGTGAAAACTCGAAACAGCCCCCGAACGGCCCCGTGGGTGGCACCAACACCTCCTACGGGGCCAATGTAACTCGTAGGAACTGACCCCACAGCCGCGGGACTCCCGATTTGAGAGTACGATGGTAATTTGCATATTTCTACACTTTGGCTTAAAAACATGGCGTTAAAGGGTGAAAACTGAAAACAACCCCCGAACGGCCCCGTGGGTGGTACCAACACCTCCCACGGAACCAATGTAACTCGTAGGAACTGACCACGCAGCCGCGGGTCACCCGGTATGAGAGTATGACGGAAATTTGCATAATTCTAGACTTAGGCTTAAAAACATGATGTTAGACGGTGAAAACCCAAAATAGCCCCCGAACGGCCCCGTGGGTGGCACTAACACCTCCCACGGGACCAATGTAACTCGTACGAACTGACTCCGCAGACGCGGGTCTCCCGGTTTGAGAATACGACGGTAATTTGAATATTTCTAGACTTAGGCTTAAAAACATGGCGTTAGAGGGTGAAAACTCGAAACAACCCCCGAACGGCCCAGTGGGTGGCACCAACACCTTCTACGTGGCCAATGTAACTCGTAGGAACTGACCACGCAGACGCGGGTCTCCCGGTATGAGAGTACGATGGTAATTTGTATATTTCTAGACTTAGGCCTAAAAACATGGCGTTAAAGGGTGAAGACTAAAATCGAGCCCCGAACGGCCCCGTGGGTGGCACCAACACCTCCCACGGGACCAACGTATTTCGTAGGAACTGACCCCGCAGTCGCGGGAGTTTCAGTTTGAGAATACGACGGTAATTTACTTATTTCGAGACTTAAGCAAAACATGGCGTTAGAGGGTGAAAACCCGAAACAGTCCCCGAACGGCCCCGTGGGTGGCACCAACACCTCCCACGGGACCAATGTAACTCGTAGGAACTGACCCCCGAGCCGCGGGACTCCCGGTTTGAGAATTTGACCATAATTTGCATATTTCTAGTCTTAGACTAAAAAACATGATGTTAGAGGGTGAAAACTCGAAACAACCCTCTAACGGCCCCATGGGTGGCACCAAAACCTCCCACGGGACCAATGTAACTCGTAGGAACTGACCTCGCAGCCACGGGACTCCCGGTTTGAGAGTACGACGGTAATTTGCATATTTCTACACTTAGGCTTAAAAACATGGCGTTAAAGGGTGAAAACTGAAAAAAAAGACCCGAACGGCCCCGTGGGTGGCACCAAAACCTCCCACGGGACCAATGTAACTCATAGGAACTGACCCCGCAGCCACGAGAGTTTCGGTTTGAAAATACGACGGTAATTTGCATATTTCTAGACTTAAGCAAAACATGGTGTTAGAGGGTGAAAACCCGAAATAGTCCTCGAACGGCCCCGTGGGTGGCACCAACACCTCCCACGGGACCCATGTAACCCGTAGGAATAGACCCCAGAGCTGCGGGACTCTCGATTTGAGAATTCGACGATAATTTGCATATTTCTAGACTTAGGCTTAAAAACATGGCGTTAGAGGGTGAAAAATCGAAACAACCCTCTAACGGCCCCTTGGCTGGCACCAACACCTCCCACAGGACCAATGTAACTCGTAGGAACTGACCCCGCAGCCGGGAGACTCCCGGTTTGAGAATACGACGATAATTTGCATATTTCTAGACTTAGGCTTAAAAACATGGCGTTAGAGGGTGAGAAGTCGAAACAGCCCCCGAACGTCCCCGTGGGTGGCACCAACACCTCCCACGGGACCAATGTAACTCATAGGAACTGAGCCCGCAGCCGCGGGACTCCCGGTTTGAGAATACGACGGTAATTTGTATATTTCTAGACTTAGGCTTAAAAACATGGCGTTAGAGGGTGAAAACTGGAAACAACCCCCGAATGGCCCCGTGGGTTGCACCAACACCTCCCACGGGTCCAATGTAACTCGTAGGAAGTCACTCTGCAGCCTCGGGTTTCCCGGTATGAGAGTACGATGGTAATTTACATATTTCTAGACTAAGGCTTAAAAACATGGCGTTAGAGGGCGAGAACTCAAAACAGCCTTCTAACGGAACCTTGGGTTGCACCAACACCTCCCACGGGACCAATGTAACTCGTAGGAACTGACCCCGCAGTCGCGTGTCTCCCGATATGACAGTACGACCGTAATTCGCATATTTCTAGACTTAGGCTTAAAAACATAACGTTAGAGGGTGAAAACTCGAAACAGCCCCCGAACGGCCCCGTGGGTGGCACCAACACCTCCTACGGGACCAATGTAACTCGTAGGAACTGACCCTGCAGCCGCGAGACTCCCGGTTTGAGAGTACGACGGTAATTTTCATATTTCTACACTTAGGCTTAAAAACATGGCGTTAAACGGTGAAAACTGAAAACAACCCCCGAACGGTCCCGTGGGTGGCACCAACACCTCCCACGGGAAAAATGTAACTCGTAGGAAATTGACCCCATAGTCGCGGGAGTTCCAGTTTGAGAATACGACGGTAATTTGCATATTTCAAGCAAAACATGGTCTTAGAGGGTGAAAACCCAAAACAGTCCCCGTACAGCCCCGTGGGTGGCACCAACACCTCCCACGGGACCAATGTAACTCGTAGGAACTGACCCCAGAGCCGGGAGACTCCCGGTTTGAGAATTCGACAATAATTTGCATATTTCTAGACTTAGGCTTAAAAACATGGCGTTAGAGGGTGAAAACTCGAAACAACCCTCTAACGGCCCCGTGGGTGACACCAACAACTCCCACGGGACCAATGTAACTCGTAGTAACTGACCCCGCAGCCGCGGAACTCCCAGTTTGAGAGTACGACGGTAATTTGCATATTTCTACACTTAGGCTTAAAAACATGGCGTTAAAGGGTGAAAACTGAAAACAACCCTCGAACGGCCCCGTGGGTGGCACCAACACCTCCCACGGGACCAATGTAACTCGTAGGAACTGACCTCGTAGCCGCGGGAGTTCCAGTTTGAGAATACGACGATAATTTGCATATTTCTAGACTTAGGCTTAAAAATATAGCGTTAGAGGGTGAAAACTCGAAACAAACCCCGAACGTCCCCGTGGGTGGCACCAACACCTCCCACGGGGCCAATGTAACTCGTAGGAACTGACCACGCAGCTGTGGGTCTCCTGATATGAGAGTACGACGGTAATTTTCATATTTCTAGACTTAGGCTTAAAAACATGACGTTAGTGGGAGAGAACTCGAAACAGCCCTCTAACGGAACCGTGGGTGGCACCAACACCTCCCACGGGACAAATGTAACTCGTAGGAACTGACCCCGCAGCTGCGGGAGTTCCGGTTTGAGAATACAATGGTAATTTGAATATTTCTAGACTTAGGCAAAACATGGCGTTAGAGGATGAAAACCCGAAAGAGCCCCCGAACTACCCCATGGGTGGCACCAACACCTCCCACGTGGCCAATGTAACTCGTAGGAACTGATCGCGTAGCCGCGGGACTCCCGGTTTGAGAATACGACGACAATTTGCATATATCTAGACTTAGGCTTAAAAAGAGGGCATTAGTGGGGGAAAACCCGAAACAAAACCCGAACGGCCCCGTGGGTGGCACCAACACCTCACACGGGACCAATGTAACTCGTAGAAACAGACCGCGCAGCCACGGGACACCCGGTTTGAGAATACGACGATAATTTAAATATTTCTAGAATTAGGCATAAAAAGAGGGCGTTAATGGGGGAAAATCCGAAACAGCTTCCGTCCCTCCTTGTGGGTGGCACCAACACCTCCCACGGGACCAATGTAACTCGTAGGAACTGACCCTGTAGCCGCGGGTCTCTCGATTTTATAATACGACGGTAATTTGTATATTTCTAGACTTTGGCTTAAAAACATTGCGTTAGAGGGTGAAAACTCGAAATAACCCCCGAACGGCCCCATGGGTGGCACCAACACCTCCCACGGGACCAATGTAACTCGTAGGCACTGACCATGCAGCCGCGGGTCTCCCTGTATGAGAGTATGACGGTAATTTGCATAATTCTTGACTTAGTCATAAAAACATGACGTTAGATGGTGAAAACTCGAAACATCCCCCGAATGGCCCCGTGGGCGGCACCAACACCTCCCACGGGGCCAATGTAACTCGTAGGAACTAACCCCGCAGCCGCGGGACTCCCGATTTGAGAGTACGATGGTAATTTTCATATTTCTACACTTAGGCTTAAAAACATGGCGTTAAAGGGTGAAAACTGAAAACAACCCCCGAACGGCCCCGTGGGTGGCACCAACACCTCCCACGGGACCAATGTAACTCCTAGGAGCTAACCACGCAGCCGCGGGTCTCCCGGTATGAGAGTACGATTGTAAATTGCATAATTCTAGACTTAGGCTTAAAAACATTATGTTAGACGGTGAAAACTCGAAACAGCCCCAGAACGGCCGCGTGGGTGGCACTAACACCTCCCACGGGACCAATGTAACTAGTAGGAACTGACCCCGTAGCCGTGGGAGTTCCGGTTTGAGAATACGACGGTAATTTACATATTTCGAGACTTAAGCAAAACATGGCGTTAGAGGGTGAAAACCCAAAACAGTCCCCGAACGGCCCCGTGTGTGGCACCAACACCTCCCACGGGACCAATGTAACTCTCAGGAACTGACCCTAGAGCCGCGGGACTCCCGATTTGAGAATTCGACCATAATTTGCATATTTCTAGACTTAGACGTAAAAACATGGCGTTAGAGGGTGAAAACTCGAAACAACCCTCTAACGGCCCCATGGGTGGCACCAACACCTCCCACGGGACCAATATAACTCGTAGGAACTGACCCCGCAGCCACGGGAGTTCCGGTTTGAGAATACAACGGTAATTTGCATATTTCTGGACTTAGGCAAAACATGGCGTTAGAGGATGAAAACCCGAAAGAGCCCCCGAACTACCCCGTGGGTGGCACCAACACCTCCCACGTGGCCAATGTAACTAGTAGGAACTGATCGCGCAGCCGCGGGACTCCCGGTTTGAGAATACGACGGTAATTTGCATATTTCTAGACTTAGGCTTAAAAAGAGGGCGTTAGTGGGGGAAAACCCGAAACAACCCCCGAACCCACGGGACCAATGCAACTCGTAGGAACAGACCGTGCAGCCGCGAGAGACCCGGTTTGAGAATACGACGATAATTTGCATATTTCTAGAATTAGGCATAAAAAGATGGCGTTAATGGGTGGAAAATCCGAAACAGCTTCCGTCCCTCCTTGTAGGTGCAACCAACACCTCCCACGGGACCAATGTAACTGTAGGAACTGACCCTGTAGCTGCGGGTCTCCCGGTTTTATAATACGATGATAATTTGCATATTTCTAGACTTAGGCTTAAAAACAAGGCGTTAGAGGGTGAAAACTCGAAACAACCCTCTAACGGCCCCGTGGGTGGCACCAACACCTCCCACAGGACCAATGTAACTCGTAGGAACTGACCTCGCAGCCGCGAGACTCCCGGCTTGAGAATACGACGATAATTTGCATATTTCTAGACTTAGGCTTAAAAACATGGCGTTAGAGGGTGATAACTCGAAACAGCCCCCGAACGTCCCCGTGGGTGGCACCAACACCTCCCATGGGACCAATGTAACTCATAGGAACTGAGCCCGCAGCCGCGGGACTCCCAGTTTTAGAATACGACGGTAATTTGTATATTTCTAGACTTAGGCTTAAAAACATGGCGTTAGAGGGTGAAAACTGGAAACAACCCCCGAATGGCCCCGTGGGTTGCACCAACACCTCCCACGGGGCCAATGTAACTCGTAGTAAGTCACTACGCAGCCGCGGGTCTCCCGGTATGAGGGTACGATGGTAATTTGCATATTTCTAGACTAAGGCTTAAAAACATGGCGTTAGAGGGTGAGAACTCGAAACAGCCTTCTAACGGAACCCTGGGTGGCACCAACACCTCCCACGGGACCAATGTAACTCGTAGGAACTGACCCCGCAACAGCGGATCTCTCGGTTTGAGAATCCGATGGTAATTTGCATATTTCAAGACTTAGGCTTAAAAACATGACGTTAAAGGGTGAAAACTCAAAATAGCCCCCGAAAGGCCGCGTGGGTGGTACCAACACCTCCCACGGAACCAATGTAACTCGTAGGAACTAACCCCACAGCCGCGGGTCTCCCGATTTGAGGATACGATGGTAATTTGCATATTTCTAGACTTAGGGTTAAAAACCTGACGTTAGAGGGTGAAAACTCGAAACCTTCCCCAAACGGCCCTGCGGGTGGCGCCAACACCTCCCACGGGACCAATGTAACTTGTAGGAACTGACCCTACAACTGCGGGTCTCCCGGTTTGATAATACGACCGTAATTTGTTTATTTATAGACTTAGGCTTAAAAATATGGCGTTAGAGGGTGAAAACTCGCAACAACCTCCGAACGGCCCCGTGGATGGCACCAACACCTCCCACGGGACCAATGTAACTCGTAGGAACTGACCATGCAGTCGCGTGTCTCCCGATATGATAGTACGGCCGTAATTCGCATATTTCTAGACTTAGGCTTAAAAACATAACGTTAGAGGGTGAAAACTCGAAACAGCCCCCGAACGGCCCCGTGGGTGGCACCAACACCTCCTACGGGACCAATGTAACTCGTAGGAACTGACCCTGCAGCCGTGGGACTCCCGGTTTGAGAGTACGACGGTAATTTTCATATTTCTACACTTAGGCTTAAAAACATGGCGTTAAAGGGTGAAAATTGAAAACAACCCCCGAACGGTCCCGTGGGTGGCACCAACACCTCCCACGGGAACAATGTAACTCGTAGGAACTGACCTCACAGTCGCGGGAGTTCCAGTTTGAGAATACGATGGTAATTTGCATATTTCAAGCAAAACATGGCGTTAGAGGGTGAAAACCCGAAACAGTCCCCGTACGGCCCCGTGGGTGGCACCAACACCTCCCACGAGACCAATGTAACTCGTAGGAACTGACCCCAGAGCCGCGGGACTCCCGGTTTGAGAATTCGACGATAATTTGCATATTTCTAGACTTAGGCTTAAAAACATGGCGTTAGAGGGTGAAAACTCGAAACAACCCTCTAACGGCCCCGTAGGTGACACCAACAACTTCCACGGGACCAATGTAACTCGTAGGAACTGACCCCGCAGCTGCGGGACTCCCAGTTTGAGAGTACGACGGTAATTTGCATATTTCTACACTTAGGCTTAAAAACATGGCGTTAAAGGGTGAAAACAGAAAACAACCCCCGAACGGCCCCGTGGGTGGCACCAACACCTCCCACGGAACCAATGTAACTCGTAGGAACTGACCTCGTAGCCGCGGGAGTTCCAATTTGAGAATACGACGATAATTTGCATATTTCTAGACTTAGGCTAAAAAACAAAGCGTTAGAGGATGAAAACTCGAAACAACCCCCGAACGGCCTCGTGGGTGGCACCAACACCTCCCACGGGGCCAATGTAACTCGTAGGAACTGACCACGCAGCCGCGGGTCTCCTGGTATGAGAGTACGACGACAATTTGCATATTTCTAGACTTAGGCTAAAAAACATGGCGTTAAAGGGAGAGAACTCGAAGTAGCCCTCTAACGGAACAGTGGGTGGCACCAACACCTCCCACGGGACCAATGTAACTCGTAGGAACTGACCCCGCAGCCGCGGGAGTTCCGGTTTGAGAATAAAATGATAATTTGCATATTTCTAGACTTAGGCAAAACATGGCGTTAGAGGATGAAAACGCGAAAGAGCCTCCGAACGATCCCGTGGGTGGCACCAACACCTCCCACGGGGCCAATGTAACTCGTAGGAACTGATCGCGCAGCCGCGGGACTCCAGGTTTGAGAATACGATGGTAATTTGCATAATTTTAGACTTAGGCATAAAAAGAGGGCGTTAGTGGGGGAAAACCCGAAATAACCCCCGAACGGCCCCGTGGGTGGCACCAACACCTCACACGGGACCAATGTAACTCGTAGGAACAGACCGCGCAGCCGCGGGACACCCGGTTTGAGAATACGACGATAATTTAAATATTTCTAGAATTAGGAATAAAAAGAGGGCGTTAATGGGGGAAAATCCGAAACATCTTCCGTCCCTCCTTGTGGGTGGCACCAACACCTCCCACGGGACCAATGTAACTCGTAGGAACTGACCATGTAGCCGCGGGTCTCCCGGTATTATAATACGACGATAATTTGTATATTTCTAGACTTAGGCTTAAAAACATTGCGTTAGAGGGTTAAAACTCGAAATAACCCCCGAACGGCCCCATGGGTTGCACCAACGCCTCCCACGGGACTAATGTAACTCGTAGGCACTGACCATGCAGCCGCGGGTCTCCCGGTATGAGAGTACGATGGTAATTTGCATAATTCTTGACTTAGGCATAAAAACATGACGTTAGATGGTGAAAACTCGAAACAGCCCCCGAACGGCCCCATGGGCGGCACCAACTCCTCCCACGGGGCCAATGTAACTCGTAGGAACAGACCCCGCAGCCGCGGGACTCCCGATTTGAGAGTACGATGGTAATTTGCATATTTCTACACTTAGGCTTAAAAACATGGCGTTAAAGGGTGAAAACTGAAAACAACCCCCTAACGGCCCCGTGGGTGGCACCAACACCTCCCACGGGACCAATGTAACTCGTAGGAACTGACCACGCAGCCGCGGGTGTCCCGGTATGAGAGTACAATGGTAATTTGCATAATTCTAGACTTAGGCTTAAAAGCATGACGTTAGACGGTGAAAACTCGAAACAGCCCCAGAACGGCCGCGTGGGTGGCACTAACACCTCCCACGGGACCAATGTAACTCGTAGGAACTGACCCCGTTGCCGCGGGAGTTCCGGTCTGAGAATACGATGGTAATTTACATATTTCGAGACTTAAGCAAAACATGGCGTTAGATGGTGAAAACCCAAAACCGTCCCCGAACGGCCCCGTGGGTGGCACCAACACCTCCCACGGGACCAATGTAACTCGTAGGAACTGACCCTAGAGCCGCGGGACTCCCGATTTGAGAATTCGACCATAATTTGCATATTTCTAGACTTAGACGTAAAAACATGGCGTTAGAGGGTGAAAACTCGAAACAACCCTCTAACAGCCCCATGGGTGGAACCTACACCTCCCACGGGACCAATATAACTCGTAGGAACTGACCCCACAGCCACGGGAGTTCCGGTTTGAGAATACAACGGTAATTTGCATATTTCTAGACTTAGGCAGAACATGGAGTTAGAGGATGAAAACCCGAAAGAGCCCCGAACTACCCCGTGGGTGGAACCAACACCTCCCACGTGGCCAATGTAACTCGTAGGAACTGATCGCGCAGCCGCGGGACTCCCGGTTTGAGAATACGACGGTAATTTGCATATTTCTAGACTTAGGCTTAAAAAGAGGGCGTTAGTGGGGGAAAACCCGAAACAGCCCCCGAACGGCCCCGTGGGTAGCATCAGCACCACCCACGGGACCAATGTAACACGTAGGAACAGATCGCGCAGCCGCGAGAGACCCGGTTTGAGAATACGATGATAATTTGCATATTTCTAGAATTAGGCATAAAAAGAGGGCGTTAATGGGGGAAAATCCGAAACAGCTTCCGTCCCTCCTTGTGGGTGGCACCAACACCTCCCACGGGACCAATGTAACTCGTAGGAACTGACCTCGCAGCCGCGGGAGTTCCAGTTTGAGAATACGACGGTAATTTGCATATTTCTAGACTTAGGCTAAAAAACATAGCGTTAGAGGGTGAAAACTCGAAACAACCCTCTAACGGCCCCGTGGTTGGCACCAACACCTCCCACGGGACCAATGTAACTCGTAGGCACTGACCACGCAGCCGCGGGTCTCCCGGTATGAGAGTACATTGGTAATTTGAATAATTCTAGACTTAGGCTTAAAAACATGACATTAGATGGTGAAAACTCGAAACAGCCCCGAACGGCCCCGTGGGCGACACCAACACCTCCCACAGGGCCAATGTAACTCGTAGGAACTGACTCCGCAGCCGCGGGACTCCCGATTTGAGAGTACGACGGTAATTTTCATATTTCTACACTTAGGCTTAAAAACATGGCGTTAAAGGGTGAAAACTGAAAACAACCCCCTAACGGCCCCGTGGGTGGCACCAACACCTCCCACGGGACCAATGTAACTCGTAGGAACTGACCACGCAGCCGCGGGTGTCCCGGTATGAGAGTACAATGGTAATTTGCATAATTCTAGACTTAGGCTTAAAAGCATGACGTTAGACGGTGAAAACTCGAAACAGCCCCAGAACGGCCGCGTGGGTGGCACTAACACCTCCCACGGGACCAATGTAACTCGTAGGAACTGACCCCGTTGCCGCGGGAGTTCCGGTTTGAGAATACGATGGTAATTTACATATTTCGAGACTTAAGCAAAACATGGCGTTAGATGGTGAAAACCCAAAACCGTCCCCGAACGGCCCCGTGGGTGGCACCAACACCTCCCACGGGACCAATGTAACTCGTAGGAACTGACCCTAGAGCCGCGGGACTCCCGATTTGAGAATTCGACCATAATTTGCATATTTCTAGACTTAGACGTAAAAACATGGCGTTAGAGGGTGAAAACTCGAAACAACCCTCTAACAGCCCCATGGGTGGAACCAACACCTCCCACGGGACCAATATAACTCGTAGGAACTGACCCCACAGCCACGGGAGTTCCGGTTTGAGAATACAACGGTAATTTGCATATTTCTAGACTTAGGCAGAACATGGAGTTAGAGGATGAAAACCCGAAAGAGCCCCGAACTACCCCGTGGGTGGAACCAACACCTCCCACGTGGCCAATGTAACTCGTAGGAACTGATCGCGCAGCCGCGGGACTCCCGGTTTGAGAATACGACGGTAATTTGCATATTTCTAGACTTAGGCTTAAAAAGAGGGCGTTAGTGGGGGAAAACCCGAAACAGCCCCCGAACGGCCCCGTGGGTGGCATCAGCACCACCCACGGGACCAATGTAACACGTAGGAACAGATCGCGCAGCCGCGAGAGACCCGGTTTGAGAATACGATGATAATTTGCATATTTCTAGAATTAGGCATAAAAAGAGGGCGTTAATGGGGGAAAATCCGAAACAGCTTCCGTCCCTCCTTGTGGGTGGCACCAACACCTCCCACGGGACCAATGTAACTCGTAGGAACTGACCTCGCAGCCGCGGGAGTTCCAGTTTGAGAATACGACGGTAATTTGCATATTTCTAGACTTAGGCTAAAAAACATAGCGTTAGAGGGTGAAAACTCGAAACAACCCTCTAACGGCCCCGTGGTTGGCACCAACACCTCCCACGGGACCAATGTAACTCGTAGGCACTGACCACGCAGCCGCGGGTCTCCCGGTATGAGAGTACGATGGTAATTTGAATAATTCTAGACTTAGGCTTAAAAACATGATGTTAGATGGTGAAAACTCGAAACAGCCCCCGAACGGCCCCGTGGGCGACACCAACACCTCCCACAGGGCCAATGTAACTCGTAGGAACTGACTCCGCAGCCGCGGGACTCCCGATTTGAGAGTACGACGGTAATTTTCATATTTCTACACTTAGGCTTATAAACATGGCGTTAAAGGGTGAAACCTGAAAACAACCCCCGAACGGCCCCGTGGGTGGCACCAACACCTCCCTCGGGACCAATGTAACTCGTAGGAACTGACCCCGCAGCCATGAGAGTTCCGATTTGAGAATACGATGGTAATTTACATATTTCTAGACTTAAGCAAAACATGGCGTTAGAGGGTGAAAACTCGAAACAACCCTCGAACGGCCCCGTGGGTGGCACCAACACCTCCCACGGGACCAATATAACTCGTAGGAACTAACCACGCAGCCGCGGGTCTCCCGGTATGAGAGTACGATGGTAATTTGCATAATTCTAGACTTAGGCTTAAAAACATGACGTTAGACGGTGAAAACTCGAAACAGCACCCAAACGGCCCTGTGGGTGGCACTAACACCTCCCACGGGACCAATGTAACTCGTAGGAACTGACCCCGCATCCGCGGGTCTCTCGGTTTGACAAAACGATGGTAATTTGTATATTTATAGACTTAGGCTTAAAAACATGGCGTTAGAGGGTGAAAACTCGAAACAACCGCCGAACGGCCCCGTGGGTGGCACCAACACCTCCCACGGGGTCAATGTAACTCGTAGGAACTGACCACGCAGCCGCGGGTCTCCCAGTATGAGAGTACGACGGTAATTTGCATATTTCTAGACTTAAGCTTAAAAACAAGGCGTTAAAGGGTGAAAACTGAAAACAACCCCCGAACGGCCCTGTGGGTGGCACCAACACCTCCCACGGGACCAATGTAACTCGTAGGAACTGACCCCGTAGCCGCGGGAGTTTCGGTTTGAGAATACGACGGTAATTTACATATTTCGAGACTTAAGCAAAACATGGCGTTAGAGGGTGAAAACCCGAAACAGTCCCCGAACGGCCACGTGGGTGGCACCAACACCTCCCACAGGACCAATGTAACTCGTAGGAACCGACCCAAGAGCCGCGGGACTCTCGGTTTGAGAATTCGACCATTATTTGCATACTTCTAGACTTAGACTTAAAAACATAGCGTTAGATGGTGAAAACTCGAAACAACCCTATAACGGCCCCATGGGTGGCACCAACCCCTCCCACGGGACCAATGTAACTCGTAGGAACTGACCCCGCAGCCGCGGGACTCCTGGTTTGCGAGTAAGATGATAATTTGCATATTTCTACACTTAGGCATAAAAACATGGCGTTAAAGGGTGAAAACTGAAAACAACCCCCGAACGGCCCCGTGGGTGGCACCAACACCTCCCACGGGACCAATGTAACTCGTAGGAACTGACCCCGCAGCCGTGAGAGTTCCGGTTTGAGAATACGACGGTAATTTGTATATTTCTAGACTTAAGCAAAACATGGCGTTAGAGGGTGAAAACCCGAAATAGTCCCCGAACGGCCCCGTGGGTGGCACCAACACCTTCCACGGGACCAATGTAACTCGTAGGAACGGACCCCAGAGCCGCGGGACTCTCGGTTTGAGAATTCGGCGATAATTTGCATATTTCTAGACTTAGGCTTAAAAACATGGCGTTAGAGGGTGAAAACTCGAAACAACCCTCTAACGGCCCCGTGGGTGGCACCAACATCTCCCACAGGACCAATGTAACTCGTAGGAACTAACCCCGCAGCCGCGAGACTCCCGGTTTGAGAAAACGATGATAATTTGCATATTTCTAGACTTAGGCTTAAAAACATGGCGTTAGAGGGTGAGAACTCGAAACAGCCCCCGAACGTCCCCGTGGGTGGCACCAACACCTCCCACGGGACCAATGTAACTCGTTGGACTGACCCAACAGCCGCGGGTCTCCCAATATGAGGATACGACGGTAATTTGCATATTTCTAGACTTAGGCTTAAAAACCTGATGTTAGAGGGTGAAAACTCGAAACAGCCCCCAAACGGCCCTGCGGGTGGCGCCCACACCTCCCACGGTACCAATGTAACACTTAGGAACTGACCCTGCAGCCGCGGGTCTCTCGGTTTGATAATACGCCGATAATTTGTATATTTCTAGACTTAGGCTTAAAAACATGGCGTTAGAGGGCGAAAACTCAAAACAACCCCCGAACGGCCCCGTGGGTGGCACCAACACCTCCCACGGGACCAATGTAACTAGTAGGAACTGACCACGCAGCCGCGGGTCTCCCGGTATGAGAATACGATGATAATTTGCATATTTCAAGATTTAGGTTTAAAAACATGACGTTAGAGGGTGAAAACTCGAAATAGCCCCCGAAAGGCCCCATGGGTGGCACCAACACCTCCCACGGGTCCAATGTAACTCGTAGGAACTGACCTTGCAGCCGCGGGAGTTCCGGTTTGAGAATACAACGGTAATTTGCATATTTCTAGACTTAGGCAGAACATGGCGTTAGAGGATGAAAACCCGAAAGAGCCCCGAACTACCCCGTGGATGGAACCAACACCTCCCACGTGGCCAATGTAACTCGTAGGAACTGATCGCGCAGCCGCGGGACTCCCGGTTTGAGAATACGACGGTAATTTGCATATTTCTAGACTTAGGCTTTAAAAGAGGGCGTTAGTGGGGGAAAACCCGAAACAGCCCCCGAACGGCCCCGTGGGTGGCATCAACACCACCCACGGGACCAATGTAACATGTAGGAACAGATCGCGCAGCCGCGAGAGACCCGGTTTGAGAATACGATGATAATTTGCATATTTCTAGAAATAGGCATAAAAAGAGGGCGTTAATGGGGGAAAATCCGAAACAGCTTCCGTCCCTCCTTGTGGGTGGCACCAACACCTCCCACGGGACCAATGTAACTCGTAGGAACTGACCTCGCAGCCGCGGGAGTTCCAGTTTGAGAATACGACGGTAATTTTCATATTTCTAGACTTAGGCTAAAAAGCATAGCGTTAGAGGGTGAAAACTCGAAACAACCCTCTAACGGCCCCGTGGGTGGCACCAACACCTCCCACGGGACCAATGTAACTCGTAGGCACTGACCACGTAGCCGCGGGTCTCCCGGTATGAGAGTACGATGGTAATTTGAATAATTCTAGACTTAGGCTTAAAAACATGATGTTAGATGGTGAAAACTCGAAACAGCCCCCGAACGGCCCCGTGGGCGACACCAACACCTCCCACAGGGACAATGTAACTCGTAGGAACTGACTCCGCAGCCGCGGGACTCCCGATTTGAGAGTACGACGGTAATTTTCATATTTCTACACTTAGGCTTATAAACATGGCGTTAAAGGGTGAAACCTGAAAACAACCCCCGAACGGCCCCGTGGGTGGCACCAACACCTCCCTCGGGACCAATGTAACTCGTAGGAACTGACCCCGCAGCCATGAGAGTTCCGATTTGAGAATACGATGGTAATTTACATATTTCTAGACTTAAGCAAAACATGGCGTTAGAGGGTGAAAACTCGAAACAACCCTCGAACGGCCCCGTGGGTGGCACCAACACCTCTCACGGGACCAATATAACTCGTAGGAACTAACCACGCAGCCGCGGGTCTCCCGGTATGAGAGTACGATGGTAATTTGCATAATTCTAGACTTAGGCTTAAAAACATGACGTTAGACGGTGAAAACTCGAAACAGCACCCAAACGGCCCCGTGGGTGGCACTAACACCTCCCACGGGACCAATGTAACTCGTAGGAACTGACCCCGCATCCGCGGGTCTCTCGGTTTGACAAAACGATGGTAATTTGTATATTTATAGACTTAGGCTTAAAAACATGGCGTTAGAGGGTGAAAACTCGAAACAACCGCCGAACGGCCCCGTGGGTGGCACCAACACCTCCCACGGGGTCAATGTAACTCGTAGGAACTGACCACGCAGCCGCGGGTCTCCCAGTATGAGAGTACGACGGTAATTTGCATATTTCTAGACTTAAGCTTAAAAACAAGGCGTTAAAGGGTGAAAACTGAAAACAACCCCCGAACGGCCCTGTGGGTGGCACCAAAACCTCCCACGGGACCAATGTAACTCGTAGGAACTGACCCCGTAGCCGCGGGAGTTTCAGTTTGAGAATACGACGGTAATTTACATATGTCGAGACTTAAGCAAAACATGGCGTTAGAGGGTGAAAACCCGAAACAGTCCCCGAACGGCCACGTGGGTGGCACCAACACCTCCCACAGGACCAATGTAACTCGTAGGAACCGACCCAAGAGCCGCGGGACTCTCGGTTTGAGAATTCGACCATTATTTGCATACTTCTAGACTTAGACTAAAAAACATAGCGTTAGATGGTGAAAACTCGAAACAACCCTATAACGGCACCATGGGTGGCACCAACACCTCCCACGGGACCAATGTAACTCGTAGGGACTGACCCCGCAGCCGCGGGACTCCCGGTTTGCGAGTACGATGATAATTTGCATATTTCTACACTTAGGCATAAAAACATGGTGTTAAAGGGTGAAAACTGAAAACAACCCCCGAACGGCCCCGTGGGTGGCACCAACACCTCCCACGGGACCAATGTAACTCGTAGGAACTGACCCCGCAGCCGTGAGAGTTCCGGTTTGAGAATACGACGGTAATTTGTATATTTCTAGACTTAAGCAAAACATGGCGTTAGAGGGTGAAAACCCGAAATAGTCCCCGAACGGCCCCGTGGGTGGCACCAACACCTTCCACGGGACCAATGTAACTCGTAGGAACGGACCCCAAAGCCGCGGGACTCTCGGTTTGAGAATTCGGCGATAATTTGCATATTTCTAGACTTAGGCTTAAAAACATGGCGTTAGAGGGTGAAAACTCGAAACAACCCTCTAACGGCCCCGTGGGTGTCACCAACATCTCCCACAGGACCAATGTAACTCGTAGGAACTAACCCCGCAGCCGCGAGACTCCCGGTTTGAGAAAACGATGATAATTTGCATATTTCTAGACTTAGGCTTAAAAACATGGCGTTAGAGGGTGAGAACTCGAAACAGCCCCCGAACGTCCCCGTGGGTGGCACCAACACCTCCCACGGGACCAATGTAACTCGTTGGACTGACCCAACAGCCGCGGGTCTCCCAATATGAGGATACGACGGTAATTTGCATATTTCTAGACTTAGGCTTAAAAACCTGATGTTAGAGGGTGAAAACTCGAAACAGCCCCCAAACGGCCCTGCGGGGGGCGCCCACACCTCCCACGGTACCAATGTAACACTTAGGAACTGACCCTGCAGCCGCGGGTCTCTCGGTTTGATAATACGCCGATAATTTGTATATTTCTAGACTTAGGCTTAAAAACATGGCGTTAGAGGGCGAAAACTCGAAACAACCCCCGAACGGCCCCGTGGGTGGCACCAACACCTCCCACGGGACCAATGTAACTCGTAGGAACTGACCACGCAGCCGCGGGTCTCCCGGTATGAGAGTACGATGATAATTTGCATATTTCAAGATTTAGGTTTAAAAACATGACGTTAGAGGGTGAAAACTCGAAATAGCCCCCGAAAGGCCCCATGGGTGGCACCAACACCTCCCACGGGTCCAATGTAACTCGTAGGAACTGACCTTGCAGCCGCGGGATCCCGGTTTGAGAGTACGATCGTAATTTGCTTATTTCTACACTTAGGCTTAAAAACATGGCGTTACAGGGTGAAACCTGAAAACAACCCCCGAACGACCCCGTTGGTGGCACATACACCTCCCACGGGACCAATGTAACTCGTAGCAACTGACCCCGCTGCCGCGGGATTTTCGGTTTGAGAATACGACGGTATTTTGCATATTTCGAGACTTAAGCAAAACATGGCGTTAGAGGCTGAAAACCTGAAAAAGTCCCTGAACGGCCGCGTGGGTGGCACCAACACCTCCCACGGGATCAATGTTACTCCTAGGAACTGACCCCGCAACCGCGGGAGTTCCGGTTTGAGAATACGACGGTAATTTACATATTTCGAGACTTAAGCAAAACATGGCGTTAGAGGGTGAAAACCCGAAACAGTCTCTGAACGGCCACGTGGGTGGCACCAACACCTCCCACGGAACCAATGTAACTCGTAGGAACCGACCCCGCAGCTGCGGGACTCCCTGTTTGAGAGTACGACGGTAATTTGCATATTTCTACCCTTAGGCATAAAAACATGGCGTTAAAGGGTGAAAACTGAAAACAACCCCCGAACGGCCCCGTGGGTGGCACCAACACCTCCCACGGGACCAATGTAACTCGTAGGAACTGATCCCGTAGCCGTGAGAGTTTCGGTTTGAGAATACGACGGTAATTTGTATATTTCTATACTTAAGCAAAACATGGCGTTAGAGGGTGAAAACTCGGAACAGCCCTCTAACGGCCCCGTGGGTGACACCAACAACTCCCACGGGACCAATGTAACTCGTAGGAACTGACCCCGCAGCCGCGGGACTCCCTGTTTGAGAGTACGACGGTAATTTGCATATTTCTACACTTAGGCATAAAAACATGGCGTTAAAGGGTGAAAACTGAAAACAACCCCCGAACGGCCCCGTGGGTGGCACCAACACCTCCCACGGGACCAATGTAACTCGTAGGAACTGATCCCGCAGCCGTGAGAGTTCCGGTTTGAGAATACGACGGTAATTTGTCTATTTCTATACTTAAGCAAAACATGGCGTTAGAGGGTGAAAACTCGAAACAACCCTCTAACGGCCCCGTGGGTGACACCAACAACTCCCACGGGACCAATGTAACTCATAGGAACTGACCCCGCAGCCGCGGGACTCCCAGTTTGAGAGTACGACGATAATTTGCATATTTCTACACTTAGGCTTAAAAATATGGCGTTAAAGGGTGAAAACTGAAAAACAACCCCCGAACGGCCCCGTGTGTGGCACCAACACCTCCCACGGGACCAATGTAACTCGTAGGAACTGACCTCGCAGCCGCGGGAGTTCCAGTTTGAGAATACGACGGTAATTTGCATATTTCTAGACTTAGGCTAAAAAACATAGCGTTAGAGGGTGAAAACTCGAAACAACCCCCGAACGGCCCCGTGGGTGGCACCAACACCTCCCACGGGGCCAATGTAACTCATAGGAACTGACCACGCAGCCGCGGGTCTCCTGGTATGAGAGTACGACGGTAATTTACATATTTATAGACTTAGGCTTAAAAACATGGCGCTAGAGGGAGAGAACTCGAAACAGCCCTCTAACGGAACCGTGGGTGACACGAACACCTCCCACGGGACCAATGTAACTCGTAGGAACTGACCCCGCAGTTGCGGGACTCCCTGTTTGAGAGTACGACGGTAATTTGCATATTTCTACACTTAGGCATAAAAACATGGCGTTAAAGGGTGAAAACTGAAAACAACCCCCGAACGGCCCCGTGGGTGGCACCAACACCTCCCACGGGACCAATGTAACTCGTAGGAACTGATCCCGCAGCCGTGAGGGTTCCGGTTTGAGAATACGACGGTAATTTGTATATTTCTATACTTAAGCAAAACACGGCGTTAGAGGGTGAAAACTCGAAACAACCCTCTAACGGCCCCGTGGGTGACACCAACAACTCCCACGGGACCAATATAACTCGTAGGAACTGACCCCGCAGCCGCGGGACTCCCAGTTTGAGAGTACGACGGTAATTTGCATATTTCTACACTTAGGCTTAAAAATATGGCGTTAAAGGGTGAAAACTGAAAACAACCCCCGAACGGCCCTGTGGGTGGCACCAACACCTCCCACGGGACCAATGTAACTCGTAGGAACTGACCTCGTAGCGGCGGGAGTTCCAGTTTGAGAATACGATGGTAATTTGCAAATTTCTAGACTTAGGCTAAAAAACATAGCGTTAGAGGGTGAAAACTCGAAACAACCCCCGAACGGCCCCGTGGGTGGCACCAACACCTCCCACGGGGCCAATGTAACTCATAGGAACTGACCACGCAGCCGCGGGTCTCCTGGTATGAGAGTACGGCGGTAATTTGCATATTTCTAGACTTAGGCTTAAAAACATGGCGCTAGAGGGAGAGAACTCGAAACAACCCTCTAACGGAACCGTGGGTGGCACCAACACCTCCCACGGGACCAATGTAACTCGTAGGAACTGACCCCGCAGCCGCGGGAGTTCCGCTTTGAGAATACAACGGTAATTTGTATATTTCTAGACTTAGTCAAAACATGGCGTTAGAGGATGAAAACGCGAATGAGCCGTCGAACGGTCCTATGGGTGGCACCAACACCTCCCACGGGGCCAATGTAACTCGTAGGAACTGATCGCGCAGCCGCGGGACTCCCGGTTTGAGAATACGATGGTAATTTACATAATTTTAGACTTAGGCATAAAAATAGGGCGTTAGTGGGGGAAAACACGAAACAGCCCCCGAACGGCCCCATGGGTGGCACCAACACCTCACACGGGACCAATGTAACTCGTAGGAACAGACCGCGCAGCCGCGGGACACCCGGTTTGAGAATACGACGATAATTTAAATATTTCTAGAATTAGGCATAAAAAGAGGGCGTTAATGGGGGAAAATCCAAAACAGCTTCCGTCCCTCCTTGTGGGTGGCACCAACACCTCCCACGGGACCAATGTAACTCGTAGGAACTGACCCTGTAGCCGCAAGTCTCCCGGTTTTATAATACGACGGTAATTTGTATATTTTGTAGACTTAGGCTTAAAAACATTGCGTTAGAGGGTTAAAACTCGAAATAACCCCCGAACGGCCCCATGGGTGGCACCAACACCTCCCACGGGACCAATGTAACTCGTAGGCACTGACCATGCAGCCGCGGGTCTCCCGGTATGAGAGTACGATGGTAATTTGCATAATTCTTGAGTTAGGTATAAAAACATGACGTTAGATGGTGAAAACTCGAAACAGCCCCCGAACGGCCCCGTGGGCGGCACCAACACCTCCCACGGGGCCAATGTAACTCGTAGGAACTGACCCCGTAGCCGCGGGACTCCCGATTTGAGAGTACGATGGTAATTTGCATATTTCTACACTTCGGCTTAAAAACATGGCGTTAAAGGGTGAAAACTGAAAATAGCCCCCGAACGTCCCCGTGGGTGGCACCAACACCTCCCACGGGACCAATGTAACTCGTAGGAACTGACCACGCAGCCGCGGGTCTCCCGGTATGAGAGTACGATGGTAATTTACATAATTCTAGACTTAGGCTTAAAAACATGACGTTTGACGGTGAAAACTCGAAACAGCCCCAGAACGGCCGCGTGGGTGGCACTAACACCTCCCACAGGACCAATGTAACTCGTAGGAACTGACCTCGTAGCCGCGGGAGTTTCGATTTGAGAATACGACGGTAATTTACATATTTCGAGACTTAAGCAAAACATGGCGTTAGAGGGTGAAAACCCAAAACCGTCCCCGAATGGCCCCGTGGGTGGCACCAACACCTCCCACGGGACCAATGTAACTCGTAAGAACTGACCCTAGAGCCTCGGGACTCCCGATTTGAGAATTCGACCATAATTTGCATATTTCTAGACTTAGACGTAAAAACATGGCGTTAGAGGGTGAAAACTCGAAACAACCCTCTAACGGCCCCATGGGTGGCACCAACACCTCCCACAGGACCAATATAACTCATAGGAACTGACGCCGCAGCCACGGGAGTTCCGGTTTGAGAATACAACAGTAATTTGCATATTTCTAGACTTAGGCAAAATATGGCGTTAGAGGATGAAAACCCGAAAGTGCCCCCGAACTACCCCGTGGGTGGCACCAACACCTCCCACGTGGCCAATGTAACTCGTAGGAACTGATCGCGCAGCCGCGGGACTCCCGGTTTGAGAATACGATGGTAATTTGCATATTTCTAGACTTAGGCTTAAAAAGAGGGCGTTAGTGGGGGAAAACGCGAAACAGCCCCCGAACGGCCCCGTGGGTGGCACCAACACCTCCCACGGGACCAATGTAACTCGTAGGAACAGACCGCGCAGCCGCGAGAGACCCGGTTTGAGAATACGACGATAATTTGCATATTTCTAGAATTAGGCATAAAAAGAGGGCGTTAATGGGGGGAAAATCCGAAACAACTTCTGTCCCTCCTTGTGGGTGGCACCAACACCTCCCACGGGACCAATGTAACTATAGGAACTGACCCTGTAGCTGCGGGTCTCCCGGTTTGATAACACGACGATAATTTGTATATTTATAGACTTAGGCTTAAAAACATGGCGTTAGATGGTGAAAACTCGAAACAACACTCTAACGGCCCTGTGGGTGGCACCAACACCTCCCACGGAACCAATGTAACTCGTAGGCACTGACCACGCAGCCGCGGGTCTCCCGGTATGAGAGTACGATGGTAATTTGAATAATTCTAGACTTAGGCTTAAAAACATGATGTTAGATGGTGAAAACTCGAAACAGCCCCCGAACGGCCCCGTGGGCGACACCAACACCTCCCACAGGGCCAATGTAACTCGTAGGAGCTGACCCCGCAGCCGCGGGACTCCCGATTTGAGAGTACGATGGTAATTTGCATATTTCTACACTAAGGTTTAAAAACATGGCGTTAAAGGGTGAAAACTGAAAACAACCCCCGAACGGCCACGTGGGTGGCACCAACACCTCCCTCGGGACCAATGTAACTCGTAGGAACAGACCCCGCAGCCATGAGAGTTCCGGTTTGAGAATACGATGGTAATTTGCATATTTCTAGACTTAAGCAAAACATGGCGTTAGAGGGTGAAAACTCGAAACAACCCTCGAACGGCCACGTGGGTGGCACCAACACCTCCCACGGGACCAATATAACTCGTAGGAGCTGACCACGCAGCGGCGGGTCTCCCGGTATGAGAGTACGATGGTAATTTGCATAATTCTAGACTTAGGCTTAAAAACATGACGTTAGACGGTGAAAAATCAAAACAGCCCCCGAACGGCCCCGTGGGTGGCACTAACACCTCCCACGGGACCAATGTAACTCGTAGGAACTGACCCCGTAGCCGCGGGTCTCTCGGTTTGAGAAAACGATGCTAATTTTTATTTTTATAGACTTAGGCGTAAAAACATGGCGTTAGAGGGTGAAAACTCGAAACAACCGCCGAACAGCCCCGTGGGTGGCACCAACACCTCCCACGGAGCCAATGTAACTCGTAGGAACTGACCACGCAGCCGCGGGTCTCCCGGTATGAGAGTACGACGGTAATTTGCATACTTCTAGACTTAAGCTTAAAAACAAGGTGTTAAAGGGTGAAAACTAAAAACAACCCCCGAACGGCCCCGTGGGTGGCACCAACACCTCCCACGGGACCAATGTAACTCGTAGGAACTGACCCCTGAGCCGCGGGACTCCCGGTTTGAGAATTCGACGATAATTTGCATATTTCTAGACTTAGGCTTAAAAACATGGCGTTAGAGGGTGAAAACTTGAAACAACCCCCGAACGGCCCCGTGGGTGGCACCAACACCTCCCACGGGACAATTGTAACTCGTAGGAACTGACCACGCAGCCGTGGGTCTCCCGGTATGAGAGTACGATGATAATTTTGCATATTTCAAGATTTAGGCTTAAAAACATGACGTTAGAGGGTGAAAACTCGAAATAGCCACCAAACGGCCCCGTGGGTGGCACCAACACCTCCCACGGGTCCAATGTAACTCGTAGGAACTGACCCCTGCAGCCGCGGGTCTCTCGGTTTGATAATACGCCGATAATTTGTATATTTCTAGACTTAGGCTTAAAAACATGGCGTTAGAGGGTGAAAACTTGAAACAACCCCCGAACGGCCCCGTGGGTGGCACCAACACCTCCCACGGGACAATTGTAACTCGTAGGAACTGACCACGCAGTCGCGGGTCTCCCGGTATGAGAGTACGATGATAATTTGCATATTTCAAGATTTAGGCTTAAAAACATGACGTTAGAGGGTGAAAACTCGAAATAGCCCCCGAACGGCCCCGTGGGTGGCACCAACACCTCCCACGGGTCCAATGTAACTCGTAGGAACTGACCCCAGAGCCGCGGGACTCCCGATTTGAGAATTCGACGATAATTTGCATATTTCTAGACTTAGGCTTAAAAACATGGCGTTAGAGGGTGAAAACTCGAAACAACCCTCTAACGGCCCCGTGGGTGACACGAACACCTCCCACGGGACCAATGTAACTCGTAGGAACTGACCCCGCAGCCGCGGGACTCCCGGTTTGAGAGTACGACGGTAATTTGCATATTTCTAGACTTAGGCATAAAAACTTGGCGTTAAAGGATGAAAACGGAAAACAACCCCGAACGGCCCCGTGGGTGGCACCAACACCTCCCACGGGATCAATGTAACTCGTAGGAACTGACCCCGTAGCCGTGGGAGTTCCAGTTTGAGAATACGACGATAATTTGCATATTTCTAGACTTACGCTTAAAAACATGGCGTTGGAGGGTGAAAACCCGAAACAACCCCCGAACGGCCCCGTGGCTGGCACCAACACCTCCCACGGGACCAATGTAACTCGTAGGAACTGACCACGCAGCTGCGGGTCTCCCGGTATGAGAGTACGACGGTAATTTGCATATTTCTAGACTTAGGCTTAAAAACATGAGGTTAGAGGGTGAAAGCTGAAAACAAACCCCGAACGGCCCCATGGGTGGCACCAATGCCTCCCACGGGACCAATATAACTCGTAGGAACAGACCCCACAGCCGCGGGAGTTCCGGTTTAAGAATACGACCGTAATTTACATATTTCTAGACTTAAGAAAAACATGGCGTTAGAGGGTGAAAACCCAAAACAGTCCTCGAACGTCCCCGTGGGTGGCACCAACACCTCCCACGGGACCAATGTAACTCGTAGGAACTGACCACGCAGCCTCGGGTCTTCCGGTATGAGAGTACGATGGTAATTTGCATATATCTAGACTTAGGCTTAAAAACATGACGTTAAAGGGTGAAAACTCAAAACAGCCCCAGAACGGCCCCGTGGGTGGCACCAACACCTCCCACGGGGCCAATGTAACTCGTAGGAACTAACCCCGCCGCCGCGGGACTCTCGGTTTGAGAGTACGACGGCAATTTGCATATTTCGACACTTAGGCTTAAAAACATGACGTTGAAGGGTGAAAACTGAAAATAACCCCCGAACGGCCCCGTAGGTGGCACCAACACCTCCCACGGGACCAATGTAACTCATAGGAAGTGACCCCGCAGCCGCGGGTCTCCTGGTTTTTGAATACGACGGTAATTTGTATATTTTTCTAGACTTAGGCTTAAAAACGTGACGTTAGAGGGTGAAAACTCGAAACAGCCCCCGAACGGCCCCGTGGGTGGCACCAACACCTTCCACGGGACCAATGTAACTCGTAGGAACTGACCCCACAGCCGCGGGTCTCTCGATTTGAGGATACGATGGTAATTTGCATATTTCTAAACTTAGGCTTAAAAACCTACCGTTAGAGGGTGAAAACTCGAAACAGCCCCCAAACGGCCCTGTGGGTGGCACCAACACCTCCCACGGGACCAATGAAACTCGTAGGAACTGACCCTGCAGCCGCGGGTCTCCCGGTTTGATAATACCATGGTAATTTGTATATTTCTAGACTTAGGCTTAAAAACGTGGCGTTATAGGGTGAAAACTCGAAACAACCCCCGAACGGCTCCATGGGTGGCACCAACACCTCCCACGGGACCAATGTAACGCGTAGGAACTGACCACGCAGCCGCGGGTCTCCCGGTATGAGAGTACGACATTAATTTGCATATTTCTAGACTTAGGTTTAAAAACATGACGTTACAGGGTGAAAACTCGAAATAACCACCGAACGGCCCCGTGGGTGGCACCAACACCTACCACAGGGCCAATGTAACTCGTAGAAACTGACCCCGCAGCCGCGGGACTCCCGATTTGAGAGTACGACCGTAATTTGCATATTTCTACACTTACGCTTAAAAACATGGCGTTAAAGGCTGAAAACTGAAAACAACCCCCGAACGGCCCCGTGGGTGGCACCAACACCTCCCACGGGACCAATCTAACTCGTAGGAAATGACCCCGCAGCGGCGGGAGTTCCGGTTTGAGAATACGACGGTAATTTATATATTTCTAGACTTAAGTAAAACATGGCGTTAAAGGGTGAAAACCCGAAACAGTCCCCGAACGGCCCCGTGGGTGGCACCAACACCTCTCACGGGACCAATGTAACTCGTAGTAACTGACCCTAGAGCCGCGGGACTCCCGGTTTGAGAATTCGATGATAATTTGCATATTTCTAGACTTAGGCTTAAAAACATGGTGTTAGAGGGTGAAAACTCGAAACAACCCTCTAACGGCCCCGTGGGTGTCACCAACACCTCCCACAGGACCAATGTAACTCGTAGGAACTGACCCCGCAGTCGCGGGACTCCCGGTTTGAGAGAACGACGGTAATTTTCATATTTCAACATTTAGGCTTAAAAACATGGCGTTAAAGGGTGAAACTGAAAACAACCCCCGAACGGCCCCGTGGGTGGCCCCAACACCTCCCACGGGACCAATGTAACTCGTAGGAACTGATCCCGCAGCCGCAAGAGTTCCGGTTTGAGAATACGATGGTAATTTGCATATTTCTAGACTTAAGCAAAACTTGGCGTTAGAGGGTGAAAACCCGAAACAGTCCCCGAATGGCCCCGTGGTTGGTGCCAAGACCTCCCATGGGACCAATGTAACTCGTAGGAACTGACCCCAGAGCCACGGGACTCCCGGTTTGAGAATTTCGATGATAATTTGCATATTTCTAGACGTAGGCTTAAAAACATGGCGTTAAAGGGTGAAAACTGAAAACAACCCCCGAACGACCCCGTGGGTGGCACCAACACCTCCCATGGGACCAATGTAACTCATAGGAACTGACCCCGCAGCCGCGGGATTTTCGGTTTGAGAATACGATGGTATTTTGCATATTTCGAGACTTAAGCAAAACATAGCCTTAGAGGGTGAAAACCCGAAAAAGTCCCCGAACGGCCGCGTGGGTGGTACCAACACCTCCCATGGGACCAATGTAACTCGTAGGAACTGACCCCGTAGTCGCGGGAGTTCCAGTTTGAGAATACGACGATAATTTGCATATTTCTAGACTTAGGCTTAAAAACATGGCGTTAGAGGTTGAAAACCCGAAATAACCCCCGAACGGCCCCGTGGCTGGCACCAATACCTCCCACGGGACCAATGTAACTCGTAGGAACTGACCACGCAGCTGCGGGTCTCCCGGTATGAGAGTACGACGGTAATTTGCATATTTCTAGACTTAGGCTTAAAAACATGAGGTTAGAGGGTAAAAACTGAAAACAAACCCCGAACGGCCCCGTGGGTGGCACCAATACCTCCCACGGGACCAATGTAACTCGTAGGAACAGACCCCGCAGCCACGGGAGTTCCGGTTTAAGAATACGACCGTAATTTACATATTTCTAGACTTAAGCAAAACATGGCGTTAGAGGGTGAAAACCCGAAACAGTCCTCGAACGGCCCCGTGGGTGGCACCAACACCTCCCACGGGACCAATGTAACTCGTAGTAACTGACCCTAGAGCCGCGGGACTCCCGGTTTGAGAATTCGATGATAATTTGCATATTTCTAGACTTAGGCTTAAAAACATGGTGTTAGAGGGTGAAAACTCGAAACAACCCTCTAACGGCCCCGTGGGTGTCACCAACACCTCCCACGGGACCAATGTAAGTCGTAGGAACTGACCCCGCAGTCGCGGGACTCCCGGTTTGAGAGAACGACGGTAATTTTCATATTTCTACATTTAGGCTTAAAAACATGGCGTTAAAGGGTGAAACTGAAAACAACCCCCGAACGGCCCCGTGGGTGGCCCCAACATCTCCCACGGGACCAATGTAACTCGTAGGAACTGATCTCGCAGCCGCAAGAGTTTCGGTTTGAGAATACGATGGTAATTTGCATATTTCTAGACTTAAGCAAAACTTGGCGTTAGAGGGTGAAAACCCGAAACAGTCCCCGAATGGCCCCGTGGTTGGCGCCAAGACCTCCCATGGGACCAATGTAACTCGTAGGAACTGACCCCAGAGCCGCGGGACTCCCGGTTTGAGAATTTCGATGATAATTTGCATATTTCTAGACGTAGGCTTAAAAACATGGCGTTAAAGGGTGAAAACTGAAAACAACCCCCAAACGACCCCGTGGGTGGCACCAACACCTCCCATGGGACCAATGTAACTCATAGGAACTGACCCCGCAGCCTCGGGATTTTCGGTTTGAGAATACGACGGCATTTTGCATATTTTGAGACTTAAGCAAAACATAGCCTTAGAGGGTGAAAACCCGAAAAAGTCCCCGAACGGCCGCGTGGGTGGTACCAACACCTCCCATGGGACCAATGTAACTCGTAGGAACTGACCCCGTAGCCGCGGGAGTTCCAGTTTGAGAATACGACGATAATTTGCATATTTCTAGACTTAGGCTTAAAAACATGGCGTTAGAGGTTGAAAACCCGAAATAACCCCCGAACGGCCCCGTGGCTGGCACCAATACCTCCCACGGGACCAATGTAACTCGTAGGAACTGACCACGCAGCTGCGGGTCTCCCGGTATGAGAGTACGACGGTAATTTGCATATTTCTAGACTTAGGCTTAAAAACATGAGGTTAGAGGGTAAAAACTGAAAACAAACCTCGAACGGCCCCGTGGGTGGCACCAATACCTCCCACGGGACCAATGTAACTCGTAGGAACAGACCCCGCAGCCACGGGAGTTCCGGTTTAAGAATACGACCGTAATTTACATATTTCTAGACTTAAGCAAAACATGGCGTTAGAGGGTGAAAACCCGAAACAGTCCTCGAACGGCCTCGTGGGTGGCACCAACACCTCCCACGGGACCAATGTAAATCGTAGGAACTGACCACGCAGCCTCGGGTCTTCCGGTATGAGAGTACGATGGTAATTTGCATATATCTAGACTTAGGCTTAAAAACATGACGTTAAAGGGTGAAAACTCAAAACAGCCCCAGAACGGCCCCGTGGGTGGCACCAACACCTCACACGGGGCCAATGTAACTCGTAGGAACTAACCCCGCCGCCGCGGGACTCTCGGTTTGAGAGTACGACGGCAATTTCATATTTCTACACTTAGGCTTAAAAACATGACGTTAAAGGGTGAAAACTGAAAATAACCCCCGAACGGCCCCGTAGGTGGCACCAACACCTCCCACGGGACCAATGTAACACATAGTAAGTGACCCCGCAGCCGCGGGTCTCCTGGTTTGTGAATACGACGGTAATTTGCATATTTCTCAACATAGGCTTAAAAACCTACCGTTAGAGGGTGAAAACTCGAAACAGCCCCCAAACGGCCCTGCGGGTGGCACCAACACCTCCCACAGGACCAATGTAACTCGTAGGAACTGACCCTGCAGCCGCGGGTCTCCCGGTTTGATAATACGATGGTAATTTGTATATTTCTAGACTTAGGCTTAAAAACGTGGCGTTATAGGGTGAAAACTCGAAAAAAACCCCGAACGGCCCCATGGGTGGCACCAACACCTCCCACGGGACCAATGTAACCCGTAGGAACTGACCACGCAGCCGCGGGTCTCCCGGTATGAGAGTACGACGTTAATTTGCATATTTCTAGACTTAGGTTTAAAAACATGACGTTACAGGGTGAAAACTCGAAATAACCCCCGAACGGCCCCGTGGGTGGCACCAACACTTACCGCAGGGCCAATGTAACTCGTAGAAACTGACCCCGCAGCCGCGGGACTCCCGGTTTGAGAGTACAACCGTAATTTGCATATTTCTACACTTACGCTTAAAAACATGGCGTTAGAGGGTGAAAACTCAAAACAACCCTCGAACGGCCCCGTGGGTGGCACCAACACCTCCCACGGGACCAATGTAACTCGTAGTAACTGACCCTAGAGCCGCGGGACTCCCGGTTTGAGAATTCGATGATAATTTGCATATTTCTAGACTTAGGCTTAAAAACATGGTGTTAGACGGTGAAAACTCGAAACAACCCTCTAACGGCCCCGTGGGTGTCACCAACACCTCCCACGGGACCAATGTAACTCGTAGGAACTGACCCCGCAGTCGCGGAACTCCCGGTTTGAGAGAATGACGGTAATTTTCATATTTCTACATTTAGGCTTAAAAACATGGCGTTAAAGGGTGAAAACTGAAAACAACCCCCGAACGGCCCCATGGGTGGCCCCAACACCTCCCACGGGACCAATGTAACTCGTAGGAACTGATCCCGCAGCCGCGAGAGTTCCGGTTTGAGAATACGATGGTAATTTGCATATTTCTAGACTTAAGCAAAACTTGGCGTTAGAGGGTGAAAACCCGAAACAGTCCCCGAATGGCCCCGTGGTTGGCGCCAAGACCTCCCATGGGACCAATGTAACTCGTAGGAACTGACCCCAGAGCCGCGGGACTCCCGGTTTGAGAATTCGACGATAATTTGTATATTTCTAGACTTAGGCTTAAAAACATGGCGTTAGAGGGTGAAAACTCGAAAAACCCCCCTCTAACGGCCCCGTAGGTGCCACCAATACCTCCCACGGGACCAATGTAACTTGTGGGAACAGACCCCGAAGCCGCGAGACTCCCGGTTTGAGAATACGACGATAATATGCATATATTTAGACTTAGTCTTAAAAACATGGCGTTAGAGGGTGGGAGCTCGAAACAGCCCCCGAACGTCCCCGTGGGTGGCACCAACACCTCCCACGGGACCAATGTAACTCGTAGGAACTGACCCCGTAGCCGCGGGTCTTCCGGTTTGAGAATACGACGGTAATTTGTATATTTCTAGACTTAGGCTTAAAAACATGGCGTTAGAGGGTGAAAACTAGAAACAATACCCGAACGGCCTCGTGGGTGGCACCAACACCTCCCACGGGGCCAATGTAACTCGTAGGAACTAACCACGCAGCCGCGGGTCTCCCGGTATGAGAGTATGACGGTAATTTGCATATTTCTAGACTTAGGCTTAAAAACATGGCGTTAGAGGGTAAGAACTCGAAATAGCCCTCTAACGGAACCGTGGGTGGTACCAACACCTCCCACGGGACCAATGTAACTCGTAGGAACTGACCCCGTAGCCGCGGATCTCCCGGTTTGATAATACGATGGTAATTTGCATATTTCTAGACTTAGGCTTAAAAACATGACGTTAGTGGGTGAAAACTCAAAATAGCCCCCCGAACGGCCCCGTGGGTGGTACCAACACCTCCCACGGGACCAATGTAACTCGTAGGAACTGATCCCACAGCCGCGGGTCTCTTGATGTGAGGATACGACGGTAATTTGCATATTTCTAGACTTAGGCTAAAAAACCTGACGTTAGAGGGTGAAAACTCGAAATAGCCCCCAAACAGCCCTGTGGGTGGAAGCAGCACCTCCCACGGGACCAATGTAACTCGTAGGAACTGACCCTGCAGCCGCGGGTCTCCCGGTTTGAGAGTACGATGGTAATTTTCATATTTCTACACTTAGGGTTAAAAACATGGCGTTAAAGGGTGAAAACTGAAAATAACCCCCGAAGGGCCCCGTGGGTGGCACCAACACCTCCCACGGGACCAATGTAACTCGTAGGAACTGACCCCGCAACCGTGAGAGTTCCGGTTTGAGAATACGACGGTAATTTGCATATTTCTAGACTTAAGCAAAACATGGCGTTAGAGTGTGAAAACCTGAAATAGTCCTCGAACGACCCCGTGGCTGGCACCAACACCTCCCACGGGACCAATGTAACTCGTAGGAACGGACCCCAGAGCCGCGGGACTCTTGGTTTGAGAATTCGGCGATAATTTGCATATTTCTAGACTTAGGCTTAAAAACATGGCGTTAGAGGGTGAAAACTCGAAACAACCCTCTAACGGCCCCGTAGGTGCCACCAATACCTCCCACGGGACCAATGTAACTCGTAGGAACAGACCCCGAAGCCGCGAGACTCCCGGTTTGAGAATACGACGATAATTTGCATATTTCTAGACTTAGGCTTAAAAACATGGCGTTAGAGGGTGAGAACTCGAAACAGCCCCCGAACGTCCCCGTGGGTGGCACCAACACCTCCCACGGGACCAATGTAACTCGTAGGAACTGACCCCACAGCCGCGGGTCTACCAATTTGAGGATACGACTCTAATTTGTATATTTCTAGACTTAGGCTTAAAAACATACGTTAGAGGGTGAAAACTCGAAACATCCCTCAAATGGCCCTGCGGGTAGCGCCAACACCTCCCATGGTACCAATGTAACACTTAGGAACTAACCCTGCAGCCGTGGGTCTCTCGGTTGGATAATACGGCGGTAATTTGTATATTTTAAGACTTAGGCTTAAAAACATGGCGTTAGAGGGTGAAAACCCGAAATAGTCCCCGAACGGCCCCGTGGGTGGCACCAACACCTTCCACCGGACCAATGTAACTCGCAGGAACGGACCCCAGAGCCGCGGGACTCTCGGTTTGAGAATTCGGCGATAATTTGCATATTTCTAGACTTAGGCTTAAAAACATGGCGTTAGAGGGTGAAAACTCGAAACAACCCTCTAACGGCCCCATGGGTGGCACCAACATCTCCCATAGGACCAATGTAACTCGTAGGAACTAACCCCGCAGCCGCGAGACCCCAGTTTGAGAAAACGACGATAATTTGCATATTTCTAGACTTAGGCGTAAAAACATGGCGTTAGAGGGTGAGAACTCGAAACAGCCCCCGAGCGTCCCCGTGGGTGGCACCAACACCTCCCACGGGACCAATGTAACTCGTAGGAACTGACCCCACAGCCGCGGGTCTCCCAATTTGAGGATACGACGGTAATTTGTATATTTCTAGACTTAGGCTTAAAAACCTGACGTTAGAGGGTGAAAACTCGAAACAGCCCCCAAACGGCCCTGCGGGTGGCGCCCACACCTCCCACGGTACCAATGTAACATTTAGGAACTGACCCTGCCTCCGCGGGTCTCTCGGTTTGATAATACGCCGGTAATTTGTATATTTCTAGACTTAGGCTTAAAAACATGGCGTTAGAGGGCGAAAACTCGAAACAACCCCCGAACGGCCCCGTGGGTGGCACCAACACCTCCCACGGGACCAATGTAACTCGTAGGAACTGACCACGCAGCCGCGAGTCTCCCGGTATGAGAGTACGATGATAATTTGCATATTTTAAGATTTAGGCTTAAAAACATGACGTTAGAGGGTAAAAACTCGAAACAACTCCCGAACGGCCCCGTGGGTGGCACCAACACCTCCCACGGGTCCAATGTAACTCGTAGGAACTGACCTTTCAGCTGCGGGACTCCCGGTTTGAGAGTACGATGGTAATTTGCTTATTTATACACTTAGGCTTAAAAACATGGCGTTAAAGGGTGAAAACTGAAAACAACTCCCGAACGGCCCCGTGGGTGGCACCAACACCTCTCACAGGACCAATGTAACTCGTAGGAACTGACCCTGCAGCCGCGGGATTTTCGGTTTGAGAATACGACGGTATTTTGCATATTTCGAGACTTAAGCAAAACATGGCGTTAGAGGGTGAAAACCCGAAAAGGTCCTCGAACGGCCGCGTGGGTGGCACCAACACCTCCCACGGGACCAATGTAACTCGTAGGAACGGACCCCAGAGCCGCGGGACTCCCGGTTTGATAATTCGACGATAATTTGCATATTTCTAGACTTAGGCTTAAAAACATGGCGTTAGAGGGTGAAAACTCGAAACAACCCTCTAACGACCCCGTGGGTGACACGAACACCTCCCACCGGCCCAATGTAACTTGTAGGAACTGACCCCGCAACCTCGGGACTCCCGGTTTGAGAGTACGATGGAAATTTGCATATTTCAACACTTAGGCATAAAAACAATGCGTTAAAGGGTGAAAACTGAAAACAACCCCCGAACGGCCCCGTGGGTAGCACCAACACCTCCCACGGGACCAATGTAACTCTTAGGAACTGACCCCGTAGCCGCGGGAGTTCCAGTTTGAGAATACGATGATAATTTGCATATTTCTAGACTTAGGTTTAAAAACATGGGGTTAGAGGGTGAAAACACGAAACAACCCCCGAACGGCCCCGTGGCTGGCACCAACACCTCCCACGGGACCAATGTAACTCGTAGGAACTGACCACGCAGCTGCGGGTCTCCCGGTATGAGAGTACGACAGTAATTTACATATTTCTACACTTAGGCTTAAAAACGTGACGTTAGAGGGTGAAAACTCAAAATAGCCCCCGAATGGCCCCGTGGGTGGCACCAGCACCTTCCACGGGACCAATGTAACTCGTAGGACATGACCCCACAGCCGCGGGTCTCCCGATTTGAGGATACGAAGGTAATTTGCATATTTCTAGACTTAGGCTTAAAAACCTGCCGTTAGAGGGTGAAAACTCGAAACAGCAACCAAACGGCCCTGCGGGTGGCACCAACACCTCCCACGCGACCAATGTAACTCGTAGGAACTGACCCTGCAGCCGTGGGTCTCCCGGTTTGATAATACGATGGTAATTTGTATATTTCTAGACTTAGGCTTAAAAACATGGCATTAGAGGGTGAAAACTCAAAACAACCCTCGAACTGCCCCGTGGGTGGCACCAACACCTCCCACGGGACCAATGTAACCCGTAGGAACTGACCACGGAGCCGCGGGACTCCCGGTTTGAAAGTACGACGGTAATTTGCATATTTCTACACTTAAGCTTAATAACATGGCGTTAAAGGTAGAAAATTGAAAACAACCCCCAAACGGCCCCGTGGGTGGCACCAACACCTCCCACGGGACCAATGTAACTCGTAGTTAATGACCCCGCAGCCACGGGAGTTCCGGTTCGAGAATACGACGGTAATTTACACATTTCTAGACTTAAGTAAAACATGGCGTTAGACGGTGAAAACCCAAAACAGTCCCCGAACGGCCCCGTGGGTGGCACCAACACCTCCCACGGGACCAATGTAACTCGTAGTAACTGACCCTAGAGCCGCGGGACTCCCGATTTGAGAATTCGACGATAATTTGCATATTTCTAGACTTAGGCTTAAAAACATGGCGTTAGAGGGTGAAAACTCGAAACAACCCTCGAACGGCCCCGTGGGTGTCACCAACACCTCCCACGAGACCAATGTAACTCGTAGGAACTGACCCCGCAGCCGCGGGACTCTCGGTTTGAGAGAACGACGGTAATTTTCATATTTCTACATTTAGGCTTCAAAACATGGCGTTAAAGGGTGAAAACTGAAAACAACCCCCGAACGGCCCCGTGGGTGGCCCCAACACCTCCCACGGGACTAATGTAACTCGTAGGAACTGATCCCGCAGCCGCGAGAGTTCCGGTTTGAGAATACGATGCTAATTTGCTTATTTCTAGACTTAAGTAAAACATGGCGTTAGAGGGTGAAAACCCGAAACAGTCCCCGAATGGCCCCGTGGTTGGCGCCAAGACCTCCCACGGGACCAATGTAAATCATAGGAACTGACCCCAGAGACGCGGGACTCCCGGTTTGAGAATTCGACCATAATTTGCATATTTCTAGACTTAGGCTTAAAAATATGGCGTTAGAGGGTGAAAACTCGAAACAACCCTCTAACGGCCCCGTAGGTGCCACCAATAGCTCCCACGGGACCAATGTAACTCGTAGGAACAGACCCCGAATCCGCGTGACTCGCGGTTTGAGAATACGACGATAATTTGCAATTATTTAGACTTAGTCTTAAAAACATGGCGTTAGAGGGTGGGAGCTCGAAACAACCCTCGAACGTCCCCGTGGGTGGCACCAACACCTCCCACGGGACCAATGTAACTCGTAGGAACTGACCCCGCAGCCGCGGGTCTTCCGGTTTGAGAATACGACGGTAATTTGTATATTTCTAGACTTAGACTTAAAACTTGGCGTTAGAGGGTGAAAACTCGAAACAATACACGAACGGCGTCGTGGGTAGCACTAACACCTCCCACGGGGCCAATATAACTCGTAGGAACTAACCACGCAGCCGCGGGTCTCCCCGTATGAGAGTACGACGGTAATTTGCATATTTCTAGACTTAGGCATAAAAACATGGCGTTAGAGGGTGAGAACTCGAAACAGCCCTCTAACGGAACCGTGGGTGGTACCAACACCTCCCACGGGATCAATGTAACTCGTAGGAACTGACCCCGCAGCCGCGGATCTCCCGGTTTGATAATACGATGGTAATTTGCATATTTCTAGACTTAGGCGTAAAAACATGACGTTAGTGGGTGAAAACTCAAAATAGCCCCCGAACGGCCCCGTGGGTGGTACCAGCACCTCCCATGGGACCAATGTAACTCGTAGGAGTTGACCCCACAGCCGCGGGTCTCCTAATGTGAGGACACGACGGTAATTTGCATATTTCTAGACTTAGGCTTAAAAACCTGACGTTAGAGGGTGAAAACTCGAAATAGCCCCCAAACAGCCGTGTGGGTGGAAGCAGCACCTCCCACGGGACCAATGTAACTCGTAGGAACTGACCCTGCAGCCGCGGGTCTCCCGGTTTGAGAGTACGACGGTAATTTTCATATTTCTACACTTGGGCTTAAAAATATGGCGTTAAAGGGTGAAAACGGAAAACAACCCCCGAAGGGCCCCGTGGGTGGCACCAACACCTCCCACGGGACCAGTGTAACTCGTAGGAACTGACCCCGCAGCCGTGAGAGTTACGGTTTGAGAATACGACGGTAATTTGCATATTTCTAGACTTAAGCAAAACATGGCGTTAGAGTGTGAAAACCCGAAATAGTCCTCGAACGACCCCGTGGGTGGCACCAACACCTCCCACGGGACCAATATAACTCGTAGGAACGGACCCCAGAGCCGCGGGACTCTCGGTTTGAGAATTCGGCTATAATTTGCATATTTCTAGACTTAGGCTTAAAATCATGGCGTTAGAGGGTGAAAACTCGAAACAACCCTCTAACGGCCCCATCGGTGGCACCAACATCTCCCACAGTACCAATGTAACTCGTAGGAACTAACCCCGCAGCCACGAGACTCTCGGTTTGAGAATACGATGATAATTTGCATATTTCTAGACTTAGGCTTAAAAATATGGCGTTAGAGTGTGAGAACTCGAAACAACCCCCGAACGTCCCTGTGGGTGGCACCAACACCTCCCACGGGACCAATGTAACTCGTAGGAACTGACCCCACAGCCGCGGGTCTTCCAATTTGAGGATACGACGGTAATTTGCATATTTCTAGACTTAGGCTTAAAAACTTATGTTAGAGGGTGAAAACTCGAAACACTCCCCAAATGGCCCTGCGGGTAGCGCCAACACCTCCCACCGTACCAATGTAACACTTAGGAACTGACCCTGCAGCCGCGGGTCTCTCGGTTTGATAATACGCCAGTAATTTGTATATTTTCTAGACTTAGGCTTAAAAACATGGCGTTAGAGGGTGAAAAGCCGAAATAGTCCCCGAACGGCCCCGTGGGTGGCACCAACACCTTCCACGGGACCAATGTAACTCGTAGGAACGGACCCCAGAGCCGCGGGACTCTCGGTTTGAGAATTCGGCGATAATTTGCATATTTCTAGACTTAGGCTTAAAAACATGGCGTTAGAGAGTGAAAACTCGAAACAACCCTCTAACGGGCCCGTGGGTGGCACCAACATCTCCCACAGGACCAATGTAACTCGTAGGAACTAACCCCGCAGCCGCGAGACTCCCGGTTTGAGAAAACGACGATAATTTGCATATTTCTAGACTTAGGCTTAAAAACATGGCGTTAGAGGGTGAGAACTCAAAACAGCCCCCGAACGTCCCCGTGGGTGGCACCAACACCTCCCACGGGACCAATGTAACTCGTAGGATCTGACCCCACAGCCACGGGCCCCCCAATTTGAGGATACGACGGTAATTTGCATATTTCTAGACTTAGGCTTAAAAACCTGACGTTAGAGGGTGAAAACTCGAAAAATCCCCCAAATGGCCCTGCGGGTGGTGCCCACACCTCCCACGGTACCAATGTAACATTTAGGAACTGACCCTGCAGCCGCGGGTCTCTCGGTTTGATAATACGCCGGTAATTTGTATATTTCTAGACATAGGCTTAAAAACATGGCGTTAGAGGGTGAAAACTCAAAACAACCCCCGAACGGCCCCGTGGATGGCACCAACACCTCCCACGGGACCAATGTAACTCGTAGGAACTGACCACGCAGCCGCGGGTCTCCCGGTATGAGAGTACGATGATAATTTAGATATTTTAAGATTTAGGCTTAAAAACATGACGTTATAGGGTTAAAACTCGAAACAGCCCCGTGGGTGGCACCAACACCTCTCACGGGTCCAATGTAACTCGTAGGAACTGACCCCGAAGCAGCGGGATTTTCGGTGTGAGAATACGACGGTATTTTGCATATTTCGAGACTTAAGCAAAACATGGCGTTAGAGGGTGAAAACCCGAAAAAGTCCCCGAACGGCCGCGTGGGTGGAACCAACACCTCGCACGGGACTAATATAAGTCGTAGGAACTGACCCCAGAGCCGCGGGACTCCCAGTTTGAGAATTCGACGATAATTTGCATATTTCTAGACTTAGGCTTAAAAACATGGCGTTAGAGGGTGAAAACTCGAAATAACCCTCTAACGGCCCCGTGGGTGACACGAACACCTCCCACCGGACCAATGTAACTCGTAGGAACTGACCCCGCAGCCGCGGGACTCCCGATTTGAGAGTACGATGGAAATTCGAATATTTCTACACTTAGGCATAAAACACATGGCGTTAAAGGGTGAAAACTGAAAACAACCCCCGAACGGCCCCGTGGGTGGCACCAACACCTCCCACAGGACCAATGTAACTCGTAGGAACTGACCCCGTAGCCGCGGGAGTTCCAGTTTGAGAATACGACGATAATTTACATATTTCTAGACTTAGGCTTAAAAACATGGCGTTAGAGGGTGAAAACTCGAAACAACCCCCGAACGGCCCCGTGGCTGGCACCAACACCTCCCACGGGACCAATGTAACTCGTAGGAACTGACCACGCAGCTGCGGGTCTCCTGGTATGAGAGTACGACAGTAATTTGCATATTTATAGACTTAGGCTTAAAAACATGAGGTTGGAGGGTGAAAACTGAAAACAACCCCCGAACGGTCCCGTGGGTGCCACCATTACCTCCCACGGGACCAATGTTACTCGTAGGAACTGACCCCACAGCCGCGGGAGTTCCGGTTTAAGAATACGACGGTTATTTACATATTTCTAGACTTAAGCAAAACATGGCGTTAGAGGGTGAAAACCGGAAACAGTCCCCGAACGGCCCCATGGGTGGCCCCAACACCTCTCATGGGACCAATGTAACTCGTAGGAACTGACCTCGCAGCCGCGGGTCTCTCGATTTGAGAATACGATGTTAATTTGTATATTTCTAGACTTAGGCTTAAAAACATGGCGTTAGAGGGTGAAAACTCGAAACAACACCCGAACGGCCCTGTGGGTAGCACCAACACCTCCCACGGGGCCAATGTAACTCGTAGGAACTGACCACGCAGCCGCGGGTCTTTCGATATGAGAGTATGACGGTAATTTGCATATTTCTAGACATAAGCTTAAAAACATGGCGTTAAAGGGTGAAAACTGAAAACAACCCCCGAACGGCCCCGTGGGTGGCACCAACACCTCCCACGAGACCAATGTAACTCGTAGGAACTGACCCCGCAGCCGTGAGAGTTCCGGTTTGAGAATACGACGGTAATTTTCATATTTCTAGACTTAAGTAAAACATGACGTTAGAGTGTGAAAACCCGAAATAGTCCCCGAACGGCCCCATGGGTGGCACCAACACCTCCCACGGGACCAATGTAACTCGTAGGAACGGACCCCAGAGCCGCGGGACTCTCGGTTTGAGAATTCGGCGATAATTTGCATATTTCTAGACTTAGGCTTAAAAACATGGCGTTAGAGGGTGAAAACTCGAAACAACCCTCTAACGGCCCCGTGGGTGGCACCAACATCTCCCACAGGACCAATGTAACTCGTAGGAACTAACCCCGCAGCCGCGAGACTCCCGGTTTGAGAATACGACGATAATTTGCATATTTCTAGACTTAGGCTTAAAAACATGGCGTTAGAGGGTGAGAACTCGAAACAACCCCCGAACGTCCCCGTGGGTGGCACCAACACCTCCCACGGGACCAATGTAACTCGTAGGAACTGACCCCACAGCCGCGGGTCTCCCAATTTGAGGATACGACGGTAATTTGCATATTTCTAGACTTAGGCTTAAAAACTTTACGTTAGAGGGTGAAAACTCGAAACAGCGCCCAAACGGCCCTCCGGGTAGCGACAACACCTCCCACTGTACCAATGTAACACTTAGGAACTGACCCTACATCCGCGGGTCTCTCGGTTTGATAATACGCCGGTAATTTGTATATTTCTAGACTTAGGCTTAAAAACATGGCGTTAGGGGGTGAAAACTCGATACAACCACCGAACGGCCCCGTGGGTGGCACCAACACCTCCCACGGGACCAATGTAACTCGTAGGAACTAGCCACGCAGCCGCGGGTCTCCCGGTATGAGAGAACGATGATAATTTGCATATTTCAAGACTTAGGCTTAAAAACATGACGTTAGATGGTGAAAACCCGAAACAGCCTCCGAACGGCCCCGTGGGTGGCACCAACACCTCCCACGGGTCCAATGTAACTCGTAGGAACTGACCTTGTAGCCGCGGGACTCCCGGTTTGAGAGTACGATGATAATTTGCATATTTTAAGATTTAGGCTTAAAAACATGACGTTAGAGGGTAAAAACTCGAAACAACTCCCGAACGGCCCCGTGGGTGGCACCAACACCTCCCACGGGACCAATGTAACTCGTAGGAACTGACCCCTGAGCCGCGGGACTCCCGGTTTGAGAATTCGACGATAATTTGCATATTTCTAGACTTAGGCTTAAAAACATGGCGTTAGAGGGTGAAAACTCGAAACAACCCTCTAACGGCCCCGTGGGTGACACGAACACCTCCCACGGGAGCAATGTAACTCGTAGGAACTGACCCCGCAGCCGCGGGACTCCCGGTTTGAGAGTACGACGGTAATTTGCATATTTCTACACTTAGGCATAAAAACATGGCGTTAAAGGGTGAAAACTGAAAACAACCCCTGAACGGCCCCGTGGGTGGCACCAACACCTCAAACGGGACCAATGTAACTCGTTGGAACTGACCCCGAAGCCGAGGGAGTTCCAGTTTGAGAATACGACGATAATTTGCATATTAGTAGACTTAGGCTTAAAAACATGGCGTTAGAAGGTGAAAACTCAAAACAACCCCCGAACGGCCCCGTGGCTGGCACTAACACCTCCCACGGGACCAATGTAACTCTTAGGGACTGACCACGCAGCTGCGGGTCTCCCGATATGAGAGTACGACGATAATTTGTATATTTCTAGACTTAGGCTTAAAAACATGAGGTTAGAGGGTGAAAACTCGAAACAACCCCCGAACGGCCCCGTGGGTGGCACCAACACCTGCCACGGGGCAAATTTAACTCGTAGGAACTGACCCCGCAGCTGCGGGACTCCCGGTTTGAGAGTACGATGGTAATTTGCATAATTCTACACTTAGGCTTAAAAAATGGTATAAAGGTGGAAAACTGAAAACAACCCCCGAACGACCCCGTAGGTGGCACCAACACCTCCCACGTGATCAATGTAACTCATAGGAACTGACCCCACAGCCGCGGGTCTCCTGGTTTGAGAATACGACGGTAATTTGCATATTTCTATACTTAGGCTTAAAAATATGAGGTTAGAGGGTGAAAACTGAAAAGAACCCCCGAACGGCCCCGTGGGTGGCACCAATACCTCCCACGGGACCAATGTAACTCGTAGGAACTGACCTTGCAGCCGCGGGAGTTCCGTTTTGAGAATACGACGGTAGTTTACATATTTCTAGACTTAAGTAAAACATGGCGTTAGAGGGTGAAAACCCGAAACAGTCCCCGAACGGCCCCGTGGGTGGCACCGACACCTCCCACGGGACCAATGTAACTCGTAGGAACTGACCACGCAGCCGCGGGTCTTCCGGTATGAGAGTACGATGGTAATTTGCATATTTCTAGACTTAGGCTTAAAAACATGAGGTTAGAGGGTGAAAACTCAAAACAACCCCCGAACGGCCCCGTGGGTGGCACCAACACCTGGCACGGGGCAAATGTAACTCGTAGGAACTGACCCCGCAGCCGCGGGACTCCCGGTTTGAGAGTACGACGATAATTTGCATATTTCTAGACTTAGGCTTAAAAATATGAGGTTAGAGGGTGAAAACTGAAAAGAACCCCCGAACGGCCCCGTGGGTGGCATCAATACCTCCCACCACGTAGCCGCGGGTTTCCCAATTTGAGAGTACGACGGTAATTTGCATATTTCTAGACTTATGCTTAAAAACATGGCGTTAGAGGGTGAGAACTCGAAACAGCCCTCTTCAGGAACCGTCGGTGGCACCAACATCTCCCACGGGACCAATGTAACTCGTAGGAACTGACCATGCAGCCGCGGATCTCCCGGTTTGAGAATACGACGGTAATTTGCATATTTCAATACTTAGGCTTAAAAACATGATGTTAGAGGGTAAAAACTCAAAATAGCCCCCCGAATGACCCCGTGGGTGGTACCAACACCTCCCACGGGACCAATGTAACTCGTAGGAACTAACCCCACTGGTGCGGGTCTCCCGATTTGAGGATAAGACAATAATTTGCATATTTTTAGACTTAGGCTTAAAAACTTGACGTTAGAGGGTGAAAACTCGAAACAGCCCCCAAACGGCCTTGTGGGTGGCACCAACACCTCCCACGGGACCAATGTAACTCGTAGGAACTGACCCAGTAGCCGCGGGTCTCTCAGTTTGATAATGTTATGGTAATTTGTATATTTCTAGACTTAGACTTAAAAACATGGCGTTAGAGGGTGAAAACTTGAAACAACCCCCGAACGGCCCCGTGGGTGGCACCAACACCTCCCACGGGACAAATGTAACTCGTAGTAACTGACCACTCAGTCTCGGGTCTACCGGTATGAGAGTACGATGGTAATTTGCATATTTCTAGACTTAGGCTTAAAAACATGACGTTAAAGGGTGAAAACTCGAAACAGCCCCTGAACAGCCCCGTGGGTGGCACCAACACCTCCCACGGGGCCAATGTAACTCGTAGGAACTAACCCCGCCGTCGCGGGACTCTCGATTTGAGAGTACGACGGTAATTTGCATATTTCTACACTTAGGCTTAAAAACATGGCTTTAAAGGGTGAAAACTGAAAATAACCCCCGAACAGCCCGTAGGTGGCACCAACACCTCCCACGGGATCAATGTGACTCATAGGAACTGACCCCGCAGCCGCCGGTCTCCTGGTTTGAGAATACGACGGTAATTTTCATATTTCTAGACTTAGGCTTAAAAACGTGACGTTAGAGGGTGAAAACTCGAAATTGCCCCCGAACGGCCCCGTGGGTAGCACCAAGACCTACCACGGGACCAATGTAACTCGTAGGAACTGACCCAACAGCCGCGGGTCTCCCGATTTGAGGATACGATGGTAATTTTCATATTTCTAGACTTAGGCTTAAAAACCGGCCGTTAGAGGGTGAAAACTCGAAACAGCCCCCAAACGGCCCTGTGGGTGGCACCAATACCTCCCACGGGACCAATGTAACTCGTAGGAACTGACCCTGCAGCCGCGGGAGTTCCGTTTTGAGAATACGACGATAGTTTACATATTTCTATACTTAAGTAAAACATGGCGTTAGAGGGTGAAAACCCGAAACAGTCCCCGAACGGCCCCGTGGGTGGCACCGACACCTCCCACGGGACCAATGGAACTCGTAGGAACTGACCACGCAGCCGCGGGTCTTCCGGTATGAGAGTACGATGGTAATTTGCATATTTCTAGACTTAGGCTTAAAAACATGAGGTTAGAGGGTGAAAACTCGAAACAACCCCCGAACGGCCCCGTGGGTGGCACCAACACCTGCCACGGGGAAAATGTAACTCGTAGGAACTGACCCCGCAGCCGCGGGACTCCCGGTTTGAGAGTACGATGGTAATTTGCATAATTCAACACTTAGGCTCAAAAAATGGTATAAAGGTTGAAAACTGAAAACAACCCCCGAACGGCCCCGTAGGTGGCACCAACACCTCCCACGGGATCAATGTAACTCATAGGAACTGACCCCGCAGCCGCGGGTCTCCTGGTTTGAGAATACGACGGTAATTTTCATATTTCTAGACTTAGGCTTAAAAATATGAGGTTAGAGGGTGAAAACTGAAAAGAACCCCCGAACGGCCCCGTGGGTGGCATCAATACCTCCCACGGGACCAATGTATCTCGTAGGAACTGACCCCGCAGCCGCGAGAGTTCCGGTTTAAGAATACGACGGTAATTTACATATTTCTAGACTTAAGCAAAACATGGCGTTAGAGGGTGAAAACCCGAAACAGTCCCCGAACGGCCCCGTGGGTGGCACCAACACCTCCCACGGGACCAATGTAACTCGTAGGAACTGATGCCGCAGCCGCGGGTCTCTCGGTTTGAGAATACGACGGTAATTTATATATATCTAGACTTAGGCTTAAAAACATGGCGTTAGAGGGTGAAAACTCGAAACAACCCCCGAACGGCCCTGTGGGTGGCACCAACACCTCCCACGGTGCCAATGTAACTCGTAGGAACTGACCACGCAACCGCGTGTCTCCCAGTATGAGAGTATGACGGTAATTTGCATATTTCTAGACTTAGGCTAAAAAACATAGCGTTAGAGGGTGAAAACTCGAAACAACCCCCGAACGGCCCCGTGGGTGGCACCAACACCTCCCACCACGTAGCCGCGGGTCTCCTGGTTTGAGAGTACGACGGTAATTTGCATATTTCTAGACTTATGCTTAAAAACATGGCGTTAGAGGGTGAGAACTCGAAACATCCCTCTTCAGGAACCGTGGGTGGCACCAACATCTCCCACGGGACCAATGTAACTCGTAGGAACTGACCACACAGCCGCGGATCTCCCGGTCTGAGAATACGACGATAATTTGCATATTTCAAGACTTAGGCTTCAAAACATGATGTTAGAGGGTAAAAACTCAAAATAGCCCCCGAATGGCCCCGTGGGTGGTTCCAACACCTCCCACGGGACCAATGTAACTCGTAGGAACTAACCCCACAGGCGCGGGTCTCCCGATTTGAGGATACGACGATAATATGCATATTTGTAGACTTAGGCTTAAAAACCTGACGTTAGAGGGTGAAAACTCGAAACAGCCCCTAAACGGCCTTGTGGGTGGCACCAACACCTCCCACGGGACCAATGTAACTCGTAGGAACTGACCCAGCAGCCGCGGGTCTCTCGGTTTGATAATATGATGGTAATTTGTATATTTCTAGACTTAGGCTTAAAAACATGGCGTTAGAGGGTGAAAACTTGAAACAACCCCCGAACGGCCCCGTGGGTGGCACCAACACCTCCCACGGGACCAATGTAACTCGTAGTAACTGACCACTCAGTCTCGGGTCTACCGGTATGAGAGTACGATGGTAATTTGCATATTTCTAGACTTAGGCTTAAAAACATGACGTTAAAGGGTGAAAACTCGAAACAGCTCCTGAACGGCCCCGTGGGTGGCACCAACACCTCCCACGGGGCCAATGTAACTCGTAGGAACTAACCCTGCCGCCGCGGGACTCTCGATTTGAGAGTACGACTGTAATTTTCATATTTCTACACTTAGGCTTAAAAACATAGCGTTAAAGGGTGAAAACTGAAAATAACCCCCGAACGGCCCGTAGGTGGCACCAACACCTCCCACGGGATCAATGTAACTCATAGGAACTGACCCCGCAGCCGCCGGTCTCCTGGTTTGAGAATACGACGGTAATTTTCATATTTCTAGACTTAGTCTTAAAAACGTGACGTTAGAGGGTGAAAACTCGAAATTGCCCCCGAACGGCCCCGTGGGTGGCACCAAGACCTACCACGGGACCAATGTAACTCGTAGGAACTGACCCCACAGCCGCGGGTCTCCCGATTTGAGGATACGATGGTAATTTTCATATTTCTAGACTTAGGCTTAAAAACCGGCCGTTAGAGGGTGAAAACTCGAAACAGCCCCCAAATTTCCCTGTGGGTGGCACCAACACCTCCCACGGTACCAATGTAACTCGTAGGAACTGACCCTGCAGCCGCGGGAGTTCCGATTTAAGAATATGACGGTATTTTACATATTTCTAGACTTAAGTAAAACATGGCGTTAGAGGGTGAAAACCCGAAACAGTCCCCGAACGGCCCCGTTGGTGGCACCAACACCTCCCACGGGACCAATGTAACTCGTAGGAACTGACCACGCAGGCGCGGGTTTTACGGTATGAGAGTACGACGGTAATTTGCATATTTCTAGACTTAGGCTTAAAAACATGAGGTTAGAGGGTGAAAACTCGAAACAACCCCCGAACGGCCCCGTGGGTGGCACCAACACCTGCCACGGGGCAAATGTAACTCGTAGGAACTGACCCCGCAGCCGCGGGACTCCCGGTTTGAGAGTACGATGGTAATTTGCATAATTCTACACTTAGGCTTAAAAAACATGGCGTTAAAGGGTGAAAGCTGAAAACAACCCCCGAACGGACCCGTAGGTGGCACCAACACCTCCCACGGGATCAATGTAACTCATAGGAACTGACCCCGCAGCCGCGGGTCTCCTGGTTTGAGAATACGACGGTAATTTGCATATTTCTAGACTTAGGCTTAAAAATATGAGGTTAGAGGGTGAAAACTGAAAAGAACCCCCGAACGGCCCCGTGGGTGGCACCAATACCTCCCACGGGACCAATGTAACTCGTAGGAACTGACCCCGCAGCCGCGGGAGTTCCGGTTTAAGAATACGACGGTAATTTACATATTTCTAGACTTAAGAAAAATATGGCGTTAGAGGGTGAAAACCCGAAACAGTCCCCGAACGGCCCCGTGGGTGGCACCAACACTTCCCACGGGACCAATGTAACTCGTAGGAACTGATGCCGCAGTCGCGGGTCTCTCGATTTGAGAATACGATGGTAATTTGTATATATCTAGACTTAGGCTTAAAAACATGGCGTTAGAGGCTGAAAACTCGAAACAACCCCCGAACGGCCCTATGGGTGGCACCAACACGTACCACGGTGCCAATGTAACTCGTAGGAACTGACCACGCAGCCGCCTGTCTCCCAGTATGAGAGTACGACGAAAATTTTCATATTTCTAGACTTAAGCTTAAAAACATGGCGTTAAAGGGTGAAAACTGGAAACAACCCCCGAACGGCCCCGTGGGTGGCACCAACACCTCCCACCACGCAGCCGCGGGTCTCCCGGTTTGAGAGTACGACGGTAATTTGCATATTTCTGGACTTATGCTTAAAAACATGGCGTTTGAGTGTGAGAACTCGAAACAGCCCTCTTCAGGAACCATGGGTGGCACCAACACCTCCCACGGGACCAATGTAACTCGTAGGAACTGACCCCGCAGCCGCGGATCTCCCCGTTTGAGAATACGACGGTAATTTTCATATTTCAAGACTTAGGCTTAAAAACATGACGTTAGAGGGTGAAAACTCAAAATAGCCCCCAAATGGCCCCGTGGGTGGTACCAACACTTCCCACGGGAGCAATGTAACTCGTAGGAATTAACCCCACAGGCGCGGTTCTCCCAATTTGAGGATACGACGATAATTTGCATATTTCTAGACTTAGGTTTAAAAACCTGACGTTAGAAGGTGAAAACTCGAAACAGCCCCCAAACGGCCTTGTGGGTGGCACCAACACCTCCCACGGGACCAATTTAACTCGTTGGAGCTGACCCAGCAACCGCGGGTCTCTCGGTTTGATAATATGACGGTAATTTATATATTTCTAGACTTAGGCTTAAAAACATGGCGTTAGAGGGTGAAAACTTGAAACAACCCCCGAACGGCCCCGTGGGTGGCACCAACACCTCCCACGGGACCAATGTAACTCGTAGTAACTGACCACGCTGTCTCGGGTCTTCCGGTATGAGAGTACGATTGTAATTTGCATATTTCTAGACTTAGGCTTAAAAACATGACGTTAAAGGGTGAAAACTTGAAACAGCCCCTGAACGGCCCCATGGGTGGCACCAACACCTCCCACGGGGCCAATGTAACTCGTAGGAACTAACCCCGCCGTCGCGGGACTCTCGGTTTGAGAGTACGACGGTAATTTGCATATTTCTACACTTAGGCTTAAAAACATGGCGTTAAAGGGTGAAAACTGAAAACAACCCCCGAACGGCCCCGTAGGTGGCACCAACACCTCCCACGGGATCAATGTAACTCATAGGAACTGACCCCGCAGCCGCGGGTCTCCTGGTTTGAGAATACGACGGTAATTTTCATATTTCTAGACTTAGGCTTAAAAACGTGACGTTAGAGGGTGAAAACTCGAAATAGCCCCCGAACGGCCCCGTGGGTGGCACCAAGACCTACCACGGCACCAATGTAACTCGTAGGAACTGACCCCACAGCCGCGGGTCTCCCGATTTGAGGATACGATGGTAATTTTCATATTTCTAGACTTAGGCTTAAAAACCTGCCGTTAGGGGGTGACAACTCGAAACAGCCCCCAAACGGCCCTATGGGTGGCACCAACACCTCCCACGGGACCAATGTAACTCGTAGGAACTGACCCTGCAGCCGCGGGAGTTCCGGTTTGAGAATACGACTGTAATTTACATATTTCTAGACTTAAGTAAAACATGGCGTTAGAGGGTGAAAACTCGAAACAATCCCCGAACCGCCCCGTGGGTGGCACTAACACCTCCCAAGGGACCAATGTAACTCGTAGGAACTGACCACGCAGCCGCGGGTCTTCCGGTATGAGAGTACGACTGTAATTTGCATACTTTTGGACTTAGGTTTAAAAACATGACATTACAGGGTGGAAACTCGAAATAACCCCCAAACGGCCCCGTGGGTGGCACCAACACCTACCACAGGGCCAATGCAACTCGTAGCAACTGACCCCGCTGCCACGGGACTACCGGTTTGAGAGTACGACGGTAATTTGCATATTTCCACACTTAGGCTTAAAAACATGGCGTTAAAGGGTGAAAACTGAAGACAACCCCCGAACGGACCCGTGGGTGGCACCAACACCTCCCACGGGACCAATGTAACTCGTAGGAAATGACCCCGCATCCGCGGGAGTTCCGGTTTGAGAATACGACGGTAATTTACATATTTCTAGACTTAAGTAAAACATGCCGTTAGAGGGTGAAAACCCGAAACAGTCCCCGAACGGCCCCGTGGGTGGCACCAACACCTCCCACGGGACCAATGTAACTCGTAGTAACTGACCCTAGAACCGCGGGACTCCCGGTTTGAGAATTCGACGATAATTTGCATATTTCTAGACTTAGGCTTAAAAATATGGCGTTAGAGGGTGAAAACTGAAAAACAACCCCCGAACGGCCCCGTGTGTGGCACCAACACCTCCCACGGGACCAATGTAACTCGTAGGAACTGACCCCGCAGCCGCGGGAATCCCGGTTTGAGAGTACGACGGTAATTTTCATATTTCTACATTTAGGCTTAAAAACATGGCGTTAAAGGGTGAAAACTGAAAACAACCCCCGAACGGCCCCGTGGTTGGCACCAACACCTCCCACGGGACCAATGTAACTCGTAGGAACTGATCCCACAGCCGCGAGAGTTTCGGTTTGAGAATACGACGGTAATTTGCATATTTCTAGACTTAAGCAAAACTTGGCGTTAGAGGGTGAAAACCCGAAACAGTCCCCGAATGGCCCCGTGGTTGGCGCCAAGACCTCCCATGGGACCAATGTAACTCGTAGGAACTGACCCCAGAGCCGCGGGACTCCCGGTTTGAGAATTCGACGATAATTTGCATATTTCTAGACTTAGGCTTAAAAACATGGCGTTAGATGGTGAAAACTCGAAACAACCCTCTAACGGCCCCGTAGGTGCCACCAATACCTCCCACGGGACCCATGTAACTCGTCGGAACAGACCCCGCAGACGCAAGACTCCCGGTTTGAGAATACGACGATAATTTGCATATTTTTAGACTTAGTCTTAAAAAGATGGCGTTAGAGGGTGGGAGCTCGAAACAGCCCCCGAACGTCCCCGTGGGAGGCACCAACACCTCCCACGGGACCAATGTAAATCGTAGGAACTGACCCCGCAGCCGCGGGTCTTCCGGTTTGAGAATACGACGATAATTTGTATATTTATAGACTTAGGCTTAAAAACATGGCGTTAGAGGGTGAAAACTCGAAACAATCCCCGAACGGCCCCGTGGGTGGCACCAACACCTCCCACGGGGCCAATGTAACTCGTAGGAACTAACCACGCAGCCACGGGTCTCCCGGTATGAGAGTACGACGGTAATTTGCATATTTCGAGACTTGGGCTTAAAAACATGGCATTGGAGGGTGAGAACTCGAAACAACCCTCTAACGGAACCGTGGGTGGCACCAACACCTCCCACGGGACCAATGTAACTCGTAGGAACTTACCCCGCAGCCGCGGATCTCCCGATTTGATAATACGATGGTAAATTACATATTTCTAGACTTAGGCTTAAAAACATGACGTTAGAGGTTGAAAACTCAAAATAACCCCCGAACGGCCCCGTGGGTGGTACCAGCTCCTCCCACGGGACCAATGTAACTCGTTGGAACTGACCCCATAGCCGCGGGTCTCCCGATGTGAGGATACGACGGTAATTTGCATATTTCTAGACTTAGGCTTAAAAACCTGACGTTAGAGGGTGAAAACTCGAAATAGCCCCCAAACGGCCCTGTGGGTGGAACCAACACCTCCCACGGGACCAATGTAACTCGTAAGAACTGACCTTGCAGCCGCGGGTCTCCCGGTTTGAAAATACGACGGTAATTTGTCTTTTTCTAGACTTAGGCTTAAAAACATGGCGTTAGAGGGTGAAAACCCGAAACAACCCCCGAACGGCCCCGTGGGTGGCACCAACACCTCCCACGGGACCAATGTAACTCGTAGGAACTGACCACGCAGCCGCGGGTCTCCCGATATGAGAGTACGACGGTAATTTGCATATTTCTAGACTTTGGCTTAAAAACATGACGTTAGAGGGTGAAAACTCGAAACAGCCCCCGAACGGCCCCGTGGGTGGCACCAACACCTCCCACGGGGCCAATGTAACTCGTAGGAACTGACCCCGCAGCCGCGGGACAGTACGACAGTAATTTGCATATTTCTACACTTAGGCTTAAAAACATGGCGTTAAAGGGTAAAAACTGAAAACAGCCCCCAAACGGCCCCGTGGGTGGCACCAACACCTCCCACGGGGCCAATGTAACTCGTAGGAACTGACCCCGCAGCTGTGGGACTCCCGGTATGAGAGTACAACGGTAATTTGCATATTTCTAAACTTAGGCTTCAAAACATGACGTTAGAGGGTGAAAACTCGAAACAGCCCCCGAATGGCCCCGTGGGTGGCACCAACACCTCCCACGGGGCCAATGTAACTCGTAGGAACTGACCCCGCAGCCGCGGGTCTCTCGGTATGAGAGTACGATGGTAATTTGCATATTTCTAGACTTAGGCTTAAAAACATGGCGTTAGAGGGTGAGAAATCAAAACAGCCCTCTAACGGAACCGTGGGTGGCACCAACACCTCCCACGGGGCCAATGTAACTCGTAGGAACTGACCCCACAGCCGCGAATCTCCCGGTTTGATAATACGATGGTAATTTGCATATTTCTAGACTTAGGCTTAAAAACATGACGTTAGAGGGTGAAAACTCAAAACAGCCCCCGAACGGTCCTGTGGGTGGCACCAACACTTCCCACGGGACCAATGTAACTCGTAGGAACTGACCCCACAGCCACGGGTCTCCCTATGTGAGGATACGATGGTAATTTGCATATTTCTAGACTTAGGCTTAAAAACCTGACGTTAGAGGGTGAAAACTCGAAATAGCCCCCAAACAGCCCTGTGGGTGGAACCATCACCTCCCACTGGACCGATGTAACTCGTAGGAACTGACCCTGCAGCCGCGGGTCTCCGAGTTTGAAAATACGACGATAATTTGTATTTTTCTAGACTTAGGCTTAAAAACATGGCGTTAGAGGGTGAAAACTTGAAACAACCCCCGAATGGCCCCGTGGGTGTCATAAACACCTCCCACGGGACCAATGTAACTCGTAGGAACTGACCACGCAGTCGCGGGTCTCCCGGTATGAGAGTACGACGGTGATTTGCATATTTCTAGACTTAGGCTTAAAAACATGACGTTAGAGGGTGAAAACTCGAAACAGCCCCCGAACGGCCCCATGGGTGGCACCAACACGTCCCACGGGGCCAATGTAACTCGTAGGAACTAACCCCGCGGCCACGGGACTCCCGGTTTGACAGTACCTGCAAATGTAGGAGGGTAGTGAGAAATGTAGGAGAGTCAAGCATCAGCGCTACCTCAGGCGTCAGGGCCACTTCAAGCGTCAGCGCCACTTCGAGCGTCGGAGCCACTCCGAGCGCCGGCGCCGGGACAAGGGTTGGCGCCGCCTCACATGTCAGCGCCGATTCAAGCATCAGCGCTACCTCAGGCGTCAGCGCCACTTCAAGCGTCAACGCCACTTCTAGCGTCGGCGTCACTCCAAGCGTCGGCACCGCGATAAGGGTCGGCGCCGCCTCACAGGCCAGCACCGCTTCGAGCGCCAGCGCCACTTCGAGCGTCGGCGCCACAACAAAGGTCGGCGCCGCTTCGAGCATCGGCGCGAAGACAAAGGTCGGTGCCGCCTCACATGTCAGCGCCAATTCAAGTACCAGCGCTACTTCGAGCGTCGGCGCCGCTTCAAGTGTCGACGCCGCTGCAAGCATCGGAACCACGTCACGTGTTGACACCACTGCAAGTGTTGGCGCCACTCCAAATACCAGCACCGATGCAGGGGTCCGTGCCGTCGTAAGGGTCGGCGTCATTTCAAGCACCAACGCCGCTTCAAGGGCCACTGCAGTAATGACAATTGAGAGGGTCAGCGTCACTGCAAGGCTCAGCGCCACCGCAAGGGTCACTATAGAAATGTTATTCGAGAAGTGCTACTACAGGGGTTTTCATCATGAAATAGCAGTCTCTAAATGAACAACAACACTAACACTTTACTTTCTTGTACAGGTTGCCTAGTCGAGCAAGCAGGGCTCGAACAGGCGCGTTGGGACCTCCTGGGAGTTTTGGCTTGGCGGCTGAGGGACAAGGTATGTTGAGCAAGCTCAACCACTTAGCACTATAGGATTGAGAGAATACTAGTAGGAGACCCTAGGGTATCCAGTCCTCACACACCTCACACTTAGTCACAAGTGAAGTGAGCAGTCAAAGGGCTGGCTGCTCACAAGAAAAGAACTATTTATAAAATGATTTTAAAGGAGAGGGTCCTCTAAACCCCTCTCAATAAAAATGATTTTAGAAGGGGGTCCTCGAGACCCCCCTCAAGCTTGCAAATATTTCAGAGGAGGTGGTCCTCGAGACCCCCCCCCCCCCAAGTTTACAAAGTTTGTATCAAAGTTACCGTTTCAAAAGATATTTAGCAAATCAGATATTGTCTCCATTAGAAGACATACTTGCTTTTGAACTTTGGTCGGCGTCAGGGGGCATCTGCCAGAGGGGACAGGCAGACCTGCCTGCAGGTAGGGATAAATAGTACACTGCAGACTTTGTCCCTCACCAACTCTCTAAGTTTTGGCGCCAAAAGTGCCAACCCAACCTTAGTGCCCAAGTATAAATAGGACCCCTGGGCAAGGTCATAGAGGAGGAAAAAAATGATAGAAAATTGCACTATTACTCTGCTAAAATATCACCAGACCTACCTAGTATTCTCTCCCTGCTCATTCTCTTAGTGCTGAGTGCCTTGTTCCTTCACTCCCCACCGACAGCCATCGCTCTCAGGTGTTTCCCTTGAGAAAATTGCTATTTTTGTTGTGAAAGTTCATCTTCTTGCAGGGAGTGAGTTGAAGCTTGAGTTCCATTGTTACCAGAAGGAGAAATTTTCTTCAGAAGTTGCACCAGGAGACTTTGAAGACCTTGAAGGCAGTGTCCATTGGAGTGGGTCACGCCTCACCCTTTCCAGTTATTCATAGACCCCAGTCTCACTACCCTCCTACATTTGGCGACTCCGCTGGGGAGGTATCCTCACTTCCATGGACAAAGAAGGTTTTAATGTTTCTAAGCAGCTAGTGTTTGAAGATATTCCATCTGTAAATGGAGCTCAAAGAGACAAGGCCACTCAGGTGGATGTGGTGGTCATCGGAGCAAAGATACCTGCTCCTCCGGGAGGGCAGACCAGCTCACCGCCAACAGCTCCGGTGGCAGAGGCTTATGAGTATGTTTTTAAGACTTGGCAAGTTTGGGGTCAAGATTGTGTAAGACCAGCAGCAACCCCCTGTGGAGGGGCAGCCGTTCCGGTGGCAATTCCGGTAGAAGTAGCTCAGTCGCGGACGACGGCGCTGGAGCAAGTTGTGACAAACGTCAAGTTCACCGGCAGGAACCCCAGGAACCCATGGATGAGAAACCTTGGGTGTCCCTCATTGCCAACAAAGAAGTTGTGGCAGCAGTCCCGACGAAGCATGAGGTCGAGACACCCTCGGATGGGAAGTCAAGGCGCGAGGAACTCATGGGCGAGGAACCCTGGGTGTCCCTCCCCGCCAACAAAACATTGTGGAAGCAGTCTCAACAAAGATTGAGGTCGAGACACCCCCGGATGGAAAGTCAAGTCGCGAGGAACTCATAGGCGAGGAACCCTGGGTGTCCCTCATCGCCAACAAAAAAAGTCGTGATAGCAGTCCCGACGAAGCATGAGGTCGAGGCACCCTCGGATGGGAAGTCAAGGCGCGAGGAACTCACGGGCGAGGAACCCTGGGTGTCCCTCGCCGCCAACGAAACATTGTGGCAGCAGTCTCAACGAAGATTGAGATCGAGACACCCCCGGATGGAAAGTCAAGGCGCGAGGAACTCATAGGCGAGGAACCCTGGGTGTCCCTCGTCACCAACAAAAAAGTCGTGACAGCAGTCCCGACGAAGCATGAGGTCGAGACACCCTTGGATGGGAAGTCAAGGCGCAAGGAACTCATGGGCGAGGAACCCTGGATGTCCCTTGTCGCCAATAAAACATCATGGCAGCAGTCTCAACGAAGATTGAGGTCGAGACACCCCCGGATGGAAATTCAAGGCGCGAGGAACTCATAGGCGAGGAACCCTGGGTGTCCCTCGTCGCCAACAAAAAAAGTCGTGGCAGTAGTCTCGACGAAGCATGAGGTCGAGACACCCTCGGATGGAAAGTCAAGGCGCGAGGAACTCATGGGGGAGGAACCCTGGGTGTCCCTCAACGCCAATAAAAAAAGTCGTGAAAGGAGTCCCGCCGAAGCATTAGGTCGAGACACCCCTCATTCACTACAGCGGTCGAGGAACCAATGGGTTGTAATGCATTCGAGGAACCCATGGGCAGTAATGGAACACGAGAAACCCACAGATACAAAATTACTGTGCGAGGATCCCTCATGAAAAAATATTTTTCGACGAGGAACCCATAGGTTCCAAGGCCTCGACTATAGAAACACCAACTCATAAGAAACGCATGGGCGAGGAACCCTGAGTGTCCCTCGTCTCCAACAAAGAAGTCGTGGCAGCAGTCTCGACGAAGCATGAGGTCGAGACACCCCGGATGGGAAGTTGACACGTGAGGAACTCATGGTCGAGGAACCCTGGGTGTCCCTCGTCGCCAACAGAGAAGTTTTGGCAGCAGTCTCGACGAAGCGTGAGGTCGAGACACCCCGGATCGGAAGTCGACGCTTGAGGAACTTATGGGCGAGGAACCCTGGGTGTCCCTCGCCGCCAACAGAGAAGTTGTGGCAGCGGTCTCAACTAAGCATGACGTCGAGACACCCCGGATGGGAAGTCGACGCGTGAGGAACTCATGGTCGAGGAACCCTGGGGGTCCCTCGCCACCAACAGAGAAGTTGTGGCAAAGTCGTGGCAGCAGTTTCGACGAAGCATGAGGTCGAGATACCCACGGATGGGAAGCCGACGCGCGAGGAACCCATGGGCGGAGAACCAATGCACAAAGGACCATGTGTAAACATATCTTATTCTCGATCAGCTAAGTAACTCCCTTGCTTTATTACTTGTTGAATATGCTCATTTCACAAGTCTTGATTTATGTTTTACTAGGCATTTCATTTTTATGCCACATTATTTAGTTGGTAAAAAAAAAAATGAGGCACATGTTATAATTTCTTCGGATGCCCAATGATAAAATTGAAGAACATTTATAGTAGTTCTTTATCGGTACAACTCACTCAAAGAAAAATAATAATCATAATATCCATAATTAATTTTATGGATTTTATCCACATGAATGTTGGCAATTTTCACATTCTCTTGTAAAATATTAAAAGTCTTAAAAGGGGATGAATCATGTTATTTGTTATTTTATTTTTATTATGATAAATAAATAAAATAAAAAGGGCAAAGATCAATTAACGCGAGTCATTTATATGAAAAAAGTCTCAAAAATTTAATCCATTATGGCCCGGTAACATTTTTGATGTCCGTGCTTATTGACAAGAAGTTAATAACAAAAACGAGGAACCCCTCAAATGAGAAAAAAGGCGTTGTGAAGCTAAAAGAAGCACCAACCCCTCAACACAGAAAAAATACATGAGGAACCCTCAAACAAGAAGTTCTCTAATACCGGAAAGGTTCCTCGCCCAAAAATTAGAAGGTGCTTCTCACAATATATATATATAATATATATATATATATATATATATATATATATATATATATATATATATACATATAGAGAGAGAGAGAGAGAGAGAGAGAGAGAGAGAGAGAGAGAGAGAGACGAGGAACCCCTCAAATACCAAAAGGTTCCTCGCCAAGAGAAGAAAAATTACACGGATGGGGAACTAAATAGAGCAGACTCAGCAAAAAAAAAAGGAAACACAAATTACCTGCTCGAAAAAATGTACAGTTCATTTTTTTTAAACCCCAACACACAGCAAAAATACACGAGGAACACCCTCAAGTGGTTGCTTCAACCAGTTGTTGCTCAAAATAAAAAGAAAAATAGAAATACACTAATACCAGACAGGATCCTCGCCCCTCAATTAAGAATCGCCCACACACAACATATATCTCAGTGGCTTTCTCACAACTCCTCGCAAAGATACAAAGAAAAATTTACAAAAAAAATATGAGTACTTCCTGTACATCAAAGAACCATAAGACCAGAACGCGTGCTCTTGGCACATCAAAAATTGTCATCCCAAATGCAGTTGCTCGATTTCACAAAATAAGGGCAAGTGAACAGAAATTACATTTTTTGGTTGCTCGTCGTCCATTGATATTTCATAAATCCGGGGCAAATCCGGAATGAGACAGAAATCACACACGCCAGAGTTTACGTGCCTGGTATGTACAGATGGGTTGCTCGCGCCCAATTTAGCCCTAGAATCTCTGAATGTTACTCGAAAGTCATAATTAAATTTGTATACCACATCTCAGATCCTTGCTCGTATCAATGCTCCGATCACCAAACCTCAGATCGTTGCTCGTATACCATATCTCAAACTCACTCCTTTCACGAACTTAAAAATACTTCGAATCAGGGGAGTTTGAGCTTGGATTACTCAATGACTATCACCAAGACGTTTTGGTTACCTAATCTCTCAAATCAAGATGAAAAGGCTTTAGAATGTAGAAAGGAAAGATAGCGAGTAAGAAAACCCTCATCAGCGAACTCACTGTATCAGTTAAAAACAAATCTTTGAATAACTGATCAACAGATCACTTTTTTTAGTTGATTTTACAAAGTAGCAGATATCTCTCTCTCTCTTTCTCACGCCTTGGGCCTGAGATTTTACAAACGTATAATGAAGTTGAGAGAGAAAATAGCTTAACTGGAAAAATGGAAAAGAGGGTATGCTCGCAAAGATTCGCATAAAGGGGTGGGTTTCTTTTGTTATCTGTAATGAGCAACCTAAATAGAGATTTATTATTAATAATAAATATCTTTTGAAACCTTTCCTCGTGACTGACACTCAGAGTACGCGTAGTGCAAAAGGGCAAAACAACTCACAGCTATTATGCCTGCTTACGAGACTTCACTCGTCCAAAGCATCAAACTTACTTTTGATAGGGTCAATTAATTACCTTACTCGAACTTGGATTTTCGTATTTTATGGGAAACTTGTTTCACTAACACGTGTAGACATATTACGCATAGGTCTATTCAGGTGAATAATTTGAATTTTTCATTCAAGTTTACAATCAAGTTTATATGTTTAAGTTCACGAAATAAGGATGCTCGAAATAATAATTCGTGTGTCCACATGTTTCAAAAAAAAAGTTATTGTTCAGAATATCCAAGTAAATTGATCGATAATTTTCAAATATTCAAATTTGTTTATTGGAAATAGTACATGTGATTAATTTCACACTTCATTAATGTTATACCCTTTGAATAAGAGTGATATATTAGAAGACAAAATACAAGATCTTCAAATCTTTCACTCAAGCATGTTTGACCCATTTATTCAGTATAAATGACTTTTCAAAGTATCTATTACTATATCACAGGTATCATTTTTAGTCACATTAATTGTTTGAAATGCTCACTATGGATATACATTTCAAAAAGTTATGTTGTGCAGCTAAAAGATCATAGTTGCTTCAGTGAAAACTTTTTCCTCTTGTATACTCAAATTCGAGTTGCGGGGATAACAAGCAAATATATGAAGCCTTGATAAAAATTTTAAGTCTCAAACTGACTTTATAGAAGTATAACCGCCTCTAACATGCTTCATGAGCATACTTAGTGCGAAAGACAAAATCTAGCAACAAAAAGTATGAGGTATCAACTATACCTTCTTAACAAAGTTTAATGCCTATAAAATGTCAAGTTATCCTATATGGGCCATGGTGCCTCCTAGTGCATTTATACCAAACTAATGTTTTCTCTTTGTTAAAAGAAGGGTAGAACCTCTACTAGATTAGAAGAGGACCCATGATATAAGGAATTTTTCTCATTATACTTGGGGTTATATCCAACCCAAATGTAAAAGTATAGCGAGTACCCTTGCAGATACAACAGGACTAGCAGGAGGTCATCCTCCTAGTAATAATAATAAAAAAAAAATCACTGCATTTTTTTATTATTATTCCATACAGATTTATAGCCTAGCGAACAAGTCCTAACCTCTGTTCTCAAAAAAAAATTTACTTGACCAAGTTTTCAGAAAATAGGGAGAAGCTGGTCTATCCCCGTCTCTAAACTTGTTATTTTTATATAAAAAAAAATGTTCTTAAGAAAAGTTTGGAACAAGGACCTTGCAGACCAAGGGAAATTTTTTTTGTATAAAGAAATAATTATTTCTTTATTTATGATATATGTGAAATTTTATTCAAAGTTTGTGGAAGGAGAAGGGCTAACCCATCTCTTAGTTACTTCCCAAGAAATGAATATGCATAGCAAAATGGAGTTGCACTAAAAGTACCGCACAGTCACACGGGGCTACGCTAAAAAAAATATATAAACTGCTCAGCTATATGCATTTATAAACTGCTCAGCTATATGCAAGAAGTACCCCGCAGCTAGAGGGGCCGCTTCCAAATTTCAACTTGCTCAGTTATATGCAAGTACCCCGCAGTTAAAGGGAAAACTTTTAAAATTTTAAACTTGCTCAGCTATATGCAAGTACCCCGCAGTTAGAGGGGCAACGTCCAAATTTTTACTTGCTCAGTTATATGCAAGTGCCCCGCAGTTAGAGGGGAGCTTCAAAATTTTAACTTGCTCATCTCATATGCAAATACCCCAAAGTTAAAAGAGGGAAGTTCAATCTTGAGGTTCTCATATAAAAAAGAGTAACTCAAAGTATTTAGCAACTCCAAGTATACATATAAGGTACGACAGTTTAGTACCTAAGGCTCCGAGGGCATAGGAGTGCTCACAGTCTTGAGCAACTGCCAAGTATAAATATAAGGTGCGACAGTTTAGCACCTAAGGCTCCAAGGGCACCGGAGCGCTCACAATCTTGAGCAACTGCCAAGTATAAATATAAGGTACGGAAGTTTAGTACCTAAGGCTCCAAGGGCACCGGAGCACTCACAGTCTTGAGCAAATGCCATGTATAAATATAAGGTGTGCCAGCTGAGCACCTAAGGCTCCAAGGGCATCGGAACGCTCACAGTATTGAGCAAATGCCAAGTATAAACGTAAGGCTCCAAGGGCATAGGAGCGCTCAGAGTCTTGAGCAACTGCCAACTATAAGTATAAGGTGCGACAGTTTAGCATCTAAGGCTCCAAGGGCACTGGAGCGCTCACAGTCTTGAGCAAGTGCCAAATATAAATATAAGGTACGATAGTTTAGTGCCTAAGGATCCAAGGGCATCGGAGCGCTCATAATATTGAGCAAATGCCAAGTATAAATATAAGGTGCGCCAGTTTAGCACCTAAGGCTCCAAGGGCACCGGAGCGCTCACAGTCATGAGCATGTGCCAAGCATAAATATAAGGTGCGCTAGTTGAGCACCTTAGGCTCCAAGGGCACCGGAGCGCTAATAATCTTGAGCAAGTTCCAAATATACATATAAATATAAGGTACGACAGTTTAGTACCTAAGGCTCTAAGGGCATCGGAGCGCTCACAGTATTGCGCAAATGCCAAGTATAAACCTTAGACTCCAAGGGCACCGGAGCGCTCACAATCTTGAGCAAGTGCCAAATATACATATAAATATAAGGTACGACAGTTTAGTGCCTAAGGCTCCAAGGGCATCGGAGCGCTCATAATATTGAGCAATTGCCAAGTATAAGTATATGTGCGACAGTTTAGCACCTAAGGCTCCAAGGGCATCGGAGCGCTCACAGTATTGAGCAAATGCCAAGTATAAACCTTAGGCTCCAAGGGCACCGGAGCGCTCATAATCTTGAGCAAGTGACAAATATACATATAAATATAAGGTACGATAGTTTAGTACCTAAGGCTCTAAGGGCATCGGAGCGCTCACAGTATTGAGAAAATGCCAAGTATAAACCTTAGACTCCAAGGGCACCGGAGCGCTCACAATCTTGAGCAAGTGCCAAATATACATATAAATATAAGGTACGACAGTTTAGTGCCTAAGGCTCCAAGGGCATCGGAGCGCTCATAATATTGAGCAATTGCCAAGTATAAGTATATGTGCGAAAGTTTAGCACCTAAGGCTCCAAGGGCATCGGAGCGCTCACAGTCTTGAGCAACTTCCAAGTATAAGTATAAGGTGCGACAGTTTAGCACCCAAGGCATCAAGGGCATCGGAGCGCTCACAGTCTTGAGCAACTGCCAAATATAAATATAAGGTGCGCCAGTTGAGCACCTATGACTCCAAGGGCATCGGAGCGCTCACAGTCTTGAGAAAGTGCCAAGTATAAACGTAAGGTGCTCCAGATGAGCACCTAAGGCTCCTAGGGCACCGGAGCGCTCACAGTATTGAGCAAGTGCCAAGTATAAATATAAGGTGCACCAGCTGAGAACCTAAGACTCTAAGGGCACCGGAGCGCTCATAGTCTTGAGCAAGCGTCAAATACAAATATAAGGTGCGACAGTTTAGAACCTAAGACTCCAAGGGAACCGGAGTGCTCACAGTCTTGAGCAACTGCCAAGTATAAATAAAAGGTACGACAGTTTCGTGCACAAGTCTCTCGATAGTACAAGACACTTCTGCACGAGGGGGATAATATTAAGAAGTCCTCAAGCAAGTGAACAAATAGTAAAAATAGCTTGGAGTGTGGGGATCCACTTATAGTGGCTCCACCTGCCCAAGATTGCAAGTTTGACAGAAAATAGCCTAGGGCGAGGGGATCCACCTTGAGTGCCCTCTCTTCCCAAACTTGATGCTACAGAAAAGAACTCAGGGCAAGGGGCTTAACGCGAGTAACCCCTCTGCCCAAGATAGAAGGCCACAGAAGAAGGCCAATGGCGAGGGGCTCACCGTGAGTAACCCCTCAGCCCAAGATAGAAGGCCACAGAAGAAGGCCAAGAGCGAGGGGCTCATCGAGAGTAACCCCTCCGCCTCAGATAGAAGGCCACAGAAGAAGGCAAAGGGCGAGGGGCACACCGCGAGTAACCCCTCCGCCCAAGATGAAAGTCCACAGAGGAAGGCCAAGGGAGAGGAGCTCACTACGAGTAACCCCTCCGCCCAAGATGAAGGGCCACAGATGAAGGTCAAGGGCGAGGGGCGCACCGCGAGTAACCCTCCGCCCAAGACAGGAGGCCACAGAGGAAGACCAAGGGAGGGGGCCCCATCGTGAGTAACCCCTCCGCCTAAGAGGAAAGGCCAACAAAAGAAGGCCAAGGGTGAGGGGCTCACCTCAGTTAACCCCTCCGCCCAAGTTTATACTGAGATAAGGAGATCCACTATAAGTGTCCTCATTTACAAAACTTCGGATGAAGTGACATAACATTTAATGACCCTAAGGGGAATGATGAAGAAATCCTAGGGTCCTAGAAAATAAATGAATTTATGGCGTACAAAGCCTTTTGGTCTACCCAACACAAAAGACTCTGCACGAGGGGCTAATGTAGAAGGGTGTCTACCTATAAAAAAGTAAAAATATTATTTTATTAGAAATACTGAGAAGAAACCCAGGGTCCCGACAGAAACTCATATTGAGCAGGACCCCCCCGTAGTCCCGGTGAAACTCATATTGAGCAGGAACCCCCCGGGGTCCCGGCAGAAACTCATATTGGCCAGGAACCCCCTAGCGCCACTACAAGTATCAGCGCCGCTGCAAGTGTCAACGATGCTGCAAGTGCCAACGCCGTTGCAAGGTCCAGCGCCGCTGCAAGTGTCGGCGCCGCTTCAAGTACCAGCGCCGACACAAGGGTCAGCGCCGCTTCAAGTATTGGCTCCGCTTCAGGTGTCGGCGCCGCCTCAAGTATCAGCGCCGCTTCAAGTGTCAGCGCCACTTCAAGCGTCAACGTTACTTCAAGTGTCGGCGTCGCGACAAGGGTCGGCGCCGCCTCAGGTATCAGCGACCGCTTCAAGTGTCAGCGCTACCTCAAGTATCAGCGCCACTCCAAGCGTCAGCGCCGCTTCAAGTGTCAGCGCCACTTCAAGCGTCAGCGCTACCTCAAGTATCAGCGCCACTCCAAGCGTCAGCGCCGCTTCGAGCGTCGGCGCCGCCTCAAGCGTCAGCATCGCTTCAAGTGTCGGTGCCACGACAAGGGTCGGCGCCGTCTCAGGTATCAGCGACCGCTTCAAGTGTCAGCGCCACTTCAAGTATCAGCGCTACCTCAAGTATCAGCGCCACTTCAAGCGTCAGTGCCGCTTCTAGCGTCAACGCCACTTCGAGCGTCGACGCCGCGACAAGGGTCGGTGCCGCCTCAAGCGTCAGCACCGGTTCAAGCATCAGCGCCGCTTCAAGTGTCGGCGCCGCTACAAGAGTCAACGTCGCCTCAGGTATCAGCGACCGCTTCAAGTGTCAGCACCACTTCAAGTGTCGGCGCTACCTCAAGTGTCAGCGCTACCGCAAGTATCAGCGCCACTTCAAGTGTCGCCGCCGCTTCGAGCGTCGACGCCGTGACAAGGGTCGGCGCCGCCTCAAGCGTCAGCTCCGCAACAAGGATCGGCGCCGCCTCAGGTATCAGTGACCGCTTCATGTGCCAGCGCCACTTCAAGCATCAGTGCCACTTCAAGCATTAGCGCTACCTCAAGTATCAGCGCCACTTAAAGCGCCAGCGCCGCTTCAAGCGCCGGCATCGCTTCGAGCGTCGACACCGTGACAAGGGTCGGCGTCGCCTCAAGCGTCAGTGCCGCTTCAAGCGTTAGTGCCGCTTCAAGTGTCGGCGCAGCAACAAGGGTTGGCGCCGCCTCAGGCATCAACGACCACTTCAAGGGTCAGCGGCACTGCAAGGCTCAGCGCCACTGGAAGGGTCACTGTAGAAATGTTATTCGAGAAGTGCTGCTACAGGGGTTTTCATCATGAAACAGCAGTCTCTAAATGAACAACAACACTAACACTTTACTTTCTTGTACAGGTTTCCTAGTCGAGCAAGCAGGGCTCGAACAGGCGCGTTGGGACCTCCTGGGAGTTTTGGCTTGGCGGCTGAGGGACAAGGTATGTTGAGCAAGCTCAACCACTTAGCACTATAGGATTGAGAGAATACTAGTAGGAGACCCTAGGGTCATCCAGTCCTCACACACCTCACACTTAGTCACAAGTGAAGTGAGCAGTCAAAGGGCTGGCTGCTCACAAGAAAAGAATTGTTTATAAAATGATTTTAAAGGAGAGGGTCCTCTAAACCCCTCTCAAGAAAAATGATTTTAGAAGGGGGTCCTCGAGACCCCCCTCAAGCTTGCAAATATTTCAGAGGAGGTGGTCCTCGAGACCCCCCCCCCTCAAGTTTACAAAGTTTGTATCAAAGTTACCGTTTCAAAAGATATTTAGCAAATCAGATATTGTCTCCATTAGAAGACATACTTTCTTTTGAACTTTGGTCGGCGTCAGGGGGCATCTGCCAGAGGGGACAGGCAGACCTGCCTGCAGGTAGGGACAAATAGTACACTGCAGACTTTGTCCCTCACCAACTCTCTAAGTTTTGGCGCCAAAAGTGCCAACCCATCCTTAGTGCCCAAGTATAAATAAGACCCCTGGGCAAGGTCATAGAGGAGGAAAAAAATGATAGAAAATTGCACTGTTACTCTGCTAAAATATCACCAGACCTACCTAGTATTCTCTCCCTACTCATTTCTTAGTGCTGAGTGCCTTGTTCCTTCACTCCCCACTGACAGCCATCACTCTCAGGTGTTTCCCTTGAGAAAATGGTTATTTTTGTTGTGAAAGTTCATCTTCTTGCAGGGAGTGAGTTGAAGCTTGAGTTCCATTGTTACCAGAAGGAGAAGTTTTCTTCAGAAGTTGCACCAGGAGACTTTGAAGACCTTGAAGGCAGTGTCCATTGGAGTGGGTCACGCCTCACCCTTTCCAGTTATTCATAGACCCCACTACTCTCCTACAGATAGTAATTTTCATATTTCTACACTTAGGCTTAAAAACATGGCGTTAAAGGGTTAAAACTTAAAACAACCCCGAACGGCCCTGTGGGTGGCACCAACATCTCCCACGGGACCAATGCAACTCGTAGGAACTGACCCCGCAGCGGCGGGAGTTCCGATTTGAGAATACGACGGTAATTTGCATATTTCTAGACTTAAGCAAAACATGGCATTAGAGGGTGAAAACCTAAAACAGTCCCGGAAGGGCTCCTTGGGTGGCACGAACACCTCCCACGGGACCGATGTAACTCGTAAGAACTGACCCCAGAGCCGCGGGACTCCCGGTTTGAGAATTTGACGATCATTTGCATATTTCTAGACTTAGGCTTAAAAACATGGTGTTAGAGGGTGAAAACTCGAAACAACCCTCTAACGGCCCCGTGGGTGGCACCGACACCTCCCACGGGACCAATATAACTCATAGAAAATGACCCCGCAGCCGCGAGACTCCCGATTTGAGAATACGATGATAATTTGCATATTTCTAGAGTTAGCCTTAAAAATATGGTGTTAGAGGGTGAGAACTCGAAACAGCCCCCGAACGTCCACGTGGGTGGCACCAACACCTCCCACGGGACCAATGTAACTCGTAGGAACTAACCCCATAGCCGCGGGTCTCCCGGTTTTAAAGTATGACGGTAATTTGTATATTTATAAACTTAGGCTTAAAAACATGGCGTTAGAGGGTGAAAACTCGAAACAACCCCCGAATGGCCCCATGGGTGGCACCAACACCTCCCATGGGGCCATTGTAACTCTTAGGAACTGACCACGCAGCCGCGGGTCTCCTGGTATGAGAGTACGACGGTAATTTGCATATTTCTAGACTTAGGCTTAAAAACATAGCATTAGAGGGTGAGAACTCAAAACAGCCCCCGAACGGACCCGTGGGTGGCACCAACACCTCCCACGGGGACAATGTAACTCGTAGGAACTGACTCCGCAGCTGCGGGACTCCCGGTTTGAGAGTACTACGGTAATTTGTATATTTCTACACTTAAGCTTAAAAACAAGGCGTTAAATGGTGAAAACCAAAAACAATCCCCGAACGGCCCCGTGGGTGGCACCAACACCTCCCACGAGGCCAATGTAACTCGTAGGAACTGACCACACATCCGCGGGTCTCCCGGTATAGGAGTACGACGGTAATTTGCATATTTTTAGACTTAGGCCTAAAAACATGGCGTTAGAGGGTGAGAACTCGAAACAACCCTCTAATGGAACCGTGTGTGGCACCAACACCTCCTACGGGACCAATGTAACTCGTAGGAACTGACCCCGCAGCGCGGGTCTCCTAGTTTGAGAATACGACAGTAATACGCATTTTTCTAGACTTAGGCTTAAAAACGTGATGTTAGAGGGTGAAAACTCGAAACAGCCCCCGAACGGCCCCGTGGGTGGTACCAACACCTCCCACGGGACCAATGTAACTCATAGTAACTGACCCCAGAGCCGCGGGACTCCTGGTTTGAGAATTTGACGATAATTTGCAAATTTCTAGACTTAGGCTTAAAAACATGGCGTTAGAGGATGAAAACTCGAAACAACCCTCTAATGGCCCCGTAGGTGCCACCAATACCTCCCGCGGGACCAATGTAACTCGTAGGAACAGACCCCGCAGCCGCGAGACTCCCGGTTTGAGAATACGACGATAATTTGCATATTTTTAGACTTAGTCTTAAAAACATGGCGTTAGAGGGTGGGAGCTCGAAACAGCCCTCGAACGTCCCCGTGGGTGGTACCAAATCCTCCCACTGGACCAATGTAACTCGTAGGAACTGACCCCATAGCCGCGGGTCTCCCGATGTGAGGATACGATGGTAATTTGCATATTTCTAGACTTAGGCTTAAAAACCTGACCTTAGAGGGTGAAAACTCGAAATAGCCCGCAAACGGCCCAGTGGGTGGAACCAACACCTCCCACGGGACCAATGTAACTCGTAGGAACTAACCCTGCAGCCGCGGGTCTCCCGGTTTGAAAATACGACGGTAATTTGTATTTTTCTAGACTTAGGCTTAAAAACATGGCGTTAGAGGGTGAAAACTCGAAACAACCCCCGAACGGCCCTGTGGGTGGCACCAACACCTCCCACGGGACCAATGTAACTCGTAGGAACTGACCACGCAGCCGCAGGTCTCCCGATATGAGAGTACGACGGTAATTTGCATATTTCTAGACTTAGGCTTAAAAACATGACGTTAGAGGGTGAAAACTCAAAATAGCCCCCGAACGGCCCCGTGGGTGGTACCAACTCCTCCCACGGGACCAATGTAACTCGTAGGAACTGACCCCATAGCCGCGGGTCTCCCGATGTGAGGATACGACAGTAATTTGCTTATCTCTAGACTTAGGCTTAAAAACCTGACGTTAGAGGGTGAAAACTCGAAATAGCCCCCAAACGGCCCTGTGGGTGGAACCAACTCCTCCCACGGGACCAATGTAACTCGTAGGAACTGACCCTGTAGACGCGGGTCTCCCGGTTTGAAAATATGACCGTAATTTGTATTTTTCTAGACTTAGGCTTAAAAACATGGCGTTAGAGGGTGAAAACTCGAAACAACCCCCGAACGGCCCCGTGGGTGGCACCAACACCTCCCACGGGACCAATTTAACTCGTAGGAACTGACCACGCAGCCGCGGGTCTCTCGGTATGAGAGTACGACGGTAATTTGGATATTTTTAGACTTAGGCTTAAAAACATGACGTTAGAGGGTGAAAACTCGAAACAGCCCCCGAACGGCCCCGTGGGTGGCACCAACACCTCCCACGGGGCCAATGTAACTCGTAGGAACTAACCCCACAGCCGTGGGACTCCCGGTTTGATAGTACGACAGTAATTTGCATATTTCTACACTTAGGCTTAAAACCATGGCGTTAAAGGGTAAAAACTGAAAACAACCCCCAAACGGCCCCGTGGGTGGCACCAACACCTCCCACGGGACCAATGTAACTCATAGGAACTGACCCCGTAGGTGTTGGACTCCCGGTATGAGAGTACGACGATAATTTGCATATTTCTAGACTTAGGCTTAAAAACATGACGTTAGAGGGTGAAAACTCGAAACAACCCCCGAATGGCCCCGTGGGTGGCACCAACACCTCCCACGGGGCCAATGTAACTCGTAGGAACTGACCCCGCAGCCGCGGGTCTCCCGGTATGAGAGTACGACGGTAATTTGCATATTTCTAGACCTAGGCTTAAAAACATGGCGTTAGAGGGTAAGAACTCGAAACAACCCTCTAACGGAAACATGGGTGGCACCAACACCTCCCACGGGGCCAATGTAACTCGTAGGAACTGACCCCACAGCCACGGATCTCCCGGTTTGATAATACGATGGTAATTTGCATATTTCTAGACTTAGGCTTACAAACATGATGTTAGAGGGTGAAAACTCAAAACAGCCCCCGAACGGCCCTGTGGGTGGCACCAACACTTCCCACGGGACCAATGTAACTCGTAGGAACTGACCCCACAGCCGCGGGTCTCCCTATGTGAGGATACGATGGTAATTTGCATATTTCTAGACTTAGGCTTAAAAACCTGACGTTAGAGGGTGAAAACTCGAAATAGCCCCCAAACAGCCCTGTGGGTGGAACCAGCACCTCCCACTGGACCAATGTAACTCGTAGGAACTGACCCTGCAGTCGCGGGTCTCCCAGTTTGAAAATACGACGGTAATTTATATTTTTCTAGACTTAGGCTTAAAAACATGGCGTTAGAGGGTGAAAAGTTGAAACAACCCCCGAACGGCCCCGTGGGTGGCACAAACACCTCCCACGGGACCAATGTAACTCGTAGGAACTGACCACGCATCCGCGGGTCTCCCGGTATGAGAGTACGATGGTGATTTGCATATTTCTAGACTTAGGCTTAAAAACATGACGTTAGAGGGTGAAAACTCAAAACAGCCCCCGAACGGCCCCATGGGTGGCACCAACACCTCCCACGGGGCCAATGTAACTCGTACTAACTGACCCCGCAGCCACGGGACTCCCAGTTTGACAGTACGATAGTAATTTGCATATTTCTACACTTAGGCTTAAAAATATGGAGTTAAAGGGTGAAAACTTAAAACAACCCCGAACGGCCCCGTGGGTGGCACCAACATCTCCCACGGGACCAATGTAACTCGTAGGAACTGACCCCGCAGTGGCGGGAGTTCTGGTTTGAGAATACGATGGTAATTTTCATATTTCTAGACTTAAGCAAAACAGGGCATTAGAGGGTGAAAACCCAAAACAGTATCGGAACGGCCCCGTGGGTGGCACCAACATATCCCACGGGACCGATGTAACTCGTAAGAACTGACCCCAGAGCCGCGGGACTCCCGGTTTGAGAATTTGACGATAATTTTCATATTTCTAGACTTACGCTTAAAAACATGGTGTTAGAGGGTGAAAACTCGAAACAACCCTCTAACGGCCCCGTGGGTGGCACCAACACCTCCCACGGGACCAATGTAACTCGTAGAAACTGACCCCGCAGCCGCGAGACTCCCGGTTTGAGAATACGATGATAATTTGCATATTTCAAGACTTAGGCTTAAAAATATGGTGTCAGAGGGTGAGAACTCGAAGCAGCCACCGAACGTCCATGTGGGTGGCACCAACACCTCCCACGGGACCAATGTAACTCGTAGGAACTAACCCCACAGCCGCGGGTTTCCCGGTTTGAAAGTACGACGATAATTTGTATATTTATAAACTTAGGCTTAAAAACATGGCGTTAGATGGTGAAAACTCGAAACAACCCCCGAATGGCCCCGTGGGAGGTGTTGGTGCCACCCACGGGGCCAATGTAACTCGTAGGAACTGACCATGCAGCCGCGGGTCTCCCGGTATGAGAGTATGACCGTTATTTGCATATTTCTAGACATGGCTTAAAAACATAGCGTTAGAGGGTGAGAACTCGAAACAGCCCCCGAACGGCCCCGTGGGTGGCACCAACACCTCCCACGGGGCCAATGTAACTCGTAGGAACTGACCCCGCAGCTGCGGGACTCCCGGTTTGAGAGTACTACGGTAATTTGCATATTTCTACACTTAGGCTTAAAAATAAGGCGTTAAAGGGTGAAAACTGAAAACAACCTCCGAACGGCCCCGTGGGTGGCACCAACACCTCCCACGGGGCCAATGTAACTCTTAGGAACTGACCACACAGCCGCGGGTCTCCCGGTATGGGAGTACGACGGCAATTTGCATATTTCTTGACTTAGGCCTAAAAACATGGCGTTAGAGGCTGATAACTCGAAACAACCCTCTAACGGAACCATGTGTGGCACCAACACCTCCCACGGGACCAATGTAACTCGTAGGAAATGACCCCGCAGCCGCGGGTCTCCTAGTTTGAGAATACGACGGTAATATGCATATTTCTAGACTTAGGCTTAAAAACGTGACGTTAGAGGGTGAAAACTCGAAACAGCCACCGAACGGCCCCGTGGGTGGCACCAACACCTCCCACGGGAACAATGTAACTAGTAGGAACTGACCCCACAGCCGCGGGTCTCCCGATTTGAGGATACGATGGTAATTTGCATATTTCTAGTCTTAGGCTTAAAAACCTGACGTTAGAGTGTGAAAACTCGAAACAACCCCCAAACGGTCCTGTGGGTGGCACCAACACCTGCCATGGGGCCAATGTAACTCGTAGGAACTCACCCAGAGTCGCGGGACTCCCGGTTTGAGAATTCGACGATAATTTGCATATTTCTAGACTTAGGCTAAAAAACATGGCGTTAGAGGGTGAAAACACGAAACAACCCTCTAACGGCCCGGTGGGTGGCACCAACACCTCCCACGGGACCAATGTAACTCGTAGGAACTAACCCTGCAGCCGCGAGACTCCCGGTTTGAGAATACGATGATAATTTACATATTTCTAGACTTAGGCTTAAAAACATGGCGTTAGAGGGTGAGAACTCGAAACAGCCCCCAAACGTCCCCGTGGGTGGCACCAACACCTCCCACGGGGCCAATGTAACGCGTAGGAACTGACCACGCAGCCGCGGGTCTCCCGGTATGACAGTACGATGGTAATTTGCATATTTCTAGACTTAGGCTTAAAAACATCACGTTAGAGGGTGAGAACTCGAAACAACCCTCTAACGAAACCGTGGGTGGCACCAACACCTCCCACGGGACCAATGTAACTCGTAGGAACTGACCCCACAGCCACGGGTCTCCTGGTTTGAGAATACGACGGTAATTTGCATATTTCTAGACTTAGGCTTTAAAACGTGATGTTAGAGGGTGAAAACTCGAAACAACCCCCGAACGGCCCCGTGGGTGGCACCAACACCTCCTACGGGACCAATATAACTCGTAGAAATTGACCCCACATCCGCGGGTCTCCCGATTTTAGAATACGACGGTAATTTGCATATTTCTAGACTTAGGCTTAAAAACCTGACATTAGAGGGTGAAAACTCGAAACAGCCCCCAAACGGCCCTGTGGGTGGCACCAACACCTGCCACGGGGCCAATGTAACTCGTAGGTGTTAACCCAGAGTCGCGGGACTCCCGGTTTGAGAATTCGACGATAATTTGCATTTTTCTAGACTTAGGCTTAAAAACATGGCGTTAGAGGGTGAAAACTCGAAACAACCCTCTAACGGCCACCTCCCACGGGACTAATGTAACTCGTAGGAACTGACCCCGCAGCCGCGAGACTCCCGGTTTGAGAATACGACGATAATTTGCACATTTCCAGACTTAGGCTTAAAAACATGGCGTTAGAGGGTGAGAACTCGAAATAGCCCCCGAACGTCCCCGTGGGTGGCACCAACACCTCCCATGGGACCAATGTAACTCGTAGGAACTAACCCCGCAGCCGCGGGTCTCCCGGTTTGAAAATACCACGGTAATTTGTATATTTCTAGACTTAGGCTTAAAAACATGGCGTTAGAGGGTGAGAACTCGAAATAGCCCCCGAACGTCCCCGTGGGTGGCACCAACACCTCTCACGGGACATTTGTAACTCGTAGGAACTGACCCCGCAGTCGCGGGAGTCCCGGTTTGAGAGTACGACGGTAATTTGCGTATTTCTAGACTTAGGCTTAAAAACATGATTTTTTCCATGACCATTTTTATTTTTTCGTCACGCATAAAAATGGTCGCGGCCAAAGCCTGCGGCCATTTTTTTCGTCACAGTTGTGGGTCACGGACTTGGGCCGCGACCATTTTTTTTATTTTTTTTGTCACGGTTGTGGGTCGCAGACTTTGGCCACGACCAATTTGTTACGGTTGTGGGTCATGGATTAGGACGGCGACCAATTTTTTTAATATTTTTTTTTTCACGGTAATGAGTCGCGAACTTTGGCCGCGACGAATTTTTCACGGTTGTGGGTCTCGGATCAGGGCCGCGACCAATTTTTTTAAAAAAATTTCGTCACGGTCGTGGGTCGCGGACTTTGGCCGCGACCAATTTGTCACGGTTATGGGTCACGGATAAGGGTCGCGACCCGTCACGACATGGGTCACGGCCTAAGTCCACGACCATCTTCCGTGACCCCTATAGGCCGCGACCATTTTTTGGTCACGAACTTGGGCCGCGACCCATGAAAATGGTCACGCCCGAAATGGTCACGGCCCAAGTCCGCGACCCACATCTTTGATCAGGGATTTTGGCCGTGACCAATCGCCAGTTTTGGTGTAGTGTATAAAACACCCAAATAGTGTGGTTCCCATAATAAAAGTCGATCTAAAGATAGTGGATGGGCGCCTTAAAAGAATTCATCATCATTGCATGATGAGTCTTTAAACGGTTACCAAATGATATGTTGAGGGGAACGCATCTCCAATTGTTGTTAACTACTGGGATAGTTGAACTGTTGGCTACCCTTACCCTTACTCCTATTGCTTATAGCCCATTTATATATCATTGGCACAATGTCCAAATTATTATCCTTCAGGATCGGAGATAATGTGGTAAGGTACTTGTGATGAAGATACTACATTATATATTTGACCCCAAATTAGAATGTATCAAATACCATTGATGTTTTCTAAAATGAAGAAGCTATAAATATAATACTAACCTCAATGATTTTCCATAAATAGTCGTGTGCTCTTACATTCCATCGAGATGTGTTGTCTAATGCGTGGTATATGCGTGCCATTATAGCTGACCCAAATTGTAATTGGTAGCAAGATGCATGTGAACTAAATAGTTTAACCAACCATGCATTTGTGTTAAATTTGCAACAGGGAAATAACATTGTCCTATTGCATAAAAATAAAATTCCCTCGCAATGATAATGTTTTTCTCGTCATTCAGAGGTGCATCTCGTCTTATATTGGCCTTAATGTTTACTTTTATTTCAGACAACCCAATACCACCTCCATCCAGGCCGCTAAATGTCATCCCCCAAAAAAACATTCACATATTTCTTGAGAGATTGGAAATCATAGATTTATTCCCACCATCGCTCTATCATAGATTTCACAACGCATCGATTGGAATTCAACAAATCCATGACGAATACCCTTGCCAACCTAGTGCCATCAATTATCAATTGTGCAGTCGGACTACACTTCGTAATTATCTTGTATAAAGCTTAGGGTTTTGCATAACTCCCACATAGGACAAATTTTTTCCCTTAAATACTCGTGTGACTTCCATCACTGCTAAGAATAGTGTCATCCACGATGAGAAAAGGATCATCATACATGGGAGCACGGGAGGGGTGTGACAGATGCAATTGTGTGGTGTTCGATGTTGATACCTCATCAATAATCCTTATTGATGGATGTCTCAAATCAACACTTATTCTTGATCAATACTTTTCCTAGATTTGCCGATAACCAAAATCCAAACGCTCTACAAATTTGACCATGTGTCCCGTTAATGCCATATAACACAAAAATGGGTGACATTACTATTAGAAAGAAAAACCTCTATAACCAATCAGTGAGACTACTACCACTTACCTACACCACCCAACCTAGTTGATAAGTTTAGAACGAACCCAAACAAAAGGTAAATATGTTAGTTTTAAATAAGCTATTGAAATTCAATAGATTCTCAACTAATTGGAAACCAATATACAAACATTGTTCTTGAAGACAATACATATGGGATGGAGGCATTTTCACAAACATTTTATTTTAGCATTATGATAGATGACAATACAATATCCCGATTACATTATACCATTATATCCACGTTTCTGTTAAGAGATGTTTCACAACTATCATATATGAATTTATGTAATTGATTCCTAATCTAAATACAAACATAGTTAATAGACCATACACCCCAACTTTTGAGGTTTCTACCAATGGATTGGTAACCGAATTATTATTTGAAGGTATGTCAAAGAAAAAAATATCAAAATACCAAAACATGTACAAAACATTAGTCAATTATATTAAAGATATGTGATCCAAAATTCTTAAAAGAAAACTAAATAATTTGTATTTAGCATCTTAAACCAAAAGTTCACACAACTTGAACTCTTATTTAAGACAACTCACACACTTCAAAAAAATAGTTTTTTAAGACCATTCTCTTTACCCGAAATAATTATATGGCTCTATTAATAAGGAGGGAATAATAATTAAAATATATAATATGCGTAACGAGAATATAGATCATAAATAAGGTAAAATACAAATACACAGATTCAGGTAAAATGCCATATGATTTTATTGAATATCGAAAATACTAAAATACCATAGACTATCCACCTTAAGTATCCATGGGAAATTGTAGTCACAACTGATATAAATTAATGAAAAGGCACGATATAGACATGTTTAGATCTTTAGTATACTCATACTTAATACATGTTTCCTATTATGCCTAAAAATGCTAAAATAGTATATACGCTAGTGTCACATTTCTATAAAACACAACTTACATAACTCTAATTTGATCTGATGAGTAACATAACAAGAGTAACACCAATTGGCATCATGCTTCAAACAAACCTCAAGTCGATGTCGCCACCAGTCAAAAAAACAATTATGATTCCTTAACCAACTAAATTAGTGTTCAAATTAAGGGGCAGTATACTATACAAATGAAGTTTCCAATAAGCCCATGAAAATGCAAAAGAATAGTCAAATGTATGAACCACTGTAATCGCTAGATCATAATTCCAATAAGGTAAAAAAATGTAAATACTTTCATAAACAAAAGGAATACAAAAATATCCATTCTTCCTACAGAAGACCATCCGAACTCAAGCAAGATATAATTGGAGAGAGAAGTCAAAGAAAGAAATAGACAAATGGTGCTCGAGTTCAGTCTTGAAAATCTCATAAAAAAAATCAAAACAATATACAAAAACATTAAAGAAGAGTAAAGAGAAACATAAAAAAGAAACTTAGGTAGAGAAATTAAAAGGTACCTTAGGTGTTTCTTCGAGAAGAACAATAATAACTTAAATAAGTTTAAGAAAATTGCCGATGGAGACGGTTGAGGTTGGAAAATAAAATAAATTCAAGATTCATACTAATTAACCAAATTTCCACCTTAGATTATAACAAGTAAACATCATAAATAATTCATTAAGCCTAACATGATAGAATGTGTGTTGTCCCCATATGTAACTGAATTCTTAGTAGTAAAGTTATACACACAATGCTAAACCCCAACCTAATTGGGCACTTTGTCAAACACATGGAAATATGATATAACAAAATGGAAGTTCAACAATCATTGTACCCTATCGACCAAATAAATCAACAAATATCACTCCAAGTTTAATATTAGTTGGCAAAAAAGAGAGATCGTCATAATCAATTGATAAAAAAATAAGAAAAAATTGAGGAAAGAGATGAGAGAGATAATACCTTAATTAGGAGAAAGAAGATCAAACCCATTTAAATGTACAAATACAAAACATAAATAACCTTCACTGGATAGAGGCCTGAGATAATTTGAGCCCAAAATAAAAATCACGTCAGAAAAGCTAAATCGATAACTTTCGCATTATTCAGTTGGGTGAAATAATATCAAGAAAAAAATTATAAAACCTGATGTTTGAACTATCAGATGTGCCAAAATCAACCAAAAATATTAACAAGAAATACACTTGACACAGATCCGTGATATTAAAGCCCTAAAATATACAAAATCAAATCCCCAAATTAAAACCCTTAAAAATGTGATATTAAAGCCCCGAGATCTACAAAATATAAATCAAATAATACCTACAGTTGATAAATTACAAAACCTGGAGTTTGGATTATCACATGTATAAAATCAAACCAAAAACATTGACAAAAAACTCACTTCACATAGATTTTTGATATTAAAGCACTAAGATATACAAAATCAAATTCCCCAAAAATGTGATATTAAACCCCTGAGATCGACAAAATCAAAATCAAACAATGCCCTCAGTTGATAAATCCAAAACCTTAATATCCAATCCCTAAAAATAAAAAATAAAAATTAGTTAAGAGAAGGATATCGTACCTTCATGGCTAAGTGGAGGTCAAGAGAGAGAGGGGGGAGAGAGAGAGAAAGAAAGTGCTCGAGAAATGAGATCGGGAAAGAGAGAGAGTGTGTGTGTTGGTAACTGTGTAAAAAGTTCAAATTAAATCCATGAACCAATTGTGGCGGGATAGATGAAAATAAAATGCAATCAAAACCCTCTAATTTTTGCCTTATTAGCTTTAGCCTAGACCGTTAAGTGTCTTAAGTGTTTATAAAATAGTAACCTCCCTTGCTACTTTAATGTGTGGGTATATATATATATATATATATATATATATATATATATATATATATATATATATATATATATATATATATATATATATATATATATACCCACACGTTAAAGTAGCATGGTTTTTTACTATTTTATAAACACTTAAGACACTTAACGGTCAAAACCCTCTAATTTTTGCCTTATTAGCTTTAGCCCAGACCGTTAAGTGTCTTAAGTGTTTATAAAATAGTAAAAAACCATGCTACTTTAATGTGTGGGTATATATATATATATATATACTAGCTGATACCCGTGCCTGAAGGTACGAGAAATTTTTTTGAAGTTTATAATCGCGACATGAAGAAAATTTTGAAAGTACAACAAAAATATCATTTCCTAACAAAACATCTATACATCGTTCCCCAATATATATAAATGCATAACAGTTACATGTAACTTAACTCTTTTACACCATACATCTAATTGTATGGTACTAATATAACTATTAACATATAGTATTTAACTGTTACATGATTCCATCGCATGAGAGACATTATTTTGATACAATTGTTATGGATATGATGAAGTTGTCAATAAAATAATTTCTCAACTCAACATTCATGTATTCAGACCGATGGCACGATGATAAATTTGTACCTGTGTTATTTCGTTCCCGTACTGATGACACGACGATAAATTTATTTTATAGTGAAATAAAAAGTCCAGCACATGGATCATAATAATTATGTTCCTTACTTCACAATTCCTACAGTTCTAAGATTAAAGTTTCACGTCTCCACTTATTCCATCACCTTTTAATTAATTTAAAGGCTCTCCGGTCCTTTCCTTGTACGAATTGCAGTAAACCATCCATCAAATAAATATGTACACATGTACTCGTTTACCTCTAGAATGTCTATATAAATATTGCAAACATCATGCATCTTTCCTACCGCCACAAAATTTCAGATATAAAAATGTGTAGCTCATACAATATAATTCTTGGTAAATACGTACACATATGTACCCTTTTATCTTTTTGGTGATGGACTTCAAATACACATGATATATTTGTTACAAGTATACAACTCTTGTTAAAAGTAACATATTTACTCCATTATTAAAATATTCAACTCTCCCCTCACATTTTAATTAATATGTCAACTCATTGCATACTTTTCACCCGATTTTTTTATCTCTTCAACATGCATATCTTAACTTTTCAACATTATTATATGGCAATCTCAATTATATAAAAAAAGAGTTAGTGTTATTGTGTAACTTTTATTTGATAACATCATGCACGTGTATGACAAAAAATAAGAGAGAATGTATCACAACTTTATAATGTCCTTATAACGAAATAGAAAACCATCACAGCTTTATAATGTCCATATAAAAATTAAATTACCAAAAACATAGGGGCGTAAACTACCAACAAATCACCAGTCCCAGCATTAAATAAAATAATTAAATAAAAATAGAGCACCGACCAGAATCGGGTTCTACCCAAACCAAAAGAATAGTATGAGATCCGAAAAGTTTGATCAAAATCACAAAGTCATACATAGAACTGCCAGCAACAAATAAAACTGGTACGCCGGACCGGCATCAGAAAATCCATTGGTGAATAAGTTTGGTCGAACGAAGCCTCTGGTGGGGGCTTGGTAGTCGGAGAAAGAATTGGATGTGGAAGAAAAACAGTTTTCTTGTGTATTCATCCAAGATCTTGACCGACAGTTGGTAGTCGGGAAAAAGCTCGAGCTAGAAGACAAAATTGATCAGTTCCAAGTTAAATATTATGAAAATAAAATTGATAAAAAAAAGCAATAACTTAATTAAAAACGATGAATCTAACCTGCTACAGGCGAGGGAAGTGGAACCCGACACCGCTTCCTCTCTCTCATAGCCCGACCCACGTAGATCCGAACCCCCATATCCATACCTATTTCAGCTTCAACAAAGTACCCTGGGAAACTTGAAATGAAAGTGATTTAACAAAGTAGCTGCATATCAGCTTCAACAAAGGTACAAATTCCCGAGGAGAGAGAAACTTAGGAAAACTTAAAGCCAAACATCAAGTTTAAAAACAAAAGTCATTCAGCAACACACAGACCTCAAGTTTACAGGGGGGAGAGAGAGGTTTAGAAAGAGATTTTCAAGTACAATAGCATATTCTAGTTTTTGGGTGAGGTTTGGATCTGATTCTCATCAACAAAAGTTAAAGGTTCTTAATATTTGAACCCCAAAAAATGAGAAGAAAAAATGAAGAAATAAATATTCAAGGTTCTTATGCATGAGAGAGAGAAAGATAATATACCTAGGCAAACTAAAGAGGGAGACCGCGTGAGAGAGAGAAAGATTGGACTGCTTTCGTCAGATCTAAACTCGAAATAAAGAATGAGGAGAAAATGTTTGAAGAGAAGAGAGGTTATGACCATTTTGGAAGAGCTCAGAATGAGTGATGGAGAGAGACCCTCGAGCCTTGTGCTCTGTTAGTGGGTGAGGGATTCGACAGTGGTGAGCGGCTCGAGGTGGGTACAGTTCCGCAGAACGATTGGTGTGATATGCTTTACAATTTTGCAGCCCCACGTGGCCTCTTATGAAACCATTAGATGGAAACACCCACATTCCTTTTCAATCGTTAATCTATCTTATAAGCTTATGAAACAGTAATAATACCATTTTTACTTATTATATAGATATATATAAAATAAGTTACAAAACTTATGTATGTCATAAGATAGAACTATGATGTCATCTATATCATTTTTCCTGCACTACCTCTTTTGCCCTCAATTCTTTAGTTTCCCCCTCTTTTTCTACTTACCAAATTTACACTTCAATTCAAAATTTGGGTTACTTTAATTAAAATCAATTGGGGAGTACTTTAGTCAAAATCACTTCATCAATTTGTTCACACCCTCTCACATTTGTCGCACAAACATCTCATTATCTACTTCTCTCCCGTTCTCTCTCCCAGGTCAGAATAACGCTCTCCTTCCCGTTCACCCCTTCACCGCTTCATCCCATCTCCCTACCGCCTCTATTATCTCCCAACTGCCGAAATTATCTCCTCGCTCTTCTCAGGTGTTCCATCCTTCTATTAGGGCTTTTTTCATTATTTGTTGCTTTTTTTATTCTTTCATTCATTTAGGTTTCAAATGCTTCAGTTCTATTATGTCTTTTTTCCTCCCTATTTTAGGTTTCAAATGTGATTTTGTTCTTTTACTTCCAATTTTGATTTGTTTCTGTTGTTTAGTTTTGCAGATCTAAAGCTAAAGTTTCAAATGGATGTTATACACCACTACACTAACTGGGTATACTATTTGCGATTCAGATTTTGTATCTACATTTTATGATATGTTAGACTCTTATTTAATTTTTGTTTGTTCACTTTATGTAGAAAAACACTATAGGGTAATCTGGTGCTATTTTAAAGGTGTTCCTAGGTATTCTATCCTTCTATTAGGGCCTTTTTTCATTCTTTGATACTTTTTTTTATTCATTGTTTCATTTAGGTTTCAATTTTTTTTATTTTATTAGGGTTTTTTTCTCCTCTATTTCAGCTTTTAAATGCGATTATATTTTTTTACTCCTAATTTTGATTTTTTTTCTTTGTTTAGTTTTGCATATCTAAATTAAAGGTTTCAAATGAATGTTATACACTGCTACAATAATCAGGTGTACTATTTGGTGTACTATATAAATTAATTTTTTGATATGCCTTTTTTGAATTTTTTTTCTTAGTAAATATAGCATTCATTTGGGGATTTGAGGTAGGATACCCCCTCACTCACTAACAACCTCATACTTAAATCGTACCAAAGTGATTTCTTCATGAATTTCTATTTTGGGGAAATAATGGCTACATGTTTTTGTTTAGTACGATGTTTCATTTATTTGTTTTCATATTATGTTCTATCGGGTTTGTGGCATATTTTATAGATTACAATTGCAAGGCTCATTTGTTTGATGTATAGGTTGTTGAGGTGGCTTTTGGTCTTGGTTACTGTTGCTGGTTTTGAGGGTCTAAATTTAATTCCTTTTGTAAGCTATGGAATTTTCTTCTACAAAGGTAAGTTAATTTTGGTTTTACTTTGAAATTAAGATGTTCATTCTTATATTTCCATTGACACTTCTTGTTATGGTTTGCAATTTTCATGTTGCACTCACATTCTGATTAAAATATACTTTCTCAAAGTTTTCGTGTGGAAGTGGTTAAACAATGCCCATTGATGTTTTCAGAAATGAATCTTATTTTCATTATCAATTTTTTTAGTTTTGGTCATTGAAAAAAGATTTCGATGTATTGAATTTGTTTGTTTCATATTTATCAGATAGTGGGTTCCAATTTCAAAGCTTAGAGACTACTAGAATTAGTTGACCATTCAAAAATTGAATATCTCCCATTTCCAAAAAAAAATTACGTTCAAGTGATCCCTGAAGAGGTTGTTGATCACAGGAAATAACTGTAATTAAATATACACTGGAAGGATGCGCCAAATGCATTCCGAACGTGGCAACATACTGGGTGGTCAAATAAAATTCTTGATACAATAAAGAGGCTCAACTGTGAAAAGCGAATGCCAATTCAAGCTTAAGCAAGGCTGTTAATTAGGAGCAGTCGAGATTGCATAGGTATTTCCAGGAGAGGATTAGGTAAGACCCTGGCATTTGTGTTGCCGATATTGAGACATATTAAGAACCAACCACCACTGATAACGTATTGCCAAGAGAGGCTCGGGTAACACCCTAACATTTGGCCTTTTCTTCAGTTCTTAGTAGATAGTTTGATTATATATGCCCAATATATCATTATACTAATTTTCTTTCACAATATATCATTTCTAGGTGCATATTTTGTTTAAAGTTCATTGGCAATGGATAACCTCACAATATTTGACAGTGTAGGTTGCATTCATTTATTATATTTTGGGAATCTAAACATTTTAGGAATATGTATTTCTCTTTCTTTACTGACTAACATTGTTGTTCAATTTTTATTCGTGTAACTACTACTCATTACCTCTGTCACAATCAGGATATTATTTGCATTCACGGATATAACAAACAAATTAGTCCCGGTGGCATTTTTTTTCCAGTTTTCAGGTATATTCTGTTATATAGTATAATTCAAATTAGTAATGCTTAATATTTGGAGCTCATTTCCGGAGTTCTATGAGAATAATTATTTTTGTTTTGTTGGTTATATGTTATTCAAGGTGATATTGGGAGGAATTTTTTCAAAGTCTACTGCTCTAAGATGCATAACTAAATAAAAAGATAGAAGTTATGGATATCTTATATGCAGGATTACTGGGGATACAAGATCAAAGAATCACTCAAATGTGAGGATAAATAATAGTGAATTTGGGTCAGGGCATGGATTTATCTTTTCTCACGAAACACGTGTTAATAAACTGCATTAACACAATAATTTCATTTGAGATCAACTCTGAGATCAACTGATGGTGAATATGATGCAAAAACATCTACTCCCCCATTAACAGACTCAACCTCCACCTTGGGCACTTTCCTAGCCTGAACAACAAAGCAACCCCTGTTCCATTTTCTAATCACTTCCATTTCACTATTATGACTAAATGATCATCTACTGGATCTCAATCCAAACATTGTGCCAAAAAATCGGCATACCAAGAGGGGATTTAAAAGTGAATTTGAGGTTCTGAGTGGACATATTGCAGCGCCGATCATGCGTGATCAACCATAATTTCGAACATAGGGTTTCAATGACATGTGAGTATAGTGGAAAAGAAATGTTATGGAAGCTTATGCTCCTATTATATATGTGTGTATAGGAGTTCAAAAAGCACAAGGATGGAGTGTGGGAGTTACAGTTATTATTTCCATTTTCTTTTTTTTTTTGTGGAAAATGAATCAACAACACCTACATTAGTAGTGAGATCAACTCTGAGAATTACTAGGCCCCAAAATTGTACTGTCCTTACATTTGACTTGCCCTTTCAGCTTATTTACTCTATTGCTGACTTTTACTACTCATTTATGAGTACTCTCTAGCAGTGCGCTCTACTTTTTTTGAAGTTACTTTAAGTTCAACTAAGTAGTAGTTCTCTTTTTTTTTTTGTTTTCATTACTTTGCAAAATAAAAATGACTTTTCTGGCTACTTTGCATGACAATTGACAGTGCTCTCTGTTTTTATTCTTAAATGGTCATTGAGACATTTTATAGTAATCTTTGTTATATGATTTATCCATAATTAAAGACCATTTTTGTCCTTACAGTAACCAATGCATAACTTTACCGCTCTTATGAATATTTTTATTTTTGGTAGGTCATGTAAAGATGAAAAGGAGGGAAATCAAGACAAAAATTGAAATCGAAATCAAATGGGAGAAAGTGGAGAATCATCATAGTCGTCATTCTTTAGAAATTCTGAAGCAAGCTTGACCCTTTCTTTCGAAAATAATAGGACCATTGAAATCTCGAGCTTTCTAACCCGATTTTGTGTGCAGAGATCCCAATGTCGGGTGTAAAATATATAAGTACCCTATGTTATATGATCTGTATGGCCCTCGATCCCCACCTATACAGAGATCATTTATTTATTTTATTACTTTTTATAAGTGACATGCTGAATATTTCGTGTTTCTAATGGATCGACATCTCTGTATGCACATGCTTGATATATGTTTCTCCGATCTCTTTGTTTTTTGAACTGAACTGTCACATTTCAGTGAATTTGTTTTTTGTATTTTATCTAGAACAAAAATGTTATTTCAGTGAACTGTGGTGTATAGCTATATAGATTTTGTTTTTTATTTCCTTTTGCAGGATTATAAACTACTAAGTTGTTTGATTAAATTTTTTTATTATTATAATATTAGTTTCAACATGGACTATTTATTCCCAGCTGTTTGTGAAATAAAAATTTATTTCTCTACATCTTGATTGACCTTTCATGTGTTATTTGTTTTCTGGATTATCTTTATTGCTGGAAGATCCTATAATTATTTTGGTTCCCGTGGGTAGTCAGATGGTTAACGTCAATTGTATATAATCTCGCACCTTACATTTAGTGGTAACTAGGACTAGAATTTAGTGTCTAAATTACATCATCTTAACTTAGATTTTGTTGAAGTCATTGATAGGCTCAGATTGGTTATACAGTTGTTTTGTCTTAGAGACTGTGCATATGTTTATGTTGCTTATGCAATATGATATTTATTTATCAAAAATTATCATTTTTTTTGGTTGTTCTGGGATTTGAATGGTACAATACTTTCTTTTGGGTGTCTAATTCATATTTTGTGTAATCGGTAATGATTTTCTCTTTGGTGAGGAGTTTTCGAATTGTATAATACTCTTATGTGTATGTGTCGTATATAGGGAACACATGAAACTTTGATTTGATTTTAGTTGTGGCATCTTAGGGGGGAATATAAGCTTGGCAATTTAGATTGGATTATGCATCTGATATAATATTGTTCAGTGTTATAGACATTCACTGTGAATTTGATATTATGCATTTGACATTAATATGTTTTTTTTCTTAAAAGTCATACAATATCCATTAAAAGGAAATTTTGATTTGCATTTTTTTAGAAGTAACTTTTAATCATTCATATTGTATTATTACTTTTACCATTTGTTGGGATGGTTTTTAAGGACATTAGTCATTCATTTTTACCATTTGAATTTCAATTGTGATGTTGCTTCCCCTATAAATAGTTCTAAGGGCTATTATGAAGTTAAAAATGCAAATTCATATATTGTATGTGGGGTTGACATTGGTATAGTAAATTAAAGATTGCTAAAAGGGGAACACTTAAATGTGTTTTACCTTTTCGCATACTTTGTTTGTCCATACTTATTTTGTTCATTTATCAGGTAGTTTTTTGCATAAGACGCAATTCTAACAGCACATCACTTAGGTAACATGTCTCACTTTAATTTTTTGGGCATTCACTTTTTTTGTAGCATTCGTACAAGGAGAATGAGTTCTATTAATAATTTTGGAGTGCTCTCTCCATTAAGTATTTTCATTTGAGTACATTCAATTCACCCCTATGTCTTGTAAAAACAAGACTCAATTAAGTATTTTGGAGTGGTCGCTCCATTAAATGGTCTTTATTAAGTATTTGACAGTGGTATCTATTAAGAATTTTGTAGTGGTGTCTCCATTAAGTATTTACGAAAAACTGTAGTCATCCTAATTATATATGGAAGACACAATGTACTAAATTTTGTCTTCCATAGCTAATTAGGATGACTCCAGCTTTTTATGCCCGTTTTACAATTACCAAACTCATAATAACAACACTACCTGAATACCGTGTGGCGTTACCGCGTCGCCGGAAATAATCGCGATGATTGACACCACAATCATCGTTCATCTCTCAAAAACTTTATATACTAGGTATCGTTTGTGGCCTCTATTCCAACTAAATAAAGCAGAACATCAAATTTTAAGACCACAATTTATTTGCAACTTTTAATGGTCACTTCCAAAGTACGAGTATACAAAAATTCAACAATTTTTATGAAAATTTGCCCCAATTTTTTAAATTATTTATAATTATGTGTAGTAATTTTTTTTTTACACAAGTTTGTACCACTATGTATGATTTCCCATTTTTTAAACTAATAGGGTCGTACAATAGTTTGTTTTAAAATTGTTTATTTGTTGAGAACTAAATACGACGTATGGTCCAATCAATGACATACACTTTTGAAAATTTGATGTCGTGCCTTCAGGCACGGGCATATCCTAGTATATATATAGAGGAAGGCTCACCTACATCATGATGTATACATCACACCTAATTCTAGGTCCTAAGAAACCTTTTCTCCAAAAAAATTATTTTTCTCTTGAAATTAACCTTATAATCAACCCATATTCAAAAATTTAGCTCAAAATACATTTTTTAGCGATTTTTAAAAAATCAACAAAAAACCTACTAGCGCAAACCCTTATAAATGAGGTATTTTGAACAGTTTTTTGCAGATTTTTTAAAAATAGCTACAAAATGTATTTTGACCTAACGTTTTGTACATGGAAGGTTAATTTCAAGAGAAAAATAAAAGTTTTGGAAAAAAATGAATTTTAGGACCTACAACTAGGTGTGATGTATGGATGATGTATAGAGCCTGATGTAGGTGAGTCTTCTCCTATATATATATATACTCTGATGTGTCTTTAATGCATTGGTTGATGTGTGATTTACTCATGATTGATAAAGTTTGACCGACCAATACATTATGGACACAATATAAGGTCACTAAAAAAGGTGCCAATAAAGGGTGACATAAAATTATTCCAACTGAAAATAAGGCTTATCCGCATAAGTGGTGGTGCAAAGTTAATTTATATCCTTATTGTTGAGTCTCAAACCCATAATTAACCATCGATTTTGTCAGCGTGGCGTGTTAACTAAAAAGGACTCGGTGCTAGTCAAATGGTCACACTTGTAATGTCCGAATTTTTATAAATTAATGAAAAATCGAATCATGAAAAATTATGGGTCAAATTTTATTATAATAATCTCGTAATTAAAATTAAGAAGAAATTTATTTAAAAATATCGTGTACTGTATTACGCGTGTTAAATAGAGTTACGAATTTTAATGGGGATTAATTTAAACTAGTTGAAATAATTTAAATATGTATAATTATGTATTATAATATCATAAGGATAAAATAGGTAAATTCAAATAAAAATAGTAATAGTAATAATAAATAAATAGATAAATCTATTAATGGGTTTTTCATTAGAAAATAAAAGTGCTTAGAAAAAATTGAAACAAATATTAGCAAATATAAAATTAAATTCTGGGCAAATTTTCCTTATTCGGCAACATAAAAAAAATCGTTTAGACCCCCTTATGGAAATTTTTCTGTTTGAAATTATCACCCACTTTCTTTTGAGTTGTCAAGTTTTTGCATAATTGGAGCGGAGGGGGAAAAGGAATCAACCCTCATCGAATTTTGTAGCATTGTTATCTGGCCTCCTCCCCCATTATACTTAGTAAAACCATTATTGATTAGGGAAGGAGGGAGGGGGTCATTAGGATGAGCTTGAACACTTTAAAAGGGGGGAGAATGTGAGACTTTGTCCTCACAAATCATTCTCAAATTCTTTTGAGTTTGGGCATCCCTTAGGCATTATTTTAGCTCTCTCCTTGCTCAAAATCAGTAGCAAAAGTCCTCTATATTCTCTTCAGATACCAAGATTGTAAGAAAATAAATTTACCTTTTAATTACTAAGGTTTATGGAGGGTATTAAAGGTGTTTATTTGAAGAATAATGCTTGCAAGTAGCTTTGAAGTAGAAAGCTAATTTGGTTTTTCCTTCAACCTCTTCATTAAAGGAATTTATATCTTCAAGATGTTGGGGTTCTATACTATTTTCAAGTTTAAAATCAAGCATGCTAGTTATATGTGTACATATGCATGATTTACATGACTATTTAAGCTTATTATCACTTTATATGAATATATGTTGATAAAGATGTGATAAATTGGTTAGAAGTTGAAGTTGGAATTAAGTTAAAATTTCAAAATATTTAAGGATTTTATTCCTTACGAAAAATATATTTAAACTATTTATTTCATGTCAAATATTAAGTTGAACTTGATGAAGAAATGTTAGGATGCATATATGGATTTTATGGGTATAAAACCTTACATTCATGAACATAAACTCATGTGGTTCGGATAAATGGATTTAATATGTTAAAAATACATTTAAACAAGCCTTGGAATATGAAATAACAATGTTAGAAAAATCTGCATATTAGTCACATAAAACGACACCACTTTATCTTGTAAAAGTTCAAGCCGTTTAAGAATTAAGGGACTAAAAGTGAAAATAGAAAAGTACTGAGGTTAAAACAATAAATATATTAATATCTGCACATAAAATGACAAGGATAAAAGCCCAAAATGGGAAGTTATCAATTTTTAAGAATAAATCTTGAAATGTCAAGATTATAGTTTTTAGTACAAAAGTGTCATTTTATGTAAAGTGTGGGTTTAATTGTAATTTTTGCAAAGATGAGTACTGTTTTGAAAAGTGAGTTTTAAATAAATTATTATGACCACATAAAATGGTAAGAAGTAATATAAAAGGTGCGAAGTCAATGAGTTGGAAATGTTTGTCTTGAAATGACAAAAGTGATATTTTAGTGCAAAAGTGTCATTCTTATGAAATAGTTGGACTTATGAGTATACTTTCCAAACTAAAGAATCTAGTTAAAAGAGATGAATTTTACGTGGTGAAAATTCAAATTTTGCAAATTAAAAGTGAACAAAAGAATTTTTGGTAAAATGTATAAAACGCAAGTTTACGAGTGTGTGTGAATAGTGAAAAGTGTAATAAAGTGTGAAACTTAGAAATAAAGTGTGTCGAAATTCATCTCATCTCATGTATTTGGCCTCATTGGCCAGCAAAAAGGAAATAAAGAAAAAAATGTTTAAAAGTGAATAAGAAAGAAAGAAAGAAAGAAAGAAAAAAGAGATACAAAGATGTAACAAGTAAAACACCCTCGAAGGTAATCGCGAAATTGAAGGACCCGGAGCCCTATAGGGTGCGACTTAATGATTATACCGAAATAACTGATCAGTAGCATATTCTGGCATCGTGGAAGTTGATGAAAGGTTGCATAACACTCATGTATAGGTATCCCGATTAAGAAAGTAATAAGATGATTTTGAGCACGACGCTCATTAATGTAAATGCAAGTTTATGAAATAACTTGGAAAAATGTGAAAGTATGTTAATGATTAAATTAACGAGATACAGGTATAGTTGACAAAAAGAATTAAGTGTGAGTAGACTTATTGCCCGGGTTACAAGGTCAAAACATCAATTGCATTTTGCGTGAGAATACTCAATCAAATGATAAATGATTTCATAATTTCTAAATTATACTTTATATGCATAAATATTCTTTGTATGTATTTTCGGTGCTAGTATTTCTCCTACTCAGCGTAAGCTCATACCCCCCTCCCCCCCATTTGCCAAACTCCCCAGGTACTTTGGGAAAAGATAAAGGCAAGGAAACTAAGAGAGACAATGAAGGATTTACGTGTGAGTAATGTTCTGTTTATTATTTACTTTAAATGTGTTTCTTTAATGGAGTTTTGGTTTTATTGAAAATATTTAGAACTATTTTAAATTTGGTTTGTAATAAGACAAGATGAACTCGATTTTCTTAAATTGTTATTTATCCTATGAAGTGGGCAAAACTCTTTTTATTTTAATTGTTCTTATAAATTTCATAAAGCTGGACATTCTTTCATTAATTAGATTTAATGAATTTTATGGCAAAAATATGAAAGCAAAATTTTATTCCAAAATGAGGATTTTCTTAAAAGAAATCAAACAATAAAAAGATTTCCCCCCTAGAATCGGGACATCACAATACTCATTTAAATAGTGCAAGTCGGACATTACATCTTTTCATTTGAAGGAATTATATAATACACATAAGATATTTAACACTTATGAAGTCTCGCGCGACAAGGGCCTTGTTAGATGGTCCATGGTTTTGTGATAAGAAGAAAGCAAGATCCAAAGAATCTCCGAAAGTGAAAAATATTCAACTTTAATCACTTTAAAAATGGCTTATTCACTTTTGAATACATTTATTTTTAGTTTTTTTTTTACTTTAATACATTAATAATTATCAATTTTAGATTTTAATATAACTTATTCAATTTATTAGACTTTGGCACATTTTCTGTCGTTAAATGACATTTTTCGTTGCTAAATGTCATCAAATATCACTTTTAATGGTGAAATTTTCATATTTAGCGGCAAAAAATGTATCAAAGTCTAAAAAAATTGATAAAAATATATTAAAGTCTAAAATCAAATATTAATAACGTATTAAAGTAAAAAAAATATTTATTTTTATTACTAAAATGGTTTTAACCACAATGTAACAACTAATATGTCGTGGTCACGTCAAAACTACTTATCAAGCATTGTAATATAAGTAGATTCTTGTAATACCATTAAAAATAGTAAGAAAATTAGGATGGCATGAGAGTTGGTATTGATGTCGTTACATTTTTATTTTTTAAGACTCTAGGTTGAGCACATGTAGATATTTTGTTCAATAAAATCAATGTTGGATTAAATAGTTTTTTAAAAAACTAATTGTACTAAATATTATTGTTTATTTAGACATGGGCTAACGCAGTTCAATCATTTTGACTATCTTACAAAGCAAAATAGGTAAATTTTGAAAATTGCAAAATTAGAAATGGTTTAGGCTCAATGGTGTTGATGTATGGAGGTGGTGCAACACTACAAGTGCCCCTCCAACACACGGGTGACACCCAGTCTTCCATGCCACCTGTGTATTTGGGTACGCAAAATAAAATGTTGACTCAAAAAAAAAAAATGATAAAAGTTAGTGACATGGACTGTGAAACTTCACCTTCAACACGTAAAATGACTTAAACCAACAATTCATTGATTGTACATCATAAATGATAATCAGAGAATTAATATAGCAATGAAGGCACAAACCTTCTTTCAATTATATTGATATTATCTTCTGAAAATACGATAGCATATTACACGTTAAGGTCACACATTAAAATATGATGAGCATAATATTTGTGTTCAAACTACCTGCGGTATTTATCTTAATCCAATCCAAGGGGTGCCACCACAATGTAGCTCCAGATATTTTTTGTTTTATTAGGGGTCATAACTAATGAATAAATTCACAAATTCCAAAAGCTGTTATTTTTATAGATATCTTTGAATGTGTTTCAACTTGTTCTGCAGGTGTTCAATTTTGATTCCATTTACTAGATATCTAATGTATCAAGATATTTAGTATGAAAATTGTCCTATGATGTTGTGTTTTTTTTGTAATTGGTGTGTATAAATGGATATTTTATGTTTTGATATGAAAAGATCTTAAGTTTGAGATTAGATATGAACTTATGGTAAGAGTTTTTATAAATTAGACGGTGTCAAAATCACCATTCTACACGATTTTTTTAATTATAAAAATTTAGCTCCAATAAACTTTCCAGTTTCCAAATTGATCCATAATATTGGATTTTTTTAATTAAATCTTATACATTTGACTTCTTATGTAACTTCTTGTGCAAGAGAATATTCCAAAGTGACCTTATATTGTGGATTGATTTGTAAAAAAAAATTTGGAGGTTGATTTTTTATTTAAAGAAAATGTAATGAGTTGGATTGTTTTGACAATTTCTATTATAGATATAAGTTCCAAGATTTATCACTAATATGTGACAATATTACAATCCCAAGTCCGAAAATGTGAAATTTAACTAAGAGTATTTATGTGAAATTGATCTTCAAATTAGTGATGAACCTTTTTATATCTTAAATTGGGTCTACCTCATATAGCTTATGACAATATAAGCCACTTTAAATGGGGTCTTGGTGACCCTTTTTCATCATTAGTTGAAACATTAAAATAATAAATAAATAGTTATGACGGGTTTAATAGCTTTTAATGTTTCAATCAATGATGTAAAGAGGGTCACCAAGACCCACTTTAAAGTGGGTCTCTAAATTTAGATTCATTGATAGCAGGTCCTTGAGTAGACGCCACTAATAAATAAATAAATAAAATACTAAAATCAATTGTTCCACATAAAAAATAGATTCAACGTACAATTAATTTTTGGGATTGATCATTGAATTAGTGCGGACGCCTCTTCATTTAAAATCTAACCAAGTAACTAAATTTAGGGCAACATCATAGCTCATAAACCCTATAACTAATATAGGGATACAAGATATGGTACGTAATGAATTGAGTGCTGATAATTCCACCCAAAAATTATCTCCAAAACACCACATAAAATTCAATACACATTTTACTAACACCACCCAAAAGTGTTGTACCATTTTACTTAATCACAATATCTAAAATACCTTAAATAACCTAAAAATTACACACTAATAAAGCACCACAACTAGAATACACTCTAAAACACCACAAACCTTAACATTTCAAAGTCTTCACATTCCACAAAAAGAAACCCTTCCACGATTTAACCTATCAATTTGTCACCTTCTTCATTTGTCCATAAAGCTTGGTTTTTGTTGTTATGGGGTTGTTTTTATATAGAAAACAAGGTTTAAAGAGGCTACATTGCAATGGATGAAGAAAAGAAAGTTGATCTTGAAGCTTCCCAAAAGTTGAACATCTAGTGCTCCTTGGATGATTTCCTCTACATACTCTATAATGTCTAAAACTATATGAAAAACGAAGCAAAGAGTTAAAAAAATCGGATATATTGTACTTACGGTGACGGGACGCCGAAAATGATAAGCATTTTCGGTGGTAACTAGTCGTAAGTTACTTAGGAAACAAAAATTAACTCACGATTTAATATAAATGTAGTATATGTGTATACGATTTGATGCTACTCTGAATAAGATGATAACGGTTGGGTGACACCATGGTATGTTAGCAATATTGGGTTTCAAAAGATAACTTGAAACCCTGGTGTCTAACAACCATGGTAGTCACATTTACGTTTTGCTTACACTATATGATGTGATATAACAATTGGGTAACATCGTAGGTTATAGAAAGTGTTGGTTACAACGGTTCCTTGTGGTCGTGGTTTCACCTATTACGGTTATACATCATCGTGTGTTCACACTTGCGACGAAGTGTAACCGCGAGTGAGACTTTTACTATTTATTAAAATCGTGAGATAATTTTTACTCTGCCAATTTTTGTGAACTTCTCATACCAAAAGTATTATCAATTCTTATTATATTTCAGATAGATGACTCGGTCCTCAATGATTCATTTTGGCAAGATATAGACACCGTTGTCGTACCGAGTGTTTCGACTAAACTTGCTTTACCCGAGAAATCGAATATGCATGAACAATGCACGACTAAAGAACCAACGACATCAACCAGAGGCAACTGTTTGCACAATTTTTTTCTTCTAGATTTCACATTGTCTACGATAAAAAATCATTTCCATTAATTCATATTTTTAATGTATCATGGAATTGGTCGACCCTAACATTTGATTGTATATTTTGATAGGATGTGGTAATGGATGAATGCCGGACTGGATGTAATGCCATTACGCAAGCCATACATTCGATTTCACTACTGACGAGGCATGTTTAGTTTCTTTATATATGACATGAATATGTTATACTTGTTCAGATATAGTTGTAATTTCCATATATGTGTAACTTCGATTAAAAATGTTATACTTGTGCAGATTTTCGATGGCCGTGATAAATTGATTGATTGGTGTCAACAAATCGATCACAAACTTCAAACCATTGTCATCATTTTGAAATCCAACAAGGACAGTTTAGTCAAAAGAGGAAGGATGGTACTGGGGGCTGTGAGTACAGTGAGCTTCATAGGATTAGGAAAGATATGGGGTGGATAAAAAGAGGAAGAGATGTTATGGTACTTGAAAGTGCGATTGTCCCTTTCGATGGAAAGGCATTTCGCGAGAGGATGGATATTAGGGGTGGAAGTTGTCTGTGGTCTACACAACCACGAGGTATCTAAAACACTTATTGGACATCCTTATGATGCACGGCCTTTCCAAGAAGAGTAGAATATTCAAAGAGAGATGATTACCAATGGGTTGGGGCCAAAGGAAGTACTCCACACGTTGAACTAATTGTCAAAATGTAATTGTTCATCCATTAGAACAATTTATAATTCAAAGCTCAAGATGAAAAATGTTGAGATGCAAGGGCGCACAACGATGCAATAATTAATGCATTTGCTAACAAAGGAGAGATATTTTCACTAGCTACATCTTGTTTCACACATCCTATATCTTGATGTTGTGGAGAATATCTTTTTCACAAATCCTACATCTTGTTTGTTAGTCAAGTTCTTCCGTACTATACTAATGATCGATTTCACCTACAAGAGCAATTGCTATAATATGCCATTATTGAAGATGATTGGAGTCACATCGATCGCGCAATCTTTTTGCATTGCCTTTGCATTCTTGAAGAATGAAAATGAGGAGAATTTTGTTTGGGCATAGAAACATTTGCAGTCATTGTACAAGCTGGAAGCTTTGCCACGTGTTGTTATTTCTGACAAACAACGGTCTTGCTTATATGCGGTGCAAAAGGTGTTTCCACTTGCCACCCTTCTGTTATGTTTGTTCCATGTTCAAAAAAATATAAAAGGTGCATGTTTGAAACACAACATCAATGGACAAGATAAGAAGTTGTTTATGGAGGGTTGGATTGGGATGGAGTCCGAGATGTAGCATGATTTTGAGAATTCATGGGCAGTTTTTTAACAAAATTGGCACAAGTATCCCACGTGATTTCTTACATACCTAGGATTTGGTTGACTCTACGGTATCAGTTTGCACATGCTTCAACTAACTAGGCACCTCACCGTGGCAAGTGCACAACTAATAGAGCGAAGGCGGCCCATGCCAAACATAAAAAAAAAAACTATTAAGTAGCACCGATTCTTTTGCAACTGTATGGAAAGAAATAGATGCATCGCTTGACCGCCAAGTGACTTAGATACAGACGGAGTTTCAAAAATCACACCAAACAACCAAGCACGACCACAAGGACTTATTTTTACGTGATATCCGTAGTAATTCATGGCCCTATGCCTTAGACTTAATTATTCTGGAGATCGATTGCATGAGATCGGTGTTGAGAGAATTTTCTCCCAACACCTAATATACAGAGTTATGATGATCGCACTGTAACAACCCTCGCTTTTGAGAACCTATTTTATACTTACTTACTATGTGAATTAATTATATAAAATGTTGGAGTGTGGAGTAAATATTAATTAAATGAGGTAAAAGTTAATATTTACTAGAATTGTTTCATATTTACTGTATTTGTAAGTAAATATCACTATTTTGTGTTTTATGTTGCCTTGTGCATTAAACGACATTCATAGTTAAAATGAAACCGGAACTCGATATGAATAAAAAAATTCCAAATGATAATTTGGAGGGTGTAGTTAGTCCCAAATGGTGCGAGATAGTCGAAATGAGTGCCATATTGCATTTTTGTGTTTTGGGCACTTTTAACTGGTTTTGACTCAAATATGTAGTTGTGGGTCATTTTAATGTGGTTTTAACCCTTTTAGTTGGGGAATTAGACATAAGCCGCGCTTTAAGTTCCCCAACCTTTTTTTCTATTTCTTCTATTACACATTTCTAGCCCTAAAGAGATAGAGAGAAGAAGAGAGCTTTGGAAGAAAAGAGAGGGATTGGTGCTTAGATTGTTGCTACCTCCAAGAAATCTGAAATTTCTTCTTTGAGGCAAGTTTTCTACTTGCTAATATATGATCTCTTACGAATAAATTGTATGGATGGCTGTATGTTTGGGGGATCTTAGTCAAATCTTAAGTTTTAATGTACATGTTGGTGTTTAAATCATTAAACATTGGAATGTTAGGATTTAAATGGAATTAGTGTGTTGGTGGAGGTATGGAAATGTTATTGTTAAATTGTAAATGTGGGTAAATGGGAAAGAGGCAAAGGCTTGGAATAGGCCTTAAGTTTGGATTTATATAAGAAGAAGTTGGTCTAGGTCTGCTACGACCGGTCGACTGCGGTCCCCTGACCGGTCGACCGGGCCTTCGGGGGAGGGCTTACTGCTTTCCCACAAAGGTGTAAATTCTTTGCGCGATCGACCGCGGTCCCCTAACCGGTCGACCGGACCTTCCAGGCTGAGCTTTCTGCTTTTCTTGGTAGGCAAAATTTTGAGACGCGGTCGATCGTGGTCCCCTAACCGGTCGATCGGTCCCCTATTTTTTACTTCCAAACTTTAAGTGACTTCTAGTACTTTTCTTATAAGCTAGGGACTTAGGAACCTTCTTGTATGAAGTAAACTTAGAGTCCTAGAGTATTAGTTGAGTTGGGTCACTACCCTACATTAGGAAATGGGTTAAACGGGGCTTATCTCGAGGTCGTATAAATTGAAGTTAGACTATTTCTTTTCTTTAGCAAATCGTTAGGAGTCTAAGGGTTGTAAGCCCATACTTAGAGACCGTAGGGGCTCAATTGAGGTATATAAGACCTTGTGACTTGTAGAAATATTTTATCCCTTGGAGAATAATTTGGGACTGACTACGGTGAATACTAATGAGAGTATTCAATGATTATGGTTTCGTATATAAATGAATCATGCATATGGAAAATGAACATGAATTGAATATGAAAATGATTATGGTAAATGGTAAATTTCTTAACCATAAACACGGTAAATGATAAATTACTTAAACACACCTCTCTAAATGCTATCATAAGGGAAGTTCGCGCCCGTTCTGACCTTTCCTACTCCGATGTTTTTGGGGATCCGTAATACTTTGCGGATATTATGGGATATATTGTTAGACGCCTTCATTTTTTGCAATTTAATTATGATCGGATCTTTTGCTCGGGCGTGTGTCCCAAATTATTGTATTTGCTTAATGAATGTATGATGTAAATTACATTAAACCGTTGTGCCTTATTGTATGAGACTATTGACCGACAACATATTCGGTCCCCTTATTGTACAACTGTTGTTGTTGTAATATATGTTTTTCTTGGATTTCCACTTTCTTTTCATATTGGGTCGTTTAAACTATTTTTTTCCTTAACTTATAAAAAAAAATTTGACAACCCATTTTTTAAAACATTGGGTGGTTATCCTGTATACTTAATATATTGTTATGATGCTGAGAATGATTCCATATATGATTCCTATAATATTGGAGTATCAAGCTGGCCACCCCATATTTTGGTGAGCGGGTTGTCACAAATGGTATCAAAGCATCAGGTTCTAGAGTACTAGGATCTATGCGGACTTGTCACGTTCTACCATAGTGTTCTTTGATATAGAGCCTAATATTAGGACTGCTTTGTTACTTATGATTTCGATCTTCTTCAAGATAGATTATTTTAAATAGTATTCTAACTATATTGTCTCTTCATCTCAGATGCCGCCTAAGAGAGGTCGCCCAGCGAGACGCAATAGGGTTGCAGAGGAGTATGTTGGTCCTCCACCGCCGCTGCAGCAAGGAACTATAATGCTGCTGATGTAGAAAATATCGTGGCCCAAGCGGTTAATGCTATCATGATCGCAGTGGTTCAACAATTGCCACAAGCACAACAAAGGTCTCAGGAGCACAAGCTCCTACGGGACCTTCTCCGTGGGAGAGAGTTAGAGAGTCTTTTCTAAAGGTCCATCCCCCGAAATTTGATGGAGGCTCTGATGATATTAGAGCTAATCAGTGGAAGAAGGATATGCAATTCCATCTACGTATGGTGGAATGTAGTGAGTAAAAGATACAAGTCCTTGCTACCTTAAAGCTTGTCGGGATTGCGTTACATTGGTGGGAGTCGATGACTACGCCAGAGCAGAGGGACACCATAACTATCAATTATTTTTGGACTTTGTTTAATCGGAAGTACTTCCCTCCCGCCGTTCAGAGGGAGATGAGAAGGAAGCTTCAGGATGTTGTGTAAGGTGAGAGATCCGTTGCGAAATATGAAGAGGAGTTCACCCAGTTAATAAGTTTTGTGCCGGATGAGGTGACTCCGAAAGAAAGGAAGGTTTCGAAGTTCATGGGAGGTCTGAACTGAAGGATCCGACAACATTTGTTGGATAACCCAGCTTTGCAGACTTTTGGTGAGGTGATGAATGCAGCATTGCTTAATTGCCAAGGGCATCGGTTGTATATGCAGAGTAGAAAGAAAGCTACAGTGATGGGGAATGCGGGATAACCTGGAGGCAATGGGACTGGAGGATGAGCATTTCCCTCGTCCCAATATTTGGGTAATAAGCAGAAACAAAAGGATTCCCAGCAAGTGGCTTTATCTAAACGGCAACGCTTTGGTGGGTTTAATGTTGGTGGCAATAACAATAGGCATAGTCAGGGTGCCCAACAACAACAACAACATACAAGTCGGGGTAGTCACGGGGGTAGGGGCCATTCGGGCCAAGGCTCTACCCGTTTTAGAAATAATCGGGGCCAAAATCCAGAGAATATGCCGGGATGGTGCTTCCAATATGGGGAGGCGGGTTCCTCAGTTGGTTGGGGTCAGCTTCCTAGAGTTCCCCAAAAGTCGCTGGTTCAGCTTCCACTGACATCTAATCTAGTTTCCCCTCTACAGCAAGGACAACTACTGTATGGGTGTGTTTATCATATTCAGGATGCTACGCTTCCTCCAGCTCCGCCCGCGCCGCCAGCTATCGAGGGTAAGTTTCTTATTCAGGGGCACCTGGGGCGTGTGTTATTTGATACAGGGGCGACACACTCGTTCATTTTTAGAAGCTTTTCTTAGTCTACAGAGTTGATAAAATCTGCAGAGAGTACCTTCACTAGTGTTGAGTCTTCCATGGGTGATGGTTCACTCATTTTCTTTGTTTGTAAACAAATAGGGATAACTCTTGGTAATTTGTGCTTTGAGGCCGATTTGCTCGTCCTTGACATGGTCGGGTATGATGTGATTTTGGGTATGGATTGGCTAGTGAGGTATCATGCGATAGTTAATTGCTATGGGAAGAGCATAGTTTTTGTCGTTCCGGGGAAAGAAATGTTTTTAGTGGTTATGCCTCGCTTAGAAGGGGGTATTAACACTTACTTGTATTGTATTGCTGAGGAGACTTCTCGGGATGTAGTTGTTTCCCTAGATTCTATTCCGATTGTTAGAGATTTTGAAGATGTATTTTGGGAAATACCAGGTTTGCCTCCTAGTAGGGAGATTGAGTTTGTGATCGATTTAGCGCCGGGAACTCGACCGATTGCGAGAGCTCCGTATCGTATAGCTCCTGTGGAGATAAGGGACCAAATTCAGAACTTTCTAGAGCAAGGGTTTAGTAGGCGAAGTACGTCATCAAGGGGTGCTCCGGTGTTGTTTGTGAAGAAAAGCGACGGTTCTCTCCGGTTATGTGTTGACTACAGAGAGTTGAATAAAGTCACCATCCGGAACAAATAACCGTTGCCTCGGATTGATGATTTGTTTGACCAACTTAGGGGAGCGTCGTACTTCTCTAAGATAGACTTGAGGAAGGGGTATCACCAGTTGAGGATACGAGAACAGGATGTGTCCAAGACTGCTTTCCTTACGAGATATGGGTCCTATGAATTTTTGGTTATGCCCTTTGGACTAACCAATGCCCCTGCAGTGTTTATGGACCTCATGAATAGGGTATTTCGGGACTTCCTCGACCAGTTTGTCAGCGTGTTCATTGATGATATCCTAGTATATTCTCAGACAGAATCTGACCATGCCACTCATTTGAGGTTGGTCCTGTAGAGATTGAGGGATCACCAATTGTATGCTAAGTTCGAGAAGTGTGGTTTTTGTTTGCAGGAGGTGCAGTTTCTGGGACATATTGTGACGGCCCAGGGTATTTCGGTCGACCCAAGCAAGGTGGTTGCAGTGAGGGAGTGGGGTCAGCCCACGACGCCTACCGAAATTCATAGTTTTCTGGGTTTGGCGGGTTATTACCGTCGGTTTATGAAGGGTTTCTCCAAAATTGCTAATCCTTTGATAAATCTGACCCGGAAAGGGGTGCGGTTTGTATGGGATGATTCCTGTTAGTCTGCTTTTGATGAGCTCAAGGATAAGTTGACTTTTGCCCCAGTCCTTGCATTGCCAAAGCTGGGGTTGGAATATTTAGTCTTCACTGATGCATCTCTACAAGGATTGGGAGGTGTACTTCAGCAAGAGCGACGGGCTATTGCTTATGCGTCTCGTAGGTTAAATCCCCACGAGAGGAATTATCCGGTTCATGACTTGGAACCTGCCACGGTAGTTTTTTCCTTGAAGATCTGGAGTCGTTATCTCGTAGGGGAGAAGTTTAGTCTTTTCACGGACCATAAATCGCTGCAGTATTTATTTTCACAGAATGATCTAAATATGCGACAACGTCGATGGTTAGAGTTCGTGAAAGATTATCAATTTGACATCCACTAGCAACCGGGAAAGGCTAATGTGGCGGAGGATGCTTTGAGTAGAAGGCCCGGGGGGGATTTGGCAGAAGTTTGGAAAGCAAAATGGAAAGAGCTTGGCCAACAGGATGAAGTCGCTCGGGCGTTTATGTCTGTAATGATTGTTACGCCTACTATTGTGACGAGGGTGGTTGAAGCCCAAAGGAGGGACAAAGGTTGTCGAGACCACATGCACAAGTTGTTGACCGAGGGAGCAGAATCCTACTCTATTGGCTCTGAGGGTGGGGTGCGTTTCCATGGGAGACTCATTGTCCCAGATGAGGGGGACTTAAGAAGGAACATAATGGCGGAATCTCACGGTTCCAAATTTGCAGTGCATCCGGGTAACGACAAAATGTATCTAGACATACGCCGTCAATATTGGTGGCCAGGCATGAAAAGGGATATTTCTGAGTTCGTATCCCAATGCACCACTTGCCAACTGGTCAAGATTGATCATCAACGACCGACCGATTTGTTACAACCATTGGAAATTCTGGCATGGAAATGGGAGAGCATATCAATGGACTTTATTACCGGATTACCAACATCACAAAAGGGTCACGATTCTATTTGGGTTATCATTGATGGCTTGACGAAGTCGGCACACTTCCTACCGATTCGCACCGATTACAACACCGCTCGTTATGCCCGATTGTTCATTGAGGAGGTTGTTAGACTGCATGGGGTGCCCTTGAATAGTTTTCGATCGAGACAAAATTTTTGTTTTCCACTTTTGGCAAAGTTTCCAAGAGGCCATGGGAACCGAATTGAGGTTAAGCACTTCTTATCACCCTCAAACAGATGGCCAGACAGAAAGGGTCAACCAGATATTGGAGGATATGCTTCGCATGTGTGTGCTTGATTTCAAGGGAAGTTGGGAACAATATCTCCCATTGGTCGAATATGCTTATAATAATTCGTACCAAGTCACTATTATGATGGCGCCCTATGATTCTTTGTATGGTAGGCCTTGTAGATCTCCATCTTGTTGGTTAGAGGTGGGGGATAATAAGTTTCTTGGACCTGGAATGATCCGGGATACTTCTTCAAAAATTGAACTCATTCGGAATCGCATTCGGATAGCCCAAGATCGTCAAAAGAGCTATGTCGATGTGGGTAGAAGGCATGTGGAGATGGAGGTTGGAGACCAAGTGTTGGTGCGAGTGTCCCCTATGAAGGGCATTAAGCGTTTTGGAAAGCAAGGGAAGCTTGCACCGCATTACGTTGGACCTTTTCCTATCATTGCTAAGGTGGGTCCCGTGGCATATCAACTTGCTTTACCGGAACACTTGCATAAAATCCATGTTTTATGTCTCTTCTTTAAATAGGTACAAGAGGTGTGAAGGTGCCTTTTGGCACATTCCTTTTGAAGATATTGAGTTGCAACCCGAGGTTTCATATGAGGAACAACGGTTGCTATTCTAGAGAACGGAGAGCGGCGATTGAGATCGCGGGTAGTGCCCTTGGTTAGAGTGCAATGGAGTCATCACAATGTCGAGGAATCGACATGGGAGTGCGAGGATGACATGCGGGATAAGTATCTGCATCTCTTCTGGCAAGGCACGCTTGAATTTTGGGGGCAAAATTCCCTCATAAGGGGGGGGGGGGGGGGGGGGGAGTATGTAACAACCCTCGCTTTTGAGAACCTATTTTATATTTACTTACTATGTGAAGTAATAATATAAAATGTTGTAGTGTGGATTAAATATTAATTAAATGAGGTAAAAGTTAATATTTACTAGAATTGTTGCATATTTACTCTACGTGTAAGTAAATATCACTATGTTGCGTTTTATGTTGCCATGTGCATTAAACGACATTCATAGTTAAAATGAAACCAGAACTCGATATGAATAAAAAATTCCAAATGATAATTTGTAGGGTGTAGTTAGTCCCAAATGGTGCGAGATAGTCGAAATAAGTGCCATATTGCATTTTTGTGTTTTGGGCACTTTTGATTGGGTTTGACTTAAATATGTAGTTGTTGGTCATTTTAATGTGGTTTTAACCCTTTAAGTTGGGGAATTAGACATAATCCACGCTTTAAGTTCCCCAACCTTTTTTTCTATTTCTTCCATTACACATTTCTATCCCTAAAGAGATAGAGAGAAGAAGAGAGCTTTGGAAGAAAAGAGAGGGATTGGTGCTTAGATTGTTGCTACCTCTAAGAAATCTGAAATTTCTTCTTTGAGGAAAGTTTTCTACTTGCTAATATATGGTCTCTTATGAATAAATTGTATGGATGGTTGTATGTTTGGGAGATCTTAGTCAAATCTTAGGTTTTAATGTACATGTTGGTGTTTAAATCATTAAACATTGGAATGTTAGGATTTAAATGGAATTAGTGTGTTGGTGGAGGTATGGAAATGTTATTGTTATATTGTTAATGTGGGTAAATGGGAAATAGGCAAAGGCTCGGAATAGGCCTTGGGTTTGGCTTTGTAGAAGAAGAAGTTGGTCTAGGTCTGCTACGATCGGTCAACCGTGCATTCGGGGGAGGGCTTACTACTTTCCCACAAACGTGTAAATTCTTTGCACGGTCGACCATAGTGATTTGACCAGTCGACCGACCCTTCCAGGCTGAGCTTTCTGCTTTTCTTGGTAGGCAAAATTTTGAGACGCGGTCGATCGCGGTCCCCTGACCGGTCGACTGGTCCCCTATTTTTCACTCCTAAACTTTAAGTGTCTTCAAGTCCTTTTCTTCTAAGATAGGGACTTAAGAACCTTCTTGTATGAAGTAAAATTCGAGTCCTAGAGTAATAGTTGAGTTGTTTCACTACCCTACATTAGGAAATGGGTTAAACGGGGCTTATCTCGAGGTCGTATAAATTGAAGTTAGGCTATTTCTTTCCTTTATCAAATCGTTAGGAGTCTAAGGATTGTAAGCCCATACTTAGAGACCGTAGGGGCTCATTTGAGGTATATAAGACCTTGTGACTTGTAGAAATATTTTATCCCTTAGAGAATAATTTGGGACTTACTACGGTGAATACTAATGAGAGTATTCAATGATTATGGTTTCGTATATAAATGAATCATGCATATGGCAAATGAACATGAATCGAATATGAAATGATTATGGTAAATGGTAAATTTCTTAACCATAAACACGGTAAATGATAATTTACTTAAACACACCTCTCTAAATGCTATCATAAGGGAAGTTCGTGCGTGAGGTTATGCCCCCTGGCTATTGAATGCAGGGTGGATATAGTCCTAGGCCATATGAGCGTTGTTGTATATTTTCTGCGCTGGATAGGTGATTTCGGGTGTGGTCATGACTATCCTGCAGGGATATGGCCGCTTCCCGACGTTACGTTATGTGCCCAGGTTGTCTTATGAAAGGCCCTGGAAGATGATAGTCATTTAGGGGTGCGCCCTGTGGGGAAACTCGGAGGGGCGATCTTAGAATCATTCTATGTATGTGAATATAAATATTCTGTATCAAATGGGACTTGATGTATGATAAATGCCACATAGAGCATATAAAAGTGATTATATTCTTGCTAAGGAATGGAATGCCATAAAGAGCATGTGATATAAATTGTATTCCTGATAAGGAATGGAAAGATGAAATGAAAATGTGATATATGATAAGGACTTTTAATTCATAATGTGCATTCATATCATATTGTAAAACTGATGTAAATCTGTAATCATTTAAATAGTCTTAGTTTATAATATGTGGTTAGCATGTAGAACTTCATCTTTATCATTCATGGTTAACTTTTCATAACTGTCATATTTTTATTCATCTGGTGATTATATAGAACTGGGCCCTGACCTGTTCATATTCCTTATTGTGCATGTATCTTGTATCCGCTCAGGTGCTCCGCCGCAAGGACGCCCGTTCTGACCTTTCCTACTCCGATGTTTTTGGGGAGCCATAATACTTTGCGGATATTGCGGGATATATTGTTAGACGCCTTCATTTTTTGTAATCTAGTTATGATCAGATCTTTTGCTCGGGCGTGTGGCCCAAATTATTGTATTTTCTTAATGAATATGTGATGTAAATTACATTAAACCGTTGTGCCTTATTGTATGAGACTGTTGACCGACAGCATATTTGGTCCCCTTATTGTACAACTATTGTTGTTGTAATATATGTTTTTCTTGGATTTCCACTTTCTTTTCATATTGGGTCGTTTAAACTATTTTTTTCCTTAACTTATAAAACAATTTTTGACAACCCGTTTTCTAAAACATTGGGTGGTTATCCTTTATACTTAATATATTATTATGATGCTGAGAATGATTCCATCTATGATTCCTATAATATTGGAGTATCGGGCTAGCCACCCCATATTTTGGTGAGCGGGTTGTCACACGCACCAATGTTGTACGATCTACGGATTGCCCCGTGTACACGAGATGTCCCAATGGGAGAAGCTAGGCCAAGAAATTATCCAATAGATGCTAGATGATCATTTGAAGAAGCTTGTGATTATCCTAGACATCCCTCGGTACCGTGAGCTTGAATATACACCTAAGATGATATTATTTAAGAAACATTGAACCGAGGAGGGTGAAGTGGTCAGGAGGAGGATGCTAAGCAAGATACTTGAAATTTCTGAACCCTCTTGCACGCCATTGATGGAGACCGTGAAAATGTGGCAAAAGGATAGGCCCCCTAAGGGGAAAAAGTAGTTTTATACATCTACAAAAAGAATCCCATGTGCTTAGGAGGAGGATGTACTTACCACAACTGAGCTGAAGAAAACATTTAAAAATAAGACGCCATTAACAGACGTCAAACCAGAGACGTGGTTTAGGGAAAAATATATATATATATATATATTAAGCACGTTCCCGAATACTACCAATCATTTTGGAAGATATATATGAGGTCAAATATGAAGGGAACTTTGGTTATATGACCATTTCTAAAGGAGACAGTTTTAGTACGGACTTCAACATTCTCCTGCTATCCGTAGTGTGTTGTTGTCCAAGCTACGTAGGGACAACCATTTCTGGCCTACTGTTATGAATTCATATGATATTAATGACTACGAGAGGTGATTTGAAAACTCTAGGCACTCATACACTAAAGAACATTGGTATATCATGCTCGAGTTTGGCTATCTTGTTCTTGTAGAAAATACTTTGAAGCTTATGGTAGTAATGATATTTAAACTTTAGTGCTTAACTTTCATGCAATTTGATGCTAGGCTAAAATCTCTGATAGAAGATAATCGCATAGTCTTCATCCTCAACATCTTAAATACTCATTGGGTGAATTTTAAATGCACTATTTGACGCGACTACAAATGTGTTTTAGTGTGCATGCTATCTAGGCTCAAGTGAAAGCCTATTGCTCAAGTAATAATCCCGGCAAGTCGAGGTCAAATTCGTAGGGAAATTGGACAATGAAATCGTGACGATGATGGAAATAATGAGAATCCTAACTTGACTATAAAAATGAAACAGAAAAAAAAAAGATGATGAATTTTGGGGTGAATGTTTTCTAACTCAGAGGAAAAAGAAAATCTAACTAGTGAACATGCGATTAACTAATGAAATGCTTATTAAAATACTTATTAAATTAGGCTTTAACTGAAAAGTTTACAAGTCAGAACAATACACTCCTCCAACCCTAGTTCATCTACAACCAAATTCTGAATTGAAATAATTGAGAAAACCCACTCTTTATTAATCCTAAGCATTCCATATATGAGGGATCGTAGCCCACACCATATGAAATCAAAGGCAATACAACGCAGTGTCGTTGTAGCTACATGCGCGTTGCACTCTTCAGCATCTCGGTTACCTAGGGCAAACAGGATCAAAATCCCTACAACGGTTGTGATCACCACACAACACGATTGAATCAATTACTTAATTCAAAATTTAATTTTACACATTTGTAAACAACATCGGGTTGGATTCGTGCATCCCAACCCTAAAAAATTAGCAATACATGACTAACTTAGAGAAAAACATGATTTTTAAGAAATAAAACATCAAATCTAAAGAAAACAGAGTAAAAGAGAAATGTAGAATCAAACCAGCAATCAAACTAACTAGCTATTGAAGAATTAAACGGAGAACATTACTTGTATTGAAGAAAATTATGTGCAATCCTTACAACAATGCTCCTTATTGAAACTAGGGTTTTTCGCAACCAAAACCCTCTACTCCTAATGATAAAACTAAAAAATTAAACTCCTATTATTATGTAACAAACTAGAATAAATCGCTCCAAAATTTACAAGAGTTTGATCCCATAAAAACTTTGAGAAAAAAAAAGAAGAAAATCCATTGCCACCCGGACCGATCGGGGCAGGCGGTTTGGATCTCCCCTTATTTAGAGACAGTGTTCCTCATCATTTAAGGCGGTTCGGATCCTTTTCTGAAAAAAGGTCCGAATCGCCCTCCTTTTTGAGACAGAGGATTTTTTCCAAGGCGGTCCGGATCCTTTTTTGGAAAAAAGTCAGGATCACCCTTTATTTTGGGGCAGAACTTTTCTTTTGAGGAGGTCCAAATCCTTTTCTAATACTGGCCATCTTTTTTATCCACAGGTCTTTTCCTTATTTCCTTCTCAACTTCAAATCTTCGTAACTTCATCAACAGAGCTCAGATTGACTTGCAGTTTCTTCCAAAGTTCTTGAAATTGATTTCTCTTCAACTCTCTAATTGGATTCAACTTCAGATGACGGCTACAAATTTACAAAATTACCCTTTGACTTTCCTTCTTTGAATTTTCTCATTGCTTATCCAGTTTCTTTCGTCCTCTATGCTTCAAATACCTACAAAATTTAGGAGAAATACACGAAATTAAATGCACTTGTTAGAAGGAGTTAGTGTCAAGGAAATGTTATAATTACACCCATTTTACGTCATTCGATATGGTAAAAGTCTCTAAATTAAGGGGCTAAATTCGAAAGAATTTGAGCCTAATCAAACCCCCATATATTAGAACTTTGTGCATCCCGAGCAATGTAAAAGAATGTAACTATGGGCCAACTCTCAAAAATTTCATTTTATTCGGATAGATTACCACTTTCGCGGGCAAGCGATTGCATTGAGCGTATGCAACAAGCCTTTAAACCCCTAGGTTACCTTAGTAGGACGAGTTGTGTCTCGTGAGGGTTTGCATTGAATATACCTACAAAATTTGACTCAAAGAAAACTCAAAATAATAATAATAAAATCGTATAATTTAAACTTTTCTATAAAATACTCATCATCAATTCAATTTAAGAGTCTCAAATCAGAGTTTATGTGTGCGAAGCCAGAAATTTAACCTCGAATTTCCACTGGTTGACCATTACGTTATTTTTCTGAAAATTCATTTTGATTCAAATTCTCACTGGGTACTCTCTCAAACAAATCACTCGAAAATGTGGCTATTTTCTCTCGGTATGCGTGATAAAAGGAGAAAATACAGTGCAACACAAGTTCACACACACTAAATTCAAAAGACGGAAATTTATGGGGTAAAAAGATCTCATCATTAGAATACGGTTACAAGGAAACGGGAAACATCGCCTCTACTTTACGCCTTTAATCCCTTTTATTATCTTTTGTGCCTGAGCTCTCCACGCGGTAAGAAAATTTGCAATTTGGATTCGGTTAGGACTTTTCGGGTTTGTAAGGTGCATTGGGTAAAAGGAGATGGTTGGGTACTTTGGAATTGAAAATTTTCCTTGAAATGTCCATTAGGCTTTTCCGGGCTTTTGCTAATTTTCTTTTCTTTTTTTTTTTCTCTTTTTCTCTTTTTTCTTGTGTTGCTATTTTTTGTTGTTGAGCATGTTCTATTTTTCATGCCCCTTTTTATTTGCACTAGTTGGGCAAAAATAGAACTTTCTCAACAACAAAAAATAATTGCATTTTTTTTAGGTCGTCAAACGAAAAGGGAAAAAATTTTAGTTGGATCAAATTAGTTAACAAAGGGAAAAAATTTCACGACTTTTTCTGGCCGATATTTTTGGGTAACAAATGAGGGCCTACTTCATTGTCCAAATTAGTAATTGCATTAACATATGCGTCTCAAGGTGAATTTTAGTTTAGAGATTCATTTAATGCATTTTTCCAGACATTATCTCACTCATTTCCCGTAACCGATCAAATCAAAGGAAATGAGATCCTCAACGACTTTTGTAAATGCTAAATAGAGCTTTGTCTTAACCATTGACTCAGATTGATTTATAAACTCACAAAAGGATAGGCTCGAATCTCACCGGGTGAGTTAATTTCCACATTTATTCGTTAAGTCTTCCATGTTCGCTCAATTTCCATCTTTGGTCAATTTCGGCTTTGTGTAATTTATTTTTACAATTTGAGACTTTAAACCGAATTTTAACGATATTTTTGAAAATTTTAAATTCCAATTTTTATTTATTTTGAAGAAAAATATTTTTGGGTTTTCTGAGTTTTTCGATTTCTTTTTTGGAAATTTTAAACTTTTCTAATGTTTTTGGCATTTTGAAAATTTGTGAAATTTTAGAAATATGCACTCGTCACCTCCCTAACTTAGACTTTTGCATTGTCCTCAATTAAAAGGACTAAAATCTAAATAAGGCAAAATAAGAGTGCGACAAATAAAACAAACAAATGGAGAAAATGCGAGTTTTTATTTATAAGGATTGTGGTACATCATAAGGAAGGAGCATACAAGCATATAAGCAAACCAACAAAATTACAACCAACATAATCACCAAACACATGATTCACTGGGGTGGGGGATTGGAGCTACCGGGCGCGCTTGGGTCGTACGAATCATAAAGGTAGCTCGAAGGGGGCCCACCAAAATTGAGTTGATACATATGGGCTTGAAGACGATGCATCATGGTCGTATCGATTGGTTGACTGCTTGATCCCTCGTGTATTGAGTTATGAACCCGTAATTTTTTTTTTCAATGGAGGTGAGGCGTGCAGCAAAATCATTATCGGGGAGCTCGAAATCATAATCTTCTTCATCCTCATCGGACCCCACCTCTTTGTCCCCCATCTCGACATCGGTTGCGGCTTCTTCCTCCTCGCTACTCTCGTCCTCATCGAATTCTTCATCTTCTCGGGCTCTTATAATTGCCCTTTGTTTCTCGCTTTTAGTCTGGGTTCCCTGCCCAAAAGATTTTGGGAGACAAAGAGTCCCGACATGATGGTCGAAGAGGTGATCGACGAGAATGGAGGTAATGAATCGGGCATAGGGAAGAGCAGTAGATCCCTTTTCATCCACCGTCGCAAAGTGGACATCTCGAAAAATGATATGCGCTAGGTTGATGGACGAGTTGCGGTTAAAGAGGTGGTACACAAGTGTTTCATGACGCGGGATCATGACGGAGTCATTAGAATTTTGGAGGATGTTTGCTCACACTATTTGAAAAGTGAGGCGTGTTTTTTCGCTCGATTTATCGACTCGAAAAACACCCTTGTGCCAAACTTCCCCAGGCATGATACGCTCAATGAGGACATCCTTTTCGAGCGGTTGGGAGTTTTTAGGGTAGACAAAAGCGATGGGATTAGGGACGTCTTTTTTAGTGAGCTTCTCAGCTAGTGTTAGGAAAGAGAATGGGATGTGTTGCCCCCGAATTTTTGCTTCAGCCACGAACTCGCCGGTGCGTACGAGGGTGACATAAAGTTCTCGGACCTCCACTGCCCAAACAGCGTTGTGAGGATCGTGCAAGAAGCGGCACCAACCCTTATGGCGAAACAAATTAGTGACAGAATTGGGTAGGTCATCCCAAATAATGGCCTATTCTACTTGGAGTTTTCATGTATGCCCAAAATATTCCTCACACCACTGCATTTCTTCATCGGAGCGGTAGTCGGTTGGATTATTATCGATGATAGAGATGGAATTGTATTTGGTGGGTCTGTCTTGGGAAACCATGGATTGAGAAAGTGGATGGAAATAATTTCTTAAGAGGTGAGGTAGGAGAATTTTTTTTTAAAGAGGAGTTGGTGTGGGAAAGATGGGGGTAGGGGTTGTATTTATAAGTGGGTTTTGAGGTGGGAAGGAGTGGATTTGGAGGGAAAAGAGGAGGGGAAAAGGGGGGGTGTATTTTGGGAGGGATTTGGTGGGAGAGACGAAATGGACGGAGGTGAATGGATTGGGGAAGCAGGGTTGCACCTAAGGAATCGTTGGGAGAAAATCAGAAGGCGGTCCGTACCGAGTGCCTAGGGGAGGTCCGGATCGTCGGGCTTATTTTTATTTTTTAATTCTCCTAAGGTGGTCCGGACTGTGTGCCCAGGGGCGATCTGAACTATGTGCCTTTTTGTGACATATTTTGCTCTGCTTCATTTCTAGACCTCTCTTATACTTCTAAGGCATTCCCACCTAGTCTCAACACGATCATGACCCTAATTTATGCTCAACCCTCATTTTCAAATCCTAAGACGGTCTCAAAGTGTATGCTTCCTACCTGCGAATGTACTCAACATCCATATAGTGAACCTACCTACCCTATCCTAAGCTACACCTAACTACTATACACAAGAATCCCCCCATACACGTCGGGGGTGCGACGACCTCTTGTATTCAACTCACTCTACCCCGTAGACGGGGTCCGATAACCAAATAGTGTCGACTTCATCCATGCATGCCTCTAGATATGGCTTTAAGAATTTTCCATTTACTTTGAATGGGTCCCCCCTTTTGGATCATCCAACTCCACAGCTCCACGGGGAAACACGATTTTAACAACGAATGGGCCAGTCCAACGGGATTGTAATTTACCCGGAAATAGATGAAGACAAGAGTTATAGAGGAGTACATTTTTTCCGGGTTGAAACTCTTTCCGTCGAATAATCTTGTCATGCGCGAGTTTCATCCTTTCTTTTGAAATCTTGGCATTCTCATACGCATCATTGCGTATCTCCTCCAACTCATTCAGTTTAAGTTTGCGAGCTTCACCGGCTTTATCTATATCATAATTTAACCTCTTGATGCCCTAGTACACTTTATGCTCCAACTCAACAGGAAGATGGCAAGGTTTTCCATACACAAAGCGGAACGGGGACATTACAGTAGGCCCATAGCGAATCATTCAATCAAAGGGACCAATCTTTTCGGTTAGGATCGACAGTCTTCTCGAGGATATTTTTGATCTCACGATTCGTCAACTCGGCCTGCCCATTCGTTTATGGGTGATATGTCATTCCAACCTTGTGAATGACACCATACCTTTTCATATGCTTCTCAAACGTCTTATTGCAAAAGTGCGAGTCGTTATCACTGATTATCACTTTAGGCGCACCGAAGCGAGAAAGTATGTGTTCCTACAGGAATATTATCACCACTTTATGTAACACCCCGTATTTTTGTACATTTAATATTTAATTAATTCAGGAATTTTAAATTACTGGTGTGTTGTAATTTTAATTGAATTAGTTATATCAATATATATATTTAAATATTAATCGGGGAGTGAATGGTTAATGTTTAGGGAAATTTATTTACTAAGTGAATAGTAATAATTTAATTACGTCATTTCGAGTATTAATGAAGAGGTATACACTTATCCCAGTCGGGAGTCGGTATAGACTAAATTCGGTGTGAGATAAGGATTTTTATAAATTAATTCGGATGTCAATTATGAGTGCGCGGTTGAGTCCGGATGGGTCGAGATAGTCAGAAAAGAGTACCCGGGGGTAGTAATTGGGTCTCAGGATATTTTTGGGCATAGCCGGGCCCACACGGGGTGAGTTAGGCCACTTTAATTAAGCCCATTAGGTGAAAAATGGGATTAAGGGTTTTTAACCTAATTGAGAGATTAAGGAACGACAACCAACATAACTCTAAACCTAGGATTTGAGAGGGGATTTGGGGGAAAGCAAATCAAGAGCAAATTGGAGGTTATTGGGGCCAAATTGAGGGACTACACCAACGGATCAGACACTATGAACACTTTCAGGCAAGTGGTTAACTATTTTGATTCTTAAAGTATGATAATCAATTCATATCATAGTGATGTGTAAACCAAAATTCGTTTTAGGGATAAATGGGTACAAAAAGGGGGTTTTGTTAATGGAACCATTGAATGAAATTTAAGGTAAGAATTAGTTGTGCTATATAATTTTGAGTATGATTATCTGGTTTGAATGAGAAAAATCGAAATATAAAAGGATGGGATTTGAATTTGAAATTGAGATTGTACCCTAGAAATTGTGTTCTTGGGTGGGTCAAGATTCATAGTGTAAATGATGTTAAAAGGTTTAGATGATATTTTTAGTTCATGAGAAATGTTATGAGATGATAAATAGACTGATTTGAGGTTGGTTTTTGAGGAAAGAAACCTTGAAATTTCGTTAATGGTGGAATTCAGCGAGGAAGGAGAGCTGGCACGAAGGGATCGATCGATCGATCGGGGGCATCGATCGATCGACGATAGGAAAATCTGGGTAGTTCGGCCAGTTTGTGATATAAGGGGGAAATTAATTAACTAAATTAATTCCCATACATTAATTAGCGAAACAAAATTATGAAACACATATTCCTTGTAATTATGGGGAAAAGTAATTAGGACTAGGGGAAATCCATGTGGAGCTCTTTATGGATGAATTGATGAATGTTATTCTAAAATAGGGAGATACAGATTAAGTGAGTGAGTCCGGGTATATTGGCTAAGCGACGCCAAGGTAGTGAATTAAGTTTGGAGAGAAACTAATTAATTTAGAGTCGGGATATAGACTCGGGAAATATTCAATTTCGGGCGAAGTGGTCGAGTCCGGGTATGTTGGTGACTATAGGTAAATATAATTGGAAAATTTATGGAGAGGCATGTGTGAAACATTGTGGGCGAAAATGTGGGAATGAAATTATGAGAGGTAAAATGGACCAAGTGGGCGAGTCCGGGTATGTTGGTTAAGTGGCACTAAAGTATTTAATTAATTATTGAGAGAGAGTAATTAATTTAATTAGAGTCGGATTGTAGACTCTGGTAGGATTAAATTAATAAATGTGATAATTAATTTAATTAGAGTCGGATTGTAGACTCGGGTAGGATTAAATTAATAAATGTGATAATTAATTTAATTAGAATCAGATTGTAGACTCGGGTAGGATTAAATTAATAAATGTGATAATTAATTTAATTAGAGTCGGATTGTAGACTCGGGTAGGATTAAATTAATAAATGTGATAATTAATTTAATTAGAGTCGGATTGCAGACTCGGATTTATGTTGATTAATTAATGTGTAAATTAATTGAATAAGAGTCGGATTGTAGACTCGGGTAAGTATTAAATTAATGGGTGTAATAATTGATTTAATTAGAGTCGGACGATAGACTCGGGGAGGTATTAAATTAATATGTATGTTAATTAATTTAATTAGAGTCAGACGATAGACTCGGGGAGGTATTAAATGAATAAGTGTATTAATTAATTTAATTGGAGTCGGACCATAGACTCGGGGGAAATATTATATAAATTGAGGTATGAGTTGAATATATTAGAGTCGGACCATAGACTCGAAAAAACGATAAATTATTAAGTGAGAAAATTAATTACGTTGAGTCGGGCCACAGACTCAGGAAATTTCAGGCAGTGTATGGCATTTTGAGTACACGGTAAAGCTGGGGTTTTTATTATATATATACGGTACAGTGATAGTATATATATACGAGTTTATATTGTGTGTGATATTAAATATTAGTGACTAGATATTTATTCAATTTAAATACTCTAATGCTATCAAGGGAGGTTGCGCGATGTGGGTGAATCCCCTAGCTTGACGACTAGGGCGAGTATATCCCCAGGTCATAGTGTCCGGTATATATGGGTGAGGGATTTATCTCACTTTCAGGGAAGGAATATGACCGCCTCCACTACGTTTATATTTTTGGGCCAGGTTGGTGAGCGATTCCAACTTGGGGAACTGGGTCTTGTGAGAACACCTAGTGAGATAGCATTTTAGAGGGAATCATCCGGTGAGGGTATACTCGGAAGGATGGATACACGTATGATATATGTGTGGATGTTAGTAAAGGTACGTATAATATGGTAGTAAATATTATATGTAGGTGATAATACAATGTGTGATGTATTTACCTTATATAACTCGGGTTATAGTTATTTGTTGTTAATTAATGAGAAATTAATTAAGTTAATCATTTGTGGGAATAATACAGTGTATGATGTATTTACTTTATATTGCTTGTGATACAGTTATATGCTATTATTTAAGAGGAATTAATTAAGTTAATTGTGAGATAACTTATAATTCAAGAATCATTTATACTTGGGTTAGAGTAGTATGGTAAGGTAAGGTTATACCTGGACTAGTTGAACGGGGTAGTACAACTAGGTGGGGTTAAGATAACCGGTAGGTGTGCATAATAGTGGAGGGGCGAGAATGTTCACAAGGGAGTGCGACACAAACTTAAATATGAAGCGCATTCATACATTTTAAATTACTGCAGTTAATTCACTTGCTAAATATTTTCAAAATGTTTTGGGTTCTAACCCTTGCTATAAAACCATTTTCAAAACCTTTTAGGTGTCCATCCACAGGGACGCCAGGATTGATATTCTATTCCAGCGACACGGAGCTGCGGCATATGTGGATGCTAGCAGGAGTTTGGACTAGACGCATCATTTATTCATTCGTAGTGTAGGAATCACTCATCAGTTCCAGTTTTATTTAGGGCATGTCGCCCAGACTTTCAGTTCAGTTTTTTAGATTTGTTTTATTCTGATGTTGAATATTGTATTGGATTATTTCACTTGGGTGGCCGACGGTTTATTCGGCAAGTTGTGTAATTAATTATTTCAGTTGAGTTTTATTCAGTTGTGTGAATGGTTTATATTTATTTCCGCATGTATTGTTGTGTTTAATTAAAATGTTAAAATTGGCACTAGTTTTTGGAATACTAGGTGGTTAGTAAGTCTTAAAAAGCTTTCGACAGTGATGCTAAGGATGATTCAGCTGAGATTCTTATTTTAATTTGGTATAGGACTGATCACCCGGTATTTTATTAGGCGGGGTGTCACAGATGGTATCAGAGCATCAGGTTCTAGTGTCCTTAGGATCTGTGCGGCTTTTCACGTTTCAGCTTAGCAATCTTTGATATAGGGGCCTATCATAGGATTGTTTTATTCTTATACGTATGCGCATATATGTTCTTCTGCCATATTTATAATTGAGAGGGAACTCATACAAATTCGATTCTCATTCTGGATGACGCCCAGGAGAGAGAGAGAAGATAGGGCAGTAGGGGGAGATGAGAGAGGCTCTTCAGGGGCAAGAGCTACCACAATAACTGCCAGAGATGATTTTTTAAGCACAAGTAATGGAACTAGTGGCGCAGACGATTGAAGCAACGGTGGTCGTAACGGCGGGGTACTTTCCACGGGGTCAGCCACAAGTGTTAGTGGCGCCGAATGATCAGACTCACGCGGAGTCGTCGGGGTGGAAGCAAGAGAGAAAGGTTATTTTAGTGGGAACCCACCAGAATTTGTGAGGGGGTTCAGATGTAGTGCTAGCATGTCAAGGAAGAGGGATATCCAGCGTCACCAACGCAGGGGAGATTGCGATGAGGTGCAAAAGAAAATTCTAACTACTTTTAGTTTAGAGGGAGCAGCGCTATAGTGGTGGGAGTCGATCACCACAGTGAGGAAAGTGACACACTAGCTATTACAAAGTTTTGGGTTCGGTTCGACCGCAAGTATTTTCCTCCAGTGGTTGAGACCGAAACGAGGAGAAAATTTTGTGCGGTAACTCAAAGGGGACCGTTAAGTGGCCGATTACGAGGAAGAATTCACTTGTTGGAAAAATTTTGTACCGGATGAGGTAAGCAAGGAATAGATAAAGAAAGCAAAGTTTATGGATGGGTTAGTCTGGAGAATCAGACAAGATTTAATTGATAATTCCGCATTAGTAGATTATACTGATGTTATTAACGCAACACTCCGGCACTGTCAGGAATATCGCTTCCACGCGAAAGGAAGCGGGAGGGGAGTGTAAACTAGCCAGTCGGATAAGGCAGGAGGGAACGATACCAGTAGAGGATCCCAACAGCAGATTGGGGGAGATCAGGGGAAGGATTTCCGACAGGGAAATCATGCCAAACGATCTAGAACTGGAGGCTATCGGCGGGATGGCCAGGAATTCCAACAAGGTCGGTATGGAAGGGACTAGTGGTAGGGTGAATGTATCAGAAGGTGTTTCATCTGTGGGGAAAGAGAGACACATGAAGAGATATTTACTTAAGCGAGGCACAACTACAGGTCGAGGTCCTGGATGTACATCCACTAAAGCAAGTCATGGGTGCATTCGGGCAGGGAGAAGATGCTTCGAAAACTGAGAACCAACCGTTGCAGCTGGAGTATAGAGGTAATTATTTTTACCCTAGGGGAATGGGGTATATTTTTTAGTAACAAAGAGTATGTCACAGTAGAAGACTTATTTTTCACTAGAGATCGTAGGTAAGTCGAACTTAGTGGGTGCATTGGCGGTAGCAGCCATAACATGTGGATAAACTTTCCGTAGGGTAGCGGAGTTCCTTGGTGTTGTTCACGGGAGAGTGGAGGTGTACACTGAGTGATTATTTGAATTATGCGAAGAGTTACTACTTTCGAGAATTATGAGAGTAGGGTTGATAATATTTTTTAAACATCGGCTAGATAGCGATGGAATTTAACTATGGTGGATAGCTGACACACCCCAACCCGATTACTTATAATTAAGTCTGGAAGTCAAAGTGAGTCAAACCATAATTAATCTAACCAAACCATAAACACGAGTTTTGATTTCAGAGTCATCATTGTAAATCCATATAACTGAAAACCTTTTTACAACATCAAAGTAGTGATGCCCATAAAACTTTATTAAAGGATAAGTTAACTTAATTACATCATTTCCATTTACACAAAATCATTGTTTCTCCCATTCCTAGCTAACCCAACCCGACCTCCTAGATTTGGCAGTGACATCGCGTTTCCTGAAAAATGTGAACATAGGAATCATGAGCAAAATAGCCCAGTGAATGTATCACTACTATACTATTGCATGAATTTAAATGAAATAAATCATGTCCATATAATTTTGTATTAACTTATCCGTCTCATTCATAATGAGTGACCAACTTTTCCGAATCATGATTCACATATTCTGTCTAAATAGACAATTCTCCCCCATTCCTGGTCGAGGAGTAACCCCTTGTCATTAATAGGCAAATCTCCCCCATTCCTGGTCGAGGAGTAACCCCTCATTTTGGTAAACCTAAATGAACAATTTTATATTCATAACATTATGATCACATTTTTAACAGTATACAAATACATCATTCCAGTGAGTACACTCACCTTGGGTTGTTAACTACGTATCCAGGTTTCCTTCTGGTGGAGCTGAATTGGGTTTATTAGACCTTACACCTGTCAATCCAACTAGATTAGTACTGAACCTCAATAATAAATATTATCCTAACATAATTATGTAACTTTCCATGACTATACATCAACAATATAATTCCAATTAAGTCACATTCCATAAAACATAGGTAAAGGCAAAACAATGATATACATGTTGATAAAGTTACGGACATTCAACCGTAAGAAATACCTTATAATTAATTTATAACCAAAGTCAAGTAAATATGAAATTATACTTGTCAATGTATATACACATGAAACATGTACTCAAAGTACCCTTCGTAAGGACGAAATACAAACATTCATTCAAGGGGTATCCAATATGGCCCGAAATTATTGTCATACATACTTAACCATCCTATATTTCTAAATTTTATAAATGCAGGGGTCTAACCTTATCAATATGAAAACATATATGAATATATTATCCAGTACAAGTGACGGTGTAATTTTTCAAGCTTCCTAGGGCAAGTTATGACCATTTCTCTACAACAAGAGAAATATGTCCTACCAGCTCCTCTATTGATCCTTCGAATTCCCAGAATTTTCATAATTTTTATACAGCATAACTTTCCATGGTTTTCAACACACTTTCAGTAGACATACTGAATAGTATATAATTAAAGTTTCATAATATTTGGACTTCATTTGCTATCTCAAAATCTTGACCAAACTCAGGGCATACCGAAATCAAGTATACAAACAGCAACTATGTACAAACTTGAAATCATCATTACGGCCTAACCACAAGGAGATAAATTCTAAGTTTCAGATATTATATGAATATATGAGTCTACTTTCATTTACAATTGGAATTTCTCAATTCCAGTAATCACACAAAGAGGTATGCTGATTTGAATAGAGGGGGTTTCAACACAAAGCAATTTTAAGGGTTTCTACACTCAACTTAACATAAGCTTGCATCTAACCATACATATATATAAAGGGCTGAAACTTTCGTAAAATTATGATGATTTATATCATATAAATCAGTAATATAATATAAATAACAATAATTACAATTAGGATTACCTTCATGGCTTTTTACGTAATTTCTACGGATTTTTCTACACTTTTTCTCCTTACTTTTCTTCCTTAACTTCAACTTTCTCTTTCCCTAAGCTTAAAACCCTTTCATGGCTGGTTTTGGCTGAAGGATAAGGATATTTCAAGGGTATAAGGTCGGCCAAGGCTGCCTCCCAAGCCAACCAAACAAATTAAACCATTTGGTTTAATAAAAGACAATTTACCACTTAAGGGAATTGACATATTTGCCCCTTCTCGTAATTTCGACCTAACTTCTTCCTCGAGCATCCGTTTCATGCACCGTTTGTTGTGTTACGACCCTAACTCACATGTCTACAACTATGTAGTTTTCACCTTAAGTCAGTTGTAATGTTACAATGGTCAAAACTAGTCTTAAACAGGAACATTTCTATCGAAAATAACCAAATCTTGTGTTCGTACATAACTCGACATTTCATGATTTATGAAAGTAGGATTAGACTAAACATGAGCATATAATATTAGATATACTAATAATATATTATTCATATCACATAATATAAACATGGTTTAAATATAATTTATCAAAATTATATTCGTGTTGTCACAACTTCCCCCCCTAGAAAATTTTGTTCCCGAAATTTAATATAAAGGTCACTTACTAAACAAATGGGGATACTGTTTCCTCATGCTATCCTCCATTTCCCAAGTTGCTTCTTTAACTCCATGGCTCATCCACATAACTTTAACTAAGTGAATAACTTTATTCCTCAATACCTGCTCCTTACGATCAATAATTTTTAATGGTTCCTCGATGTACGACAAGTCTTCCTTCAGTTCAATTGGTTGAGTTTTTAACTGATGAGATGGATCCGTCAAATACTTATGAAGCATCGATACATGAAACACATCATGTAAACGGGATAAATCTGGAGGTAATTCTAATCTATAAGCCAGGGGCCCAATTCTTTCCAACACTTCATATGGTCCAATGTATCTTGGAGTTAGTTTCCCCTTTTTGCCAAATCTCATAACGCCTTTCCACGGTGAAATACGCAGGAATACAAAATCTCCCTTCTGAAATTCCAATGGATGCTTCCTCTTATCTGCATAAAATTTCTGCCTACTTTGCACTATCTTTATCCGTTCCCGAATCATTTTGATCTTTTCAGTTGTCATATCTATCAATTCCGGACCCAAAATTTTTCTTTCACCTACTTCATCCCAAAACAAAGGCGTCCTACATATCCTCCCATATAAATCTTCATAAGGAGCCATACCAATGGTGGACTGATAACTATTATTATACAAAAATTCCATCAATGGAAAATGATCATCCCAACTACCTTTGAAGTCAAATACACAAGCCCGTAACATGTCTTCTAATATTTGAATTGTCCTTTCAGATTGGCCATCGGTTTGTGGATGAAATGCAGTGCTGAACTTCAAACTTGTGCCCATGGCATTCCGTAGACGAGGACAAAACTTGGAAGTGAATATTGGATCTCTATCTGATACAATTGACACTAGTGCCCCATGTAAACGGATGATCTCATCAACGTACATACGAGCATACTTGTCAACAGTGTAGGTGATCTTAACTGGAAGAAAATGGGCCGACTTCATCAATCGGTCTACAATCACCCAAATAGAATCATGCCCCCTTGGTGACCGGGGTAATCCTGTAACGAAGTCCATCGTTATATGCTCCCACTTCCATTCCGGAATAGGCAACGACTGCAATAATCCTGCCGGCTTCTGATGCTCCGCTTTCACTTGCTGGCATACTAAACATTTAGCTACGAACTCTGCAATCTCATGTTTCATATTGTTCCACCAGTAATATTCCTTCAAATCTCTGTACATTTTGGTACCTCCCGGATGCATAGAGTAAATAGAACTATGTGCCTCTTCTAATATATCCTTCTTTAAGGGTGGGTTATTTGGTACTCAAATTCTATTTTTATAACACAACGATTCACCATTCTTAATCTCAAAGTCACTCTCTCTACCATCCCGAACTTCTTGTTTCTTCTTCTCAAGGAATGGATCATTGGTCTGCAAATTTCGTATGCGTTTGGTCAATAAAGGTCTCACTGTGACATGTGCTAATAATCCTCCACTTTTTGAAAACTTCAATTCAATCCCCATCAATGCCAAGTCAAGAATATTTCCAACACGAGAACACCGTATGCAACCGAGAATCCCTGATGATTTTGGACTCAAAGCATTTGCTACTACATTAGCCTTCCCAGGGTGGTGATGAATAGTACAGTCATAGTCTTTAATCAGCTCTATCCAACGCCTCTGTCTCAAATTCAGTTCTTTCATACAAGTAATGTCTCCACAACTTTAAAGCAAAAACAATGGCTGCTAGCTCCAGATCGTGTGTAGGGTAGTTTCGTTCATGCGTCTTTAATTGTCTGGAAGCATATGCTATTACCTTCCCATTCTGCATAAGAACACATCCTAACCCCTGAAATGAAACGTCTGTATAGATCACAAAAGACTAATTCCCACATGGAATAGCAAGTATAGGGGCTGAAACCAACCGCTTCTTTAATTCTTTAAAACTCCTTTCACATTCTTCATCCCACACAAACTTCACTTCTTTATGGGTCAAATTTATCAATGGTAATGCTATTGCTGAAAATCCCTTAATGAATCTGCGATAGTAACCTGCCAATCCTAGGAAACTCCTAATTTCTGTCACATTCTTAGGACTCTCCCATTCCACAATTGCTTCCACCTTCCTTGGATCAACATATATCCCATCTCCTGAGACAACGTGCCCTAAAAACACAATTTCATTCAACCAAAACTCACACTTGCTGAATTTAGCAAATAATTTCTTCTCTCTCAAAATCTTCAATACGAGTCTCAAATGTTTCTCATGTTCCTCCATGCTACGCGAGTAAATCAACACATCATCTATGAATACTATCACAAATGAATCAATGAAAGGGTGGAATACCCGGTTCATCAAATCCATAAAAACTGATGGAGCATTAGTCAATCCAAAAGGCATCACCAAAAACTCATAGTGCCCATATCGAGTCCGAAAAGCTGTTTTGGAAATATCACAATCCTTCACTTTCAGTTGGTGGTAACCCGATCTCAAATCAATCTTCGAAAATAAAGTGCCCCCCTGTAATTGGTCAAACAAGTCATCGATACGAGGTAGAGGGTACTTATTTCTAATGGTCACCTTATTCAACTGACGATAATCAATACATAATCGCATTGTCCCATCTTTCTTTTTCACAAATAACACTGGTGCTCCCCATGGCGAAACACTAGGCCGAATGAAACCTCTGCTTATCAGATCTTGTAATTGCACTTTTAATTCTTTCAACTCCGCTGGTGACATTCTATATGGAGAAAGAGAAATTGGACCAGTACCTGGAATTAATTCAATAGAAAACTCTACTTCCCTATCGGGTGGCAATCCTGGCAATTCCTCTAGGAAGACATCAGAAAACTCTCTAACCACTGGTATATCTTCAACTTTAAGTGCTTCCTTACTAACATCAACCACATACGGTAAATACCTTGTACAACCCTTACTCAATAACTTTCTGCTCTTAATTGTTGAGATGAGACAAGTAGGGACAACATTCATTTCCCCTGTAAATTGGAACTCGGGTTCACCAGCCAAATGAAATGTAACTTCTTTGCGAAAACAATCAATGGAAGCATGGTATGATGATAACCAATCCATCCCCAATATAATATCAAAATCTCGAATGGCCAACGGTATCAAATCAACATAGAAATCTCGCTCACCCATTCGTAAGACACAATTTTTATAAACATGCTCAACCAGAATCACACTTTCCATTGGGATAGAAATATATAAGGCACAATTGCGAAATGAACATGGTCGACCCAAATATGATGCAATATGTAGTGCCACAAATGAATGCGTAGATCCAGGATCAATGAGTGCATATAAATCTTTGTTTGCAATATAAAGTTTACCTGTAACCACTTCCGGTGTAGCATGGGCATCTTGTAGCGTCATCGCAAACACTCTTCCTCCTGCCCTCGATCCAGTTGCTTGTTCTGTACCTCTCCCCCTGGTGGCACTGCCTGGAGAAGATCCTTTATGAGGCCCCACACTACTGACTGAAGCTGTTCTTGCCCACATAGGACAATTCTTTCTCAGATGAACCTTTTGGTGACAGTTGAAACATTCTATATTCAATAACTTTGGGCAATTTCTCTTTATATGACCCGATGACCCATAAAAGAAACAAACATTAGCATCTCCTTGTACTGAAACTCCTGAACCTCTTCCACCACTAGCCTCACCCCTTTGCAAACTACTTCCACCTCTACCCTGTTGGAATTTCTGCCCTCCAAACCTCGAATATTCTGTACCACTACTCTTTTGATAATTTGGATCAAATCTGCTTCTCTTTACACCTCGTTCTCGATTCCCTCTAGCTTTATTCACGTCCCTTTCTACCAGCATGGCTTTGTTCACCAAGGCTGAATAATTAACATTCTCTAAAGCCGACAATCGTGATTTAATGACTAACTCAAGCCCATCGAGAAATCGACTGCACATATCTTCCTCATTCTGTAAAAACCTCGAAGCAAATCGAGATAAAGCTGTAAGTTTAGCTTCGTATTCTCTAACTGTCATACTCCCCTGATTCAACAGGAAATATTCTTTCTCCTTTTGTTTTTGATACATCGGAGGAAAATACTTATCATACAAGGCTTTAACAAAAGTATCCCATGAGATCACATTCCCACCTCCTGGAGTAATCAACAAATGTTTTGTGGCATCCCACCAGTACTTAGCTTCTCCTCTTAGCATATACGTCGCCAAGGTCACTCGTTGATTGTCAGGCATTCTCATTACCCCAAAAATAATTTCAATCTCTTTAACCCAGGCTTCTGCCTCTGCTGGATCAACTGCTCCTTCAAATGGAGGTGGATTCATTTTAATAAATTTCTCATGTGAAGTACTCCTTTCTTCCCGGTGTATAACCTCCTGATCCCTGGCCAATGCTTGTGCCTCCAGTTGCCTGGCCTGTTGTGCTTCCATCTGAGCCATAAATCTAGCCTGCTGCTCTGCCATTAAAGTCATAGCACGTGCCAATTTTTGCATGTCTGTCAATTGTTCCGGGTCAGGTTCTACTATCCATGAACATGTAGTTCAACCTCTGCTTCCGCTGCCATATTTGAAGCCTCGTCTTCTATTCTCTCATTAACATTCCCTCCTTCCATTCTTTTATATCTGAAATGAATCAAAGATATAACAACATACATATATACATATTTTTCCTACCATAATCGTTAGTATCAAATAAAATATATATTTTTTTTAACATTCACTGCCAAATCTACACTCTTCTCACTCCAGAACCTCTAAAACCTAGGCTCTAATACCAAAAGCTGACACACCCCAACCCAATTACTTATAATTAAGTCTGGAAGTCAAAGTGAGTCAAACCATAATTAATCTAACCAAACCATAAACACGAGTTTTGATTTCAGAGTCATCATTGTAAATCCATATAACTGAAAACCTTTTTACAACATCAAAGTAGTCATGCCCATAAAACTTTATTAAAGGATAAGTTAACTTAATTACATCATTTCCATTTACACAAAATCATTGTTTCTCCCATTCCTGGCTAACCCAACCCGACCTCCTAGATTTGGCTGTGACATCGCGTTTCCTGAAAAATGTGAACATAGGAATCATGAGCAAAAATAGCCCAGTGAATGTATCACTACTATACTATTGCATGAATTTAAATGCAATAAATCATGTCCATATAATTTTGTATTAACTTATCCGGCTCATTCATAATGAGTGACCAACTTTTCCGAATCATGATTCACATATTCTTTCTAAATAGACAATTCTCCCCCATTCCTGGTCGAGGAGTAACCCCTTGTCATTAATAGACAAATCTCCCCCATTCCTGGTCGAGGAGTAACCCCTCATTTCGGTAAACCGAAATGAACAATTTTATATTCATAACATTATGATCACATTTGTAACAGTATACAAATACATCATTCCAGTGAGTACACTCACCTTGGGTTGTTAACTACGTATCTAGGTTTCCTTTTGGTGGAGCTGAACTGGGTTTATTAGACCTTACACCTGTCAATCCAACTAGATTAGTACTGAACCTCAATCATAAATATTATCCTAACATAATTATGTAACTTTCCATGACTATGCATCAACAATATAATTCCAATTAAGTCACATTCCATAAAACATAGGTAAAGGCAAAACAATGATATATATGATGATAAAGTTACAGACATTCAACCGTAAGAAATACCTTATAAGTAATTTATAACCAAAGTCAAGTAAATATGAAATTATACTTGTCAATGTATATACACATGAAACATGTACTCAAATTACCCTTCATAAGGACGAAATACAAACATTCATTCAAGGGGTATCCAATATGGCCTGAAATTATTGTCATACATACTTAACCATCCTATATTTCTAAATTTTATAAATGCAGGGGTCTAACCTTATCAATATGAAAACATATATGAATATATTATCCAGTACAAGTGACGGTGTAATTTTCAAGCTTCCCAGGGCAAGTTATGACCATTTCTCTACAACACAAGAAATCTGTCCTACAAGCTCCTCTATTGATCCTTCGAATTCCCAGAATTTTCATAATTTTTATACAGCATAACTTTCCATGATTTTCAACACACTTTCAGTAGACATACTGAATAGTATAGAATTAAAGTTTCATAATATTTGGATTTCATTTGCTATCTCAAAATCTTGACCAAACTCAGGGCATACCGAAATCAAGTATACAAACAGCAACTATGTACCAACTTGAAATCATCATTACGGCCTAACCAAAAGGATATAAATTCTAATTTTAAGATATTATATGCATATATGAGTCTACTTTCATTTACAATTGGAATTTCTCAATTCCAGTAATCACACAAAGAGATATGCAGATTTGAATAGAGGGGGTTTCAACACAAAGCAATTTTAAGGGTTTCTACACTCAACTTAACATAAGCTTGCATCTAACCGTACATATATATATAAAGGGCTGAAACTTTCGTAAACTTATGATGATTTATATCATATAAATCAGTAATATAAGATAAATAACAAGAATTACAATTAGGATGACCTTCAGGGCTTTTTACGTAATTTCTACGGATTTTTCTACACTTTTTCTCCTTACTTTTCTTCCTTAACTTCTACTTTATCGTTCCCTAAGCTTAAAACCCTTTCATGGCTGGTTTTTGCTGAAGGATAAGGATATTTAAAGGGTATAAGGTCGGACAAGGCTGCCTCCCAAGCCAACCAATCAAATTAAACCATTTGGTTTAATAAAAGACAATTTACCACTTAAGGGAATTGACATATTTTCCCCTTCTCGTAATTTCGACCTAACTTCTTCCTCGAGCATCCGTTTCATGCACCGTTTGTTGTGTTACGACCCTAACTCACATGTATACAACTATGTAGTTTTCACCTCAAGTCAATTGTAATGTTACAATGGTCAAAACGAGTCTTAAACAGGAACATTTCTATCGAAAATAACCAAATCTTGTGTTCGTACATAACTCGACATTTCATGATTTATGAAAGTAGGATTAGACTAAACATAAACATTTAATATTAGATATACTAATAATACATTATTCATATCACATAATATAAACATGATTTAAATATAATTTATCAAAATTATATTCGGGTTGTCCCAATAGTGGTATAAAATTTTAGTGTTCGTGACACCAGGGTATAATCGGTACTAGGTATCACTGGAGTGGGCGTATAGCCTATATATGTGTGAATATATACAATGTATTGCGTGGTGCGATGGCACATAGTGAGGTTTTGTGTTCTCATATTTTATCCCGGTAAGTGGGGGATGTTTACTGAAGTGAATCAGAGTGGGTTATTTTCGAGGAAAGAGAGATAGCTTGGGGTTTATTTTGCGCAAGGACTAGTGATAGTAAGGGCGCTGTATTTCATGTTGTCTTCGGTAGCATAAGGGTAAGCGTATATACTTTTGTGTTGAGAGACAAGTATTTTATGGGGAGATGTTTGGACGTAGCACATGGGTTGAGTACCCGAGCAGTATATATATATATATATATATGTAATATGACTACGGGTTCGAAGTTATATTACGAATTACGACTAGCATAGTCGGGTAACTTTCGTGCGGTAGAGTGGGGGGATAGGGTGTATGGACACCCGGGTTAATTAAGGCAAAATTTTGTGCGGTTAAACACGGGTATAGGGTGTATGGGCGCCCTGGTTAAGTTTAAATGCATACTTGTGTAACGTATGGTTAGAAGCGGATGGGATAGATATAGGGGGCTTGGAGGCACATGACTAGTGAGTAATATGTGAATACTTGAACACTAGGTTTATCTTAATTTCGAGGACGAAATTACATTGTAAGGGGGGAGTATGTAACACACCGTATTTTTGTACATTTAATATTTAATTAATTCGGGAATTTTAAATTACTGGTGCGTTGTAATTTTAATTGAATTAATTATGGCAATATATATATTTAAATATTAATCGGGGAGTGAATGGTTAATGTTTAGGGAAATTTATTTACTAAGTGAATAGTAATAATTTAATTACGTCATTTCGAGTATTAATGACGAGATATACACTTATCCCAGTTGGGAGTCGGTATAGACTAAATTGGGTGTGAGATAAGAATTTTTATAAATTAATTAGGATGTCAATTTTGAGTGCGCGGTTGAGTCCGGATGGGTCGAGATAGTCAGAAAAGAGTACCCGGGGGTAGTAATTGGGTCTCGAGATATTTTTGGGCATAGCCGGGCCCACACGGGGTGAGTTGGGCTACTTTAATTAAGCCCATTAGGTGAAAAACGGGATTAAGGGTTTTTAACCTAATTGGGAGATTAAGGAATGACAGCCAACATAACTCTAAACCTAGGGTTTGAGAGGGGATTTGGGGGAAAGCAAATGAAGAGCAAATTGGAGGTTATTGGGGCCAAATTGAGGGACTACGCCAACAGATCAGACACTACGAACAGTTTCAGGCAAGTGGTTAACTGTTTTGATTATTAAAGTAAGATAATCAATTCATGTCATAGTGATGTGTAAACCAAAATTCGTTTTAGGGATAAATGGGTACAAATATGGGGTTTTGTTAATGGAATCATTGAATGAAATTTAAGGTAAGAATTAGTTATGCTATATAATTTTAAGTATGATTATCTGGTTTGAATGAAAAAAATCAGAATATAAAAGGATGGGATTTGAATTTGAAATTGAGATTGTACCCTAGCAATTGTGTTCTTGGGTGGGTTAAGATTCATAGTGTAAATGATGTTAAAAGGTTTAGATGATATTTTTAGTTCATGAGAAATGTTATGAGATGATAAATAGACTAATTTGAGGTTGGTTTTTGAGGAAAGAAACCTTGAAATTTCGTTAATGGTGGAATTCAACGAGGAAGGAGAGCTGGCACGAAGGGATCGATCGATCGATCGGGGGCATCGATTGATCGACGATGGGAAAATCTGGGCAGTTCGGCCAGTTTGAGATATTAGGGAGAAATTAATTAACTAAATTAATTCCCATACATTAATTAGCGAAACAAAATTATGAAACACATATTCCTAGTAATTATGGGGAAAAGTAATTGGGACTAGGGGAAATCCATGTGGAGCTCTTTATGGATGAATTGATGAATGTTATTCTAAAATAGGGAGATACGGATTAAGTGAGTGAGTCCGGGTATATTGGCTAAGCGACGCCAAGGTAGTGAATTAAGTTTGGAGAGAAACTAATTAATTTAGAGTCGGGATATAGACTCGGGAAATATTCAATTTCAGGCCAAGTGATCGAGTCCGGGTATGTTGGTGACTATAGGTAAATATAATTGGAAAATTTATGGAGAGGAATGTGTGACACATTGTGGGCGAAAATGTGGGAATGAAATTATGAGAGGTAAAATGGACCAAGTGGGCGAGTTTGGGTATGTTGGTTAAGTGGCACTAAAGTATTTAATTAATTATTGAGAGAGAGGAATTAATTTAATTAGAGTCAGATTGTAGATTCGGGTAGGATTAAATTAATAAATGTGATAATTAATTTAATTAGATTCGGATTGTAGACTCGGGTAGGATTAAATTAATAAATGTGATAATTAGTTTAATTAGATTCAGATTGTAGACTCGGGTAGGATTAAATTAATAAATGTGACAATTAATTTAATTAGAGTCGGATTGTAGACTCGGGTAGGAATAAATTAATAAATGTGATAATTAATTTAATTAGAGTCGGATTGCAGAGTCGGATTTATGTTGATTAATTAATGTGTAATTTAATTGTATAAGAGTCGGATTGTAGACTCGGGTAAGTATTAAATTAATGTGTTTAATAATTAATTTAATTAGAGTCGGACAATAGACTCGGGGAGGTATTAAAGGAAAAAGTGTGTTAATTAATTTAATTGGAGTCAGACCATAGACTCGGGGAAAATATTATATAAATTGAGGTATGAGTTGAATATATTAGAGTCAGACCATAGACTCGAAAAAAATGATAAATTATCAAGTGAGAAAATTAATTACGTTGAGTCGGGCCACAGACTCAGGAAATTTCAGGAAGTGTACGGGATTTTGAGTACACGGTAAAGCTGGGTTTTTTATTATATATATACAGTACAGTGATAGTATATATATACGAGTTTATATTGTGTGTGATATTAAATATCAGTGACTAGATATTTATTCAATTTAAATACTCTAATGCTATCATGGGAGGTTGCACGATGTGGGTGAATCCCCTAGCTTGACGAGTAGGGAGAGTATATCCCCAAGTCATAGCGTCCGGTATATATGGGTGATGATTTATCTCACTTTCAGGGAAGAAATATGACCGCCTCCACTACGCTTATATTTTTGGGCCAGGTTGGTGAGCGATTCCAACTTGGGGAAATAGGTCTTGTGAGCACACCTAGTGAGATAGCATTTTAGAGGGAATCATCTGGGGAGGGTATACTCGGAAGAATGGATACACATATGATATATGTGTGGATGTTAGTAAAGGTACGTATAATATGGTAGTAAATATTATATGTAGGTTATAATATAGTGTGTGATGTATTTACCTTATATAACTCGGGTTACAGTTATTTGTTGTTAATTAATGAGAAATTAATTAAGTTAATCATTTGTGGGAATAATACAGTGTGTGATGTATTTACTTTATATAGCTTGTGATACGGTTATATGCTATTATTTAAGAGGAATTAATTAAGTTAATTGTGAGATAACTTATAATTCAAGAATCATTTATACTCGGGTTAGAGTAGTATGGTAAGGTAAGGTTATACCGGGATTAGTTGAATGGGGTAGTACAACTAGGTGGGGTTAAGATAACCGGTAGGTGTGTACAATAGTGGAGGGGTGAGAATGTCCACAAGGGAGTGCGACACTAACTTAAATATGAAGCGCATTCATACATTTTAAATTACTGCAGTTAATTCACTTGCTAAATATTTTCAAAATGTTTTGGGTTCTAACCCTTGCTATAAAACCATTTTCGAAACCTTTTAGGTGTCCAGCCACAGGGACGCCAGGATTGATAAGCTATTCCAGGGACACGGAGCTGCGGCATATGTGGATGCTAGCAGGAGTTTGGACTAGACGCATCATTCATTCATTCCTAGAGTAGGAATCACTCATCAGTTCCAGTTTTATTTAGGGCATGTCACCCAAACTTTCAGTTCAGTTTTTCCGATTTGTTTTATTCTGATGTTGAATATTGTATTGGATTATTTCACTTGGGTGGCCGACGGTTTATTCGGCAAGTTGTGTAATTAATTATTTCGGTTGAGTTTTATTCAGTTGTGTGAATGGTTTATATTTATTTCCGCATGTACTGTTGTGTTTAATTAAAAAGTTAAAATTGGCACCAGTTTTTGGAATACTAGGTGGTTAGTTAGTCTTAAAAAACTTTCGATAGTGATTCTAAGGATGATCCAGCTGAGATTCCTGTTTTAATTTGGTATAGGACTGATCACCCGGTATTTTATTAGGCGGGGTGTCACACTTTATTGTCATTAGTCTTAGTAACTTTAGCTTCCACACATTTAGAAACATAGTCCACCGCGACTAAGATGTATAGGTAGCCAAAGGACGGGGGAAACGGGCCCATAAAGTCAATACCCCGGCAGTCGAAAACCTCAATGATGAGAATTGGGGTTAATGCATCATATCTCATCGGGTTATCACCCCCATCCGTTAACACCTATCGTAAGATTTTCAATAATCATTTACATCCTGAAACATTATGGGACAGTACAAACCGCTTTGGAGAATTTTTGCAGCCATATTTTTCATGGAAAAGTGGCCTCCATATGCCTCCGAATGATAGATTTGGATGACTTTCGAAATTTTGTCATCCGGTACGCATCGTCGGATGATTTGGTTGGGAAAATATTTAAAAAGGAATGGATCGTCATAGAAAAACATACGCGACCAAGTGATGAAACTCTTCTTATCTTGCGGTGTCCAGTCGGGAGGGATGACTCCCGTGATAAGATAGTTCACTATGTCCGCAAACCAAGGAAACGAAGAGGTGGAAAAATTTTGCTTATCCGGGAAGTATTCGTCTATAGGTGTAGGATCACTAGGTATGTCAGACAAAAGCCGCGATAAATGATTGGTGATGACATTTTCTACTCCTTTTTTGTCTTTAATGGAGAGATTAAACTCTTGTAGGAGTAGGATCCACCTTATGAGGCGAGGCTTTGCGTCTTTCTTTCCAAGGAGATATTTTAAATTCGTGTGGTCGGTGAAATAGGTGATGGGGGAATCAATAAGATAGGATCGAAACTTATCTAGAGAAAAAATTACCGCTATCAATTCCTTCTCAGTGGTGGAGTAGTTGATTTGTCATCCGGTAAGAGTCTGACTAGCGTAGTAGATGATATGAGCTTTTTTATCTTTCCATTGGCCCAAAACAACCCCTATCGCATAATCACTAGCATCACACATGAGCTCGAATGGTAGGGACCAATCTGGAGCTTGCATGATGGGAGCAGACACAAGCATGCTTTTCAGTTTTTTAAAAGCACTTTGGCATGCTTTAGTCCATTCGAATGGGGTGTCCTTTATAAGAAGGTTGCTTAAGGGTCTAGAGATGGCGCTAAAATCCTTAATGAACCTTCTATAAAACCCCGCGTGGCCCAAGAAAGAGCGCACGTCTTTTAGATATTTTGTTGGGGGTAGGTCAGCTATGACATCGATTTTTACTCTATCAACCTCGATCCCTTTGGATGACACTATATGGCCAAGAACTATGCCCTTAGTTACCATGAATTGTAATTTCTCCCAATTCAGCACTAAGTTCTTCTCCAAACATCAGGCCAGTACTTTCTCAAGATTGGCTAAACATAGATCGAAAGAAGTTCCAAAAACACTAAAGTCGTTCGTGAACACTTCTGTCCATCTCTCAAGAATGTCACTGAATAGGCTCAACATGCACCTTTGAAAGATCGCCACTACATTACAAAAGCCGAATGGCATACGTTTGTAGGCAAATGTACCAAAGTAACAAGTGAAGGTTGTCTTCTCTTGATCAAGTACATCAATCTCAATCTGGTTATATTCGAAATAACCATCTAAGAAGCAATAGTAAGGGTGGACCTCTACTCTTTCAAGCACTTAATCGATAAATGGCAAGGGGAAATGGTCTTTCCTAATTTTGGCATTGAGTTTCCGGTAATCAATGCAAAAGTGCCACCCAGTGGTGGTACATTGGGGAACTAGCTCTACCTTGGAGTTTTCGATCATTGTCATGCCCGACTTCTTCAGGACGACTTGAATGAGTCTCACCCATTTGCTATCCAATATTGGGTAGATAATCCCGGCATCTAATAATTTGATGATTTCGGCCCTCACCACCTCTTTCATAGTGGGGTTTATCCTTCTTTGCATTTCTCTCGAGGGCTTCACATCCTCCCCGAGGTGAATCTTGTGAGTGAAAATTAGAGGGCTTATGCCCTTTAGATTAGCTATACACCAATCAAAAGCACTTTGGTTCTTCCTCAATATCTTTAATAGCTTACGCACATTCTCTTCATCTAAGCTAGGGGAGATAATAATAGGAAATGTCTCACCCTCTCCTAGGAAAGCATATTTAACGTTGGAGGTTAGTTTCTTCAACTCGAGAGTCAGGAATGTGTCGCTAGAGGGCACCATGCGTGACTCCCTCGGCGGTAACTCTTCGAATCGAGAAACCTAACTTACGTCCACTACGTCCTCGTCCGATGCTATCTCATCATGTAGCACCCTCAACTCACCAATCTCTCCCTCAAAATCGGTATAAGTTCCCTCACTCTCATGACTAGACACTACACAAGCTTCTAAGGCATCTCCACATAAATTTTCTTCAATGTGTTCTTCTACGATATCATCAATTAAGCTCACCACGAGAAGATCATCTTCTTCCCCTGCCTATTGGGATATGTTGAAGATGTTAGTCTCCAATGTCATGTTCCCCAATATGAGTCGCATTTACCCATTTTGAGTATTAATTAATGCATTAGCTGTAGCTAAGAATGGTTGTCCAAGAATGATGGGAACATGATTTCGTGAGGCGAAGGAGGGCTCCGTGTCCCAAATAACAAAATCTACGAGAAAGTAGAAAGTGTCCACTTAGACTATCACATCCTCAACTATACCTTTTGGTATCTTCAAGGTTTGATCCGTTAATTAGAGAGTGATACTTGTGGGCTTAAGGTCGCCCAGTTCTAGTTGCCTATATGGAATATGGGAGGATATTAACACTTGCCCCCAAATTGAGTAAGGCCTTTTCGAATTTATTCTCTCCAATGGTGCAGGAAATGGTGGGCGAACCGGGATCTTTATATTTAGGTGGGAGATCTTTAAGAAGAAATGAGCTCACGTTCTATTCTAGAAATACGTTTTTCTTTACCTCCATCCTCCTTTTGACTTTTAATAAGTCTTTTATGACTTTTTCATAGGCTGAAATTTGCCTTATTGCATCGAGGAAAGGTAGGTTCAATTTCACGTTTTTAAGCACCTCTAGCACTTCATCACTTATGGTTCCTTTGTGGGTAGGGACCAATATTTGAGGGAATGGAGCAACATAAGGTGGATTTACAACTACCTCGGGCTCACTAGTGTCTTCCTTTTCACTCTCGTTCAAGGGGATATCTTCGGCCTCTTTCATGTTGGGCGAATTCTCCTTAACTTTCTAAGTGTCGTGTGGGGGAGGTGATAAATCAACAACTCTCCCACTATGAAGAGTGATTACAGCTTGGCAATTCTCCTGTTGTGCTGTAGAGGTGGAACTAACACTAGGTTAACCTTGGGGAGGTCTTTGGCCCTGGGTAGGAAACTTTCCCTTCTCTTGGATACTCAGCGAGGATTGCAACTTGGAGATGTTCGCATTCATGTCGATGAACATGCTATCATATCTGGCATTGGTTGCAATCTGAGAGTAGATGAACTGGTTGATTGTATCCTCGAGGTTCCTCCATGGTGGAGTAATATACAGAGCTGAAGGAGGTGGTGCTTATTGAAATTGAGGAGGCGGTGGAGGTGGGACAGCCTGTGAATGTGGGTTCATTGGAACTTGTGGTTGTCCGTAATTAAAACCAGGATGGTTTATCCATGAAGGGTTTTACGAGTTCCCATGCGGGGCGTTAAAATTTCCCTTGAATCCTCATATAGCATCCACTTGCTCGGTGTGAATGGCCTTGTAGGCAGAAATCGTCGGGCATGACTTTGTGGAATGTCCCACCCTATAGATAACACACACCTTTTCTTTTGAAACACGTCTAGATCTGGAGATATCTCTCAATCGACTATCAAGAAAATCTCTCATATCTCTCTAAAACTAATCGAATCGACGGTCTATTAAGGTATTATTATCCAAATGGTATAGATCAGATGTAGTCGGAGAGATGGATGCTTGTCTACGTCGGGTTTGGGTATTAGGATCAGATGTGTCCTATGCTTGAGTAGTCTCTGTGACATACTTAAGATGGACCTCGGCATCGCTGGAGTCTAATTCCTAAAAAGGTCTTTCACACATTTTTTGCATAAGTTGTTTGGAATCCACTGTCAACCCATTATGGAAGAAAGAGATCAAATGATGTTTTTCAAAACCATGATGGGGGCATGCGCTTACCAACTATTGGAAATGTTCCCAACACTTGTCAAAAGGCTCATTATCGTGTTGTCAAAAACCTTAGATTTGATTTTTGGAAGAGTTCGCCTTGTGTCGTGGTAGAATTTTGAGATAAACTTAGATTGCATATCCCTCCAGGAAATCACGGAGTTCGAGGGTAGAGACCATAGCCAAGTCTTGACTTTATCCTTTAAGGAAAAAGAAAAATGCTTTAGGCGAACGACATCGTGCATGCAAGATTGGTCACTAAATGTGTCGCACGCCTCTTCGAACTCTTTTATGTGAAGGTATGGTTTCTCCGAATCCATGCCATGGAAAGTAGGGAGAATTTGTATCATCCCATTGCGAAAGTGGAACCGATCGGCATTATATAGGAGTAAAATGAAACCAGGGGTGACAGTTCATTCAGGAAAGAGTAAGTCTTTTATGGGATGATAGGGTGGATTTCCCTCTCCAGTACCGAAACTAGCGGCGTAGACATTTCTCTTTATTCAAAAGGCTCGGAATACTCACTTGGTGTCCTAGATGTGTGACTCGATGGTTGACTTAGGGTGTAACTAGCAATAGATTGCTCAGGGGTAGGAGGTGGAACCCATAATTATGGATCGCAAGGTATGTGGGGACTGTCAAAGTTATACTCAATGATTGGATTTTCATGAATTCGGGTTGGAGTATTTTGAGGAGTTTGAGGTTGTTCAGGATTTTGCATTAAAGGCTTTTGAGAGATGATTTTTATATATATATATATATATATATTGGTCTAAGCTTTAGATTGACTCGATCTAACCTAAGTCTACCTAAATCCTCAACAACGGTGCCAAAAACTTGACGCAACTACAAATGTGTTTTAATGTGCGTGCTATTTAGGCCTAAATGCAAGTATGTCGCTCAAGTAATAATCTCGGTAAGTCGAGGTCGAATCCGTAGGGAAATAGGACGATGAAATCGTGACGACGATGGAAAGAACGAGAACCCTACCTTGACTCTAAAAATGAAATAAAAACGAAAAGATTATGAATTTTGGGGTGGACGTCTGCTAACTCAGAGGAAAAAGAAAATCTAACTACTGAACATGCGATTAACTAATGAAATTCTTATTAAACTACTTATGAAATTAGGCTTTAACTGAAAAGTTAGCAAGTCAGAACAAAATGAGTTAGGATACACTCCTTCAACCCTAGTTCATTTACTAATGTTAAAACCAAATTATGAATTGAAATAATTGAGAAAACCCAGTCTTTATTAATCCTAAGCATTCCATATATGAGGAATCATAGCCCACACCATATGAAATCAAAGGGAATACAAAGCGGTGTCATTGTAGCTACATGCGCATTGCACTCTTAAGCATCCCAGTTACTTAGGGCAAACGGGATCAAAAGACCTACAACGGTTGTGATCACCACACAACACAATTAAGTCAATTACCTAATTTGAAATTTAATTTTACGCATTTGTAAAGAACAATGGATTGAATTCGTGCATCCCAACCCTTAGAAAATTAGCTAAACATGACTAACTTAGAGAAAAACATGGGTTTTAAGAAATAAAACATCAAATCTAAAGAAAACAGAGGAAAAGAGAAATGTAGAATAAAACGAGCAATCAAATTACCTAGCTATTGAAGAATTAAATGAAGAACATTACTTGTATTGAAGAAAATTAAAGTGCAATCCTTATAGCAATGATCCTTATTGAAACTAGGGTTTTTGGATACCATAACCCTATACTCTTAATGATTAAACTAAAAAATAGAACTCCTATTATTATGTAACAAATTAGAATAAATAGCTCCGAAATTTACAAGAGTTTGACCCCATAAAAACTTTGAGAAAAAAAATAAAAAAATAAAAAAATGCATAAAATCAAATGCGGTTCGGATCTCCCCTTGTTTCGAGATAGTGTTCCTTAGCATTTAAGGCGGTCCGGATCCTTTTTCGGAAAAAGGTCCGGATCGCCCTCCTTTTTTAGACAGAGGATTTTTTCCAAGGCGGTCCGGATTATTTTCTGGAAAAAGGTCTGGATCGCCCTTTATTTTGGGACAAAACTTTTCTTTTGAGGCGGTCCGGATCCTTTTCCAATAAAAGGTCCAAACTGGGTATCTTTTTTATCCAGGGGTCTTTTCCTTGTTTCCTTCTCAACTTCAAATCTTCGTAACTTGATTACCAGAGCTTGAATTGACTTATCGTTTCTTCCAAAGTTCTTGATATTGATTTCTCTTCAACTCTCTAGTTGGCTTCAACTCCAGATGATTGCTATAAATTTACGAAATTACCCTTTGACTTTCCTTCTTTGACTTTGCTTATTGCTTATCTAGTTTCTTTCTTCCTCAATGCTTTAAATACCTGCAAGACTTAGCAGAAATACACGATATGTACTTATTAGAAGGATTTAGTGTCAAGGAATTGCAATAATTACTCTCATTTTACGTTATTTGAGATGGAAAAAGTCTCTAAATTAAGGGGCTAAATTAGGAATAATTTGAGCCTAATCACTCGTTTTTGTCCCCTACCACCATGTTCCTCTCACTAGAGATCACGGGATACTCAAGATGCCCCTGAGTGGGCTAATATGTTCAAGGTTCGTATAAAGACATTTCAAAATAAATGTCTGAAAGACATTGCGACGAAAGATGAACTATGCCTAATTTCGTCGGATGAAGATGAGGACTTGACGGTGCCATGAATTTAACTATTTGTAATTTTTTATGGAAAGTAGTTTGGTTATAACATTGATTGTTACTTTTTATGGAAATATTTAATTTGGTTATAGCATTGACTTCATCGGACGAAGATGACAACTTGACCATTCCTTGATTGTAACTTTTTATAACTATATGTAACTTGGTTATAACATTGATTCCATCTTTTGGCGGTGAAGTATGTAACTTTGTTATAGCATTGATTCTATCTTTTTGTGGTGAAATATGAAACTTGGTTATAGCATTACTTGTATAATAAATAAAATTATAGCATTAATTGAAACTTTTTCAAATATCTAATATGAAATTGCCTATTCAATAAATAAAATTATCAACATGATAAAATTACAAATTAAATAAAATTATCAATTATCTCAACATGATATAAGGAACTTACCTGTACAATACAACACATGACCATTTTGTAGCGGAGGCGGTCATAGTTCCCCGGTTGTGAGATCGAATCATACCTAAAGCGTCTCACCTCGAAAAAAATCACAATATAAAATATTGGACGCAATGACCTCGGATTATACTCAACCTGCGTTCTCTAGCAAGGGGTTTCACCCACATCACGCAACCTCCTATGATAGCACTATAGGGGTATGTATTACTATAAATATTATTCACACCAATATTTATAAAGCACATAAATGTATATATACACACACACACACACACACACACACTACATAATCACCGCATATATATAGAAGCTAATTGAATCGGCTAACCGGTGCCTAACCTTTATGGCACTAGCCCTTAATACCCGAGTCAAATTCCCCGACTCTTAATTTAATTAATTTCACATTAATTAATTTATTAAAGTGATGTCACTTAACCAAAATACCCGGATTCACTCACTTGGCCCATATTTTAACCTTTTAGGATTTATTGCATAAGGTCCCGTTCATAAGTTTAACCCCTTATTAATTTTGATATTCCTTGATACCCATCCCCCGCATCCTAGGTATTTTCTTCCATTTAATATTTCTCTAATTAATCCCTTTTATCTCACAAAGAAATCTCGGGCCACCTAAGTATTAACCCCCATTTAATATTTCCTACTCAATTCCCTTTAATCCATAAAGAAAAACTCTGCCCCCAATCAATTTAAGCCGAAGTGCCAAAATACTCTCCATGTTGCTGGAATCAGACATACGGTCGTTCGTGCAACATCACATATCTCTTAAATGAGAGCCCACGTCACTCGAACGGCCTCATCTTATCCACCACTATGTTTCAGCTATTGCTACTTATCCCAGAATTCTAAACTTAACCCAAAAATACAAATCTTCAATTTTCCTAATGACTTCAGCACCTTCTAATAATTCATAATTTCTCCTTTATCATTTACTTACATCGATTTGTCATACTGTTAACAATCTGAGATGATCAAATAAGATTTTTCCTACACTGTTTTCCCCTAAATTTTATTTCAACCTCTAAAATTAATAACCATAATTACCATTCCAAAAACATAACTTGAATCCTCACACATTTAAATAGTAAATACCACATCAATTGAGTTTCTAATCTACATAATTTGTCCAATTCATAAACACGCATTTTTCATGTGAAAACCCACCCAAAAATAAATTTGATTTGCACCCACTATGATATGAATCGATTATCACATCTTTACATTGAAAATACATTAACCACTTGCCTGTATTGATTCATAGTGTTTGATTCCTTTGGGGTAGACAATGATTTGAGGAAAAACACACTTAGTCCCCTTTGATTTGGCTCCCAAAATCTCCCTACCTTTCTCTCTATTTTCTTCTCTGTAGATCTAGGGTTTTCTTTTTGAGTTGTGTCTGCCACAAACTCTGTAATTTATGTTTTATAATGTGAATCCTGACCAAGTTAAAATGGCTCAAACACCGCCAAGTGAGCCCGGTTATGCATAAAAAGTCCCGAGACCCATTTACTACCCAAGTACTCTTTTTCGACTATCTTGACCTATTCGGAATCAACTGTGCACTCAGAATCATCATCCGAGTTACTCTATAAAATTCTCCAATTTCGACCTCAAAATACGACACATGTGCAAATTTAAAATATCCCAAATTAATTAAATTTAAGTCACCTAATTAAATAGAATCTACGAATTAAATAAATTCCCTAAATGAAATAAAATTATATTTCACGAAAATAAACAAATTCCATGATCTAAAACATAAATAAGTTCCATGTCTTCAGAATTACAGGGTGTTACATACTCCCCCCCTTACAAAGGAATTTCATCCTCGAAAATAAAATAAGTCTAGTACTCGAAGCCTCGAATATCTCCTAATCACAAAACCCTAAGATCTATACACCTATCTCTACCACTTCTAATCATGACTTATTTAAAAATTAAATTAGTTATCCAGGGCGCCCATACACCCTATACCCGTGCATAGCTGCACAAATGTTACCCAACCCTACTAGCCTTAAACCGTAATACAACTTTTAACTCACAGTTATTGTAAGGACATAAATTTCCAATTGAGTCCATGTATTGTTTTGACTTCATTCCATGAACAAAACTGTGTTTGTAATATGTCATAGGGAGAATTTTATTTTTTCACGATCCAACTTGGTCTATGATGTATTGAAGAAATTGAAGACATTGCGGCAAAGCTTCAAAGAATTAAATCATGCCGATGTTTAATTGGTGAATGTTTAATCGTCTTCAAAGTTAATTTGATTCCGAGATCACTCAGGTATGAATGCATATAATTAATGGTGCTTGGAATTATTTTATAAAAGACAAGGATGTATTTTTTATAAAGAAAAATGTTTTAGAGTGTTTAAAAGTGTTTTAAAGATTTAAATTACATTTTATGATGATAAGCTCATAAAAGAGTTTGATATTTTTGAATCTCTCATTGGAAGAGAAGTTTTAAACAAAAAGTTAAAAAGTCAAACTTTGCGCGCTGTCGTTCAAACGACATCCAATCTCGTTCGAACGAGATAGGAATGTTGCTCGAACGAGTTCCTCAAGTCGTTCGAACGACACATTTTTGGAGGCGGCGTTTTAATCTATTTAAACAGTGTCTTCATCATAATTTTGTAAGTGTGCTTTCTTGAAAAAGATTTACGAACCAGAACCTTGTTTGCACATGTTTTCTAAGGTTTACAAGTCTTAAACACATCCTTAGAGTTTGCAAAGATCTGAGTTATCATTCTTATATGTTTACGTGATCTTGCTGAACCAAAGTTATTTGTTCTACACATTGAACACAAAGGGTTTTGCGGTGAAGAAGCGACGGACATCGTGTTCGACATCGTAGACGAATCAAAGACATATCGGTGGACACCGAGACATATGTGGACGCGTGTGTTGTGGACAGAGATCGTCGAAGATGGAATTTCTGCGTGGGCATTATTGAAGAACGGTTGAAGATCAGAAGGAGCGTCAAGACCCATGGGGATCAAGTCTTAGTGTAAGTCTAATCTGTCTTTGTAAAACCATTGGTCATAGTGATTGTCTGGCTTGGGCCGTCCGAGGTTGTTTTCCCGTTTTGGGTTTTTTTCCTCGTACATTCGGCGTTGTGAGTATTCTTTACTTTAATTTACTTGATTTAATCACTAGATGCATGTTTAAGATTAATCAAGATAAAATTGGTTTAAAGTAAGAATTGGTTTTTTCACAACTTGGTTTGGTGCATAATTAAAAGTTGAACTTTTTCGGTGAAAAATTGGTTTTGTTTGAAACCCACGAATTGGGCCACTCTACAAATTGGTATCAGATCTAGAAAACATTTTTATTTGTTTTGTGATCCCGCGTGTTTTCAAAGATGAATTTTGGATATAACGAATTTTCTCGAACTCCTGTTTTTTATGGAACTAATTACACTTATTGGAAGATGAGAATGAGTTGTGCTTTAAAATCTATTGATGAGCATGTTTGGATTGCAGCTGAGAAAGGTTGTACACCCCCTATCACTATTGTAGGTCAGGTCACTAGTTTAAAGCCTGTTGAGTCATGGACCGAAACTGAACAAAGACTTGCACAATATAATTCTAAGGGTCAGCACGTTATTTCTTCACATGTCACATAGGAAGAATACAATACAATTATGACTTGTGAAACATCAAAAGAGGCTTGGGATATTTTGGCACTCATTCACGAGGGCACTAGCACAGTTAGGGCGTCAAAACTTCAAAATCTCACTACACAGTTTGAGACCATTAGGATGTTAGAGAGTGAGACCTTTGATGAGTTTTATGCTAGGTTGTCCAATATTGTCAACTCGTCGTTTAACCTAGGTGAGAAAATTATCGACAACCGTGTCATTAAGAAAATCCTTAGGTTGTTGCCTAGTAGGTTTGATGCGAAAGTGACCATTTTAAACTCCTTGGGTAGGTTAGAGTCAACAAAACTAGAAGAGATTGTAGGTGACTTACAAACCTATGAAATCGATATGATTACCTCCAAGAAAGTGCCAAAGAAAGAAAAGGGTATTGCTTTGAAAACTCGAAAGGAGGAAATTAAAGTTTCGGATTCCGATTTCGATTCCGATTTTGAGGATGTTGCTTTGTTGGCAAAGAAATTTTAAAAATTTATTAAGTTTCAAAAGCAATCGAAAGATGCCAAGAAATTTAAAAAATTCAAGGACAACAAAGCAGATCCCGCCTCTAAGGATAAGTTTGAGAAACCTAAGAGAGATGAGTCGGATAAGTGTTTTAGGTGTGAGGGGTATGGTCACAAGGTTAAGGAGTGTCCCACTAGACTTAAGAAAGATGGCAAGCAACCCGTTCTCTATAATGCCATCTTAAGTGATAGTGATCCGAAAGATGGATAGAGTTCCCCCACTGAGCGTAACTTTGTTGCATTTATGGCATGTCATGTGAGCGACGACGATGCAACTCGTGTGAATGACACTTTCGAGGAGGTTTTGAGTGAATCCCATGTTAGTGAGGGTGAAGAGAGTGACAAGGAGGAGGTTGATGTGAAAGAATTGCAAAATGCATTTAATGAGTTGTATTCCAAAATGGTGAAGGTGAAAAAGGCTAACTCAAAATTAAAATCTAAGTTAAATAAGCGTGCCATAGAAAATAATGATAGTTTGATTGAGGATCTTAGGGAACGTGAGAAGAAGTTTAGGGAGAAATTAGAGTTTTTGGAGAAAGAGAGAGATAATCTCCGTGGTTTGATGGAGTCCTTGAAAAAGGAGATTTTAAAGTTTGAGGAGTCTAGGCGTTTGCTCGAGTATAATATTCATGAGTTGTAGGAGATATTAAGAGACTCGTCTAGAGTCAAGTTTTATTTGGAGGCTAGGTCAGAGAAGTTAGATAAGATCCTAGGCACCGTCCAAACTAAAGAAGATAGGGGAGGTATAGGTTTTGGTGAGAGAGTTGTTCCCATTCCCCTCACACGTGTAAGAAACACTAGGATGGTTAGAAAAGGTCCACATAAGGGTAATCATTCCCACCACCGCTACACTTGCTCATTTTGTGGTGGGAAAGGTCACCTTAGGCGTTATTGTTACGACCATAGACAAGCTCCCAGGAAGTTTAAGAATAAAGTTTCCCCAATTACCCAAACCCCCTTGCGTCGTTTTACACCTACTTGGGTTAGGAAATTGGATTTAGTGGCTTTAGGGATTAAACTTCATGATTCTCGTTTGGGTGCACTTGATTCTTCCCATGATAAATCTAAAGGATGATAGTGTTGCCATGTTTGTCATATGCTAGTTTGCTTCATGATATATTCATTGCTAGTGTTATGACATGTGTATCATTTTTTATTATATTTTTCATTTGATTTGTGTCCTATTTGAAAAATACAAAAAGATTTTTTTTGAGAAAACTTTTGAAAATCCAAAAATATTTTGCTTTTCTTTGAGTCAAAATATGTTTGAAAAGCCAAAAAGATTTTCAGTTTTTTGTTTTTAAGTTTACATGTTTGATGTGGCATATTGGTGTGCTTGGAACCTCCCCCCCCCCCCCCCCCCTCCCACCCCCATCGTTTCATTATCCATGTGGCTAGGGCATTTGGTCATTATTATCGATGCTTATAATGATCTTAACCATTGTTTATATGGGTTTGTTTCAAAGTTGATATGCACTTTGATTCGACTTTGTATATATGCCAACATTGCACACATGCACGAGTTTATATGGATGTTTCACTACTCTTGCATATTTGAATTTGATGAGGCGTTCTTATCTCAGTTTTGTCATCTATGCGTAAGTAGACTTAAGGAGAAGTGTGCATATAATAACCGTTTACCATGAGGATTTTAAATTGATAAATATAATGAGTGATTCACGGAAAAGGGTTGCGAGAGTTCAAAATTGACTCGTCGTGAAAGCCACTGTTTTAAAGAGCCCAAAAGAAAATGCAATATGATAAGAAAAGGGCCAATAAGATTTTCTCTAAGTTGAGAATGCTAGAAACCTCAAAAGAACTTGAAAATAGTATATATATATGAGGGAGTTTGGTTGGAGAAAATTTAAACGGGTTTGCACAACTAATCCTAATGTGAAACATTGCAATTTGACGCTATTGTTTATAGAATCGTTAAAATTCTGGATTTGTGTGCATGTAGTTTGTTTAGTTCATTAAGCTCATACTTTTATTGTCATACGGCTATGATAAAGTTTGATGATTTATCGCCATCAATTAGAGCTTCTTGATCGTTTCGATGTGTTGGAATTGTGACTCATTTGTTGTAGTTTCACGCCCATTCATACCATGTCCATGTTTGAGCACATCGGTACTATGTTTGCATGTAACTCACATTTTTAGTTTTTATGAGTTTTTGCGTTTTGTGTTAAAAGCCTACTGTTTTAACACTGTTTTGCATCTGTCAGGCCCTTCCTAGAATTTTTTGTGGAAATTTTTTCACTGGGCTATACTTTATAATATTTCTGGGAAACTGGAAAATTTTGGCAGATCGCGCGAAGTCGTTCTAATGACATTTCATCTCGCGCGAACGACTTCTGTACTTAGTTCGAGTGACTTCCTCATCTCGTTTGAGCGAAGTCCCTGGATCGTTCGAATGACAGAGTAAAAAATGGCTTCTGATTGGTTTTCAGTCCTTAGTTTCAAATTGGTATATTTTTGGTACCGCGGGAAGCATTTCTAGACTGTTTGGTTTATATTCAGGTTCTTTTATGTTCCAAATTGGTATTTTGCATATGAGTCCATTTATCACACCTGATTTGATTGGTATTCTCTTTGTGTGATTCCTTGGTTTACTAGCTACTGATTTGTCATTGTTTGATCATATTTAGCTCGTTATTTCAAGATTATCTAGCGGTTTTCAATTTTTGAAATTGGTATCAACTTGTTTCAATTTGGTATCATATTCTCATGCTAGATATTTGAAATTAGTTTATCTTTTCATCGGATTGTCTATTCGAGACAAAAAGGGGGAGAGATGTATGTGTTGAAGGGGGAGATGTGTTCAGCGTTACTATTGATATCTGGATTTACATTGTGTTTGATTATAATTCTTCGTAATTGGTATCAAATAGTTGATCACATGTTTCAAATGATTTTGATCTTACTGGAAATATATTTTGATATCATTTGTTCCTCCATACTTCACTGGGTATATGTTTGTCTGTTTCATGTGTGTATGTATGCTTCAACGATTCGTGATTTCAAGTCTACATCACATTCGGACAGTTCATGCTTGCCGATGCTACATATTCTAGTCCGTGTCTTGTATTTTTGTTTTTGGGTTTATGGGATGGGATTTAGGCGTCATATGGCTTGACGGCCCGATTAGGCATTTCACTGGTTTAGTTTTGTCCCCAAATAGTCAAAGGGGGAGATTTGTAAGGACATAAATTTCCAATTGAGTCCATGTATTGTTTTGACTTAATTCCGTGAACAAAATTGTGTTTGTAATATGTCATAAGGAGAATTTTATTTCTCACGATCCCACTTGGTCTATGACGTATTGAAGAAATTGAATACGTTGCGGCAAAGCTTCAAAGAATTAAATCATGTCGATGTTTAATTGGTGCAAGTTTAATCATCTTCAAAGTTAATTTCATTTCGAGATCACTCAGGTATGAATGCATATAATTAATGGTGCTCGGAATTATTTTATGAAAGATAAGGATGCATTTTTTATAAAGAAAAATGTTTTAAAATGTTTTAAAGTGTTTTAAAGGTTTAAATTACATTTTATGATGATAACCTCATAAAAGAGTTTGATATTTTTGGATCTCTCATTGGAAGAGACGTTTTAAACAAAAAGTCAAACTTTGCGCGCTGTCGTTCAAACGACATCCAATCTTGTTCGAACGAGATAGGGATGTCGCTCGAACGAGTTCCTCAAGTCGTTCGAATGACACATTTTTTGAGGCGGAATTTAAATCCTATTTAAACAGTGTTATCATCATAATTCCGTAAGTGTGCTTTCTGGAAAAAGATTTACGAACCAGAACCTTGTTTGCACATGTTTTCTAAGGTTTAAAAGTCTTAAACACATCCTTAGAGTTTACAAAAATCCGAGTTATCATTCTTATATGTTTACGTGATCTTACTACACCAAAGTTGTTTATTCTACACATTGAACACAAATGGTTTTGCGGTGAAGAAGCGGCGGACATCGTGTTCGACATCATAGACGAATCAAAGCCATATCGGTGGACATCGAGACATACGTAGATGCGTGTATTGTGGACAGAGATCGTGGGAGACGGAATTTTTGTGTGGTCACTATTGAAGAACGGTTGAAGATCAGAAGGAGCGTTAAGACCCGTGGGTATCGATTCTTAGTGTAAGGATAATCTGTCTTTGTAAAACCATTGTTCATAGTGATTGTCTGGCTTGGGCCATCCGAGGTTGTTTTCCCGTGTTGGTTTTTTTTCCTCGTACATCCGACGTTGTGAATATTCTTTACTTTAATTTACTTGATTTAATCACTAGATGCATGTTTAGGATTAATCAAGATAAAATTGGTTTAAAGTAAGAATTGGGTTTTTCACAACTTGGTTTGGTGCATATTTAAAAGCTGAACTTTTTCGGTGAAAAATTGGTTTTGTTTGAAACACACGAATCGGGCCACTCTACAATTGTAACTACATATATTCACGAAAACTAAGGTACCAAACCCATGTCCTAATGACCAAAAATCTCCCAACTTCCAACGTTACGCTAAGTTTCATGCGTGGGATGTCTCGCAAAGCGAAATCCAAACAAGGGACCACCCGATACACTACTACCTAAATTGTCGGGTGTTGTGATCCGTTTGGCCCTGAGTCCAAAACACGTACCCCTAAATTCCCGTGTCTTGACATAAATGTATACTCATGCACTCTCACATTACAAAAGACATCACACAATACGATGCCCTTACTATTATTAGTTTTTTTGCGCTAAAACAATAACGAGCTATATCTTCCCGCTCGATAGTAAGCCAATCTACCCTGAATCGCGTCAATAAACGTCCCTACTCAACGGGATAACAAATAAAAATACAAATATATTATTATAAGTCTATTATGAAACACACTATAACATATATACATGTATATATAGGCTAGACACTCTTTTAGGTTATACCTAGAAAAATAATCCATACCCTGGTACAGTGAACACAAAGTCTTATTATAACTATCCACTATAGCTCCAAACTATTGCTAACCAGTCGAAACTTGGAAAATCATCTACCCTACTCCCTTACTTCTCGAAAGTAGTAATCTCACGTGTAATGCAAACATCCTCTTAGTGTACACACCCTCTCTCTCGCAGGTAACACCAAAGAGCCCCACTACCCCACGGTAATTATATATACATAATGTGGCTAATACGGCCAACACACATACTAAATCTGACTCCCTCGTAAATCCTAGTGACAACAATATTACGTTGTGATGCCCCTAACGTCACTCAGAACATACCCCATACTCATAGAATAATAAAGACAATTTACCTCCATACTCTAGCTGCTTTGCCTGGACAATGGGTTCCTGGTCAAAATCCTTTTGTCTGAACTGACCCATGAACTGTTGTACATCCATAACCTCATCATGTAGTTGCCCTCTGCCTCGGTTAGGTCAAATATCTCTTCACGTGGCCTATTTCCTCATAAAATAAAAAAATCCCAAAAAATCCTCCCCTCCACTGATCCTATCCCTGCTGGCCTCACCCGCCATCCCCTTAGCCCTAGCAGCCTTAGGGGACAAAATTTGTTGCTGCTGAGGGCCCCGTTGTCCCTGTCTGAATTCAACTCTCTCAAATATATAACCTTTGGTTCTAAACCTCTTAGATGGATTCCCCTACTGGGAGTCCCGTCCCAGTCGCTTGTGACACCCCGCCTAATTAAATACCGGGTGATCAGTCCTTTATTAAATTATAATCAAGGTGAACGGTTGGTTCATTCTTAGCATCACTGTCGCACAAAAATAACTTTTCCAATTTAACACCATAATTAATTAAGCTAAGTGACAAAACCATTTTTAAGACATCAATTCCAAATTTCAATTAAAACCAATATTTTAAAACTTAGCATGAATCATAAATTAAGAATCACCCAATAACTATACTGGAACGAACAATCCAAATAATTAAACATCCAACTAATTGATTCCAACATTAAAACTTAAAGGAAAAACATCCTGACAGTAATAAAACCCAAAGTATAAATACTGCAAATAAATGAATCACAATATCCGATAAAACAACTGAATAATGGAAAAGGGAGACACATGCCCAACTGAATAAATGGTGCTAGAAGTGGAATCAACAATGAAGTCGTCTAGGCAAGAGGCCTGTAACTCCCACCTAAGCTTCAGCGCGTTCCTTACGGAGGATCCTATGCAAGACGCCCCTGTGGATGGGCACCTGTAATATATACATATATATACAAGAGAAAAGAGAAAATAGAAAACGGGTCAGAGTCCGATTGTAAAAACAGTTTAAAATTAGTTTAACAAGTATTTAAAATGCTACCGGCTAATGCAACCAACATATTAGCGCGGCACTCCCTTGAGAAATTCTCACCTCTCTTCTAATGTCCACACCTATCACACTAATATTCCCAACGGTTTAACTTGTCTTATCTTAAGTTGCTTGTAAGGTTTCATGTCGACAATTTCAAATATTTAGGAGATTAATTTTATTTAATAGCAAGGTTCTCACATAAGCCTTATATGATTATAAAGTTTCTCGGTATTATAACATACTTTTCAAACAATCATTTCCAAGTTGAAATAATTATTCATTTCTTAGTTACCATAGTCATAGTAGGTAGTTCCCAAATTCCAGATTTAAAATATATAAATTAAATACACATATAATATTTACATATTTTAACAGCACCCCACATAAAATTTATGGTGCGGGCATACTCTGCTATCCAGTCCCCGTATCACTCGTACTAAGGGAAATACAAATTCGAAATCACTCTCGAATTGTATTAACACAAAACACATAAAAATTGAGGCGAAGCATAGTTCCAAGTCACTAAGAGGTCATCACATACCCTCACGTCTCTTAGGACCGTCTGACTATCGATCCGATAGCCTGTACCAAGGATTCCTATGTTCTAGGGTACGAGTCAATATCCCCCATAAAGGTCCCATCGAGATAAGACTGTCCCAGCGCGGTAACCTCAGGGATAGAAAGCAGCGCGGGCATGATTTTTATATGTATATAGTATATGCATAAACACAGTCATAAATGTATACCACTATTCCCATATCAAATTTAGGTACACTCTCACGACCCATAATTATGATATTTATCCTTATTACTCAATATTAGATTATCACGTAAAACGGTTTGTCTCTTATTCTTATTTGTGGGATTGTTACAATTTACTACGTAACAGTAGTGAATTCCTATTTCTCCAAGTGTAATTTCAGTAGGTGCTCGTTTATTTTACAACGTAACTTCTTTACGAGTCTCACCCTTTAACACCTATTCCTATTGTCACTTATATGTAAAATACCCCCCGTGAAATGTTAATATCGCCTTACATTAATGGTTCCATATATTTCCAAAGTCCTACTGGTCTTCTTTATATCCCAAAATGTTTTAATAGAAATGACCAAAGATTACTATTCACTTAAATTATAATTAATCATTTAAAAAGGAAAATATAAGTCTGCCATGAGGGGTCGATCGATCTATGGCAGGTGTTCGATCGATCGATCCTTCGATCGATCGAGGGTCTAGGTTCGATCGATCGATCAAGCAGGTATGGCAAATTTACAGAATTTCCAGTTACGAGTTTGTTCTTACAACATCATCCCAAACTATATATTTGACTACCAAACTCCCAATAATTTATACTACAAGTATTATAACCTCAAATAAGTGATTTCCTACGTCAAGCATGCGGATTTTCATCATAAATAACGAATTAAAGGGGCATAATCCATAAAAACATCAAGAACCTTAATTTTTCCTTTTGTTTAGTTTCTTCCCATTCTTTTACCAGATTTCATACCCTTTATCTACTGTAATTTCGTGGTTCAATCTCTACATACAAGTTTGGTTTCTAGAATACATCTATATCTCATACAACATGCGAATTTAATTCTCCAAATATGTTTTTCTTTCACAAAAACTAGTCCTAATCAATCCTAGGCTAATATTATTGGAGCATTAACTGAAATAGAGAAAGATAGATACTTGTCTGAGAATTTTTGGTTTAGACTTGTGGAGATTTTGGTGTGGTTGTGATCTTCGTTGTACTATCTAACGTTTGGCGGCGACGGCGGTGTAAATGGTGGAGTTCTTGGCCTAGAACTCCTTGGAAAACTTTTCCTCTTCCTCTCCAATGGCCGTCTTCGGTTTATGGTGTTTCTAATCCTAGAAGGTGACAATCACCATATGATATTCCCTTAGAAATTTCGTGGGTTTCTAGGCCCAAAAATGTACAATGTCCAAAATGCCCTCCCGGGGTGTTAATTAGGCCTAAAAACTCCCCGAGACCCAAACTAAACCCCCAGGTACATTATTTTGACTATCTCGACCCTTCCGGACACATTGACGCACTCAAAATGACCATATGGGTGACTTATAATTTATTTACTTTATATAATAATAATTTTGTCCTGACACGACATAGGCGCATCCCGACTTAAATTTTCATAATTGCCATTTTATTCACTCGTGACAATTTTAATAAAATAAATCTCATATATTACTTTACTCGTCTACTAATATTCAACAATTTCCAATAATTTCTAACTCACATCACATTAGTAAATATAAAAATAAATTTCCAAATTAATATTAAATTAATATCTCAATTTAAACTTAATAAATCCCAAATTTTAAAAGCCATAAAAATACGGGGTATTACATACTTCCCCCCTAATAACGGAATTTTGTCACGAAATTCGGAAAAATAAGGCCTACCTGGTACAACACATTTTGGATACCTTAACAATACGCAACCTATCCACATAGTATGGCTCTCGATCACTATAGCCCCCGCCTCACAGCAAGCTTGTTTAACATTCTTCATTAAAGGTACTTCACATTGTGCTCCTATCCGACCACATTCGCTTAAGACACACATATTCACTATTAATTCCCATTATTTTAATATCAATTGGAGGTCGTACCTCACCACATGGCAACTACTCGGATTTATCTAAACACAAAACTCCCATTCTGAGAGAACCCATACGAACATCTTACCACTCTTGTTCGCCTAAAACAGTCGTGGAATTCCACCATAGTCATCGGATTATTCTCGACCGATCCAAAATTCTGATTATCCGCTCACCTCTAAACATGCGGAGAGGGAGAATAGTTAAGGTTTTTCCACACCAAAACTTCAATAAGCTCCTTGTTCACTACAAATAGGTACAAGTACTTCCACGGAACTCCACCATTAGGTAATATCCTCCCCCAATTACCGTACTGCTCCACTGGTTAGCTATAACCATTGTGGAAATGAAATGATCACCAAGATTCTAAAATTACCTTCACGCGGATCCACTACTCGGTAATCACCGTGCGCCTGATCCTTAGCTATGGGTGATACCTCCTACTCAAAACGGATCGTTATCTCCGCTGTTTCCTGAAATCCCATATTGAAGGTGGGATTCACAAATTTCATCCTATTTACCGACTTTACCGCCCTCTTCCGTTACAGGAATTGTTGATAACCACAGAATTCTCTAGTTGATCCCCTTATTACAACCAATCTCTATCTATGAGTGGTGCATGCAGAGACTACTCACTATGTCCCGCTCAACATCGACTTTCCATGAATTGTCACACATTAAGTGACACTTGATACTCCCCTTCCTTCCTTCCTTCGTGTATATCAAAAGTTCCGACCCGTGTACTTTTCTCCACAATGCGCACTTCTGGTTCTTTTATACCATACTAACATTGTCACTCTTTGTATGCACAACTCGCTCCAACATTTGAATAATTACAACTCTGTCCCGAGTGTTCTCCATATAGTTAAATTCTACCCTTCTCAAGGAATACCCCTTTATAAACGGCTTCCCACAGCCTTCCAACCAGATTCGGTGTGCTACTCTGATTGCACATGTATATATGGATTTATCATCTTTCACACGGTGCTTAATCCACTCTACCACTTTTACTTCATTATGTTAGTCCCACAAACATATATTCCACACGTCTATTCCCACGTCCCTTCAACTCGGACAATTTTTAACATCAACTAACTAGGATGTCTACACACCCTATAAACCGTGCACGTTAGCGTAAGCATCACATACGTTTCACACCTAACAACCAATTCTTTATTTTCATAGTGCTCACAACGTGATTGCAGCACTTGGGTACTCTCAGTCACCCTAGAAATCGAAATTCTAAATCCTCCTTATCATCGTTCCACCCCTCACTCGTGGTGGTAAAAAAAACTTTCAATGCTTTCTTACCACGCAACCAGTTCCACTGGCCTTAAATCATAATTCATCTACCAACTTACAGATATAATTATCTGCTCCTATTACGATCGAGGTACTGAACTCGTGGACTAACGACAAAACATCTCCCTATTTCCAACCTTACGCTAAGTTTCATGCGTGGGATGTCTCGCAAAGCGAAATCTAAACAAGGACCCCCCCCCGATACACTACTACCTAGCATTGTTGGTTATCGAAATCCGTTAGGCCCTCCATCCATAGCATCTACCCCTATTTTACCTTTTCTTGGCAGAAAATTACATCTCCTCTCGAAATTACACTTAACAAAGAACATTTTGCCAATTGCACTATCGTACAGTATTGGTGGTAATTACATTCCATAATCCTTGAATACATACAATCGGGATTCTCGAAATCCTTTTCTCCAATCAAAGGGGTATAAATATTAACTCCCACATCCCTAAAGGATAGATATAACGATGCACTCTTTCTATAACCAAGTCCTGAGCGTTAAACATAATACTGAGTTAAATCTTTTCGCTCAACTGTAAACCCGATACAAACTGAATCATAACAACAAAGGTCCCTACACACACTAGAATCGAATATATCGAGTCTACTATCCCCTCCTAAGTCTCTAAAATAGCTAATATAAGTGCGAGTCCGACCCTCTCGCAGGTGAGGCCTCGCCAGAACAAAACATGCTGCACCTATGCAACCATTTCGATAGCCTTCCAATTACTTCCCACTATAGGACTAACCATTACTATAAAGTTATAACTAAGATAATATCATACTCGTATATCACACTACTAAAACGATTAACCTCAATAAAGCGTATAACACTATTAATACACACACACATCCTCCTCGGATAGCACTAAAGATAATCCCGCTACACTAGTGAAAATATTCACATAATAATAATGTTTATAGTTATATGCATCAAACTTGTCTCACATGTTAATCTAGCAATGAACAAAATATATTGACTCGCTCGTGTCATATAAAACACGCCTCATCCTCCTAGGATAAAACTCATACTTCTACCTTGTCAATCGTCTTGATTGCACAAATGGTCTTCGGACGTAACACGTCTGCCCAACCAACACAAAAATACTTTAATCGTTGTCTTTTACTAGGAACCATACTCCTATCCCTTTACTCACTTTGGGAAAACATCAACGCGTGCGATTTCACTCTCCACAAAATACCTCTCCACATAATCCACTTATTACCTGTCATACCAACCAGATTAGGATTGTCCTTCTCTCGGACCTTGGCAGACTCAATACATGTTGGCTATCCTCCGTGGCTCCCTTAGCCTTGTTGGCCCTAAAAAACATGCTACTAGCTACAATAGTCCTTACTGAATTCGCCATTGCTTTGGTAAGAATTCAGCTATTCGAATCATGTAAATGGGTTCCCTGATGTGTATCCACACCCCCTTGTGGCGATACACTACCACAGTTGTATCCCATCTTATTCTTGACTAAATTCTTTGATTTTTTTAGATTCCCACACTAAGAAGCATTATCATCTTCATTGACAAAGTACGACATTGTCAACATCTAAATCGATCGTCCAGCAGAATTCCCTTTTTATGTGTTATCAATTATTATTACGAGTCGATCTCCCACTTGGAGTTCTTTCCTCCCTTTGTATCTACATCTTCCGATACAAGATTCGCTAACGGTTTAGATTCATATTAAAAAAATGGACCTCTGTCCGGTCCTCCTATGATGAGTTTAGAACAACATTCACTTCTTATCCTGAACATCTGATGAAGGAACTTGCGGTCAAACTGTACCTAAGATTTTCTTATAGGCATATCATTCCACTTCCAAAAGTAGTGGCTAACTCCCATCATGATATCTTTGTTCCGACAAGCCAAGGAAATTTGTCTCCAAATTTTCACTTTCAGTTAGCCACACTCCGTCCTATGTCCAAGCCTTTGGATACTTAACCTCCTTGGGCCAACACACATAATTTTTTGCATTTCTAGAATTTCCACTGACATTTCTCTACAATGCTTCGTCTGACTTTTCCCAATCGTGCCACGTTGGGGTGAGTTTACTCTTGCACCTCTTTCGAATATAGCAACATTTGGAAATTATAAGTTGCGCCTTAGCCGCCTTTACCGTCCTGGCTTCCCGTGCCATAATAGGGGTGACCTTAATTACGGCCATCATCCTCGAATATGCTCTACAATCACAACTAAGCCTTGCCTCCTGCTGTCCGCCCAACAACCTTTGCCTTCCATATTTAATTGTTCTAACACGCCCGAACGCAATTAGGATTCACTAAGGTACACACGTTATAGCAGGAGAATGGAATCTCACCATAGAAAACAACAGTCCTAAACATAGGGCTCTATATCAAACAAAGTAACGCTAGAAGCATAATAAGCCGCATAGATCCTAAGGACACTAGAACCTGATGCTTTGATACCACCTGTGACACCCCGCCTAATTAAATACCGGGTGATTAGTCCTTTATTAAATTATAATCAAGGTTAGCGCTTGGTTCATTCTTAGCATCACTGTCGCACAAAAATAACTTTTCCAATTTAACATCCTAATTAATTAAGCTAAGTGACAAAACCATTTTTAAGACATCAATTCCAAATTTCAATTAAAACCAATATTTTAAAACTTAGCATGAATCATAAATTAACAATCACCCAATAACTATACTGGAACAAACAATCCAAATAATTAAACATCCAACTAATTGATTCCAACATTAAAACTTAAAGGAAAAACATCCTGACAGTAATAAAACCCAAAGTATAAATACTGCAAATAAATGAATCACAATATCCGATAAAACAACTGAATAATGGAAAAGGGCGACACATGCCCAACTGAATAAATGGTGCTAGAAGTGGAATCAACAATGAGGTCGTCTAAGCACGAGGCCTGCAACTTCCACCTAAGCTACAGCGCGTTCCTTACGGAGGATCCTATGCAAGACGCCCCTGTGGCTGGGCACCTATAATATATACATATATATACAAGAGAAAAGAGAAAATAGGAAACGGGTCAGAACCCGATTGTAAAAACAGTTTAAAATTAGTTTAGCAAGTATTTAAAATGCTACCGGCTAATGCAACCAACATATTAGTGCGGCACTCCCTTGAGAAATTCCCACCTCTCTTCTAATGTGCACACCTATCACACTAATATTCCCAACGGTTTAACTTGTCTTATCTTAAGTTGCTCGTAAGGTTTCATGTCGACAATTTCAAATATTTAGGAGATTAATTTTATTTAACTGCAAGGTTGTCACATAAGCCTTATATGATTATAAAGTTTCTCGGTATTATAACATACTTTTCAAACAATCATTTCCAAGTTGAAATAATTATTCATTTCTTACTTACCATAGTCACAGTAGGTAGTTCCCAAATTCCAGATTTAAAATATATAAATTAAATACACATATAATATTTATATATTTTAACAGCACCCCACATAAAATTTATGGTGCGGGCATACTCTGCTATCCAGTCCCCGTATCACTCGTACTAAGGGAAATACAAATTCGAAATCACTCTCGAATTGTATTAACACAAAACACATACAAATTGAGGCGAAGCATAGTTCCAAGTCACTAAGAGGTCATCACATACCCTCACGTCTCTTAGGACCGTCTGACTATCGATCCTTTAGCTTGTACCAAGGATTCCTATGTTCTAGGGTACGAGTCAATATCCCCCATAAAGGTCCCATCGAAATAAGACTGTCCCAACGCGGTAATCTCAGGGATAACAAGTAGCGCGGGCATGGTTTTTACACGTATATAGTACATGCATAAACACAGTCATAAATGTATACCACTACTCCCATATAAAATTTAGGTACACTCTCACGACCCATAATTATGATATTTATCCTTGTTACTCAATATTAGATTATCACGTATAACTGTTTGTCTCTTATTCTTATTTGTGGGATTGTTACAATTTACTACGTAACACTCGTGAATTCCGATTTCTCCAAGTGTAATTTCAGTAGGTGCTCGTTTATTTTACAACGTAACTTCTTTACGATTCTCACCCTTTAACACCTATTCCTATTGTCCCTTATATGTAAAATACCCCCCGTGAAATGTTAATCTCGACTTACATTAATGGTTCCATATATTTCCAAAGTCCTACTGGTCTTCTTTATATCCCAAAATGTTTTAATAGAAATGACCAAAGATTACTATTCGCTTAATTTGTAATTAATCATTTAAAAAGGAAAATATAAGTCTGCCATGAGGGGTCGATCGATCTATGGTAGGTGTTTGATCGATCGATCCTTCGATCGATCGAGGGTCTGGGTTCGATCGATCGATCAAGTAGGTATGACAAATCTTCAGAATTTCCAGCTACGGGTTTTTTCTTCCAACATCATCCAAAACGATATATTTGACTACCAAACTCCCAATAATTTATACTACAAGTATTATAACCTCAAATAAGTGATTTCCTACATCAAGCATGCGGATTTTCATCATAAATAACGAATTAAAGGGACAGAATTCGTAAAAACATCAAGAACCCTAATTTTTCCTTTTGTTTAGTTTCTTCCCATTCTTTTACCATACTTCATACCCTTTATCTACTGTAATTTCGTGGTTCAATCTCTGCATACAAGTTTGGTTTCCAGAATACATCTATGTCTCATACAACATGCGAATTTAATTCTCCAAATATGTTTTTCTTTCACAAAAACTAGTCCTAATCATTATAGGCTAATATTATGGGCTAATATTATTGGAGCATTAACTGAAATAGAGAAAGATAGATACTTGCCTGATAATTTTTGGTTTAGACTTGTGGAGATTTTTGTGTGGTTTTGATCCTCGTTGTACGATCTAACGTTTGGCGGCGACGGCGGTGCAAATGGTGGAGTTCTTGGCCTAGAACTCCTTGGAAAACCTTTCCTCTTCCTCTCCAATAGTCGTCTTTGGTTTATGGTGTTACTAACCCTAGAAGGTGACACTCACCATCTGATATTCCCTTAGAATGTTCGTGGGTTTCCAGGCCCAAAAATGTAAAATGTCCAAAATGCCCTCCCGGGGTGTTAATTAGGCCTAAAAACGCCCCGAGACGCAAACTAAACCCCCGGGTACATTATTTTGACTATCTCGACCTTTCCGAACACATTGACGAACTCAAAATGATCATATGGGTGACTTATAGTCTATTTACTTTATATAATAATAATTTAGTCCTGACACGACACAGGCGCGTCCCGACTTAAATTTTTATAATTGCCATTTTATTCACTCGTGACAATTTTAATAAAATAAATCTCATATATTCCTTTACTCGTCTAGTAATATTCAACAATTTCCAATAATTTCTAACTCACATCACGTTAGTAAATATAAAAATAAATTTCCAGATTAATATTAAATTAATATCTCAATTTAAATTTAATAAATCCCTAATTTTAAAAACCATAAAAATACGGGGTATTACATCGCTATGGTGCCCCACTGGCACTGTCCCCACCTACCTTCTCAGCCTGAATGGATGCACTCAGCCTTTTTCTATACCTCATGTGAAACCGCTGAACCTGGAAATGAATTAGCACTGCATTGACAACCTCTGAGTATGTCTCTAATGTCGTATTACCTAACATGTGTTGTCGGATCCTCCAGGCAAGTCCATCTATAAAATTACACATTCTATTTTCTTCAGTATTTACATCATCTTTCATGAAGTTTTCTAACCGAGTAAACTCTTCCTCATATCCTGCCACAATCCTATGTCCTTGCGATAATTTGAGAAACTGCTGTCGCATTTCTATTTGAATTTCAGACGGAAAGTAATTGCGGGTAAACCTCACCATAAACTCCCCAATGGTCATCACATCTCTCTCCTCGGCAGTGGTCACAGACTCCCACCATTGTAGAGCTGCGCCTACTAACTTGAATGTCGCCAAGAACAATTTTTGAGTGTAACTTCACTCAATCATATGCAGGTGGTGCTGCATGTCCTTCTTCCACTGATTGGCCACTATTACATCTGAAATACCCCGAGACTCCTGCGGGGGACCCTTTTGAAATTCTTCCATCACTCCCTGCCACTCGGATGGCTCCGGATGGGCCTGCACCTCTAGTGCCATTGGTGGTTGTGACTGGGCCTGTGGAAAATAAACGGCCATGGCTGTCTTAGCTGCACTGACTTCTTGGGCTACTATCTCATCCACATGTGCAGTTGTCATCATCCTTAGTGGTGGCTATGGCTGCGAAACCCCTAGCTCCTTACGAGCCTCTCTCTCCTCATCTCTCACTCCTGCTCTAGACGGTTTATCTATCCTAGACGTTATATGAAACGAGACTTCAAATATGTATAAGTTCACCATCAAATACAAAGTAATCGATAGAAGATCGTAAATACGCATACGCAAAGCGGAATATAACAATCCTGCAATAGGGCCCTATATCAAAGAACGCTAAGATGAAACGTAAAAAAGTCGCACAGATCCTAAGGATAGTAGAACCTGATGCTCTGATACTATATGTGACACCCCACCTAATTAAATACCGGGTGATCAGTCCTTTATTAAATTAAAAGAAGTTTCTCATTTGGTTCATTCTTAGCACCACTACCGAAAATATTTTAAAGCTTACTAACCACCTAGTATTACAAAAAGCTGGTGCCAATTTTTTTTTATCTTTTTTCTTTATAAAATAAAAAAAACATGCAGAAAATATAAATTAAACCATTCACGCAATCACTGATCTAAATTAATATTGACTAAATAAATTAAAGACTTGCCGAATAAACCATCAGCTATAAATCTCAAATACAAAATAACAATCCAAGATAAATAATAACCTGAATACAAAGTCTGACTGAAATAAATGAAATTTCCGGGGGCAACATGCCAAAATGAAATACCTAAATATAGATCCTACTCTAGGAATGAACAACTAAAGCGTCTTATCAATCCCTGCAAGCATCCACACGCGGTGCAACTATGCATCCCCGAGACAAATCATCAAACTTGCCGTCCATGTGGCTGGACACCTAACAGGTTTTGAAAATATTTTTACAAGTATGGGTCAGAGCCCAAATCCTTTTGAAAATATTTTGCAAGCAATTAAAATGCATGAATGGCCTTCATATTTAAGCTAGTCTCGCACTCCCTTGAGATACTACTCGCCCCTCATCTAAAGTGAACACCTATTGCTTTCTTCCTATCCCTCCTAGTTATAAAACCCCGACTAACTAGCCTTGTTTTAAAAACTTTCTTACACCCTACTCTAGCCCGAGTAAGTCATACTTTTACTTTATAAGTTATTTATCGCATTAATTTAATTAATCATTTGTAAATATAACTATATAACAATCTCACTAGTTATATACAAATAGTACCATTTTTCTTCATGAAATTCACCCCTATATAAATACCTACTATCTTATATATGTATGCACTAAATACAATTTCACTTCATGTATTCCACACGTATATAATTATCTACACCATTATAAATGTATAATTATATTACAACATTCAAACACATGTCGTATATATATATATATATATATATATATATATATATATATATCCATCCTCTCAAGTAAGAACTCACCGGATGTAGTCTCTGAAATGCTATCACCCCAAGTATACTCAATCCACCCGGAAACCCCAAGACGGTTAGCTTACCAAATAAGAAAAATAAAAATAAGCGTAGCGGAGGTAGTCATAGTTCCCCGGTTGTGAGACCGAATCATACCCAAAGCGGCTCACCCCCAAAAGAATCACAATATAAAATAATGGATGTTATGACCTGGGGATTATACGCGTCCGGCGTTCCCTAGCGAGGGGATTCACCCACATCGCTCAACCTCCTGTGATAGCACTATAGGGGTATGTATTTCGATAAATATTATTCACACCAATATTTATAAAGCACACAAATATATATATATATATATATATATAAGCTAATTGAACCGGCTAACCTGTGCCTAACCCCCATAGCACTAGCCCTTAATACCAGAGTCAAATTCCCTGACTCTTAATTTAATTAATTTCACATTAATTAATTTATTAAAATGGTGTCACTAAACCAAAATACATGGGCTCACTCACTTGGCCCATATTTTTAACCTTTTAGGATTTATAGTAGAAAGTCCCGTTAATAAGTTTAACCCCCTTATTAATTTTGATATTCCTTAATATCCATCCCCCGCATCCTTGGTATTTTCTTCCATTTAATATTTCACTAATTAATCCTTTTTATCTAACAAACAAATCTCGATCCACCTAGGTATGAACCCCCATTTAATAATTCAACCTTAATTCCCTTTAATCCACAAATAAAGACTCTGTCCCCAATAAAGTTTAAGCCAAAGTTCCAAAATCCTCTCCACGTCGCTTGAAACAGACCTACGCTCGCTCGTACAACATCACATGTCGCTTGAACGGGAGCCCACGTCGCTTGAACGACCCCTTCTTCTTCTCCACTCTGTTTTGGCCATTGCTGCATATCCCAAAATTCTAAAATTTACCCAAAAATACAATTCTGCAAATTTCTCAACGAGTTAAGCACATTCTAAAAATTCCTAATTTCTCCTTTATCATTTACTTACATCGATTTGTCACAATGTTAACAATCTGAGATGGTTGAATACTATATTTCCTAAACTATTTTCCCCCAAACTTGATTTCAACCTCTCAAATTAATAACCATGATTACTATTCCATAATCATAACTTAAATCCTCACACATTTAAATCATAATACCACATCAATCTAATTTCTAATCTACATAATTTGTCCAATTCATTAACACCTGATTTTCTTGTGAAAACCCACCCAAAAATAAATTTAATTTACACCCACTATGATATGAATCGATTATCACATATTTACATTGAAAACACAATAACCACTTTCCTGGATTGATTTGCAGTGTCTGATTCCTTTGGGGTAGATGAACATTTGAGGAAGAACACACTTAATCCCCTTTGATTTATCTCCCAAAATCTCCCTACCTTCTCCCTCTTTTCCTTCTCTGCATAATTAGGGTTTTCTTTTTGAGTTGTGTCTTCTACAAACTCTCTAATTTATGTTTTATATTTTGAATCCCAAAATTAAGCTTATGGGCGAAGTTAAAAAGGCCCAAGCACCCCTGCGTGAGACCGGATATGCCTAAAAATATACCGAGACCCATTTACTACTCTCGGGTACTCTTTTCCTACTATTTTGACCTGTTCAGATTCAACCGCGCATTGAAAATCATCATCCAAGTTACTCTATAAAATTCTCCAATTTTGACCTCCAAATACGACACATGTGCAAATTTAAAATATCCTGAATTAATTAAATCTAAGTCACTGAATTAAATAAATTCTCCAAATTAAATAAATTCGCCAAATTACATAAAATTTTATTTCAGCAAAATAAATAAATTCCATGGTCTAAAAAATAAATAAATTCCATATCCTCATAATTACGGGGTGTTATAGTAACTAAATTATGTTCTACACAATGGTAACTGAATTGTATAAAAGTGTAACTGAATTGTTTTTAATTTTTTTTATGTATAAACTCAATTATATCTTCTTTTGTTTTAAAAATTGTAATAAATTTTTTACACAGAGAAAAACAAACTTATTTTTTAGACAATGCCAAACGAGTTTTATACAATTATAACTAAATTGTCAAACAATTGTAACTGAATTAATTAATGTAACTGTATATATAATTATAATTGTATCTATAAAGTAGATTTTTTCTTTGAACAGTTTTTATGTCGACAAATAATTCTAACTGATTTACTTGCTGAAGTGTAACTGCAGTAATTTTTACACAATGATAAATGAATTTTACAAAAGTGTAACTAAATTGGTTTTTAAAATTATTTATGTACAAACTTAACAATATCTTGTTTTATTGAAAGAATTATAACGGATTTTTTTACATAAATAGTATCTGACATTTTTTACACAAGGTCACTGAATTAATTAATGTAACCATATATTTAATAGAAGTGTAACTATATTCTTTTGTATAGACAACATTTTTTTATTTGAACTATTTTAATGCACACACATAATTGTTACTGGTTTATTTGCACAAATGTAACTGTAACTCCCCGACCCAAATTTAGATTATCGTTGGAATAACCCGCATCCAAATTGAGGTGTTAAATGGGAGGGGGAAAAGGTTGACTTTATTATTTAAGAAAAATAATTATTTAATAGGTATAAGGACATAATATTCATTTGTCAAATTTTAATTTAACAAGAATAAATGTTCAACATGCATAATAAAACCAACTTATGAATTTATTCATGAAAACCCATTTTATACCACAATTAATCTATCGAAATAAAATTCACTGAGTTAGACAACACAATAGTCCAAATCCCAAAATAGAGTTCCAACATATTAATTAAAGTACTACAAGTATAAATCTTAAACATATTATGGAATGGTCAACAGAGCGTCTAACATCAAGTCGTACCCTCAGCATCCTTACGGAGATACTTTTCAGTGTCACCAACTGAAGTACCTGGGGTGGAAAAAGTAAGGGGTGCGTGAATGCCCTGTAGGGTAGAAAATACTAAGTAATAATTTGATAAACAAAATACTATACATATACAATGTCTTTCGGTATTTTGTAAAATAATTTCTATTTCATTAAATGATAATGCAACTACATGTAATGCACCCGGGCTATGTGCCTAACTCACAGTTAAGTATTTTCATGTCTCGTGCCAGAGACTTAACTTATTAATCCAACTATCTTGTCATCATAATATTAATAAGTTACATTTATTAAAATTCATTAATCCATTCATTTTTTCAATCTTTCATAAATATTATTTTTATTACTTTAGGATTTGCTAACATCCACGATTTCATGGCCTTTCATCGTCGGTATCGAGCACACATATGCTACACTAGCTAGATTGTTTGGAGTCATTCACCACTAGGGACGTCATGCCCTTCTTAATTATTCTTTATGTAATCATTCGAATATCATTATCTTTTCGTATATTCACATTCTTCCAAATATTCACATTCTTACAATTATTTTCATTATTCCAAGTACTCACATTAATCTTTCGGTGTTACTTCTTTACTTCATTATTTACCTTACTTTTAAAATAGCCGAGGAGGACAACTAATAATAACACCGTACTTCGAACACTTATATCAAATCATTATTTACTTTATTTATTTATTAATGCATTAACACATATGTTGTACCTTAAAAATGATTTTACTTGCATTTTAAGGTAAAGAAACATTATCTTCCACTAATTTTTAACATAATTATTAAAATCGCCATTATGCCATTTTTACACCAAAATGCATCCTTTATATGGCTTTTCAACGGGAAAAAACTTTATAATTCCTGTGGGTACCCTGAATTTAGTATCATAGGCCTGGACGAGTAGCCTCTCCTTAGCGGCCCAAAGCCCAGGCCCATCACCTTTTGTATTAATCCGATTACCCCACGATCCCATGAAGAGAAGTTGTGGGGGAACGCGATCCCATGTAGGGGAGATGGCTAATAAGGAGGAACCCATCACCCCCACTACTCCAACATATACATGTATAAATTAAACCCTAAGTCCGGGGCAAAGGACAAGTTGTATTCTCTGTACTTATTCTTCAGAATATAGAGAAATAACACTGACTGAACCACCGTGGACGTAGGCACTTTTTTGCTGAACCACATATACCCGTTGTTGTGCGATTGGCCTTTTATTTATCTTTTCTTGGTTGTTACCTCTTTCATATTTATTTGTGTTGCATAATAATTGTCTCCACAATTGGCGCCGTCTGTGGGAACCGTTTATCTTTCCCTGAGAAGATCCCACGCCGAGAAAAAAATCTAAGATGTCTGGTCACAGCAGCAACGCTCCTCAAGCAGGAGATATTCAGGAGCCACCCGATTCTCGCAGGATGAGGTCTGAAGTCCGACGATCAAATCAAGGGGCACGCTTAGAAAGGCCAGCCTTAGAAGAAAGTCAAGGACAAGCAAGGTCCACTCAAATATCCAGATTGATCGATGCATACGAAGCTCCACGAGCAGAGGGAGTCTTCTCGCAGATATGAGACTGAGAATGCTCGCTTGAAAAGAAGACTGGAAAAACTGGAGAAAGAACTATGTCCTGATACCAGGAGACGCCCCTATCTCACTCCTAGCCCTCAGGCGAGCAAATCTCGCAGTCGAGGAAGGAGACCTAGGCGGCAATATCAAGGGTTCGAAGGTGGCGACTCAGACGACGACCTTCGCTAGCAATTGAGAAAAGTTCGCCGCCATCATAGCCCTGCTCGCAGCGACGACAACATACGAAACCTAGTCCGCAGAGAAATGGACCAACATCCAGCTCACCGCGGCACCAGGTCGACCAGAGAACTCGCCAAGAGAGACCTCAAGACCCAAATGAAATTGCCCTTCACGAGGGAAATTGAAGAAGAAGAAGAAGCTCCCAAAAAAGTTTGCTATTCCAAGGTTCAAGATTTACGACGGGAAGACTGATCCCATTGATCATGTCAGGCAGTACCGGCAGGCTATGACCCTCTAGAATCATCGAGATGCACTGATGTGCCGTATTTTTCCCTCGAGCCTTCATGACGTGGCCCAGAAATGGTTCGAGAAACTCCCTCACCGATCCATCAGAAATTTCAAATCCCTGGCTGAGCTCTTTACGACCCGGTTCATCACCAGCAGCTCCCATCCCAAAAGGATGGATGCCCTATTAACAATGAAGAAAATGCCTCAGGAGACACTCCGAGACTACGCGAAGAGGTACTGGGAGTTATTCAACGAAGTCGAGGACTGCGCGGAAGAGGTGGCAGTGGCTTCATTCAAAATTGGGCTACCTAGCTCTTCCCTCCTTTACCAGTCCTTGACAAAGAAGGAAGCAACCACCATTGATGACCTGATGGCCCGAATTGAGAAATACGCAAAGGTGGAAGATGTCACCCGCCTTAACATAGGAGAAAACGGTCGAGCCAAGCTCGCTACCAAGGGAAGTGAGAAAGTAGATAACCAGAAAAAAGGAGGAAAGAATGGGAGCAAGAATGGCTCCAAGAACAGAGGGAACCCTGACGTTGCAAAGTTGTTCCAGGCGGTCAACACCGTCTTCAAAGAACCAATCTACAAAATTCTCGCGAAGATCAAGGATGATCCGTTCATCAAATGGCCCCGAAAAATGGGAGGAGACCCATCGAAAAGAAACAATGCACTGAGATGCACCTTCCACAAAGAGGGAGGGCATAAGACCGAGCACTGCAAGGCTCTTAAGTCCCACCTCGAGGAGTTGGCCCAATCCGGACATTTGAATGACTTTGTGGAAAGGAAGGTAGAGAGAGTGACTGTCCACAAGGAGGCAAAACCCGACAACGTATTGGAAGACGACGCCGGACACGAATTCGCAGTAATCCATGGAGTATTCGATGTTTTGCAAATCCAGGGTAACTCAGCTCGAATGGAGGTAAAGAAGCTAACAGCGGTAATGCAAGCTTTTAAGATTGATCCAGCAAAATCACAGGCGGGAAAACGTTGGCGAGCAGAGGACATCAACTATAACAAGCATATTGTTTTCACGGATGAAGATCTTGTGGGAGTGAGGACCCCACATCACGATGCCTTAGTCATTACACTCAGGATAGCCAACTTTGATATTGACAAGCTGCTCGTCGATCAAGGGAGCTCATCCGAAGTAATGTACATCGACCTATTCAGAAAATTGAAGTTGAACATCGCCGACCTAAAGGGAACAACTGTTCCTCTAGTCGGATTCGCTGGGAAAATGACCATGCCTCTGGGCAAGATTGTACTACCAGTGCTCGCTGGAAATGTTTCAAAAATGATTGAATTCTTGGTGGTCGACATCGTTTCACCGTATCAAGCCATCCTCGGCAGGGGATGGCTTCATGCAATGAAGGCAGTCTCCTCGACCTACCACCAGAAACTCAAATATGTCATCGAGCGGGGAGTGATGGAGATACATGGCGACCAGGAGATGGCAAGAAAGTGCTTCATAGCGGCCATCCGACCAAATCCAGAGAAAAAAGACGTTCAAACCAACGAGAAAGTGGAGGAAGGTGAAATCCCTTCCAAATAGCAATTAAAATATGGAAGGCCCGGAGTGGAAGAGACCAGGCTCCTCCCCTCCGAGCGTGTTGTAGAGGACCTGGTAGAAGTAATTGCTAAAGAAGGCGACAACAGCAGAGTCTTCCTGATCGGGACTTCACTCACTGACCAAGAGCAAAAGGATTTGTTAACCTTACTCAGAAGCAACATATATCTTTTCGCTTGGGAACCCTATGAGCTGCCAGGAATCGATCCCAATATGGTCTGCCATCGGTTGCACGTCAATCCCACATTCAAGCCGATAGCGCAGAAGGCAAGACGAACTGCTCCCGAGAAGGCCAGAGCAATAGAAAAAGAAGTCGAAAAACTACTGGATGCAGGGTCCATATGGGAAGTGCAATTCCCCAAATGGTTATCCAACCCAGTGGTAGTTCCAAAAAGCAATGGGAAGTGGAGAGTGTGCATAGACTTCACTGACCTCAACAAAGCCTGCCCCAAGGATAGCTTCCCTCTTCCGAAAATAGACCAACTAGTTGACGCCACTGCAGCTCACGAACGAATGAGTTTCCTGGACGCATACTCAGGCTATCACCAGATTCCCCTGTATGCCCCAGATCAGGACAAAACAGCATTTATCACGACGGTTGGTTTATACTGTTACAAGGTCATGCCTTTTGGGCTAAAAAAATGCACGGGCAACCTATCAGCGGCTGGTTACTAAAATGTTCAAGAATCAGATGGGAGACACAATGGAGGTCTACATCGACGACATGCTCGTCAAGAGCAAGGAGAAGGAAAATCACCTTTCAGACCTGTCAAGTACCTTCGAAATCCTCAGGAAGTACCGAATGAAACTCAACGCGAGCAAGTGTTCCTTCGGTGTCCAGTCAGGAAAGTTTCTTGGGTATTTGGTCAGCAAGCGTGGCATAGAGGCTAATCCGAACCAGATTGATGCAATCAAAAGAGTGTAACCTCCTCGCACAATCCGCGATGTACAGAAGCTCACTGAAATGCTCGCTGCTCTAAACCGTTTCATTTCTAAATCCTCCGAGAGATGCAAGCCCTTCTTCCAACTCTTAAAAGGCAGCAAAACAGTAGAATGGACCCCAGGTTGCTCACAAGCATTAGACGAGCTCAAGTCCTACCTAAGCTCCCCACCACTGCTTGTCATACCACAGCAAATGGACTCTTTGTACCTCTACCTCTCTGTATCGAGCCATACTGTCAGCTCAGCGCTAATGTGTGAGGTTACAGGGATCCAACATCCAGGCTATTACGCGAGCAAAACCTTACTAGATGCCGAGCAGCGCTACCTGCCATTAGAAAAGCTCACTTTCGCCCTAGTAATGTCCTCGAGGAAACTGAAGCATTACTTCGAAGCTCATACGATCATCGTCCTTATATCACACCTCCTTAAGGCTGTCCTAAGGAAGGCAGATTTATCGGGCAGACTGTCTAAATGGTCGATCGAGCTCGGCGGGTTTGACATCCAATTTCAATCAAGGACAGCTATCAAGGGTCAAATCCTTGCTGACTTCATAGCCGAATTCACAGGCGAAGAAACCTTTGACCAGCCTAAGCCAAGAGAACAAAACAACTAGGCTATAGGGGAAGATGGAAACTATTCGTTGATGGAGCCTCCAACTCAAAGGGGGCAGGAGTAGGAATTGTTCTCATCACTCCAGAAAACACAGTCCTCGAGCAATGAATCAGGCTGGGATTTGCAGCCTCCAACAACGAAGCAGAATACGAAGCCTTAATAGCAGGTCTCCAAAGGGCGCAAACTCTGGGAGCAAAGCATTTACAGGTATTCGGAGACTCGAAACTAGTTTCCAATTAGATAAGTGGAGACTACAACGCGAAGGATGAGAGGATGGCAGCCTACCTCTCCCTGGTAAAAAGCTTAATGACGAACTTTGAAGAAATCAACATCCAACAGTTTCCCAGGGGGCAAAACAGCCACGCTGACGCCTTAGCAGCCCTTAGCTCGGTAGTCGATTCCAGCCTGAAAAGGATCATCCCTATCGATTTTCTCAACTGCCCGAGCATTTACCTCAACTGCGAGCTGACCAAAGCGAAACCAATACTCCAATTGGAACCAGCCCCCAGCTGGATGGATCCCTTGAGAGACTATTTGAAGAACGGAACGCTCCCAGAGGATAAGAGGACTGCCCACCAGATAAGAGTCAAAGCTGCTCGCTTTCACTTATCCACGGGAGGCGACTTGTATAAAAGATCTTTCTCCGGCCCCTACCTTAGATGCGTCCAGCCAGGCGATGTCAAGACAGTGCTTCACGAGCTTCACGAAGGAATCTGCGGGAGTCACGTCGGAGGAAGGTCTCTAGCCTTCCGAGCAATGAAGGAAGGTTATTGGTGGCCATATATGCAAAAGGACTCTGCAGCATATGCCCGCAGATGCCTAAAATGCCAGCTTCACGCCCCCATGGTCCACCAGCCCGCCAGCGAGTTAAAATCCCTAACCAGCCCCTGGCCTTTCGCCCAGTGGGGAATGGACATCGTGGGACCACTGCCCACCGCTGCCGGCAATCGCAAATACCTGTTGGTAGCAACTGATTACTTTACCAAGTGGATCGAGGCAGAACCACTAGCGAACATCCGAGATGCTGACATGATGAGGTTTATATGGAGAAATATAATCACTCGATTCGGGATCCCCAGAACCATCATCACTGACAATGGAACACAGTTCGAGAGTGGCCCTTTTCAGGACTTCTGCGACCAACACGGGATCAGGCACCACTTCAGCTCGGTGGCTTACCCTCAAAGCAACGGACAAGCTGAGGCTTCCAACAAGACAATGATCGCTTCATTGAAGAAGCGATTAGAATAAGCCAAAGGCTCGTGGACAATCGAGCTACCGCATATCCTATGGGCGTACAGAACGACTCCTAGGCGAGCCACAGGAGAAACGCCATTCTCACTAGCATATGGTATGGAGGCAGTTATCCCACTAGAAGCAGGATTTCCTACAATGAGATCCGACCTTGTCGAGCAGGGTCAGAACAATCAGGCTTTGCTCGCTGAACTCGATTTGGCCGACGAGCGCAGGGAACTTGCCCTAGTAAAACTAGCGAGCTATCAGCAACAGCTCGCAAAGCACTATAGCAAAAGGGTCAATCCGAGGAAATTCGAAGTTGGGGACTATGTTCTAAGAAAGGTCCTGGGCAACACAGTGAAGCCATCAGACGGTAAACTGGGAAGGACCTTATGAGATAATTAGAGACGATCTGCAAGGTGCCTATCATTTGAAAACGATGGAGGGCAGAGAGATACCACGAGCATGGAACGCAGCTAATCTCAAGAAATTCTATTTTTAGGGGTTCTATTGTTAGATCTTTTATTGTACTCATTATGGGAAAAGACAGTTTATTTCTCAATTCACCAATGAAAATCTCTCACTTGATCACTCTCTAAAAAGTAACAATTATATCTCATTGCACATCCTTTTCAAATCACAGGTATAATGGTTGGCATAGTAGGGAAATACCCCTCCTCAGGTCATCGTCATGAAGGCTCGACAGACCTCATAGCATTGCCCATGGCAATATATGAAGCCCTACAGAGTATTCTTAGGCATCAAACCTACTTTGGTTAAACAAAATCCTGACCGGATAAAGACATCCAATAACAGGTGTGTCCTCGCCAATTGCCTTACTTAGGCCTAAGGGAGTGTGACGACACGACCTAAAAGGTAAAGGAAGCGCACAATGGTATTCTTAATACTGGACTGGGCGGACACTCACATGACAAGATAAAAAGGATTGTGAAGCTGCAAAAATATAAAAAGATTGGATGAACACGTTTAGTCTGCAAAATCGCCCAAAACTCAAACTTTCCATTAATATTTTATATTTAAAAACAATAATAGTACATGTTTAGTCGACGAAGCTCGCCCAAAGCATTTACAATTATAAAAAAACAAAATATCAAGGTGGAAGCCTCCGAGCAAGGTAGTCAGCAACTTTGGCTCTCCTCCCATCATCAGGAGCAGGATCGAACTCCTCCACGACCTCATTTGCGTCCAACTCCAATAGTCGCCGGGGAATAGCATCGATGGGGATCCATCGGTCATCTCGCCTGAATGGATTGGGCATCAGAGTAGAGGGGGACATCTCGTGCCGATACCACAATATCGAGTTCCTCGGTACCTGCAGCTCTTTGAGAGCACTCAACCACCCCCTGATAGAGGAAAGATCCTCGAACTCTGAAAATCTTATGGGAGCATCCAGCCAGCCCTGATCATAGCCATCAGTCCACACTTGGCGAGGGCCCTTCTTGAATAGATGCCGCAGTCGGGTGACGTCCCTCTGGAGCCCAGCAGCAGTCACATAAGCTCGCCGAACATCGCCGCGCAGATCCTCCATTTCCCTCTCACGCTGCTCCTCGACTTCCCTACTCCTACTCCTTGTACTCCTACCAGCACGCGGGAGGGGAGGCCGAGCAACTCGTAACGAGGAAGAGCCTTGTAGGACTGCCGAAGCGGTGCTTGACGAATGCTCCTTAAGTTTCGAGACCTCCCGCCTCAGGTCTTCATTCTCCCGCTGAAGAAACTCCATGACTTGATTGATCTCGGTGGCCTCCAGTAACTTTGCTCTCAGCTCGCTAACTTCTTCTTGTACTGAAGCACCGATCTCTTCCATTTCCTGGAGCCTGTCCTTCAACTTGGCCACCAGCTCGGACTGATCCTTATATTTCTGGTTCCTTGACTTAGCAAACCTGCAAAGCCTAGCAACGGCCTGGCGAACTGCAGGGCTTGCATTAGGTCCGAGAGTCCTACCTAGTTGGGAGGTAACAGGAATATAGTCATCCACATCAACCGACTACAAGTAAAAGAAAGAGAAAAGAAAGAGATCAGCATAAACAAAAATGAAGTCTTTTCATTGATAATGAGCGAGGTTACATCAGATCAAAAAAGAAAAAAGTTACAAAGAAGCCCTATCAATTGGCAACCTCTGTGGATGGACCCTTGTCCTTATCAGCATCAGTAGGGACATTACCCTCTGCAGGGGTGTCCACTGCCCCCTCGACCAAGGGAGCATCAGCAGGAGTCGCCTGAGAAACAGGATTGGTGCCTTCAGCAGTTGGGGATGGATCCTCATCCACGACTGGCTTTGGCCCTGGATCATGCTCGTCAAAGAGTGGGGATGCAACGTCCACCCCAGCAGCCACGAGGGCCTTGTTCCACCCTTTCTTGAAGTTCAGACGGCTGATATAGCCTATCTGAACCTCGGCGTCCTCATACGCTGCAGCCCAGCCACAGTTGTACGAATCTTCATTGAGAGTGGACGCCTGGGCTTTCTCCGCCTCCAGCTGCTCGGCCAGAGCCCTGTTATTCTCTACAAGGTCTAGCTTGCTCGAGCACACCAGGTCATACGCCTTCCTCAGCTCGCCAAGCTCCCTGACAGCGTCATCTCTCTCGCGAGCAGAATTAGCAAGGGCAGAGGCAGATGAGGTTCGAGCTGCATCAGCAGCCTTCAGATCGGCCTCCATCTTAGAACCCATGGCTACCAGAGTAGACTTCTGCTGCTCCAGCTCGCTGTTCTTTCTCAACAGCTCGTCGCGAGAGCAATAGAGCACAGCAAAGTCAGTCACAAACTTCAAAAAACGAGGGAAGGATCATTAAGAAGAAACCATCAAAACGGATTAAAGGAAATTGAGAATTAGAAGAGGAACCTTACCAAGGCAAGCCTCTGGCTAGCTTGCAAAGCCAGTTGATCGGACCCCAACGCCCTCTCACGATCTGCAGAAAGGACTGCTCTCTCGAGCAGCGCAGGGGCAAGCTGAGGAGAGGTGGCCACCGAAGCCCCCTCAGGCAAGGCAGATACTGGGACCAGGGCTTGACCAGTTTTGGTCCTCAGTTCCATCTTCCTCCTCTCCTCCTCTTTTTCTCTCTCCCTTCTCTTTCTCTCTTCCACCTTCTTCCTCTCATCCTCCTTTTTCTTCTCTCTCTCTCTCGCCTGCTCCTCCTCTCTCTTCTTCTTCTCTTGCTCCTGAGAAGAAGGCCGAGAACCAGTAGCTATGGCCCCGGAGGCAGTCTTTGATTTCTTGGACCTCTGTGCAAGAAGCACATCATCATCATCATCATCATCATCTCTGATTAAATTCTTCCTGGGAGGCATCTCTTCACCAGAACTGCTGGTAGTGCTCGAAGAACTACTACTGTCAACACTACCTACACCCAAATTACTAACACCTGCAGGCTCACTCTCCGAGCTGCTCTCCTCTTCGTCCAATTGGATGGGCTCAGTAGAAATCTCTTCGGAAGAGTCAAAGTCCGGAACATTATCCACAGGTCGGGCTATGAAGCTGGAGCCTGTGTTCTTGTATTCAAGCAGAAAAGCAGCAGACCTAGGATGCTCGCCGTCACCCAAAGGTTCCCTGATGTTCCAAGCTTTCACCAGTTCCGAGATACAAACCTCGCTGAGAGCAGGCTCCAAGTTCTTTGTCCTAGCTGTAAAAGAGAAAGCAATAAGAGGTTAGGAAAATCACAAATTCAGCAAAGGTTGAAACAATAATCTGACATCTACCTATATATTCTTCCCCATAAAAGGGAACAGTGAACCTCTCAGACCTCGACCCTTCAAATTGGGGGGAAAGTTGCCAATTCCTGATAAGAAAACCTTCTTGCCAGTAGTCCTTATGGGAATCAGGTAGATTTACTACCAATACCCTATCAGGGCTCCTAGCCTTAAGGTACAAAACACCTGAACTCGTTCGAGAAAAGTAGTAACAAAAGCAGACCTCGTCAATCCCTAACTTTGTGCCATATAATTGATTGATCCTATGCACGCCGTTCACTATTTTCCACACATTAGGAGAACATTGTGCAGGCACAATACTGAAATAGCTAAAGAAGTGCAGAAATAGATCATTAGGGGGGAAGGTAAGTCCCCCCTGGGAGAGCAACAGGATGTGAATCCAATGTGCATCCTCTATATCCCTAACATTCCTAGGAGGCGAGGCACAACACTCAATCTCTACCCACTCAGGAACACTATAGAATTTTCTAAACTCGGTTACTGACCTATTTCCAATCTTCGCCATTGGAAAAATACAAGAAAAACTACAAACCAAAGAGAAAATGCAAAGAGCACGAGAGACTTACAAGACAGGAGATCAGGTGAAATGGCGAAGAAGCAACGAAAGTAGAGATCGAAAACAGAAGGTACAAAGCGCAAGAGTTCTCAGAAGATAGAAGATTGCTGGAAAAGACTGAAGCGACGAAAAAAAATGTGCCTTGTTCCAACGAGCCTTCAAATCTAATCATAGCGCACGGATAGCGAAGCGGGTGCCGCCAAAGCAACTTCACAGTTTTCAAAGAAATCAACCATAATTGCTGATTATTTAAATTCATTGGACCTGTAAAAATGGCCCAACAAATTTAGGGGCAATTGTGGGTACCCTGAATTTAGTATCATAGGCCTGGACGAGTAGCCTCTCCTTAGCGGCCCAAAGCCCAGGCCCATCACCTTTTGTATTAATCCGATTACCCCACGATCCCATGAAGAGAAGTTGTGGGGGAACACGATCCCATGTAGGGGAGATGGATAATAAGGAGGAACCCATCACCCCCTCTACTCCAACATATACATGTATAAATTAAACCCTAAGTCCGGGGCAAAGGACAAGTTGTATTCTCTGTACTTATTCTTCTGAATATGGAGAAATAACACTGACTGAACCACCGTGGACGTAGGCACTTCTTTGCTGAACCACGTATACCCGTTGTTGTGTGATTGGCCTTTTATTTATCTTTTCTTGGTTGTTACCTCTTTCATATTTATTTGTGTTGCATAATAATTGTCTCCACAATTCCTTACTATTTTTCTGTAATATTTTACCCATTTTAACAATTATTAAGTCATTAAAATCACTATTTTAATATAGACTTTATTATACAAAGTTCAAATAGGTTTTCAACATCATTCTTACACCAATTTTGATCGGTTTAACGAGTTTTCAAGTGGGAATCATGACATTATATTTACTAACTATTTTTTCTACATTCATTTATTCATTTAATCATTAACGTAATCATTAAAATTACCATTTTAATGTGGAGTTCAAATATAAGGTTTTAAGTGAGTTTTCTACACCAATTTAAGTCATTATCTTTACTTTTTTAACAACATCAAAGTAGGGGCTGAAATTTATCATTCTTTCAAAACATAATAATATCTATCTATTTCATTTCCAAACATATCATCTATCATGTCTAAAAATTATTCAACTATATTCACATGAAATGAGGATTTCTACCTAAGAAATCGATGTATACACATCCTACATATTCATATTACAATAGTATATGATTATAGTATTTTTTTTAACAATTTTCATGTTCTAATCATTCATTTATACAAGCATGATAATATGAAATTTAATCAATAAAGCTAGTTCATTTTAACACATAAAAAGCATGGATTGTATAATAGAAAATATAAGAACTAGAAATTTTTAACAAGAAATCATCTTTCATCAACATGTGTATTTTAAGCTTTTGAAAACATGAATTTAGGAAGAGAAAAAACCTAATTAATTTATGAAGAGGAGATAACTATGGAGAAGAAAAATTAAAGTCCTCATAGATTGCTCCTAAACTCCACTCCTACGCTCCCAAAATCAAGCTTTGAAGCCCCACCAAGTTGCCCCACCCCTTGTGTGATGTTTTAAGGGAATTTTGAGCTTATTTAATAGAGTTTGAGGAGAGAGAATGTGGATATAAGGGTAAGCTACGAATTTCAGAAGTGTTTTTTGCTCTTGAGGACATAAGAGAGAGAAAGATGATGGAAGATGTTATGTTTATTTAGTTTACTAGGTTCATGAATCCCCCCACCCTTGTTTATTTTAATTTTCAAGCTTCCCTTTTCAATATTTTGACTGATTTAAGTCTACTAGTCTTGAAAATAAGAGTGAAATACGTTTTACTCAGGTCTAGAAAATACAAAACCTAACCACTCATTAAATGAGCCAACAACACCACTTAAAATAATTTTTACTATAATTTAGACATAAAATTCGCCAAAACCCAGATCTAAGTGATTTTCTTCTGAATACGTCAAAGAAGGAAAAGTTGTTCAAAATTAAATTTTACATTTTTCTATAAAGTTTCAGATTGTTCTAAGAAATTTTATTTTTTAACGAAAAATAATTTTTTATTTTTATTTTTGACCCCATGGTAATTTTATAGGTATTTTTATGAGTTTAAATTTATGGTCAAATATTTTTTTAACTTATCAATTGTTTGAAACAATTCGTACAAAGTTATGTTTTCATAGTGTCGCATACCGTAAAAAAGTGTTGTATTCTACTACCTGAGTCCGAACATCATTTGTTTTTTGTCTGAATTTGCCTAAAAATTTACGAAAGTACTTAAATAAATCATATAAACATAAGTAAATTCTCATGCGAGACATGCAACATAGAATTTTCATTAATGGCACGTTGACATATAAATAGGTTGAAATACAAGTAGGTAATAAAAAAAGTGCGGGTATTACATTCTCCCCTCCTTAGGAAATTTCGTTCCCGAAATAAATCCTAAGTTATTCAAACAACTGTGGATATTTCTCCCGTATCTTGGCTTATCGCTCCCAAGTAGCGCCTTCATCACCTTACAATTACCAAAGGACTTTCACCAAAGGTTAACCTTATTCTGTAGCACCCTATCCTCACGGTCCAAAATAGATAAAGGTCGTGTCAGAAACGTAGTATCCTTCTGCAACTTGATATTCTTTGAGTTGATCATATGACTACGATCGTGCATATACTTATTCAACATGAAAACATGAAACACACATGAACGTGAGTCAACTGAGGAGGCAATGCCCAATGATAAGAGACTTCCACAACTCGCTCCAAGATCTCAAAGGGACCAATATATCGAAGGGCGAGCTTTCCCTTATGTTCAAACCTCTTGCTATAGGTTCGGGCCCTAACGTTTATTAAGATATGGTCACCAACTCAGAACTCTGAGTTATACGGAGATTATCAGTATAGTTCTTCTGCCTAATCTGAGTTGTAACAAGTCTCTGTCTAATCAACTCAACCTTCTTAGTTATCTCCCTGATCATATCAAAACTCATGAGATGCTTCTCGCCGACCTCTACCCAACATACCGGGGAACGCCACGGTCTCCCATATAGTGCCTCAAAGGGGGCCATCTAGATGCTTGACTGATAACTCTTATTGTAAAAGAATTCTGCAAGAGGCAAGTTATCATCCCAACTACCCCAAAAGTATAAAGCACATGCTCGTAGTAAATCCTCCAAAATATTAATAGTATGCTCAGATTTCCCATCAGTCTCGGTGTGATAATATGTACTCAAATTCAAATTAGTACCCAATTCCTCTTGAACCTTCCTCCCAAACCTAGAGACGAACCGATGATCCCTATCTGAAACAATAGTGAGTTGAACATCATGTTGTCAGATAATATACTGAATATAAATTCTAGCCAATTTTTCTATGTTATCCATGACTCTAATTGGTATAAAGTGTGCTGACTTAGTGAGACGATCTACTACAACCCAAGCCGCATCGTACCCTCGCTCAGACCAAGGCAAAGTTGTAATGAAATCCATATTGATATTCTCCCACTTCCACTCGGTAATTGGAAGTGGTTGTAATAATCAATCTGGATTCTTATGTTCGACCTCCACCTGTTGGCACGTGTAACACCTTGCCACAAAAAATCCACATCTCACTTCATTCCTAACCACCAAAAATCTCTGCAAAGGTCCCTATACATCTTAGTATCCCCCGAATGTATACTGAATTGAGAATCATGTAACTCTACCAGAATCTCTACCTGAAGCTCTTCAAAGGTTGGGACAATCAACCTACCATTATGTCGGACACCACAATCCTGATTAACTACGAGAGTATCAAATTCCTCATCGCTCTGAATGTGGTTTTGGAAAATCATGATCTCATCATCACATAACTGAGCATCCAAGACATTTTGATTAACGACTGATTTGACCATCATACCCCATAAATAGGCCCTATCATTACTCCACTGAACATGCAAGTCATAATGTTGAAGCTCAGCATACACATTCCCACGCTAGCATTTCGTCGCTGCTAAGGCCGGACCCAACTTCCTGCTAAGTTCATCAACCGCAACATTAGCCTTCCCTGAATGGTACTCTAAAGTAAAGTCATAGTCTTTGAATTTTTAAAATTCCCTGAATGGTATTCACAACCACGACATGTCAAAAGTGTTTAATTTTTACCCCGAATATGTGAATTTTAGTCGCTTGTTCTCAATAAAATTGGCCTTATATTTGTATTTATCTATATTGAACGTCAATCAGTAGTCACCATATCAAATTGTGTTAAATCGACGTAATTGCGACAAAGTAGCGGTCAACAACATTAAAGGAAGAACATTAAAGCGCTGTGAAGTTTTAAGTCCCGTTGAGCTTGCCCAGATTTGTTCTGATACCCTAGGCCCAGTCCCGAACCAAACCTAAGCCTAAAATGAGTCCTAGCCATCACCCAAGCTAAGTGTGTATTTAGTTTGTATTTTTAATTTTTTTATATTTTTATTTGAGTCGTATATAATTTTTAGGAATTTTATATTTTATTTGCGTGCGTATAGTTGTATATATTAGGATCTGTTACCGTGCGGCAAACATTTTTTCTATATTTTTTTATGTAAATATAATAATTGTACATTTGATTGAATTTTTATTTATTTGTTTTTAGTTCTTAGTTTTATATTAGTTTAATTTTATTATTATTTTATTTTTTATTTTTTTATTTGAATCTTATAATTAAGAGATCAGGAATTTAATTTCTTTAGTAGGTTTGATTTTTTTTAGTTTTTATTTTGTACTTACTTTTTATTATGTTGTAAAACCCAATCCTACCACACTTTCGTTGGAATTCTACCTCCACCCTCGCCAACCACTTGACATGTTGTCGATACCCAACTCAGATTCCAACTCCGGCTACAAAATCGTCCCTCACCTGTCCAACTAGTCATAACTTCCGACCTTCTATGCCCCCCACGACAACCCATATCCAAATCGATTTTCGACCTCAACAACCCTGATCCCAACCCTCGCCATACCCGAGACCCATCTCTAGCCTTTACACCATGCCTTAACCAAACTCCGAGCCTCCAATCCATCCCTGACATGCTGCCTTTATTCGACACCTAAACCCAAAACCCATATCCATTTACCAATAACCCACTGCCAAACCAAACTCCCATAATAATACGAACTAAAGCCACAATTCAAATATATAACCCACGTTTTCTTTAGACGTAGCTAAAAATCAAATCCCACCAAATCTTCAACCCAAAAATCGTGACTTATAAACACTAGCGGAGCAAGAAATGTTGTTGGGTGGGACACTCCTAAATATAATTGTTGACGCCAGAAAATGGCCATTCTTGCAGGGCAGCTACCCAGCCATCTCGAAAGTATTTCAACTTCCCGTATTGCACTTGGGATGTCATCGCAGCAATCCCCTTGTCCCATCCTTTATCCCAGCCAGCGCTGAAGGATTTTTTAACTGCGAGCTTTCTTTTCAGTTTCTCCGAGGAGAGCTTCGCATCCAATTCTTCTTTTTGGCCCTTGATATCTCGCAGGGCGGACAACTCTTCCTCTGCCTTCTTCAGCTTATCTTCAAGCTCTCCAAAATTCTTGAGCTTTTCGTCATATTTTTGATGCTCGACCTCTAAACTTTTCACCTTATTCTCCAAACTCTTGGAGATCTCAGCCAACTTCACCTTCTCAGCTTCAACTATTGACAACTTTTTCTCCCAAACAACTTTTTCCTCACTATACTGTTGACGAGATTCCTTCAAGGATTGGGTCAAACCCAGTAGAGCATCCTCCACCCCCGACGAGGAGCTGGAAGCTTTAATAGCTTCGTTTTTCTTCACGATGTTGTTAAAACAATTCACCAATGCTAAAATGGCCCAAGTGGTCAGATATGTGATTTAGATTCTATGTCACGGGTTCGAGCTTGATGAGGATGAGATTGAAGATGAAGATAAACATTCACATCAAACATATAAGAGACAATGATTTTTAAAGTGGTTCGGCTATAAGGAAAAGCCTACGTCCACTGTTATTTTATTCCCAGGAGTTTGCAATAGCACAATGTGGTAGAGAGAGAAAGGATATGTATCTTGTGTATGGTGTTTCTTGGTTCTCTTGGATCTCTTTTGATCTCTCCCCTTTTGGCTAAGGGAATACATGTATTTATAGTGATGGGAGATAAACAGATTCATTGAATGTAGACATTTATACATTATGTCTACATTCAACGAATCTAATTGTTGAATTGCTTGGTATGCTATGTGTTGTCATCTACAGTATAAATGTACATTAAGGCTCATTAAATGCGCTGCCATCTTCATTAATGCACATTAAATGCATAGTTATCCTTTGATCTTCCTGGTTGATATGCCGACCAACTCTCCTCGAGTGCCGACTATCACTCCTTGGGTGCCGACCAACTCTCCTCGGATGCCGACTAACACTCCTCGGGTGCCGACCAACTCTCCTCGGATGCCGACCAACACTCCTCGGGTGTCGAATATTACCACGTAGGATGACATGTGTCCTTTTCTAATTGGTCCTCGTAGATGGAGAATTTTTACGTTAACAGAAGCCCCCAATGCTCCATGCTTGATGGTTTACTTGAAAGGATGGAGTATTTATTCTGCAGTGTTGCTCGGTGCTCGTGAAATTCTTGATCTACCTTCTTTATTTGTTTAACATAAAGTGCATTATCTCCTGGACGACATATGATGCAGGCTGATCGATGGTTGCTAATCTTTCTTTTGAGGAACTCCGTGTGCTATGTATCACCCCTGGGAATTTGGATGCATCCATGCCATAGTATGTAGCTTGTAGCTTGTCATAATCTTCAAGTATGTTGATTGGTTTGCTAGCCGACCAATTGCCTCCTGTGCCGAGCAACTGAGTGCTAACTTCACGTGCTTGATTCTTCTGATTTATGATCCTCTGAATACTTTGTCGAGTAACATACTAGATTTTGAACCCAACTCTTCAATCTGATTAGTACCAAGATAGTGGTGGACTTCGAAACATTTTCATACAACTTCTTCTTCATTATTGGTCGGGACAGTAGTAGTAAAGATCTTAGTGCTGTAGATGCTGAATTTGAATCCTGAACTTCAATATGCCTTCGTGTAAGTTTGTGGAGTTGAATTTGATACTCGACTACATGATGTTATGAGAATGTGCCACCGAATGAAAAACTGAATTTGTAATAGAAGCCCCCAACTGTGGAATATGAACTTTGAGTACTTTCTTGGCCTTGAAATATGTTGGTCTTGCTGGAAAAATAAGGCCGGGGAAATATTCCATGAAATGACTCCCTGAGATCTTTGCATGTTTGCATTTTCTAGCTTCTATTATTTAACTCAATTCAAGTGTTTAAGAAGAATATATGTTGACATTTCAATTATGAATTTCTACATTTCTTCCATCATATGACTCTTGTCGGCTTTTGAAGAATCTGTTTGAATTCCAACTTGGGAATTTCTACATGTGTTCTTTAGCTCAGTACGAGTGTTTGAGGAATAGATGTTTGAATTCTTAATTAGAAAGGCCTACATGTATCTCTTCTCTTAACTCGATTAAGTCAAGTATGAAGCTCTATGCCCAGGATTGGGACATGTATGAAATGAATCTGATGGTGCCAATTGAATTGTTGTTTGCAGTGTTGCTGTTGTGCTGTGTGCAGTCTAGCTGCGTTGTTTTTGTTCGGTATTGACCTTTTAAGGTCTTTATGTGCTGTTGATGAGCATCCAATAATTGTACTAGGCAGATAATTTTGCCTGAGCACCTGTTGAGGCTGAATCATATAAAAATTACGATTAGAATAATTATTCAGCTGACCAATATATAGTGTGCATCGGCTTCAATATTGGACAATTTAAATTTCCAGATAATACTATGAGAGATAACTATCAAAATATCTCGTGTTCTCATAAAAATGTGATGTACATAAATGTGTCTCCATAAAAATCTTTAATGGACTTGTGATTATGAAATTTTCGTTTATTCATATTTGAAATAAAAACTGATCCACAAATTTAATAAAATCGTGATTTGCAATATTTTGCAGATTTGATAAATAAAAAATTGGACAACTAATTTATGTTTATAATCATAAAAAGCATGATTGAATCAAAAGATGTATATATGTATGTACAACATATAATTGATTATTCATATATGGATAAAATTGATCGTATCAACACAATTACATAATATGATTATTTGTGCAGAGAATATAGTTTTCTTGAAGAGAGAGAAAATGGGTCTGATTCAATTCATGTTAATATCGGAATGGAAAATACATAATCGTTCTTAATTCTTATCCCTATCCTAACATATTTGTTCAGAAAATCTTCAAGTGGATCCATAGATGCAAGGATTTGTATAATATTTATGAGTATATAATTCACCAGATCCCCAAATTGAAATCGATCACACAGTTAGTGCATATAAAAATTATGACTAAATTAAAAGATTTTCAAATGAATCAAATTTGTATATACTCATATAAAAGAGATTTATAAATATAGAGAAATTATTTTATCTCCTTAAAGAAGAAATAATATAATATGTACACAAATTTCTCAAACTTTGTGATTATGAAATGTACATTTATGCAGATTTATAAAATTAGATTCAACAATTTGTGAATATAAAATCATGATTGAATTAAAAGATGTATGCACAATATATAATTGATTTGATCTCTAATTTTATGGATATAAACATATAAGAATCATGATTTGAACAAAAAGATGCGTGCATATAACTAGTTATACGTAGAGAAGATAAAAACTTAGCTTTTGATGGAGAACGATGCTTGTAATACGTTCCCACAGACGGCGCCAATCTGTTGAAGACATAAAATGGCCACTGCCATTTTAGTGGCGTCAATAGCAGATAAATGATGAGGACGAGATTGAAGATGAAGATAAAAATTCACATCAAACATATAAGAGACAAAGATTTTTAAAGTGGTTTGGCTATAAGGAAAAGCCTACGTCCACTATTATTTTATTCCCAGGAGTTTGCAATAGCACAATGTGGTAGAGAGAGAAAGGATATGTATCTTGTGTATGGTGTTTCTTGGTTCTCTTGGATCTCTTTTGATCTCTCCCCTTTTGGCTAAGGGAATACATGTGTTTATAGTGATGAGAGATAAATAGATTCATTGAATGTAGACATTTATACATTATGTCTACATTCAACGAATCTAATTGTTGAATTGCTTGGTACGCTATGTGTTGTCATCTACAGTATAAATGTACATTAAGGCTCATTAAATGCGCTGCCATCTTCATTAATGCACATTAAATGCATAGTTATCCTTTGATCTTCCTGGTTGATATGCCGACCAACTCTCCTCGAGTGCCGACTATCACTCCTCGGGTGCCGACCAACTCTCCTCGGATGCCGACTAACACTCCTCGGGTGCCGACCAACTCTCCTCGGATGCCGACCAACTCTCCTCGGGTGTCGAATATTACCACGTAGGATGACATATGTCCTTTTCTGATTGGTCCTCGTAGATGGAGAATTTTTGCGTTAACAATAATATATACATGCCAATGTCTACATACAGATAATTTCAGTCCAAATTAAGAGTCTTCATTTGAGAAAAAAAATCAGAAAAATGCCTTAAAATCTGATCAATTTCTAAATTTAAAAATTAGTTGCATTATGTGGAGCTTATTTCAAAGATTTATAGTACAGTCTTATTGCGAAAGGTAAAACAGAAGGTTAAAATCTTACATACAAATGAATATTACTAAAAAATGTGCAGTCATTTCTTGAATATTGAATTGATTAAAAATGGTTATAAGGATATACCATGTAATGTGTCACCAACAAAAAATATATTTCATGTATGTTGAGAGTGGTTACTAAATTATCACCAAAATATATAAAAATTATAATTGATTATTGAAATTTTAAGCGGCCACTATACATAATTTCCATAATATTTAGGAGTGAATGTTTAGTTTTCAAAATTTTAGGTGGAGCATTGGCCCACCCCAGCCTCCACATAACCTATGCTTGTAAACAAAGGGAGCAACTTAAAGGGTGAGTCTCATAAACTGAATAAAAATAGAAGAGAGATGGTATAATATTTGCAGTCCAATTTTTGTACAGTTAAGGAAAAAAAATACAAAAAAAAAATTAGTTTATCTTTAGAATAATTTTTTAAGTTTAATTTTTATTTTTCTTTCTGAAATCAAGTGAGGATATTATGAAGAACTGTGATGCAGTGGGCGCAATGAAAAACTGCAATTCGACAAGGAGACTTGTGTATTGTGTTCTATCTCTTGATTAAGTTTTATGTCTCTATTTTTCTTGATTGTTGTTTATGTTCTAATATAAAAATGTTAGTTTAAACACCCTGTTCAAGGGATGGGATGAAATGCATAGGATGTTAATTTAATTATTTAATCGAATTGATTGTCATATTTCTAGGAGAACCAATTTTTAATTATCACAAATTAATTTACATATCGAGAGATATTAGAGTAATTTAGTTTTAATATTTGATTTTTAGAATCAAACTAGAGATAGGTTTTTCCTAAATTTTGAATATTAATTCAGTGTTAAAGTTCGAGGATTCATATAATTTTTATTAAATTGATCTTAGCGGAAAATTTATTAAAAAGAGTATAAATCTTAGTTTTTGTAAAGTGTGACATTTTTAAATTTATTTTCTGAAAAAGATATTATTGAATTTGTAATTATAACGGGAGTTAGATTATGAATTTAATATTATCTCTACATATTTCGATTCAATGAATTAAGAAATTAAAAATAACTAAACACGCGGTGTAATCCCATCTCTTGAATCTTCTCACATTTATGACACCTGGTTACGTATTATTTTTAGTTTACATTTGATTTTAGCATTAATAATTCATTCTCCCTTGAAGTTGTTTTAAAAAACATAAACAAATATAAAAAGTTCTAATAAAAAATGGAGATATAAATATTCACGCTCTTTGTTTCACCTAGAAAGTTGGATGATACTCGTACTTACCACAATTTGAGTTGATTAAAATATTTTGTAGGTATTTAAAGGAATTTTGAGACCAGGCTTTTGAAGACAATGCCCATACACAAAAAACCTATTATCAGACTTTCACAAGCTCGATCCACCTCCACTGTCGAAGGTTAAGATCCCGTTGAGTGAAAATATATCGTAGACTCTTATGATCCGTGAATACCTTAAACAGGTCGCCATATTAGTAATACCGCCAACTCTTCAAAGCATACACCACATTGGCTAACTCAAGATCGTGAGTGGGGCAGTTCTTCTCATGCGTCTTAAGTTGTCAAGATGCATAAGTGACCACGTGGCTGACCTGCATAAGAACTTCCCAAGACCAGATTTGAAGGCATTCATACATCGTATACCCTCTTCCACATTGGGGAAGAACAAGAATAAGTGCTTAGGTAAGCCTAAACATTAACTCCTAGAGGACAACTTCACACCCATCGGATAACACATTGGACTTTCCGGAATGGTACTCCAAAGTAAAGTCATAGACATTGATAAGAGCCCAAAAGTGTTTAATTTATGCCCCGAATATGTGCATTTTGGTCGCTCATTCTTAATAAATTAGGTTTTATGTTCGTAATTATATATATTCCAGGTCATTGGCACTTGCAATATCAAATTTTGTTTCCCGAATAGTACTCGAAAGCAAAGTCATTGTCTTTGATAAGCACCCAAAATTGTTTATGACATGAATTGTCATCATCCACAACATTGGCCTTTCCCGAATGGTACTCCAAAGTAAAGTCATAGTCTTCGATAAGAACCCAAAAGTGTTTATTTTATGCCCCGAATACGTGCATCTTAGTCGCTCGTTCTTAATAAAATTGTCCTTATGTTCGTATTTATCTATATTGCAGGTTAATCGGCAATCGTATTATCAAAATGTGTTAAATTGACGTAATTACGATAAAGTACCGGTCAATAGCATTAAACGAAGAAAATCAAAGCGCCGTGAGATTGAAGTCCCATTGAGCTTGCCCAGATGTGTTTTGATACCTTAAGCCTAGTCCCGAACCAAACCTATGCCTAAACTGAGTCCAAGACATCACCCGAGCGTCGTGTGTGTTTAATTTATATTTTTAATTTCTTGTATATTTTTATTTGAGCCGTATATAAGTTTTAGGAATTTTATATTTTATTTTCATGCGTATAGTTGTATATATTAGGATATGTTATCGTGCGTCGAACATTTTTTTATTGTAAATATAATAGGTATGCATTTTAATAAATTTCTATTTATTTGTTTTGAGTTTTTTTATTATTTTAATTATTTTTTTTATCTGAGTCTTATAATTTAGAGATTACGAATTTAATTTTTTTAGTAGGTTTGATTTTTTTAGTTTTAATTTTATACTTACTTTTTATTAAGCTGTAAATATTTAATTAGATTTTATTTTATTTTCCTTTTTTTATTATTATGACAAACTAAACCCATACTCTCTCTCATACCTCACACACACAATACCCATATTCTCTAACCTCCACCAAAAACACACCATACCAAAAACCATGACCTCCATGGCAGCCCCATCTCATGAAACCCGGACCCGCCTACGACAAAACCCACTCCTGTCAGACCGCTGCCAGAGTTCTACCTCCACCCTCGTCGACCACTTGACCAGCTGCCGGTACCCAACTCAGAATCCATCTCCGGCTATAAAATTGACCCTCACTTGTCTGGCCACCCATAACTTCTGACCTGCTATGCCCCCTACAATAACCCATATCCTAACCCTTTTTTTACCTCAACAACCCGATCCAAACCCTTGCCATACCCGAATGGTACTCTAAAGTAAAGTCATAGTCTTTGATAAGCACCCAAAAGTGTTTAATATATGCCTCGAATATGTGCATTTTAGTCGTCGTTCTTAATAAAATTGGCCTTAAGTTCGTATTTATCTATATTGCAGGTTCATCGGCAGTCGCAATATCAAATTGTGTTAAATCGATGTAATTGAAATAAAGTAGAAGTCAACAACATTAAATGAAGAAAATCAAAGCGCCATGAAGATTAAAGTTCCGTTGAGCCTGATCATATGTGTTTCGATACCCTAAGTCCAGTCCCGAACAAAATCTAAGCCTTAACCGAGTCCTAGCCATAACATTGGCCTTTCCCGAATGGTACTCCAAAGTAAAGTGAAGACTTGTATTTCATTTGTAGTTGTTATTTTTTATTTTTTTATTATTTGTTATACTAGTTATATTAGGATTTTTTAGGCATTGTATTTATTTGGGTGCATTTTTTACCCCAATTTATTTGTAATAATTATTCACAAACACCAATAAAAAAAACAGCAAAAAGGGAAACGAGACAAAATAGAGATATCACCCTTGACGTGGATTTAAAAGCCTCCCTATTTTGGGTTCGTAGGACTCCTGGGGACGACTGAAGTTAGGCAAACTTCCCCCCAGTCAACTCAACTCGGTCTTCACCCCACGTGTGTAAAAATCGTGGGAGGTAAATGTCTTTATCACTCGTGACCCCCTGTAAGAGAATTCATTTTTTGGTGTGATTATTTACTCCTCCTTGCTTTTTATTATCGTATCACACTTAATTTGAATGGTTTAATAAATTAATGAACCTAAGACATTGACCCGGTCATTGAAACAAGTTGGGATTTCATCATCCACTCAATTGCTTTATCCCATTTTCTTGTTACCTGTGTTACCATTTAATTAAAATCAATCAACTAGCAAGCCAAGTAAGAACGGTGTTCATTAAGACCCTTTTGGAACAAGACACTTGAAGGATACTCTAGTGAATCCTTTCCATCCCTGTTAATCTTCAATCGACTCTCTTAAGACAATTGTCTAGGGAAACTGGGTTTTTTAAGTGAGGTCGCCCAGTAAAATGGGTTTATGCTTTTCCCAGCGTGGTACCGAACGGTCGATCGTTATAGTAGCTAGTGTGGGGAGACTTAACTAGTAAGACTCTTGTTCTCTCGAGAAGAAAGTATGAGCATAATGTTTTCAAAGGCGACATAAGGCTCTGTGTTTTTCTCACCCGTGGATTAATTAAAATTTGATTACCCCATCACTTAATTTAAGATAAAAATTGGCTACGTCCTCGTTAGGATTTTTCCTTTGATTGAACGTGTCTAATTCAACTCTCTTGGTAGTCGTTTTTCTTTCTCCTCCCTTTTTGAGTTTCAAATTGAGTCCATTTTATCCCTTTTTTCCACAAAATCCCAAAAATATTTTCCTTCCTTTTCAAAATAATTTCCAAAAAATCACAAAAATCATTTTTTTTCTTTTTCAATATTCATACTGCCATAAAGATTTTCCTTTTCTTATGTTCAAAAATCCCCAAAATATTTTATTTTCTTTTGAAAAATATTTAAAATCCAAAAATATTACTCTTATCATGGTCGGAGATCATCCTTTAAGGGAATACTTTAGCCATTTCCCATTGTCTCGAATCATGTTTAAAGTTGAGCCCGAGTCAAACCTCCATACTTTACTTCGTGGTTTTAACTCTCTGACACAGACCGTTGATGCTCTTGCATCATCCACGCACGCATATCATATTCCACCACCTTCGGTAATGAGTGACAATACGTCCAATGCTTCGCCGTGCACCTACTACTTTCATGTCGATCACTTATCCCTGGAGTGTCCCTACCTTCCCTATCCATCCGAACTAACCATGGTCCGATTATATCCATATGAAACTATTTTGGAACCACCCTAGGCTTATTGTCACGACATATCCAATGTTGAGGGATATGAGCACCCACGCTATTCGTGGAGGATTTATCACCTTCCTATGTAATATGAATCCCGACCCTATATTATGGATCCTTATGGTTTTCCACAGTCACCAAGGAAACCTAGTGCACCCCATCCTGACCAGTACCCTCACTATGCTCCTCATGATTATCGATCTTTTGTTTCTCACCGAGACGCTTCTCTGGTGTATGATGCACTTGATCCCGTTCCTCCCATTTCTTATGAGTATTCTCCACATCCTAATGTCAATAGTGAGTTGTCTCTACCTCAAACACCACCTCCACCCACCAACACTTCCCAACCACTATCCACATCCGCTCTCAAAAGTTTCTTGCAAACGTTCATTCCCGAACAAGCGCATGCTCTTCACTCTTAAAATAAAGCCCTTCAATGGCTTTAACAAAATTTAAATGAGTCTGACTGTGCACGCGACTTGGATTTTACCCCAAGTAATCCATTGTTACACCCATGTGGAGTGATGATGGTTCATCTTGTGATATGAATTTTGAGTGTGACCAACCTTATTATTTTGAGAATCTCGAAGTTGAGTTCACCCTATGGTCCAGGCCCCAATTTGACAATTGTGTTGATTTAAAAAAATATTTTGAGACAGATTAAACCTTATCCTGACCTACAAAATGCACTATTGAGGTTCCTATTCCTCCTGATGATGAATCCAACAATATGCCTGAATCTACACCTATTGTGCCCACCATGTGTGTACCTAAGTCACCAATTGATTATATGTTAGCTCTGACTACGAGTGCTCACCACTCCCCTGAGATTGAATCTGATTTGCTTCCTACCATTTTGGATATGGATCATGTCCCAGCATGCTTGGCTCACTTTAAGTCTACTTTTAATGTTGATTCTTATACCTCAGATTTACATGCCTCACTAGATATTTCCACCACCTCGGATGGTGATTTATGTGTGGCTAAATTTCTCTCCCCATCCTTTACTTCCACAATTCCTCTTGAGAGTACTCTTGATGATTACTCCACGCCTCATGATAAGTGTGTGTCCCCTACTCTCGATTTGGATGATTTTCCTCTACCCTTTGTCCCACTCGATCCACCACCTAATTTTTACCTTTCTATTATACCTCCCATGTTCCTATTTATGCTCTTTGGTTTTGGTTGAACCTTCCCTCCCCCTTAGTGCCCCACGATCCCAATCCTACATTTTTCATCCACCCTACCATCCATGAGAGTATTTGTTCTACTCTCCACTTATGTGACATAGATGTTGTTCCTCTATGCCCGCCATTATCCTATTGTGGTGATTTTTATTTTTGCCAAGTCATTTATGTGTCAGAGTGTGCCCATTATCATCATCTATTTATAAAATGTTCGTGCACTTCTTATGAGCCCCATCACATCCCAATTGCCAAACCCTTTTACCTCCCCATCCATTTGGTGCACCATATTTATATGGCCCTTGTTCCCCTCACCTTTATGATCAATAAAGCCCATGAAGGGTGCCTCTTCACTCTCACCTTTACCCTTCCCCTTACCCACCCTTGGTCCACCGATGTCTTGCATCGTGTGAGGCACTTTTCCATACAAGTGCATTGACATTGTAGCGTTTATCCAATAAGACTGACTTTTCAGTCTTGTTTGGGGGTGATTCCCATCACCTACTCCATTTCTACCACCGCAATCTATCCTAGATTCCATCTTATTATTAGGTGAGCTCCATTGAGTCTGGCTGAAGACGTTAAACTTAGTACTACCGGGAGGCAACTCGTCGTATCTTGAGTTATTACGTAATCTACGAGTCACAAGCTGACTCTTTTTTCTTTGGGTACCTCACTTACTTGTTGCATGGTTTCATTATTTTTCATGTTTGGCATAACCAGTGAGAATGACATCACTTTCGAGTTTTAAGAAACATGTGTCTTGTGGTTTTTCCCGAGCACTAAACCATTTTGACCATACACTTACCATTTTCCTATATTATAATACTATTCACTTTACCCATTATCTTTCCATATATGCCTTGTCCATATATATCCCAGATACCATCCATATATCATTTTACATCACATCCATCATTTTTGAGAAAAAGAGTGTTTGAAATTGTTAACGTAAACTGTCTTCATTTGTGTTACGAAAAAATGCATTGCAAAAAAAAGAGAAAAAAAGAGAAAAAATATAGAAAAAAGAAAGAAAGAAAGAAAAAAAGACAGCATGCGATCATAAATTTAAAAAATGAAGACATTAGTTATTCAAATTATGTTCCACTCTTCTAAAAAAAAACTACCATCATATCATCCATCTTCTTCATCTCATTTTTTCCATGTGCCTTATATAAACCCCATTTTCAACCTTGGCAAGGTGTTCGATCAAGCGAGATGTCTATATGGTGAATAAATTGACATTATCAACATAGTGGTGAGATTTCCTTAATGAGATCAAAATTTCTTTCATGATCTGTTATTTCTTATAAATGCATGAGACATTTGATCTTCTTATATTTACTCACCGCCTCACACACAAGAGAGAAATACTTACCCGATTCTCAAAGAGTTCGATTCAGAGAGATATATGAAACGAGAATTAAAGTCAAAGCATTGATTCTATAATGGTGATCTAGGACTTACTCTAATGATACTTAAGATTAATTCACACTAGACATGCTGAGTTTTAGTAAGGATTACGCTATTGGTTGTAGGAGGGTAGTGTGACTGGGGTCAGGTAAGTTATTGAAATGGGTCAGGCGTGACCCACTTCAACGAACTCTGCCTTTGAGGTTATCAAGAAATTCTAGAGCAACACTTGGTAAAACCTTCTTCTTTTGGTAAAAAAGAAACCAGCGTAAGAACTACTCCATGCAAGAAGATGAACTTCACAACAATAATAGTTATTTTTCTCAAGAGAAACTCCAGATGATGATGGTTGTCATTGTGGAGTGAAGGACTAAGGCACTTAGCCCTCAGAGAGTGAGCAGGGAGAGAAAACTATGTATCTGGTGTGATTTTGATAGAGTAACAGTATGACTTTAGTTCTGATAATGAATTGACCTTGCCCAAAGGTCCTATTTATACCTAGGCATTACGGCTAGGTTGGAACTTTTAGGTGCCAAAACTAAGGGGCTTGGTGAGGGATAAGGTCTGTAATGTACCAGCTATCCTTACCTATGTGCAGCCGTCTGTCCCATCTGGCAGGTGCCGCCTAGTGTAAACCAAGGTAAAAAACAAATACGTATGTACTTGTGGACAAAATTTCTGATTTGGTAATTTTTTTTTTAAATGGTAACTTGTTGTACAATTTTTGTAAACTTGAGGAGGATCTCAATGATCACATCCTCTGAAATCATTTAAAAACTTGAGGGCATGTCTCAAGGACCACCTCCTCTAAAATCATTTTATCAACTTGAGGAAAGGTCTCAAGGACCACCTTAACTAAAATCATTTTATAAACTGTTCATTTCTTTTGAGTATCCTCTTGGTTGCTCACTTCTGTTATGACTGAGTGTGACCGTGCAAGAACTGGGTGATGCCTAGGGTCTATATACTAGTGTTCTCTCAATCTTAAAGTTCTAAGTGGTTGAGCTTTCTCATCAAACCTTATTCCTCAGCCACCAAGCTACCACTCCCAAGAGATCCCAACTTGCCTTATTGAGCCCTTCTTGCTCAACCAGGCTACCTATACAAGAAAGTAGCATATCAATACTTTAATATATATTTGAGTAATAAATCTTGGGGAGGAGGTCACTCTAGGTGGATCTCCTCGTCCACTAGTGCTTTTTAGTAAATCATTTGGACTTCTGGGGATATGGGACTCCTCATGGTGGGGTTCCTCACCCAAAATTTCTTCCTGTAATCTTCGAGGATTTGGGGATGAGGAGACCCTTATGGTGGGCCTCCTCGCACAAATTTTATTACTGTGGTTTCTAAGCTATTTTGGGATGAGAAGCCCCTCATGGTAGGCCTCGCCCAAATTTCCAAGTAGTGGTTTTTGAGTATTTTGGGATGAGAAGACCCTCATGGTGGGCGTCCTCGCCCAAATTTCCATGTTTTGGTTTTTGAGTATTTTAGGATGAGGAGCCCCTCGCGGTGGACCTCCTCGCTCAAATTTCCTTTCTGTCATTCTTGGGCATTTTGGGATGAGGGGACCTTCTTGGTGGGCCTCCTCGCCCAAATTTCACTTTTGTGATTCTGAGATTTTAGGGACGAGGATCCCCTCATGGTGGGCCTCCTCCCTCGAATTCTATTTCTGTGAATTCTGGGCATTTTGGGATGTGGATCCCTTCTTGGTTGGCCTCCTCTCCCAAGTTCGAATTCTGGGAATTCTGGGAATTTCGGGAAGAGGAGCCCTTTCTGGTGGGACTCCTCATCCAAATTCTTTTTCTTTGAATTCTGGGCATTTTAGGACGAGGAACCCTTTATGGTGGGCCTCATTATTCGAATTCACTTTTGTCTTGTCCAGAGCACTTCTTTGGGGGGGGGGGGGGGGGGCTCGTGGTGAGTCCCCCCTCGCCAATTGGACCTACTCGCCCAACTGTTTGAAAAATTGGGTGTGTACCCCTCTACATTAGTCCCCTCGTACAAAAATGTGACACCCCGCCTTATAAAATACCGGGCGATCAATCATGTACCAAATTATAACAGGAGTCTCATACGATTCATTCTTAGAATCACTGTCGAAAATCAAATTAATTACTAATAACCTATTAGGTTGGCGTCAAAATTTTAATTAACTAATCTTTTTAAACAAACCATTTAATAAAAACATCCACAGAGTTTATATATAAATGAAACTGAGATGAAATAAAATAACCGAACTCTCGGTTTAACAATAATACAACCCAATCTAATTTCGCATGAAAAGCGGTAAAAGAATAATTAAATGCAGTTGGGTTATTATCCTGAATATTTATACAGTACCTCCTATCTAGATTATAACGATAGAAACGCCTATAGTAAACCTGTATGCATCCACAACTGCTGCAGCTGACGTCTGACTCGAATGAATCATCATCCAGGTGTCCCTGTGTCTGGACACCTATATATATATATATATATATATGTATAGAAAAAGAGAGGAAAATAGATAAACAGGTCAGATCTCGAGTTGTGAAAATATTTAGCAAGTGCATAAATTCTTTACTTATGAAAAATATGTTTTATATCATATTTAAATTGATATCGCACTCCCATGAGATACCCCTCACCCCTCTTCTAATGGTGAACCCCTATCGCATCTCTCTAAACATCCTAGTCAAGCTACTCTGCCTAAGTAATCCGTCACCCCCAAACTCATAAAGTCCTAAGTAAATTGAGTAATAAGGGGTAAACTTCTCCCCAGTCTCAACACTGTGCCATGTTCGTGCGTGGGGTGTTTCGCGAAGTGAAATCCAAACAAGGAACCCCCCGATACACTACTACTCGGCAGTGTCGATCGTCGAGATCCATTATACCTTCAGTACACAACGTGTATATATATACATACTCATATAATTATATACATTATCATACTCACTTCTCATATACACCTCACAATATAAATCCGAATAAAATCTCCCGGAATGAGACTTAATCTTTATTCATTTTATCTCTTTATTTCAATTAGAGATATATAATATCTTGTTCTCATACACGTGTACTATACTTTACACACAAGTATAATAACCATCCCAACGAGCTATAACTCGAGGATGCGGTCTCTCAATGCTATCATCTTCCATGGAATTACTCACATACCATCCTGGGTACCATCGGTCGGACTAAATAACACCGACATGGTAAAAACCAAATCACAACGTATGGGAAGCGGTCATAGTTCCTCCCTAGAAATGAGATAAAGCATACCCACCACGTCTCACCCTTATTAAAAATCACACAATATAACAATGGACGTTATGACCTGGGGACTATACGCTCCCTGCTCCTCAAGCCAGGGGCCTCACCCGCATCACGCAACTTCCCATGATAGCATGAGAGGGGGTATGCTTCACATAAATATACATATACCATTCACACATAGATATATATACATAATCGTATCATGTTACATATATATCGTAATCACATCTTATATATATACATTTATCACTCCTCAAATGTATACATGGCTATAATAGCTGTCAGGACACAAGTCTCCGATTGAGTCTCAATGTAGTGTTGGTTCAATTCCGGTCAAAAACATTTTAGTCATAGGATAGTGTTCAAGTTTATCCAATCAAGCCTGTGATGTGTTAGTTGAAGACGTAGCGTCCAAGATTATAAAGCTTCATCAAATGCCGAGTTTATTGTGCCTCGTTTCTACGTCAACAAAAATTGTTCCAATTACTCCTAAGGTATGAATGCATTACATATATATATATATATAGGAGCTTGGAACATTGTTTATTGGGGGAAATTTTATTTTAAAATGAATTTTATTTGAACATTGTTTATTGGGTTAAATTTTATTTTAAAATGAATTTTATTTTCAGAAGGTTTCTTTAGAACTTTAAAATAATATTTCTGGTCTTAAAATCGAAATTTATAAAATCTATCACTTCAATCGATATTATCGTTCGAACGAGTTTTTCATTCGAACGAATATGTCGTTCGAACGAATATGTCGTTTGAACGAATATGTCGTTCGAACAAGTTTGCCAACGACTTTTCCCATTGGCCACTGGAACTTCGTTAGAAGGGTCGTTCGAACGAGATTTCCGACGGGAAAATTATTTGGCAGTTTTTCACCTCTATCCCACTACTTTTGATAGGTTTACTAAGTGCGGCAACCAACCTTTTGAATAACGTTTTTCATATTCCTCCATCTCCTAGAGAGAGTTTTAGAGAGTTTTCAATTCCAAATGAAAAGGTTCAAGTTTGAGTGTTTGTCTTTTAAGAAAAATCCTTAAGCACTTTGTTTACACCCAATTGTTTAGTTTATCCAAGTTAGTTAATATATATACTTTGCTTGAAGTTTTGGCACCGATTTTATCTCTATCATTGGAAGAGTTTTTGGGTTTTCTTCTATATCCCACAAAGAAGAAGTTCATTATTTTGGCTGCGGCATTCTCATATGGTGAAAGGCACCGTGTGTGGTTGATGGGTTCCTAAAAGTTCAATTGGTGGATTTTGAGACCGCGATTGACCTCCGTGGTTATTCTCTAGGCAGAGGTGTGTACAAGAAGGAGCATCAGGGCTTAGACAGAGTCAAGTCGAGTGTTGTAAGTCTTACTGTCTTGTACTTGTAAAATCGTACTTAGTGGATTTGAGGCTAGGGTCGTCCGAGGTTTTATTTCGTTGTGGGGTTTTCCTCGTACATCGCGGCGTATTGGTTCGTCTCTTTATTTTATCTTTTGCAAAATCACATTAGATGCATGCTTAGGTAAAAAGATAAAATTAGGATATTTAATTTGGTGCATGTTTAATATTTGGGTAAAGTGAATTTAATTCAAGTCATTAATTTTATTGGATAAAATTTGGTTTGGCCTAATTTGCAAAATTGAATATTTATTGGTAGACAAATTTCTAGGACTTGGGTTGAATTAAGTGCTTAAAGTGAAAAATTTATTTGTTGATTAATTTAATTTCACTTTGAGTTAAGTTTAATTTTAATTTTAAAGGAATTAAAATTTGTTGTTTGTGTGTGTTGTGTTGAGCCATCTTTATTCCTCATTTAAAGGAAATTGAAATTACTTTTGGTAAAATCTAAAAATTGGGGTCATCATTCCCAACAATTGCCAATCTCATATTGATATTTAATTATTCTCTTACATAAATATACCTCACACCTTGATCACTGTTAGGGATTTATATACTCTCCAATTATCCCAATTTATAACCATATAATAAGTACACACTTAACTTATCTTTAGCCTATAACCCCAAGCTTCCATCCTAATCACATCCTAGGATTTACTCCAATTCAATCAGTCCATCATTATCCCATCCGTAGAAATATACATGCGTACACTTTCCAAGTAATTTCCTCGAAAGTGTCTCTCTCTTCCTAAACATTTGAGAGGTCTATGCCCCAAATTAACCTCTTAAATGTCCCAAAATCAATTCACAACTCCTCAAGTCCTTTAGGACATAATCCTCTATAATACTCTAATTTAGAAGCCCCCTAAGCTTTAAACTCAAAGAGGAGAAGTAAACACAATCTCTAACATCTTAGGCCTAAAACAGAGTATCGGTCGACTGGCCCTGGACCCCCGGTCGACCGCGGTTTGTAATTAAGCCTAACAAATCAATCAGTAGGCCCTTATTCATTGACGCGATCGACCGGCCATAGGGGCACGGTCGACCGGTCATACCAGTCCCTCGAAAATCTATTTTCCAAAATTTCCACAACCAACCCTAAACTCCATTTTGTGGCCTCAAATCTCCACCAACAACACTATATTCATATAATCAATTATTTCTAACTAATACATCAATAAATTTGGACAATTAAACCGATTTTCTTAGATTTGGTCCTAAAAACCCATTAAACCCTATTTTTCTCATTTCCCCCATTTCAATTCCTTTCTTCACTCCATTTACATGGGTTTAACACTAGAAATCATTAAGAGCTTACATTACATCAATATGTAAACCCATACTCAAATTTTCACAAATTTATTTTAAGGGTTCTAACCCAAAATCATATAGTTTACCAACTATAATATGAGATATGTGCACAAAATGAAATAAAGCAAGTACACACTTGCCTGGAGGATAATATTCGACGACCTCGAGTCGAATCCTGCAGAGTTTGGCCGAAATCTCCCTTTTCTTCCTCTTTTGTCCCTTCATCTCCTCTCCTCTCTCTCTCTCTCTCTTTTCTCCTTTTCTTTCCTTTCTACCACTCACTCTTGCCTTATATAGGAGAGAATAAGGGTTTATCCCTTATTAAACCCAAAAATGACTCATTTACTCAATTACGAGTCCCTACTGGTCCAAAAATTCTCGGAGTCCAAACACTACTCCCGGATACTCTATTCTAACTATCTTGTCCATTCTAAAATCAACCGCACACTCGAAATCTTTATTTGAGGTACTTGACCGCAATCCACAAATTAAACCTAACACATCTCAATGTGTTTAAAATATTATCCTTTGTCGCTTTACCCAACTGCGACATGTAATTAAAATGGTCCAACTCGTTTACTTAATCCCGAAAGTAAATATAACATATGTCAAAAATCATCTAATCCTTGAAAACCTCAAAAATTACTATTCACGATAGTTCCTCTAATTCCTAAATTACACTTACTTATGAATTTTCATTATCCATAAAAGTGTGGGATATTGCATAAAATAGATGTATTGGGTATAGAAAAGATTTTTGTATGCAATGTTTCATTATTTCATGGAATATGAACAGTCTAACTCATTCTCATGATGATATTGTCTCATTAATTAGGCTTGTCACCTCAGCCCACTTTTATGGTCTCGAGGTGATATGTATTTGATGGGGAACACACATCTCCTCATTAGGGAAATGTTCTGCTCTCTTTTTTATTGGTAGTCTGCGTGTTGCTTAATAGGGTATAAAAACCCTTTTTAAACTTTCATTTCTTTTTTACCTTAGCACTTTCTTTCAAACTTAAGTTCTTTAGAGAGAGTGAGAGAAAATAATCCAAAAGTTTCCATAGCCACCGTCCTTTGTTCCCTCTTTCACCACTGCAAATGGCCCCTTCATCTTCTCAAAACCTCGCTTACACCATCTACACTGCCACTAGCGAGGTTCTAGTGGGCGTGGTACCCATTTTCATCACCATCTCTGCGGTTTTGGCCACTAGATCCACCAATAATACATTTGTAGTTTTGGACACTGTTTCTGGGGTTTTTAGCGATTCGTCTGTCGGGATGCCCACAAGGGGGGCTTATTCGTTTGCTACATGGGTGAGGGGTTCTTCATCTGTTGGGATGTTTGCAACGAGGGCTTCCTCATTTGTCGGGATGACCACAACTAGGGACTCCTCGTATGTTGCCTACTTGAAATCCCAAAAGGAGTACCTAGCTGATCGCCAACAAAGAGACTTTGGTCTTTATCGTCTCGCGCCTTATTTTGACAAGGAGGATACCTTCATAAACCCACTCACAAATTTCGAGCAGGAGTTTGTGGCAAAGATAAATGAGTGACCCCAATTGGGTTTAGGTGAGTCTTCTGATTTTCCCATTGTCTTGCCTGATTCAAATATTAGGGAGCGAATGAACATAGGTTATTTTCCCCATTCCATCATTGAAGTCAAGGCATGTGGGGGTGCCACTGAGGAATGAGGTCTCTGGTTAGATCATGTTTTGTCCACCCCCTCGCACAAGGCTATTATCGAGGGGCTAGGTCTTCTTATCACCATTAGCAGTCTCAAGTATTGTTCCGTTGCCAAAATAGTCCCCTACTTTTACTTTGCTAACTTCTCATTGGAGTAGGGATTCACACACTTTTATTACTGTTTGGGGGGATTTACCATTACTTTGGAGGATATATTCTAGTTGCTCGCTCTTCATTACTAGTGGATCCATGTTCTCACTGATGGCTTTAAGTATGAGGTCGAGGAGTAAATGGTGGAAGTGCACTACTCTGCTTTGGGTGAGTGCTCGAAATATGTTACTATTAATTGATTAGTACCACCAAACATTCTTTCACAAAGTGGGAAAAATACTGGTTCTAAGATTTCGAGCAGCTGCTCAAGGGTGAAAGTTCGATCAGGGCTTTGAGGAGTCAAGAGGGCCCAAAAATTACTCCCCCTCTCACTTAGCAGCATTCTTTGTCACTTTTCTGAGTAGCTTCCTTCTTCTTGGGAAGCTAGATGATTCTCCTTATGTGCTCCTTTTCAAGATTTATGTAAGGCTTGATCGAGGGAAGGCAATCCCCCTCACAGATCTAACCTTAGGGTCTCTATACACTTGGTTGGATAGGGATCATGTAGATGTTGAGCGCTCTTATGGGCATTATGATGCCATCAACTCTGCCAAAACGTTCATCATCATTTCCTTTTTATTTGAGAGATTTTCCAACATTTCCTTAAAGGTTATGGCTTGTCACAGTAGGGTTGCTCGTGCTGCAAGATGGCACAAAAATACTCCTAAGACTTCTCTGGGTTGTTTGATAGACAACATTAATAAGTTTTCCTTTAGGCCTTACTACAAAAACATTGGTGGTATTTTTAATTGGAATTCTTTCTTTGCGTCTGGGGCACCTTCTACTGTCTTGCTGATGCTGAGTCTATTCCTACCTTCCCCCACATCTCTGTGATAGTTATGCTTCTACCATGCACCTTGCCTTATCTAACTTACGTGGTCCAAGGTGTAGAGTTATACCATTATGAGAGAGAGAGGAAGTAGTTTAGATATGATTAGGGGGGTCACACTCCTATTTATCCTTTGAGCACATCCCCCTTCGAGCTATATCTTGAGGCTTTTGCCAATTTCACATTTGAGGGAGTGGTCAGCAGAGTTATCTATCTGGGCAATATGTGTGTACCATCTAGAGATTACTTTCCTTCTTTTACTCATTCATGGATTACCCTTTGGCAGAAGCAGTTCCTCCTGATTCAAAATTGTGTGAGGGATGTCCCTCATGAAACTATTTCCATAAAAATTCCTAACAACGACAGGTACTTAGGAAAGAGGAAAAAAAGTCACTATGGCACCGGAGCACTATCCCCAAGTCTCCCCTCAAGCAAATCACTCTAATCTCAGTGAGGCCTCTGCTCGATGAGTTTATTTATTCTAATCAACATGAGCCTCAACATGCTAAGCCCAGGTCAAAAGGCAAGATAAGAGCCTCTAATGCTTCAAAGAAGAAGCATCTTGATGTGGATATTTCCAACTTCTTACCAGTTACCACTGCCCCTTCTATCACTATTACTACTACTACTACTACTACTACTACTACTACTGATGCTCCTACTCTCCTCCTTACTAGTAAGAACTCGAGTGATCAAGAAGAAGAAGAAGACCAATGTTGGGGTTGTTGCTCTATCTCCCACACTAGACCAAGGGTTGAAAACTGATGACCTTGGGGTAGAGAAGACATATAAAACTGCGTGAAAGCAAGGCTATGAAGCCCTGGGGTTATTGGCTTAAGATCAGCCTATTACTTCTAATACCATTGGTGAAGGTACTACACCTCATTCCCTTTTACTTAGTGAAATTGACTTTTGCAAGGTTTCACTTGCTGCTTCCCCTTCTTTATCATTTGAAGAGGAACTAGTCGATTATAGAAGCACTCCCTCCTATAATGATGACGGTTCTTCTTTGAATGAGATAACTGTCTCTGATCCTTATGATGATCAACACCCTGATACTTCTTCTTTATTACCAGTTTCAAGGGAGTCTTCTAGCGAAGGTGTCATGATAGACTCTCCATATGCCATTAGTCCCACTATCGAGAATCTACCATATGGGAAGACTTCATACTCCACCGCTATAAGGATTTTCTCTTAACCTCTTTAGAACTATTTCACTATCCATTTACCCATGCATAGTTCATATATGAATTGTCTTTATCTTTATGACATTTGTAGGGTGTCTCTATTACAACGAGTGATCCATCGCCTCGACCTCCTACCTGAGGGCCTTATTCTAGGGCCAGGAGTTCAATATTAGTCTCATATTTGGGCCTATCTAGGGGGGGTTTTCACTGCCCCCTACTCAGTCATTATTCTCTTTTCTTTTCAATTTTACTAATACATTTCTTCTCTTATCTAACTTTGCATCTATCTACTATATTCTCGGCGATAGCGAGGACTTCTTTTGTCCTCCTCTTTAGTCCAGGTAAGCATTATCTCTCTTGAGTCCTTTGCTTTTACTTGACACATTTTGAGGGATATCTTTTAAAGTCCTATTCTTTCTCATATATAGGTAACTATTTCTCTTAGCCGCCTTTCTTCTCCCCCTGCTCTGTGGTGAGAGGTTCTTTCATCGGACTGCCTGAGGTACTTTGAGTTTTTCTCCTATATTATCTTTTTTTTTTCTGTTATACTTTCTACATATATGACTGTACTGTCTTTGTTTTTCTTTATTGTAGGGATCTTCTTCCAGTGATCCTTCCTCTACTAGGGGAATAACATTGCTCACAAGAGGCACTTCCTGAGGTCTATTACCTTCAGGGAAGATTCCCATCTCTTGGGTCTTTGTGACCATGGAAAATAGGCCTCACATTCATCCTATATCTACCCGTCCAGTTTTCACTATTTCATCTAGCGAGCCTATTAAAAAAGTTAACTCCACCTCTCCTGTATTACTTATTCCTTTTAGTCTCCGTTTCTTTCTTTATCTATGTTTATTTCTTTAACAACTTTGCAATGATTAGACCACTGCATCCCCTGCGACTATTTCGCTGGTTATCTTCCATACTTCTTCTTTATAAGGACTTCAAGTAAACCTATTTTGAATCTTTTGACTCATTTTTCTTTTCTATTATGATTATATTCTCATACTTTGTTTCTGTTTGTTTATACGCTAGTTGATCAATGCTACCACTCCATCGCTTTTTTATTCGATTCCTCATTCAGTAGACCCTACTACTGCTGGGGAAGTTCTTACAGACGTTGTATCTGTGGGAGGCATTATTATATTTTACCTATCCCAACAGTTATGTTAACTAGTTTGTGCTTATCTTCTATATGTTTTTCTTCATTACCATGAACAACTCATAATTATTCACATTTTCTCCCATTTGCAGGGTGGTGTTAGTGAGATCTCCTCATCTGTGGCGCCCGTGATTAGTACCACAGAGACAACTTATGGAGCACCAATTGTGAGTTCCCCCTTATCTTCCGTATGGGAAACTTCCTTAGCCAGCCTGACTGAAGTCCTCTTGTCTGAGGGGCCTGCTCCTAGTTCTACAAGGGCTAGTTTAGTGGTATGTTAGTCTTTACTCATCTTTTTTCTAGATTAATTACATATCTGCATATTTTGTAGTTTCTTCTAACATATTTGAAGATATGGTCCCTTTACTTGCGGGACCTATATTTGAACTCTCAGGTTAGTACTCTACCACTTTCTATGTCTGAGGAGACTCTGATTAGTGTCCTGGAGGAGACTACTCCGGTATGTATAATGTCACATATTATTCTTTTCACTAACTTGCATTAGTTATATACGAGTCTATTAACACCCTCTAGCTTTATCATTTCATCGGTTAGTATCACCCCTACTCCTGCTGCTGAGGGGTCTCTTGTGGGTGTCTTAGTGGGGAGATATCAGGTAAACATTTGGTCTACCTGAACCTTTGAGCTTACATTTTATATGTAAGTATTTGCTGACAGTAACTTGTTTCCCTATTTTCATGTTAGCGTCGCGATTGTTCTTCTGACCGTCGAACAATTAGGGAGAGTTACTGCGAGTGAGGTATTATATTGTCATACCTTACTCTTTTATTTATTCCCTTTTTTTATTTCTTTTATTGTGTAAGTGGGCTCACCCTCACGTTCTTGTTTCCTTGTTTTCAGGTCATTGAGGCAGCCGTCCCCAGCTCAGTCGTACCTATAGCGAGTGTTGTACAGTGAACTCACCAGGTATTAAACTATCATACCTAGTGTGGGTACCTTGATTTGTCACCACGGGCCCAGAAGAGTAGCCCAGTAAAGGCCCAAAGTCTGGGAGTCTCGCCTCCCCACTAATTCGGTCACGACTCAGTCAAGTCCCTAAAATCCTGAATGCAAATATTCTAGGGGTTATGGACTAATGTGGGGGAGTCAAACACCCCCACTCTCCAAGATTAATCATGTATATAACAAACCCTAAGCCTGGGGCAAAAGGAACGTATTGTATTTCCTGTAAAACACTCCCCGGAGTATAGAGAAATAATACTGAGAGAACCACCGTGGACGTAGGCATTCTTGTTGAACCACGTAAATATTGTGTCGTGTGATTTGGCATTCTTTACATTCTTTATTTTATTTGGGGATTGTCTTTTCTTGTTAATTTGTTTTGAACTTCATAGTTACCACAATTGGCGCCGTTTGTGGGAACGATCGTCTTCCTTTAATAAATCCCTCACCAATAAAGAATCTGGAATGTCTGGTCACAACAACAATGCCCCTCAAGCAGGGGATATCCAAGAACAGCCTGCCCCTCGCAGGATCAGATCTGAAGTTCAACGTTCAGATCAAAGGGCTCGCCCAGAACGACAAGCCTCAGAAGAAAGTCAGGAACCAGTGAGGTCCACACAAATCTCCAGGTTGATCGATGCCTATGAGGCAAGGCTCCAAGAGAAAGGGGAGGTCGCTTGCAAGCAAGAGGATAAGAATGGTCGCCTCAAAAGGAGATTGGAAAGGATGGATAAAGAACTCCATCGCATCACTAGGTGACGTCCATATCCCACTCCTATCCCTCAGGCGAGCATGTCTCGTAAACGAGGAAGGAGCCCTAGACACGGATCCCAAGGAAGTGAGAATCACGTGTCTGATGATGACTTGCTGAGTAACAGCAACCAGTTCTCCATTAGAGGAGCCCAACTCGAGAGGATAAGGATATATAAAATTTGGTCCGAAGAGAAATGGACTAGCACCTAGCACATCGGGGTGCCAAATCGATGAGAGACCTTGCTCATCGAGCTCTCAGGACCCAGATGAAATCCCCTTTGTCAAGCAAAATAGAAGAAGTAGAAGCCCCAAGAAGTTCACAATTCTGAGATTCAAGATCTATTATGGAAAAACTGACCCTATCGATCACGTTAGGCAGTACAGGAAGGCCATGACTCTCTGGAACTATAGGGATGCATTAATATGCCAGATTTATCCCTCGAGTCTGCACGATGTGGCCCAGAAGTGATTCAAGAGGCTCCCTCACAGGTCCATCAGGAGCTTTGAGTCCCTGGTCGAGCTCTTCACGGCTCGCTTCATTACCAGCAGCTCCCATCCAATGAGGATGGATGCTTTACTAACAATGAAGAAGACGCCTCAGGAGAGCCTCCTGGACTATGCAAAAAGGTAGTGAGAGTTGTTTAATGAGGTTAAGGACTTCTCGGAATAAGTAGCAGTGGACTCTTTTAAGATTGGCCTACCCAGCTCTTGCCTTCTTCACCAATCCATGACAAAGAAGGAGGACACAACCATTGATAACCTGATGGATCGCATAAAAAAGTATGCCAAAGTTGAGGATGTGACGCACCTCAGTGTAGGGGAGAATGTCCGGGCTAAGCTCGCTTCCAAGGGCAACGATAAGGATGAAAACTAGAAGAAAGGAGGCAAGAATGGGGGCAAGGGTGGCTCTAAGAATGGAGGAAAGAACGATGCTTCGAAAGCATTTCAAGCAGTAAACACTGTCTTCAAAGAACCAATATATAAAATCCTAGCGAAAATCAAAGATAATCTATTTGTTAAGTGGACCAGAAAGATGGGAGGAGATCCCTCAAAGAGAAACAATCCGTTGAGATGCACTTTTCACAAAGAGGGAGGACCTAAGACTGAGCATTGCAAGACTCTTAAGTCTCACCTTAAAGAGTTGGCCCAGACTGGGCACCTGAACGAGTTTGTGGAGAAGAAGGCAGAGAAAGTTATTGCCAATGGAGACACAAGGCCTGACAACGTGCTCGAGGACGATGTTGGCCATGAATTTGCAGTGATTCATGGGGCATCCGATCTAAAGCAGATTTAAGGGAATTCAGCCCGAATGGAAGTAAAAAATCTTACTACAGTAATGCAAGCTTTTCAGATTGATCCAGCAAAGACTCGGTCAGGAAAGCGTCGACGAACAGATGACGTTGATTATAGCAAACACATCGTATTCACAGATGAAGATCTGGTGGGGGTAAGAACCTCGCATCATGACGCCTTGATCATTACGCTCAGGATAGCCAATTATGATGTCTACAAGTTACTCGTCGACCAGGGAAGCTCATCCGAGGTAATGTATCTCAACATATTCAGGAAATTAAAGTTAAGCATTACCGACTTGAAGGAAGCCACTGTCCCTCTAGTTGGCTTCGCTGGAAAAGTAACTATTTCATTAGGAAAGATCGTGCTGGTGGTGAGGGCAGGACATATCTCTAAGATGATCAAGTTTCTGGTAGTCGACATTGACTCGCCATACCAAGCAATCCTCAACAAAGGGTGGCTACATGCAATGAAGGCAGTCCCCTCGACCTACCATCATAAACTCAAGTACGTGACTGAGTGAGGAGTGATGGATATCCACGAAGATCAAGTGATGGAAAGAAGGTGCTTCATAGAAGCCATCCATCCAAAACTAGAGAATAAGGTCGAGAAGGACAAAGAGAAAGTAAAAGAGCAAGAAGGGTTGATACCTTTGAAATAGTAGCTAAAGTATGGAAGACCCGGAGTAGAGGAGACCAGGCTCCTCCCCTCTGAGCGAGTCATTGAAAACCTGGAAGAAGTCATAGCTGGTGGTAATAAAAAAGATAGGAGTTTCTTGATTAGGACATCTCTCACAGATCAAGAAAATTAATAATTGACGGTGCTATTAAGGAGCAACCTATATGTTTTTACGTGGGAACCGTACGAGCTACGTGGAATTGATCCCAGTGTGGTTTGTCATCGATTGCATGTCGACCCAGTTTCTGGCCTATCGTGCAGAAGGTACGACGAACGACACCCGAGAAGGCCAAGGCTGTAGAAAAGCAAGTTGAAAAGCTACTAGATGCAGGATCCATATGGGAAGTTCAATTCCCTAAATGGTTCTCCAACCCAGTAGTGGTTCCAAAGAATAATGAAAAATGGAGACTTTGTATCGACTTCACTGAACTTAACAAGGCATGCCCTAAGGGCGGTTTCCCCCTCCCAAAGATCGACCAATTAGTGGACGCTGCAGCAGCTCACGAGAGAATGAGTTTTCTAGACGTATATTCGTGGTATCACCAGATTCCTCAATATGCACTAGTCCAAGACAAGACCGTGTTCATTACCACCGTCGAATTATACTGTTAAAAGTTATGCCCTTTTGGCTCAAGAATGCAGGAGCAACTTACCAGCGGCTGGTCACCAAGATGTTCAAAGACCAAATGGGAGATACCATGGAAGTCTACATTGATGATATGCTCGTCAAGAGAAGGTACAAATAAGACCACCTCTCAGACCTACCAAGTACCTTTGAAATCCTCAAGAAATACCGTATGAAACTTAACGCGAGTAAATGTTCCTTCGGTGTCCAGTCAGGAAAATTTCTCGGGTACTTAGTTAACGAGAGAGGCATTGAAACCGACCTAGACCAGATCGATGCAATCAACAAGGTATAACCTCCTCACACAATAAGAGATGTACAAAATCTCACGGGCATGCTCACAGCCTTGAAAAGGTTCATCTCGAAGTCCTCTGAAAAGTGTCTGCCATTTTTCCAGCTATTGAAAAGAAGAAAAATAGTAGAGTGGAACTAAGATTGCTCGAGAGCATTGGAAGAGCTCAAATCTTATCTCAGCACAGTACCCTTGCTCGTAATACCTCAAGATAATGATTCCCTATACTTATACCTTGTCGTCTCCAGCCACGCCGTCAGTTCTATACTGGTGTGCGAAAAGATAGGAATCCAGCACCTAGTCTACTATGCGAGCAAGACCCTATTGGATGTCGAGAAGCGGTACCTACCACTGGAGAAGCTTTCCTTTGCACGAGTGGTAGCATCGAGGAAATTGAAGCACTACTTCGAAGCTCACACTATCATCATCCTTACATCACCCCCTTAGAGCAGTAATGCGAAAAGTGGATCTGTCCGACAGACTATCAAAATGGTATGTCGAGATCGGACGATTTGACATACAATTCCAACTAAGGAATGCGATCAAGGGGCAGGTCCTCCCTGATTTCATCATGGAGTTCATAAGCGACCAGTCTTGCGACCAGACGTAGTCCATGGATCAGAGGGAAGATCACTCAACAGGAGGTATCTAGCAACTGTTTGTCGATGGAGCCTCCAACTCAAAGGGGGCAGGAGTAGGCATTGTGCTCTTTACCCCCAAAAGATATAATTCTCGAGCAGGGGATTAGACTTGGATTTGAGGCCTTCAACAATGAGGCAGAATACGAGGCTTTAATAGCAGGCCTGCAGAAGGCACATGCATTGGGTGCAAAATAGCTACAAGTTTTCGACAACTCACAATTGGTCTCTAATCAGATAAGTGGGGACATCAACGCGAGGGATAAAAGAATGGCAGCCTACCTCGACTTAGTAAAAAAGTTAATGTCCAACTTTGAGGAAGTCAGTATCCAACAGTTTCCCAGAGGAAAAAACAGTCATGTCGACGCCCTAGCAGCCTTAAGTTCAATAATCGACTCCGACTTAAAGAGAACAATCCCTACAGACTTCCTCGCCCAGCCGAGCATCATTCAGAGAGCTGCCTGATATGGGCCATATTGTGTAGATTGAATCAGCACCCAGTTGGATGAACCCCCTAAGTGCACTACCAGACGATAAGAAGGTCTCTCATCATATAAGAGTTAAAGTTTCTCGCTTTCACTTATCTCCTGAGGGCAAGCATTATAAGAGATCATTCACCGGCCCTTACCTCCAATGTGTTCACCCAAAGGACGTCGAGCAAGTACTGCACGAGCTTCACGAAGGAGTCTGTGGGAGCCATATTAGAAGGAGATCGCTAGTTTTCTGAGCAATGAAGGAAGGCTACTGGTGGCAATACATGCAGAGAGATTCTGAAGTATATGCTCACAAGTGCGAAAAATGTCAGCTACATGATCCTATGGTCCACCAACTTTCTAGCAACCTAAGATCACTTACTAGCCCTTGGCCTTTCGTCCAATGGGGAATGGACATCATGGGCCCTCTTCCTACCGCTGTCGATAGTTGTAAGTATCTGTTAGTCGCCATGGACTACTTCACCAAATGGATTGAGGCAGAGCCACTGGCAAACATCAGGGACGCAGATATGATGAGATTCATATGGAAAAACATAATTACCCGCTTTGGGATCCCGAGAACCCTCATCACTGACAATGGAACGCAGTTCGAGAGTGGCCCCTTCCAGAGTTTTTGCAGCGATGACGGGATCAGGCACCATTTTAGCTCGGTTGCCTACCCCCAGAGCAACGACTAAGCTAAAGCTTCTAACAAAATAGTGATCGATGGATTAAAGAAATGACTTGAGCGAGCCAAAGGCGCATGGGTGAGCGAGCTGCCACACATTTTGTGGTCTTATCGCACTACCCCACGACGAGCAACTGGGGAAACCCCATTCGCACTAACATATGGAATAAAAGCAATCATCCCCCTAGAAGTTGGCCTTCCAACCATGAGATCCACCTTGGTCGACCCGGCCAGAAAGATGCAGCATTACTCGTCGAACTTGACCTAGCTGACGAACGCAGATAATTAGCCCTAGTAAGACTAGTGAGCTATCAGTAGCAGCTCGCAAAACACTATAACAAAAAGCTCAATCCAAGGACATTCCTGATTGGGGACTACATCCTAAGGAAAGTTCTTGGCAGTATAGTAAAACCATCTGATGGCAAGCTGGGTCCAAACTGGGAGGGACCATTCAAGGTGATGAGGGATGACCTACAAGGATCCTAGCACTTAGAAATGCTGGAGGACAGAGAGATACCCCGAGCGTGGAACGCAGCCAAACTGAAAAAAATTCTATTTCTAGTTTTTATTCATCTTTTATCGCATTTTTGGAATTGGCAACTCATTTTTTATTGCTTGTGATTAATAAAAGATTGTTTGGAAGTGAAAGTCTATGAAGTGTTAATTTTGTATTATGAACTTTATAACTTTCACACCTTTTTCCAAGCGACATGCACATTACTCAGTATGCAAAAGCAGGGAATCACCCTCCTCAGGTTTTTGTTATGAAACACGAACAAACTCTTAGCATTTCCCCTGGCAGTATATGAAGCCCTACAGGGGACCCTTAAGCAGCTCGGTCAAATCGAATTGGTTGCCAAATAATGTTTGGCTCAAAAAACCTGATCGAATAGAACATCCAACACTAGGTGTGTCCTCACTATTTCCATACTTAGGCCTAAGGGAGTGTGACGACGCGACCTAAAAGGTAAAGTGGGGAAGAATGGTATTTCATAAGCATACTAGACTAGGAGTATACTCGCACGACAATACAACTCCACCCACATAAAATCTAGTCGGCTACGAAGAGACCAAGATAATCAAACAAAAAATTAATGAAGTGACAATACACAACACATGGTTAGTCGGCAAAACGCGCAAAAAATAAATATTTTATTACTTCGTTATACTTACAAAAAGTTGCATTGAAGTAAGAAAATCTCAATGAGGATTAGGCCTCTGAGTAAGATAATCAGCCACTTGTGATCTTCGGTCGTCGTCCGGATGAGGGGCCAATTCTTCCTCAACTTCATTCACATCTGGCTCGAATAGATGCATGGGGATAGAATCTATAGGTACCCACTGGTCGTCCCTCCGGGAAGGATTAGGCCTCAGGGTTAAAGGAGAGATCTCGTGATGATACCAGAGTACTGAGTTCCTCGAGATATGCAGCTCCCTGAGGGGGCGCTCAACCATCCCCTAATAAAGGATAGCTCTTCAAACTCTGTCAACCTCATCGGAGCATCTGTCCAACCTTGGTCATAACCATCATCCCACACTCATCGAGGTCCTTTCTTGAACAGATGCCTCAACCGTGTGACATCTCTTTGAAGCCCAGCAGCAATCACCTATACTCGATGAACATTTTCTCGAAGCTCGTCCATCTCCCTAGTTGGACCCCCTGCATCTGTACTAGCTCGTGGACCAGTCGATGAGGTAGAACCTCACAAAACTTAAGGGGAGACGCTTAGCCCTGTGCCAGCTCGTAGAATAGCCAATGAAGAAGAACCTCATAAAACTCGAGGTGCAATGCTCGGTTCATGCTCCCTGAGTCGCGACACCTACCTCTTTAGAGTCTCATTCTCCTATTGAAGAACTTCTCCGACTTGATTTATTTTGGAGGCATCTAGAAGCTTAGCTCTCAAAGTATTCACTTCTTCTTGGACAGAGGCACCAACTTATTCCATCTCCTGAAGTCTATCCTTCAGTTTGGCGATGAGCTCAAACTAATCTTTAAAGATCTTATTCCTTGACCTAAGAGACATGAAAATCCTAACAAAGGCTTAGAAAACCTGATTGCTTGCATTAGGACCAAAGATCCTTCCCAGATGAGAGGTGGAAGGTATATACTCATCTACATCGATCAACTATAAGCCATACAAGCATTAAAGAGCAGAATAATCAGTACGTAAAAAGGAAAGTATTTTCATTTCATTCAAATAAAGAGGTCCAAATACATCGGTAATTAAAAAGATCAGTACAAACAAAGCAAAAAATACAAAAAAAGTCCTAAGAACAGGCTAGCTAGCAACCTCAGTTTGTTCAGAGGTCGCCGGTTGCCTTCCCTTATCAACAATAGCAGGAGCACCTCCCTCAGATGGAGTAAATACTATTCCGTGAACGGAGAGACTATCAGTAGGAACGGTAAGAGATGCAAGAACACCACTGCCAATGGTTGGGGTAGGTGTATCGTCCACAACGGGATTCGCACCCGGATCATTCTCGTCAATTAAGGGAGAATCGATGTCCACTCTAGCAGCCAAAAGAGACTAGTTCCAGCCCTTCTTAAAGTTCAACTGACTGATGTAGCTAATCTGAGCATCGGCATCTTCATACGCACTAAACCAATCGGCATTGTAGTAACTCTCCTTGAGGGTGGAAGCCTCAGACTCCACCTTCTCCACCTTCGCTGCTATAACCTTATTTTCCTCCACCATAATAAGCTTTCTCATGCAGACCAGGTCGTAGGGCTACCTCAACTCATTGAGCTCCTTGGTTATTGCCTCCTTCGCTCTGTTGGATTCAGCTAGGGTAAGATCGGAGTAATTTTAGTCCTCGTTGGTAGCCTTCAACATGGCCTCTAGCTTGACATTCTTTCCCTTCATCTCCTCATTCTGCTTTTCCAGATCAGCCTTCCCCCTCACCAGCTCATTGCGAGTACGATTGAGGATGCAAAAATACTCACAAATTGCAAATAAGAGAAGCATTAAACAGAATGTTATAAGCATGGAGAAGAACTAAACATAATATTGTAAACACAAAGGATCAAAAGAAGACTTACCAAGGCTATCCTTTAACTCACCTCCAAAGTTAACTGGTCAGTCCCCATCTCCTTCTGACGATCATTAGGAAAAATTTCTCTTTCGAGCAATGCAGAGGCCAACTGAGGAGAGAGGGCAACAGAGGCCCCCTCAGGAAAAGTAGACACGAGCACCAGAGCTTGCCATGACTTCATCCTCATCTCCTCTCTCCTTCTCTCCTTTTCCCTCTCATTCTTCTCCCTCTCAGTTCTCCTCCTCTCCTCAACCTTTTTCCTCTCTTCCACCTTCTTCTTTTCCTATTTTTTCTTTCTCTCTCTCTCTCTCTCAACTACTTTTCCTCCTTCCTCTTCTTTTCCTGCTCGTTGGCAGTAGGCTGAGAACCAGTGGAAACTTCACCACTGCCAGACTTCTACTTCTTTAACCTCTTAGAAATAATCACATCATTATCATCATCATCTTCTCGAATTATATTCTTCCTGGGAGGAACCATATCTTCCTCGCTGGAATTTCTCGGCTCACTGGAAGAATCTCGAGCTTCTGAAACCTCTTCCGAGGTGGAAGATCCTTCACTATTATATCTCTCCTCGTTGGAACCACCTTCAGCACCATCCCCGTTATCACCTTCACTATCCTCACTAGAGATGCTCTCTTCCTCGTCCAATTGGATAGGATCCGCAATAACTTCTTCAGTGATGTCTAGCTCGGGGATGCTGTCTACAGGTCGTGAAATAAAGCTAGACCCAACGTTCTTGTACTCCAAGAGAAAATCCACTCATTGAGGATGTTCACCGTCAGCCAAGAGATCCCTGATATTCTAGGCCTTAACCAACTCAACTGCTTGAACCTCACTGATAGCAGGTTCTAAGTTCTTTATCCTCGCTGAAAAGGAAGAGAGAAGAATATCAAAGAAATCATACATTAACAAGAAGATCGAGGAGCAGAGAAAAAATTAAGCCTACTTATGAACTCCTCCCCATAAAAGGGACTATGAACCTATCAAACCTCGACCCCTCAGTATGAGGAGGAAATTTCCAATTCCTAGCAAGAAAACTCTCTTGCTAGTAATCCTTGTGGGAATCAGGTAAATTTACTACCAATACCCTATCAGGACTCCTAGACTTGAGGTAGAGAAGACCAGAACTTTTTCGCGAGAAAGAATATTATAATCATATCTTAGTAAGCCCTAAATTGGTGCCATAGAGTTTGTTTATTCTCTGGACACCATTAACAATCTTCTAGACATTTGGCGAACACTGTGCGGGGACAATATTGAAATAACCGAAGAAATGCAAAAACAAATTGCTTGGAGTAAAAGTGAGACCCCCTTAGGACAGTAAAAGAACGTGAATCGAGTGAGCATCCTCTATTTCTCTAACATTTTTAGGGACAGGGGAACACTCAATGTCTACCCAATCTGGGATGTTATAATACTTTCTAAATTCAGTTACTAACGTATTACCTATTTTTTCCATTTACAAAACCTAACTACTAATGCGAAGAAATGTCAACAGAAAAAGAAAAGAGAAAAGCAAGAGGTCCTTACGAAGTGAAAACATATCTTAGGACGATGCAAAGTCACAATAAGAGATGATGAGGAATAATGAAGTTGGAACACGAAGACTTGAGAATGAGAAGCACAACAGTGGGAGCTTAGAGAGGGAGAGAAAATATGAGAAAGATTAAAACAACAACAAGGAAACACTACTCCAAGGGACTTTCAAATGTTTCCAATCATAGTGCTCGGAGCACGAAGCGGGCTACCGCCTAAATCAGTTTAGAAGAAGCTCTTCAATCTTGGGAAGAGTTGCTCAATTTACAAGATAGCCATTATGACAAATCATTTAAAATTATTGAACCCAAATTGTTGCCTAATAACTTTAGGGGAAATTTTGGGTACCTCGATTTGTCACCACAAGCCCAGACGAGTAGCCCAGTAAAGGCCCAAAGTCTGGGAGCCTTGCATCCCTACCAATTTGGTCACGACTCAGTCAAGTCCCTAAAATCTCGCATGCAGATATTCTAGGGATTGTGGATTGATGTGGGGGAGTCCAACACCCCCACTCTCCGAGATAAATCATGTATATAACAAACCCTAAGCCTGGGGAAAAAGGCACATATTATATTTCCTATAAAACACTCCCCGGAGTATAGAAGAATAATACTGAGAGCACCACTATGGACGTAGGCATTCTTGCCGAACCACGTAAATACTGTGTCGTGTGATTTGGCATTCTTTACATTTTTTAGTTGCTTTGGTGATTGTCTTTTCTTATTAATTTGTGTTGAACTTAATTGTCACCACACCTAGGTTATTTATGTCTGTAAAAGTTAGTACATTTCTTTTTTGTCTTAGCAATAAACTACTAACTATTGCCTATTTTCTAATAGGCTGGTGCTCAGGGTCATATGGTGTTCCTCATTTTGGTGATAGCATATTGCCTCCCCTAGGATATGGTGTAAGATTTCCATAATATTTATTTCAATTTGAGTATGGGTATTGCACCACCACCTGCTTCTCTTCTTTATCACTTATCTCTTTTTACTTTTCCTTCTGTAGGATCCAGTTGGTGAACCTATTGAGATGACTGGTGAGGCCAACCAAAGTTCTGAGGCCACAAGTGATGCTGATTTCAGTGAGGAATCTTCTATTCCTCTTTTGAATTTTGAGTCTCACAATATAGGCTCTGATGATATAGAGGTAGAGGACCTTGGAGCTTTCATGAGCGTGCTGTGGCATTCATAGTTTCCTTATAGGTTCTTCACACATGAGCGAGAGGTGTTGGAGATGATTCTATAGCACCCCCTTGAGACTTTTAATTCTCAGAGCGTCCTCAACATTTATAGCCTTACATTCTTTAACTTGAAGGCCCTAACTATTCATCTTCATGATTTCTTATCTACCTCTCCTGTTGCCATGACCACTCATAGGGATGCGTTGTTCCTCTAGGAGTTTCACGATCTTCAGCGCTGTTATCACTTCTAGATGGAATGTCTTAACACTTCATTTCGTCATTTTTTTATGTCTTCTTTAGGAAGGTGATGAAGTTCATGCTTCCAGAAAGGCTATGGGGCAACAGCGTTAGGCTGAGGCAGTTCATATCCAAGCTCATAATCAGTTCCTTTAGGCCAAGATAGCCAAGATAGAGGCTGGTGATGCTGAGGATGAGGCCCGGATACCTAGGTTAGAGGAGAAACTTGTTGAGGAGGCTGGTCCTGCTTACACAGACCTGCGCTTCCGACATGATTTATTTTTTAGTTTGTCTAGTGGGTAAATAGTCTTGTTATGTAGACTTCCTCTTGTACACTTTTCATATGTAAAGAACTTTATCATTATTAATGAAAAGTACTCTATTGATTTCTATCATGCTGCTCATTCTCTACTTCCGTCAGACCTTTAATATATGCTTACTATGGCCTGCTCTAATTTTCTTTGGCCACTTGATCTGTTTGAACTGCCCCATATATTGTGTGGTACTTGTGTATTATTTGAGCATGTTGGTATTTTAGACCTGCCCCCTCTAACTGTGGGGTACTTGCATCTTTTTTAGCAAGGTAATATTTTTAGACCTGTCCCCTATAAATGTGGGGTACTTGCATATTATCTGAGCAAGTTAATATTTTAGAGATGCCCATTCTAAATGTGGGGTAATTGCATATTTTATGAGCAAGTTAGCAGTTTTAGAGCTTCCCCCTCTAACTGTGGAGTACTTGCATATTTTCTGAGCAAGTTAATATTTTTAGAATTGTCCCCTGCAACTGTGGGGTACTTACATATTTTCTAAGAAAGTTAACATTTCTAGATTTTTCCCCTCTAATTGTGGGGTACTTGTATACTATTTAATCAAGTTAATATTTTTTAGGGATTCCTCCTTAAACTATGGGGGCATTTTATTATGCACATTCACCTCTTAGGGAATAACTAGGAGAAAAGGGTTAGCTCGTCTCCTTCCTTCAAACTTTAAATGTAATTTAAAAATAAAAGATGACTATCTTCTATAGAAACATTGCCCTGGTCTTCGGGGTCATTATTTTAAATGGTTTGTTAGGAATCCTTTTTTCCTCTTTCTAAAAAAAATTAGAGAAGGAGGGTATAGGTCCCCTTTCTCCTCAATTTTTTTATGAACTGGTCAAGTAAAGGTTTTCTTTGAGAACATATATTAAAACTTGTTCTCTAGAAAATTTTGTTGTAAGCAAAATATTTACTATATCTTTTTCATTATTACTTGGGGGATGTCCTCATACTGGTCTAGTGACAACGTTAAAACCATTTGTCTAACATGTATGTAGAGACTTTACTCAATATTCTTTTCTCTAGGGATGGATGTACCCCCAAGTGTAATGAGCAAAGTTCTCTTTATCCTAGAACCTGTTCTCGTGTAGTAGAGAGTGTTCATAAAGAAAAAACCATTATGATGGATCTACCTCATGCAGTAGGTAAATAGACAAAATAAAAATCACATTGCAATGATAAAAAAGAGTTGCTATTCATTTCCTTTCATTTCTAGTACTGTTTACAAAGTTGTGGTGCTCTATCATTTTTACAAAAAAAAAAAAAAAAACTTTTTTGGTACTAGAGCAAGCTGATCAATTTCTTAGATAGAAATGAAGTTTTTTACAATACTCGGAATAATACCTCTTCAGCCACTTGCAATTGATTGACTTGCATCAATCACTCTCAGGCTCTAAAATTTGGCAATAACCCAACTTGCCTACCCCTCTTATTACAAAAAGGGCTTCTCAGTTGGGTTTGAACTTTGATGTCGACATACTTTGGAGGTGGTGAGTGAATGCTCGCAGGACCAATTCTCCCACCTGAAACTCCCTGGGCTCGACTAAGTTTTCATAGGCTCTAGGTAGCTGCAGGGTGTAGACTTTAAATTTCTCTTTCACCTTGTCTCTATAATTATTTGTGCCTTCAGCTGCACATGTCGTTGATCAGGGATGAGTCCATTCCTTAGAGAAACTTTGGCTGAGGGTACTACCAACTCCACCGATAAGACAACTTCGGTCCCATATACCAGTGAGAATGGGGTAAACTCCATCGGCTTTCTCTTTAAAAGTACGATAAGCCTACAATACCATGGGCTGATTCTCATCCTATGCCCCGCGGCATGTCCTCCAATATCTCCTTTAAGATATTGATTAGGGTCTTATTAGTGACCTCCTCTTGGCCATTACCCTTAGGGTAGGATATGGTTGAGCTGTTGTGCACTATGCAATTTGATGGCTTTGGGCACTATGCAATTTAGATCATACTCCGATAATATTAAGGTCCATCTCAGGGCTCATCCTACCAATACCGTCCGTGCTCGGAGGTACTTGATAGTGTCCACTACTGACTATATGAATTATAAAGGCTAACAGACAGTGTCTCAACTTTTGAGACTCAAAGACTAGGGCAAGGTAGTGTCACTCCACATTGGTCTATATGGAATCTGTACCTGAGATCACTTTTGACAATTAATATACAAGCTTCTCTACTCCTTCCTTATTTTGAGACAATGGTGCTACTGTGGATCTTTCTGTTGAAGTAAGGTAGAGAAGAAGTTGTGCCCTAGCTTCTAGCGGAATCATCGTGGATGGGGAGGCTAAATTTTATTTGATATTCTCAAAGGCCTTCTTCTGCTCATCTCCCCAGGTCCACTCGGATTTGTCTTTTAATAGGGGTGTGAATGGGTGGGTCACCTCCGCTCCCCACCCCCAAATAAAAAGGAACATCGTCCTCGATGTTAAGTAAAATGATTTTTTAAATTGATAGCAAAAGGGTAGGAAAGAGATTACCATAATCAACCGCTAATGAAATGGACAGATGAATCCAAGACGAAACCTGAATAAGAAGTGAAAATATAATAAATTTTGTACAAGTCTATAAGCATGATAAAGAATTGGGTGGTGTGATACACCACCCCCAAACAGGATGAGACTAGTACAAGAAACAACAGGATGCCTCCCGATAGCGCTAAGTTTAACGTCTTCAACCAGACCGAAGGGATCTCACCCTACAGATAAGAACGAGGAAAGTGGTGGGCGGTAGAAAAATCGGGTGATGATAATCACCCCCAAACAAGACTGAAGCGTCAGTCTTGTTGGATAAAGTCTAAAGGGGTCAATGCATTTGTATGGAAAAGTGTATTGGTTGACTAAGGGCGGGTGGGAAAAGGGCAAAGGTGAGGGTGTAAAGGGTGAAGAGGTATTGTCCACGATCCTTGTTGAGCTTAAAGGTGAGGGCAACTAGGGCCTGTAAGAATGGTGCTCAAGTTGTATGGGAAGGCAAAAGGGTTTGGTAAGTGCAATGGGTTGGGCCTCAGAGAAATCACACGACCGTTCTATGAATGGGCGATGATAATGGTCGCGCCATGACACACTAGGGAGTTGTCGAGAAGAAAAATCAACACCATAAGAGAGTGGTGTGCATGGGGTAACAAGCTCGATGTCACGAAAGTAGAGAGTAGCACCACAAGTACTCTCATAGGTGGTGGATGACTTAAGGTTAGGATCTAAAAAGGTAGATGGAAATATGAAATGTGTAAAATCAAGTTCCAAACCAGGTGGTGGGGTGGAAGGGATAATGGGTGGGTCGGGTGGGATAAACGGTGGAGGAAGATAATCAAACTCAAGAGTGGGAGACACACACTCCTCATGATACACGGAGTGATCCTCAAGGGAACTCGCAGGAGGAAGTTTGTAAATAAACGGGTGAGTGATCAACTTCTCCACAAGAGTAACATCGGCGAATGTGGTGGGTGAGTAAACTGAGGCATCCAAATCCGAGAGAGAGGAATCAATATTAATATATGACTCAAATTTAGTCATGCATGGTAGAATATGATCCATATTCGGAGAGGTAGAAACCATCACGAATTCTATCTCGGGAAAATAGTGAGCACTCGTAGCCGGAGCTAACCTAAAAGATATGGGCATGTCAGAGACATATGCAATTGGGGCATAATGTAAAAGCTCGGGCGTATTTTTGGATATCACGGGAGTGGGAATAGGAACCTCAAAGTGGGGTTCATTTGGATATGGTGGGATTGGATTAGGCTCACTAATGAAAGATAAGTCAACACAATTGTCGACTTCGGCCCTGGACCATGGGATGGGCTCAACATCGAGATTCTCAACAGGATAGGATTGGTCACACTCAAAATCTATGTCACAAGAGGACACATCATCATCACACTCAGTTGCAATGATGGGTGGATCCATGGGAATGTCCGACTCTATCGTACACTCAAATTAATTTAACTTTTGTTCAAGCCTTTGGATAGCTTGAGTTTGAATTTGAGTGGCTTGCTCTTGCTCGATGATAAATTGTTGCAAGAGTGCCTCGAGAGCGGATGTGGATGATGGTGGGTTAGTAATGGGTGGTGGCGGTGGGTCAGTTATTTGTTGTGTGTGTGTTAGGTGTAGGTTAGTTGGGTGTGAGGGGTTGTGTGATTATTTAACTTATGACCCCTAAAAAATAAACTAAAATAAAACAAAATTAACCTAAAATAAAAATTTAACTAAACTAAAAATAAAAATCAACTAAAATAAAAACGACACGACACGACACACTATACAAACTCTAAAAAAAACTAAACACGACTAAATTAAAAACTAACAAATAAAAAAAAATAATAATAAACTAACCAAAAACTAAGAAAAAAATAAAATATAAAAAGTAATACACGACGCGCTAAAAATATAAAAATCCTAAAAATATATACATGACTCAATAAAATAAAATAATAAAATAAACCCTAAAAATAAAATGACACAAATAAAATAAAATTGGGGAATCTAAACACACACGGTTCGGGACATGTTTAGGTAGGTTTAGGGTAGGCTAGGGTACGGGGCAATGGTAATTAGCTCCATAATCCGCACAAAAGCCTTGAAATACGCGCTTGAACACCGCAACATGCATTCGACCTACAAAATAGACAATAAAGAGCATAAGACCCAAATTTCTGAGAATTAGCAACTAAAATATGTTTATTCGGGGTATAAAATGTACACTTTTGGTTGCTTATCAGTTGTGATTAAAATGTTTGGACCTAAGGCATACATACTTTGAAACCTGGGTACTTCGCCAGAGGCCTTCGTGCAAATGTTGGATACTCCAAGACATGCTAGGGACGTGGGGACATGGTAGGGACACACAAAGGATATGGTAAGGAAATGTTGTGAACATGGGAAGAACTTTAGTGGCCCTTATTACTTAATGAAATGCCTCGCCACCTTAATTACTTTGAGATTTTATCCCCCAAAAATGAATACATTATCTCTAACAGTTTTAATATATTATTAAGATTGTTATAATGTTTAGCTTATGTATTATGCTTTTACTATTTTATTTCTGTTCATATCTCATCACGTGAAATTTGACACAATGTTGAAACAGAATTAAGTTTCGCACGACATGGAAATTTACAAGCATCTATTCACACCATATGTTTACTTTTCTATAGAGTTTGAGTTTTGCATTTATGGTGAAGGGTGTCCTTATTTTTCATTTAAGATATAATTTATTTTCTGATGCTCTATATCTATCCCTCTCATAAATTTTGTTATATACATCATGGATTATTAAGTATTTCTATTCAGTTTACTACAAAGAATGAGATATTCAAAGCCCTGACAGAATTAAGGTTGATCCCATTTCTTAAGTTATGACTAGACTTTCAAAAATGTTCTTTGTCATTAATTTTGACCCAAAGTCCAGAACTGAGGCAAGAGGAAGCCCTGAGTATGGCGGGACAGAAAGCCCTCTTGACGAGAGATACCGGAGCTCTTTACCCCGACCACAAGAAATATCTTGATCTTGAGAGGTAGAAAATAGTTCCAAGCAAGTGCTTGGTAGAATTTTCCATTTTCCCCCTAATTTTCTCTCTTATGTTCTATGTCCTTTGTTGTTATCCTTTCGAATGGTGTCATCAAAAATAAAAATGTTCATGACAGTAGTAACTTGATGTATATTTTCATTTCGAACTACTGTTATACACCCTTTGTTTTTTTATAACTTTTCATTATGTGAAATTTTTATGAAACATATTGATTAAGATTTTGTTAGATACAGACATTAACATAAAGAGTTCCAAATACAAATGGTGACCAGGTTATTTTTTTTTTAAATTGTTAAAATAATGATTGTTAAAATTTTATACATACGTTTTCAATTTGTGTTATTGATTATATTCCGGACTTTATGGATTGGAAACGTATTCCTATTTTGGGTGAATATCCAAACCTCCATGCTTGGGAAAATCGACCGGCAGTAATCTTTTTGAGGTAATATAAGTTTTTCTATCTAAGGTAACATAGTACTATTTTGGAACTGAGTTTTAAAATATTTGTAACCCGTGCGATAGTCATTAACACAAATTAAGAATCTTATTCTTAATTTGTCCGATATATTTACTATTATGAAATATTCGAAATTTTTTTATAATACATCCCATTATATATAAGGAGTAGAAGTTTAAGCACTATTCAATAAGATAATAAGACAAGTAAGGGTGAAAACTATGCCAACAATGCTAGAAATGGAGGGTTGTGATTGTTTTGTTGTATTTTCCTATTTTGACCATTCACTTTTTGTTTCCTCCTCTTTTTCCTTACTATCATTTTCTTTCCCCCTTTTTACTTTAATTATAAAAAAAGGTTAAATGAGTAAGTGAACAAAATACACCACACACATTTCATTATTTCTCCCCCTTTTGACTAATCTATCTCTCTCTCTCTCAGCTCGGTTCCATCGTCCAGGTACGGTTTTCCATGGAGTAGATTTTATCCCTAAGTATTGTTCAGTTTGTGTTGTTCATCTAAGGTTTAGTGTTGTTTCACATTGTGTTTATTGATTGATGCTTGAAAATTCTTTATTTGTATTTATGTTGCAGATTGAATTGTTGGGTTTAATTGATGATTGATTCGTTGTGTGTTTAGTGGGATACACTTGAATATTTTTGTACGTGGGATACATTTGATTGTGATACATTTCTAACTTCAGGTTTTTTACACAACACTTGACTTATAGTTTCATTAATTCATATTGATTGACTTAGGGTTTTCATTAATTCATGCAATTCCTTACTTAAGGTTTTTGACAGCATCAGTTTGTTTGTTTTATTGGTTGATAAATTTTAGTATTTTTTTTTGTTTGGTTAATAGTTTTTATTACACTTGATTCAACAATGATTATGTGTGTGTTATTCTCGGGTACAAGAAAAAGAGAGTGTCACTGGCACTTGAGGGGGTTGTCAACCTAAGGAAAACAGTTATGTTAGCCAATAATTTTATTTTTCAATGATTTTTGTAATGATGTAGTGTTTGTTATGTAGTGTTATGTCTTTATTGGAATTTGTCTTTATCATTCTATGAATTATATGAAACTTTGTTTGGTTATAAGATTTTTGTTCATGTTGGGTTTGACTAATGATATCTTTATCTAAAAAAATATTGGTGTAATACGTACTTCTCTGCTCTTTGGGGTGATAAAACCTCCTATAATAGATTGTTATCCCATTCATTCCCTCGAATTATAATAAGACATTTTAATTTAATTTCATCTTTGATTTTTGGCATTCCAAATATACGAGGTGAAATGGATGTTTTGTGTTTTTGCTTATACTTAGATTTTTAACATTTTCTATATCTTTTGATTTCGTGTTATCTTAGACGTTTTGGAGTTGGATCGAGTATTAACAGATTTCCTATAGCTTCTGATTTTGTGTTAGATTAGATGTTTTTTAATCATAAAACCTTCTAATTTTTAACATTTTCTATAGCTTAAATTTTTTGGAGTTCAATCGAGTATTGACTAATCTATATTTTACTGTTGGCAAATATATATTCTTATATTTTTTTGTCAGGCTTTGTATATAATATTGACAAATCTATCTTGGCAGTTTATGGTCATGTTTAAATCGTGAAAGATATAATGTTTGAAGCTTCTACTTAGGTCGTCATTACTTGGTTTTAGTCAAATAACAAATAATATTGATGCCTATGTAGTCAATATGGTATGCCTCTCGGGTGTTTGACACAATTCCAAAATGAATGTTTTACTTATTTTCCTCAATCTTTTGTGATTGTGATAATTGATCAATTTGTTATTTGCCTTTGGTTTAGTTTTATTTGGTGATACTAGAAGTGTGACACCATTTATGTTGTTGTCGCGTGTGTTATCTTTCATGAATACTATCACTTCAATCTATATGCAGAAGCTACTTTCCTTCCCATAAAGCCACACACTCATCTTTATAGACATTAAGTACATCTCTTTCCCCTACTCACTATTTTAGCCGAAATGGTAAGGGTTTCGAATTATATGTGTTTTTCTTGAGTTTATGAAGATGGTGCAAAGGAGTTGATAAAAAAAAAATTGATTGTTTTGCTTATTGAATTTGGGACTAATAGTATGAACCTAGTAGAACTGGAATATAATCTCGCCTTACTCGATAACACTTTTGGTTCTAGGTAATTTCTAATTGTACCCGAAAATGGGGTAAGTGCAACTCATGATCGCATTGTATTGGCCAATTTTTGTTATGTTTCCTCCATGTGTTGTAAGGAAGGTATATAGTAGCATTTATTTCGTGATGTTTCCTTTAGTTCTTTGTTCCAAGTAAAATTTCTAGTAATCTCTCTCTCTCTCTCTCTCTCTCACACACACACACACACACACACACACATGCCCCTTTCGTTTTCGACACCCTAAAATTTTGGACTCTTGATATGCTAAACATTTACCATATCAACAATCCTAAATTGGAAGTGTAGATTTTTAGGGGTTTTTTAATTTCGGGGTTTGATTTTTGGGTTTCAATTTTGGGTCAAGGATGATGTATCTTTCACATTATATCTGAATATTTTGGATTTACGATAATAGATTTGTCCATTATAGCTGAATTTTTATGGTGTATAAATTGTAAAATACTCATTGTTGTATCTTTCATATTATAGGTGAATATTTTGGGGGTTTACGATTTTAGATGCGGGAAATATATTTCAATTTTGGTGTTTGACTCTTTATTTCTCATCTTTGGAAAGTTATATATGGGTATATAGGGTTTGAATTTTGTATCTAATAAGGTGTTTGTGTTTACTTTTACAGATATGTGGCATTGCAATATCAGGTATGCTATGCACTCTCTCCACGCTTGGGGTTTAAACCATTAACATTTTTGTTGAATCATTTTTTATAGGTTTCATTTCTATTCATTTTCTAGGTTTTTGAAAATGGTTTATAGTTTATTTTCTAAGAATTTTTGTTTGTTTTGGATAATAATCAAACTTAGATGTGATTTCATTTGGGGGGTTCTTTAATATAATTTTTTTGTTTCTCTTTATCTCTTCTTTTAAGCTATTTTGTTACATTTTTTTGTTTGCAATAGGGGCTTTATAGTTTTATTTGTTATACCTATGCTATGATATATGTCTTAACATTTTTAAAACTTATTTCTTATTTTAGTTCCATTGTTTAGATAAAAAACTGTAAGACTGGGTTTTCTTCCTTTTGTATAGTTAACTATATTCTTTCATTAATTGTTTTGTACACCCACCTTTACAAATTTGCAAGGTCTAACTTTTTTTAGGTATGCCTTAATTAACAACCTATTGTGTTGATAACAGAGGCCATGAAACGACATGCTTGAGCTGAGGTCAGTGGGAATCTGACGCATCATCCCGTTGATTCACTAATCTGGAAGCCTTTAAATGCACATCATCCAGAATTAATAAAAGAATTATGCAATGTTCATCTTGCATTCTCAATCGACGGGTTTAATACCTTAGGAAATTCAACCACTAATCATTGTTATTGGACAGTTCTTATGGAGACTTTAAGTCTCCCTCCAACACTATGCATCATAAAAGAGTTCAAATTATTATCGTTGTTGATACCAGGGCCAAAGGATCCCAATTACGATATTGATATTTTCTTATCTCCATTAATCGAAGAACTCAAGATTTGTGGGATGAAGGCATGAGGGTGTTTTACGCTCACAGCGGTGAAAAATTCACATTTAAATAATTGGATATGTGGGAGATCCATGAATTTCCTCATTATGGGACCTTATCCAGTTACAATGTTCACGATTTTTATGGATGTCCCATCTGTGAGGAGGAAATGCAATCCACTTGGCTACATCATAGTGGGAAAATGAGTTATTCTGGTCATCATAGATTTCTTCTTAGCACTCACCCTTATCAGAATGATACGTCTAACTTTTCACCTGTCGATCAAGAGCGTAGGGTGAAACCTACTCGACTTTTCAGTTATCTTTTTGAGGATAAGGCGTAGGTTGCGACTTCAGAGAATAAGTGTGTAGGAAAACACCCTCGATTTGTAGGCCAGAAGCATAAATCTAAGAGGATTCGTAAGATCCTAGTAAAATGAAGGCATGGTCAGTATGTTCAATCTTATTTGACAAGTTATATTTGAAAGAGAACTATATAAGGCAGGTAACTAATATTATGCCCATGGAGAGGAGTTTTTTGAAACATCTAGTAGGAACATGTCTAGGTGGATCTCATTCAAATTATGGAGAGATGGCGCATCGCGATATAAAGGATATTAAAAAAATTATTGTCAAAAGCTGATTCGACAACTAAAAGAAACTCAATTCTAGTGGGTGCTTTCACTTTGACTTCTAGTGAGAAAAAGTTCCTCCTAGACACGTTCTTTAAATTTAAGAGTCCAAATGGTTATTTTGATAATTTGCATAAGGTTGTTAGTCACCAAATAAATGACCTAAAATACTACACGTCTCACAACTCGCACATCATCATCCAAATAATCCCTGTGTTGTTTAGTCATTTCTTTTTTAACAAAAAGATCTCCACAGGGAAATTATGCAGACTAGTGTGAGCTTCACCTAACCGTGTGAAATTTTTTTAAACAAGATACACGTTAACGCTAGGAAAGCCACTTTAGCCAAGGTAATTTGGTTTTATTTAAGTATCTTCCTCAATCGTACTTTGACATCAGCGTCCACCTGCTTGTGCATTTATGTGATGAGGTTGTGATGTGTGGACCCGTCAGTTATAGTTGGATGTATCCTTTCAAGAGATTGATGAAAACCTTTAAAGATTTTTTGAAAATACATGGTATATTAGAAGGTTAATTGCGAAATAATACTTAATAGCAGAATTGCCATTATACACCCGAGTATATATGTTGAAAAAATGGCTTAGGAGGTTCAATCCATATGGAGAACAAGTGATCAAGGAACCTAACGAGTTAGAGGATGAATTGCCTTTCAAAAATCCTAAATAGGTGAGACTCGCCAATCTGAAATACAAGTAAGTAACCATTATGTCTTTGTTTCACAAATAAAGTTGAAGATTTGAGAGAGTAAGTAGGGAGAAATTTCCTAAAGTCATAAGATAAACGATTTTAGGGCATGGGTATCAAAAAGGGTAATACTAACCTCTTTTGTTGCAGTTATTTATGTATGTGTTATAAAACTTGGCCTAATACAAATCCATTAAAAATGCATCATTTAAAGAAAGGTTATGTGTCTTCAAGGATTTCATGCCTACCCAAAGGTCCTAGTTTTCGTGAGAAGGAGTTCAAAAAATTTCACATCAATTATTTTGATTTCTCCTCATACACGTGAGAAAAAAAATTACTGACGCAAATGTGGAATATCAATTCTTTCCTTGACTTCTTGTGTATCTAGGAAAAGTGATAAAAATACAAAAGACGTGGTGTGAACCTATTACGGTATTTTCTAACAAATTTGGAACTATATTACTGAGAATTCAAAGAAATCATCTTCTCTTGGGATTGGGTGAAGGTGGAGAACACTATAAAGGGTTGTAAAGTTGATACTCCCTCAAATCTTGTAATGATAGATTTATCTAAGTTGAAAAATAAAGTTTTCTTGATAGACGATGCTTATTTGTGCCTTTCAAATTGCCAAGAAGGTATTATATTCTAAGTGTATAAACGAAGATAATTGGTATGTTGTTATGCATGCATCGAAGGGTTTGACTACTAAAGCATATACATTTAAGGACCCTAAAGAGTTCCAGCCTTCCCTTGATGGAAATCATAATTTGACTGTTGCTTAATTGATTTAGATGAAGAATGAGTTTTAAAACATTATATTATTGTCCTTTAGTTAACTCTTGTATGATAACCCTATTTGTATCTTATGTATCGGACCAACCCTTGTGTTGACGCCAAAAATTACCCATGTACGTGGACCAATAAGAAATGGACACATGTCATCCTACATGGAAATATTCATACATGCTCGGCATAAAATACACTTGGTCGGCTACCGAGGAGACTTGGTTGGCCTACCCTAAAGAAGACGAACCATGCTGAAGGCCAAAAGTCATTAGATAAGAGCAACCAACAGTCATTGAACCCTAGAAGGCCAATATCCATATTTATTGTAAATAGATGTAAATGTCTGAATATACAAAGACATTCCATCTCTTGGAATCCCATCACTATAAATATAGACCCTCACTTAGCTAAATGGGCAACTAATTCATCCTTTGCAAGTAATTCATTTCATATCTCTCTCTCTCTCTCTCTCACTATAAACTTCTCTCTCTACACACCATATTGTGCTATTGTAAACCCCTGGGAATAAAATAGCAGTGGACATAGGCTTTTTTCAACAGCTGAACCACTTTAAAAATCTTTGTCTCTTATGTGTTTGATGTGATTGTTTATCTTCATTTCATCTTCAATCTCATCCTCATCATTTTATCTACATTTATTCACGTTTGTGTATCTTCTACTCCATATATTTAATTCTCTTACACTTTTCCTCATCGTTTACATTTTGTAAAATATCATAATGTAGATCTTGTTAAGTTTTGAATGAAGCACTAATAACAAACCGCCAATCTGAGGTAACTACACAAATGGTCATGTATTCTATTGATGTTTAATATTTGTTTGGTTTCCTCGATTGATGGTTTGTGTTATATGATGTTCACCAAGACACAAGGCATCAAAATTTCATATTAGTAACACTAATTCAATTTTCTTGTATTATTTTATCAGTAATCCTACTTTGTTTCGTGTTATTATACCATTTTTATCTTGTATAACTAATCCCACTCTTTTTATTATCATATATAAATTCACATATATTTTCATAAACACAAAATGCAAAAAAGGGGGCTAATACCACAATGACCAATTTAGAGTGTTCTCACTATTTTCTACACGTTGAACTCATTTCACATATGTTGTCATAAATCAAAAGAGACACTCTAGATTGGAATTATATGTAATGCCCCAACCATGTCACTACACCAAATCTGTCGAATTATCATGATCATTGACCTTGACAAGTTGGACTTGTCAAGGTCAATGACCGTGATAATCATTGGGGTGATAAGTTTTGTTGTCATGGACTTGTCACGGTCATTGACCGTAACGAGCTCATTAGAATTCTCATGGTCATGTCACGGTCTATGACCTTGACAAGTTTTTTCATGATCATAAATCGTGACAAACTCGTGACACTCTTTAAAAAATTGTCACGATCAATGACCATGACAATTCTGGGCAGAATTGAAAAAAAAATATGCTGGGCAGTATGGCCACTGTCACTGCCCCACAGTATATTTGTACTTGTTATAGCAACGTTGTACCTGTTCAAATATCATATATCCAAATAAAATAGAGATAATGCAAATATACATTCAAAACAATATGCATCACGATATAATCCAAATATAATTCAAATGTAACAACTTAAAACAATTCAATTCAAATAATGTCACTACATGTCTGGGGTAAGGTTAGCTATGAGGAGGTGAGTAGGCCACATGATATACGAATTGACACACCCATCAATATACATCGTGTCGCATTATTCGCACAATCACAAGGGGGAGTTCTCCTTCCCGAGTATCACATGTATGAGGAGCACCTTGGAGTCGATGTCTTGAAGCAAACGTCAATGAACTGGCATACCCTGGATGGTATTCGGGTCCCTCAACCCTCTCCCTATCCACTGGCTATCAAATATGTGCAGTAAAAACACGCTCGGCCAATCAAGTGTCGACATCTGTCGGTTGAAGGGAGCCAAATAGGGGAGTGGATCATCAAAGTCCGTACGTGTCGGCGATGAAGCAACGAGGTCCACATCCTCGTCATCCTACACGCTCAGCCAACGTGTATTTTTTGTCACATTCAATGACCGTGACAAGGCTAGCTGCTTAAAGGGTGCCAATTTGACCATTTTGGTGTAGTGTGTTCATCTTATAAACTACGTGGACTTTTTTGCTATCTTTGGCTATGTAGGCATCCAGAAGTTATTTTAAGATTCAAGTCCTATTTTACTTACCATTTAGAATATTTTGAAGTCTTTTTTGTAGGACTATTTGGAGAAGGAACATTATTAAGTCTTATTCAATGGAAAGAAATAATCAGTGCATTAGATTTTGATTAGGAAATTGAGATGTTATTATCATATTCGCGCAAACATGCATTGTATTATTATTTATGTTGAAGAATTTTATGGAATTACTTGGTTAATTTGTGTTGTATTATTATTTTTTGAATTATGGATGGCGTAGTGGCGAAATATTTATTTCTAAAAATGTAAAGGGTTTTGAAAATTTTACAAGTATTTTTGGGATGCAATTTTTTTTAATTTGGTCATGATTTTGTACCATGACCAAAACTGTAACAAAATTATAAATAATAATATTTGGTCATGGCTAAGAACTATGACCAAATATAATTTTTATAATTCGGTGTTATTTTTGGTCATAGTCCATAATTGTGACCCCTAGTGTGACAATTTAAAACTATAAAATATTTAGTGATGGTCCACAACCGTGACTATATATTTTACTTTTTTAAATTTCACACTAGAGGGAACAATTTTAGACGATGACCAACACTAAAGCAACTATGAGTGGTCACATTGTGAGTCATGGTTTTGGACCGTGACCATCCATGTAATATTGATGTCACCCACTAGACCATGAATGGGGTCACAGTTTTGGACAGAGACCCACGATTTTGTCACCTTCAAATATGGTCATGATCCAAAACCGTGATACCTAGGCCTTGGTCACGGGCCAAAATCGTGACCATATGCTTATTTTGGGGTAGTGTTAGGTTATCTTTAGTGTGACACCCCGGTTATAATAATAACGAGTGGCCATCCCTATACTAATGTAAAACAAGAATTCAAGTGGATCATTGTTAACATCAACTGCTAAAAAGATTAGAAAGTAATTAACCACCCTATATAAGAATAAACAAATGCCAAAAAAACTTAAAGAACATAACAAACCATCAACAATAACTAGTGAACATGATCACATATATACAATATGTACAACAAAATAATATGCCAGAATAAGTTTTCGGGCAACAGACTATACAAGGTAACAAATATCTAAAATATATAAGATGTACAACGCTACAACCCCTAGGATATACACAACTGAATTACAATTATGGATCCTTATCTAGATTTACAAAAGGGGCCCGACTATAGCACAAGTCTTGCAACAGTCCGACGTGTTACAACTCCATGGAAACTGGGACGTATAATCATCGTTGGAACCCTTGCAGTGGGACACCTACATAATAATAAATAAAAGCAAGAAGAAAATATAAACGGGTTAGAGATCGAGGTTAGAAAATAATTTAGCAAGTGAATTAAAATGCGTAATAATTATGAATGCACAATTCCATAGTATAAGGTGGCACCGCACTCTCTTGAGATTCAACCTTACCCATCAACTATAGTGTGCACCTAAACGTATGCATTTTAATCTTAATAAAGATACCTAAATCGTCTAGGGATGACTCAACCTCAAGTCTACGCAGTTTCCCCACTTGCATCCCTACTTTACCCAAAACGTAATCATTTAAATTTCATCCTAAATGATTATATGACAATTCGTTACTTTAATAACTTTCACTAGTTATTTATAACAAATTACACAATTTTCCCAAGTCTGTATAATATTACTCTCACTATTATAAAAAATAAATCATCGCTACCAAGTACACATATATAACACACATAACATATGCATACTAACCATCCCTCAGAGCTTTAACTCGATGGATGCGATCGCTACAACGCTACGATCTTCTAGGGAATTACTCACATACCATCCTTGGTTACTCGCGGTTGGACTCTCACACGAAATTGGTATAAACCAAATCACCATCGCATGGGAAGCGGCCATAGTTCCTCATCAGAAATAATACGAATCATACCCAAGATGTCTTACCCCTGATAAATGTTAAACAAAAAATAAATGGACGCTATGATCTGGGGACTACATGATCCCTGCTCCTCAAGCCAGGGGCCTCACCCACATCATGCAACTTCCCACGATAGCACTAGAGGGGTAAGTACACACAATAGATGTATACCATACACAAAAGATATATACACATCAGATATACAAACCATCTCATATCCGAATGTATATATTTAATAATCCCGGCTACATGCATATACACACCTTACACTAGCCGATAACCTATAGAATTATTCCCAATTCATTTTATGACTCAATCGCTCACTTAAACCATTATTATCCATCACACATATAACATAAATAGTTACCAATTCAACACTTTGTCGGACACACGACCTCTCTCTACTAACCCGTATCCATAATAAACTCAAAATTATACCTTCATGTTCGTCTCGATGTATCCACAACATCACATCATATCATATACCCCCATTTTCCTCATATATGAGTTTATAGTAGCATCCCAAAAAGAAAGGAGTAAAACAAGAGTTAAAAATTTCCAATGACTAGACTGAACCGAGGGTCCCAAAAACGAACCTGTCCAGTTCCTCATAAATGATCTTACAGAAAACCTGGTATGACCGGACCGAACCGATAACCACTTCTCTGACATGTTAATTCGATCAAAGGCATTTGCATTTCCCTCACAAGGGTAATAAACAAGTAATGCCATCTTACTAGTTGTAGTTATAGTTGATACAAGACACGTATTGATATTTCACAACAAAAGACCTCTATCTCTCTCTCATTGGGAGGGAAGCCCCCTCTCCCATAAGGCGACATACAATGCCCAATACACTATGAGCAAGAGTAGTGGTGTCAAAATGATCGTCAAATAATAAATCAACCCATCCCACACATTTAATATGGATCCCATATTTAAAAGATATAAGTCAAATATGGGGCTCATATTTAAAAGATATGACTCAAATATGAAGTCGGTTACAAAAATTATGAGTTTATTACAGAGTGCATGTTTAAAAGTTATGAGTAAAATATATTTTTTAATTTACTTATAATTGTAATACTTATATATATAGAAAAAATAGGTTGACTCAGCCCATATTTGATCCATCCATATTTATCCCTACTCATAATTGGCCCGCCTATATTTGACTCAAGCCATAATTTTTCCCCTACTATGCTAGAGGTAGACATAAATATTTCTTGTCAAGATGCAACACTTGTCATAATATAATTTCTTGAGTGACAAAATACATATTTTTACTCATGTAAAACCATTTTTAAGAACACCATAATATTAATCATTGATACATTAATGATTAAATTTTCACATACAATTGTTCTTAATAAAAGGATCTTGGATCTTCATGATAATCATACATAATAAATTATGCAAAACATAAAATGGTATTAAAATAACATACCTCCATCATGTCACAACTAGAAAGATTAATTGAGCAGTCAACCTTAATGATGTCCAATCAGGCCGAATTTTGGAACATGGCTTCATCTTTTATATGGCAAAACATACTCCAATTTCAGCACATTCCAACAGTTAGACCATTTTAAAATTTACTCTCCTTGAGAATTTAGATTTCTCTTCCTTTCCTTTATGTTGTCGTTTTAGAGTGCATGATTGATGGAAATCAGTTACTTATTTATAGGCATGGATAAGACCAAAAATTCCAACAATAACTTAATATCAATTGTCCATAAAGGTAGATGTCCAAGAGTTCATTTGACTCTTAGTATTTGAAGTACCCTTTTATTAACCAAATAAATTTTGGTATTAATAAAATTATGGAGCACATAATGGATAATTATTTAAAATAATTCTAACAGTCTCCCACTTGATCCATAATTATCATAAAGTGCGATATAATCTTTGAATCATCCTCAAATAGTTTTTCATAAAACCTTAATCAAACAACTCATTAATGCGAGTCATGGCGCTCACATACCAATTCAAGAGCATGATCGCTTCCTTGTACCACAACATTAACAACTCATCCAATAAGGTTATTCAATAATGGTCCAATAATGTGTTTGTAAAAGACTATTTCTGTCACATTATTTTACTCACATGCATGTGTACAATAACGACAGAAATAAATGGTTGTGAAAAATTCTATGATATCTTATGGTAGTGTCAAAATAAACACTAAAAAATCCACCACATCAAGATTATATCATCTATACTTATGACTCGTATCTTAAGAATTCTTCACTAATGTCTTTCATAATAACCCGATCATGTGGATTTTCCATGTTAACACTTGTACAATTGTGTTAACTGACACTTGTTTAAGAATTTCTTCTCTAAAATGTATTTACATTCAATGTGCTTAGTTACTCATATAATACCTAATGTATCTTAATAAATAAGAATGCAACAATAGTATCATAATATATCAGCAGCATGGTAATAGTGTTGACAACTCGAGGTCCCAAAATTTAAATTACGTTGCCATAATCAATAAGTTGTAGCATCAAAGCATGCTACAGATTCATATTTTCATAATATTCAATGGATTGTATTTCACTCCTTCATTATATTGGTCGTTAAACATAAGTAAATATAAGTAGATAAGAGTGAATTTCATACTTTCCATAAAATTAGTAAATCTGAGTTGTAATAAGTGATCGTCTAAAAATGAACATTCAACTTTAGTGTGAGCATATAATCTTTTAATATCTTATAACTTCATCCATTACAAATTGAAAATTCATTTAACATTTTGTTTCTCTACTTTACAATAAATTGAATATATAAACTTACTCCCACTGAACATAAGTTATGTAAATTGAATATATAATGATTAGAAAATATAATGGTATTACTTCTAAAAGTACAATAGGTGGGAAACTTATTTAATTTTATACAATCATTTATTTATAACATGTGTAAATTATCATAAGCATAATAGTTTTTACATACACTAAATGTATCTATCATCATAATGAGTACTCATCTCATAATAATTTTATGTCCTTGAAAAAAAGTGATGTCCTTGAAAAAGGTGAGAAGGTTCATTTATAATCTCTTTATAATTACACATAAAAAATTTGACTATAATTTAACTTTATTCATTTAATTATTATTAACATCGTGTTGGTCTTGATGACCTCTTCATACTCAACTTAAATGTAATTCAATGAGATCTCGTAGTCCAGTAAGTTTACATCTTATGATCTGTGAAAACAAAACCAAATATTTATTTATCCTTATGCCAAATTCATATTCATATAGATACACCACATAATGATTTAAAATAGTAGACTGGAGAAAGTTATCGATAATGGGATTAGTATCCTCCTTCCTTTATAACCATATTCATGATTTTCTACTCCTAGTAATTTCACCATTCATAATGAATTGGACATTTGGTTTTCTATAATGCAATAAGTACATGTCAATGGCGATTATATGAACTATGAAGGTCCACATTGAGGGAATTTTCTCATAATCTCCCACTTGGGCCACATAGGTCATCCTGATATTAGACATCGTAATACCTTAAGAGCATAACTCCACTAACAATATTTATAATAGATATTACAAAATTTTGTCCACAAAAATTATTAAAGGGAGTGTAGATTTAATTTGGTACAAAATTAAAGAGTTTCATCAATAATACTATGATTATGATGCGGGATCAAAGCAATCTTTAAAATAAATATATCCAAACTTTATTTTATAAAAAACATCAAAGGAATGCCACGACCTTTGAGAAGGACTGAAAAATACTTTAAAAAATATCCTTCACAATCATGTCTAGACAAATATTTTTTAAGAAAATTGCAAGCATTAAGGGTATATGAAAACAAATTGCTTGATTCCCCAAGAATAAAGGAGAAGAAATCTTATATGCATTTCCAGTTGTTTTGTAAACAATCGTTTCATCAAAGTAAATACTTTTTGTAACACAGTAAGTTTAACTTGCTAACTCTACTAAGGTGAAAACTTGCTTCAAACCATAAAAGATATATATTATCTCTATCATCATTAGTTCGAGTGTGCAACATGTAAACAAACTTAATTTGTTTAATTTCTTCAAATTTTATATGGAGTATTCCACACAATATTGATCATCAATAATGGGTAAAAAAATCCAATATAATAATCGAGAGAACCAAAATCAAACAATAACATGTTAAAGATATGAGCTAAATTGCTCACATCATTTATTCTTTTATATGACAACACATACGTTAATATCTCTCTAATACCTATTGTGGATTTTATTTTTCTCATTAGTAACCATTGATTAGTAATTATATGATGCTTGTAGATACTTGAGTTTTAAATATACATGAGATATACTTGAATAGTTTATATGATATATATAGTTGATTCAATCATTTAAAATCAACTACTTGTAAGAAATAATCGTATTTAATGATTAAACTCAACATACTCCACAATTATAAGCATCACATGTTACTACTTTGATCATCTTTACATACACAAGTCCATAAATTTTCCACTTATGTTCATTAAATATCGCATGAGCAATGAACTGAATTATTCATGTTCGGGGTTTATAAACTTAATTGGTGATATGATGATGAAAGAAATAATGACATCTGCATTTGATGATCATTATTGCCTTATCAAAATATATAACACCACTTAATTTTTGCTCAATAATTTTAAATGAACTTGTAGGCTTTCAAATCACAATAATTGAATAAACAATAATATGTGTGCAGCATCATAAATCTTAGCATTCAATATCATACACGGACCGATAAGCAACCAAAATATGCATGATATGGACGCATTAGTCAAATATTTATCTGTTTATGGAATGGAGTACTTTAACGAACAACAATCCTTACATTATATAAATATTAGAGATGAGCATACATGTGTAAAATACATGTAATACATGAATAAATTATATAATTGTCTATTTCTTAATTTAAAATTCACTAAAACCTAGACATAATGTGAAAACTAAATAGACAAAGAGTTTACATGAGATATTACACGAATAATAGTAAATGAAAAACATGAATCATTTAATTTCACTACATCACTTATATATGTGTAACAAATCATAAATATTGGCACAAGTCGTGCATTGTCATACTAATGCACATTAGGGTTATAACATCAAATTGTTGATGTTTTATAAAAAAAAAAAACTTAAGTTGGTAACATACTAAATAATTGCAGAAATCAAAGGCATTTGTATTTGACGTCCAATAATTTTTTTAAATATTGTTACTCATTAATATTAATTTAATCATAGCTACCATACTTGTGGCATCTGTGTTTGATGTCCAATAACATTAATTATGATTAAATGAATGAACATAAACCAACAATTCAACATTAAAAGAAATTAGCTTAATGTCCATAATTTTATTTCATAGCCTGTGTTTGACGTTTAATCTAAACTAAACATGAACATTATAATAATTTAATATCCACATATGTAGACTATAGACTCTTTTTATCGTCTAATTCAACGTAAAGGGAATATTAGTATCCGATCGATATACAGTATGTAGTAGCCATGCATATGAATCGTAGTATGAGCTTGGCATTTAATTCGATTTAACATGAATACTTGCATTCGAACAAAATGATAAATCTAGTATCCGCACATATATATATAGTATCTTGTGTTTACTATTTAATTCAATTTAATGGGAGTATTAGTAATGGAATAAACAATAATTCTGATATTCAATTACATGAATCGTTGCCCCGTGTTTGGCATGAAACTCATTAAAACACGAATATCATAGTATTCAATAATATGAATTATTGGCTTGTGTTTGACACGAAACTTATTAAAATATGAATATTAATAATAACATAATATTCAACAATATGAATCATTGGTTTGTGTTTGGCACGAGACTCATCAAAATATGAATATTAACTGTGGAGACAATGATTGTGCAACACAAATAAATATGAGAGAAGTAATGACCAAGAAAGAACAAAGAAAATAAAATGCCAATCACACAACAACGGATGTACGTGGTTCAGCAAAGATGTGCCTACGTCCACGGTGGTGCAGTCAGTATTATTTCTCAATATTCTGGAGAATGAGTACAGAGAATACAACTTGTCCTTTGCCCCGGACCTAGGGTTTAATTTATATATATGCATGTTAGTTAGTGGAGATGATGGGTTCCTCCATATTAGCCATCTTCCCTATAACTTCCCTTCATGGGATCGTGCTCCCCTATAACTTCCCTTCATGGGATCGTGGGGAAATTGGATCAATACAAAAGATGAGGGGCCTGGACTTTGGGCCGCTAGGGCTGGGCTACTCGTCCAGGCCTATAGCACTAAATTTTGGGTACCCACAATTGCCCCTAAATTTGTTGTGCCATGCATGTGGGCCCAACAGATTTAAATGATTAGCCATAATAGTCGTGTTGCAATTCCTCGGGAGCTGTAGAGTCGATTCTGGCGGCAGTTGCTTCGCTTACTATGCGATATGATTAGATTTTGAAGGTTTGTTGGAATAAGGCTCATTTCTTTTCGTCGTTTCAACTTTTCCAGCACTCTTCTATCTTCTGAGAACTCTTGCGCTTCGTACCTTCTACTTTCGATCTCCGTTCTCGTTGCTTCTTCGTCATTTGACCTGATCTTCTGTCTTGTAAGTCTCTCGTGCCCTTTGTATTTTCTCTTTGGTTTGTAGCTTTTCTTGTATTTTCCAATGGCGAAGATTGGAAATATGTCAATCTCGGAATTTAGAAAATTCTACAACATTCCTGAGTGGGTGGAGATAGAGTGTTGTGCCTCGCCTCCTAGGAACGTTAGGGATATAGAGGATGCCCACTGGATTCATGCTTTGTTACTTTCTCAGGGGGGACTTACTTTTCCCCCTAATGATCTGTTTTTGCATTTTTTTAGCTATTTTAGTATTGTACCTGCACAATGTTCGCCCAATGTATGGAAAATAGTGAACGGCGTGCATAGTATAAATCAATTGTATGGCACAAGGTTAGGGCTTGCCGAGGTCTGCTTTTGTTACTCCTTCTCTCGAACTAGTTCTGGTGTCCTGTACCTCAAAGCTAGGAGCCCTGATAGGGTATTGGTAGTAAATCTACCTGATTCCCATAAGGACTACTGGCAGAAAGGTTTTCTTGTTAGGAATTAGCAGTTCTCTCCCCAATCTGAAGGGTCAAGGTCTGAAAGATTCACTATTCCCTTTCATGGGGAAGAATATATAGGTAGATATTTGTACTGTTGCTTCAATTTCTGCTGACTTGTGACTTTTCTAACTCCTTTCCGCATTTTCTTTTACAGCGAGGTCAAGGAACGTGGAGCCTGCTCTTAGCGAGGTCCGAATTTAGAGTTGGTTAAAGCTTGGAACGTCAGAGAGCCTTTGGGTGACGGCGAGCATCCCAGATCTGCCGCTTTCTTGTTAGAGTATAAGAACGTAGGCTCCAGCTTCATAGCACGACCTGTGGACAGTGTTCCAGAGTTTTCTTCCCTCGAAGAGACTACTGCCGAGCTAATCCAGTTGGACGAAGAGGAGAGGAGCTCAGAAAGTGAGCATGTCGGTAATCTTGGTGGAGGGAGCTCTATCAGTAGCAGTTCTTCTGATTCTAAGGAGAATTCTGAAGCTCAAGGATCGTCGAGCACTTCCAACAGTTATGGTGAAGAGATGCCTCCCAGGAAGAATTTGATCAGAGATGATGACGATGATGATGACGTGCTCCTTACGCAGAGGTCCAAGAAACTGAAGTCTGCATCTGGGGTCATAGCTACTGGTTCTCGGCCTTCCTCTCAGAAGCAAGAGAAGAAGAAGAGAGAAGAGGAGCAGGTGAGAGAGAAGGAGAGGAAAAAGGAGGATGAGAGGAGGAAGGTGGGGGAAAAGAAGAAAGTGGAGGAGAGAAAGAGAAGGAAGAGAGAAAAGGAGGAGGAGAGGAGGAAGATGGAATCGAGGACCAAAACAGGTCAAACCCTCGTCCCAGTATCTGCCTTGCCTGAGGGGGCTTCGGTGGCCACTTCTCCTCAGCTAGCCCCTGCGTTGCTCGAGAGAGCAGTCCTTCCTGCGGATCGCCAGAGGGCGTTGTGGTCCGATCAACTGGCTCTGCAAGCTAGCCAGAGGCTTGCCTTGGTAAAGTTATCTTCTAATTCTCAATTTCTTTTAACAAGTCTTGATGGTTTCTTCTTCTTGATTTCTTCTTTATTCTTTACAGTTTGTGACCGACTTCGCTGTGCTCTATCGCTCTCGCGACGAGCTGGTGAGGAGGAATGGTGAGCTGGAACAGCAAAAATCTGCTTTGGAAGCCAGGGGCTCTCAACTGGAGGCTGACCTGAAGGCTGCTGATGCAGCTCGAGTTTCTTATGACCTCGCCCTTGTCGATTCTGATAGCGAGAGAGATGATACGGTCAGGGAGCTGAGCGAGATGAGGAAGGCTTATGATCTGGTGTGCACGAGCAAGCTGGACCTTGCAGAGAAGAACAGGGTTCTGGCTGGGCTGCTGCGTATAAGGACGCTGAAGTTCAGATAGGCTATATCAGCCGTCTGAACTTCAAGAAAGGGTGGAATAAGGCTCTCATGGCTGCTGGGGTGGACGTTGCGTCCCCACTCTTTTACGAGCACGATCCAGGGCCGAGGCCAGTCATAGATGAGGACCCTGCCCCAACCGCTGAAGGCACTGATCCTGTCTCTCAGGCGACTCCTACTGACGCTCCTTTAGTTGAGAGGATAGAGGACACCCCTGCAGAGGGTAATGCCCCTACTGATGCTGATAAGGACAAGGGACCATCCATCTCTGGGCCACCCGAGGTTGCTAATGGATAGGGCTGCTTTGTAATTTTTTTCTTTTTCAATCTGATGTAACCTCGTTCCTTATTAATGAAAAGACTTCATTTTTGTTTATGCTGATTTTTTTCTCTTCTCTTTATTTTACTTGTAGTTGGTTGATGTTGATGACTATATTCCTGTTACCTCTCAACTAGGTAAGACTGTTGGTCCTAATGCAAGCCCTAAAATTCGCCAGGCCTTTGCTAGACTTTGCAAGTTTTCTAAGTCAAGGAACCAAAAATATAAGGATCAGTCCGAGCTGGTGGCCAAGATGAAGGACAGGCTCCGGGAGATGGAAGAAATCGGTGCCTCAGTACAAGAAGAAGTCAGTGCACTGAGAGTAAGGTTACTAGAGGCCACCGAGATTAACCAGGTTGGGGACTTCCTGCAGCAGGAGAATAAAGACTTGAGGAGGGAGGTCCTAAAGCTTAAGGAGCATTCGCCGAGAACCATTTCGGCAGTCCTGCAAGGCTCTTCTTCGTCGCGAGCTGCTCGGCCTCCCCTCCCGCGTGCTGGCAGGAGTGCCAGGGGTAGGAACAGGGAAGACGTCGAACAGCGGGAGATTGGGGAGCTGCGCGACGATGTTCGGCGAGCTTATATAATTACTGCTGGGCTCCAGAGGGACGTTTCCCGACTGCGGCATCTATTCAAGAAGGGCCCTCGCCAAGTGTGGTCTGATGGCTACGATCAGCGCTGGCTGGATGCTCCCACGAGATTGTCAGAGTTCGAAGAACTTTCTTTCATCAGAGGGTGGTTGAGTGCCCTGAGAGAGCTGTAGGTCCCGAGGAACTCGGTTTTATGGTATCGACACGAGATATCTTCCTCCACTTTGATGCCCAATCCATTCAGGAGGGATGATCGATGGATCCCCATTGATGCTATTCACCGGCAACTATTGGAGTTTGACGCAAATGAGGTCGTGGAAGAACTAGCCCTGCTCCTGATGATGGAAGGAGAGCTAAAGTTGCTGATTATCTTGCTCGGAGGCTTCCACCTCCTTGAGATTTTGTTATTCTTTTTCTTTTTGATAATGTAAATGCTTTGGGCGAGCTTCGCCGACTAAACATGTATTATCATTGTTTGTAAATATAAAGGATTAACGAAAAGTTCGCGTTTTGGGCAATTTTTCCAACTAAACGTGTTCATCCAATCTTTTTATATTTTCGCTGCTTCATAATCCTTTTTATTTTGTCATGCGAGTGTCCCCCCAGTCCAGTATAATGCAAGAATACCATTGTGCCCTCACTTTACCTTTTAGGTTGTGTCGTCACACTCCCTTAGGCCTAAGTAGGGAAATTGGCGAGGACACACTTGGTATTGGATGTCTTCATCCGATCAGGATTTTGTTTAACCAAAGTAGGTTTGATGCCTAAGAATACTCTGTAGGGCTTCATATATTGCCAGGGGCAATGCTAAGAGGTCTGTCGTGCTTAATGACGATGACCTGAGGAGGGGTGTTCCCCTGCTATGTCGACCATTATGCCTGTGATTTGGAAGGGATGTGTAATAAAATATAACTTTTACTAATTAGGGAGTGATCAACTGAGAGATTTTCATTAGTGAAGTGGGAAATGAACTGTCCTTTCACATAACGAATACAATAAAAGATTTAATAACAGAATTCCTAAAAATAGAATTTCTTGAGATTAGCTGCGTTCCATGCTTGTGGTATCTCCCTGCCCTCCATCGTTTCCAAATGATAAGCACCTTGCAGGTCGTCTCTAATTATCTTATAAGGTCCTTTCCAGTTTGGGCCCAGCTTACCGTCTGATGGCTTCACTGTGTTGCCCCGGACCTTTCTTAGAACATAGTCCCCAACTTTGAATCTCCTCGGGTTGACCCTTTTGCTGTAGTGGTTCGCGAGCTATTGCTGATAGCTCGCTAGTTTCACTAGGGAAAGTTCCCTGCGATCGACGGCCAGGTCGAGTTCAGCGAGCAAAGCCTCATCGTTCTAGCCTTGTTTCACAGGTCGGATCTCATTGTTGGCAATCCCGCTTCTAGTGGGATGATTGCCTCCATACCATATGTTAGTGAGAATGGCGTTTCTCCGGTTGCTCGCCTAGGAGTCGTTCTGTATGCCCATAGGATACGCGGTAGCTCGGTTGCCCATGCGCCTTTGGCTCGCTCTAACCGCTTCTTCAATCCAGCGATCACTATTTTATTGGAATCTTCAACTTGTCTGTTGCTTTGAGGGTAGGCCACCGAGCTGAAGTGGTGCCTGATCCCGTGTTCGTTGCAGAATTCCTGAAAAGGGCCACTCTCGAACTGTGTTCCATTTTCAGTGATGATGGTTCTGGGGATTCTGAATCGAGTGATTATATTCCTCCATACGAACCTTATCATGTCAGCATCTCGGATGTTCCCCAGTGGTTCTGCCTCGATCCACTTGGTAAAGTAGTCAGTTACAACCAACAGGTATTTGCGATTGCCGACAGCGGTGGGCAGTGGTCCCACGATGTCCATTCCCCATTGGGCGAAAGGCCAGGGGCTGGTCAGGGATTTTAATTCACTGGCGGGCTGGTGGACCATAGGAGCGTGAAGTTGGCATTTCAGGCATTTGCGGACATATACTGCGGAGTCCTTTTGCATATATGGCCACCAATAGCCTTCCTTCATTGCTCGGAAGGCTAGAGACCTTCCTCCGACAGATTCCTTCGTGAAGCTCGTGAAGCACTGCCTTGACATCGCCTGGGTGGATGCATCTAAGGTAGGGACCGGAGAAATATCTTTTATACAAGTCTCCTCCTGTGGATAAGTGAAAGCGAGCAGCTTTGACACTTATCTGGTGGGCAGTTCTCTTGTCCTCTGGAAGCGTTCCGTCCTTTAAATAGTCCTTCAAGGGATCCATCCAGCTGGGGGCTGATTCCAATTGGAGTATTGGTTCCGCATTTGGCAGCTCACAGTTGGGGTAAATGCTTGGGCAACTGAGGAAATCGATAGGGATAACCCTTTTAAGGCTAGAATCAACTGCCGAACTCAGGGTTGCTAACGCATCAGCGTGGCTGTTTTTCCCCCTGGGAAACTGTTGGATGTTGATCTCTTCAAAGCTCTTCATTAAGTTTTTTACCAAGGAGAGGTAGGCTGCCATTCTTTCATCCTTTGCGTTGTAGTCTCCACTTATCTGGTTGGAAACTAGTTACGAATCGCCGAGTACCTGCAAACACTTTGCTCCCAGAGTTTGCGCTTTTTGGAGACCTGCTATTAGGGCTTCGTATTCTGCTTCGTTGTTGGAGGCTGTAAATCCCAGCCTGATTCCTTGCTCAAGGACTGTGTTTTCTGGAGTGATGAGAACAATTCCTACCCCTGCCCCCTTTGAGTTGGAGGCTCCATCAACGAATAGTTTCCAGCTTTCCACTGTAGCTTGGTTATTTTGCTCTGTTGGCTTAGGCTGGTCGGAGGGTTCTTCGCCTGTGAATTCAGCTATGAAATCAGCGAGAATTTGACCCTTGATATCTGTCCTTGGTTGAAATTGGATGTCAAACCGACCGAGCTCGACTGACCATTTAGACAGTCTGCCTGACAAATCCGCCTTCCTTAGGACAAGCTTGAGGGGGTGTGATGTAAGGACGATGATCGTATGAGCTTCGAATTAATGCTTCAGCTTTCTCGAGGCTATTACTAGGGCGAATGCGAGCTTTTCCAATGGTAGGTAGCGCTGCTCGACATCTAATAAGGTTTTGCTCGCGTAATAGACGGGATGTTGGATTCATGTAACTTCACACATTAGCGCTGAGCTGACAGTATGACTGGATACATAGAGGTAGAGGTACAAAGAGTCCATTTGTTGTGGTATGACAAGCAGTGGTGGAGTGATTAGGTAGGACTTGAGGTCGTCCAATGCTCGCGAGCAATCTGGGCTCCACTCTACTGTTTTGCTGCCCTTTAAGAGTTGGAAGAAAGGGTTGCATCTCTCGAAGGATTTAGAAATGAAATGATTTAGAGCAGCGAGCATTCCAGTGAGCTTCTATACATCCCGAATTGTGCGAGGAGGTTGCACTCTATTGATTGCATCAATCTGGTCCGGATTAGCCTCTATGCCTCGCTTGCTGACCAAATACCCAAGAAACTTCCCTGAGTGGACACCGAAGGAACACTTGCTCGCATTAAGTTCTATTCGGTACTTCCTGAGGATTTTGAAGGTACTTGACAGGTCCGAGAGGTGATTCTCCTTCTCCTTGCTCTTGATGAGCATGTCGTCGATGTAGACCTCCATTGTGTCTCCCATTTGATTCTTGAACATTTTAGTAACTAGTCGCTGATAGGTTGCCCCTGCATTTTTGAGCCCAAAAGGCATGACCTTGTAACAATATAAACCAACCGTCGTGATAAATGCCGTTTTGTCCTGATCTGGGGCATACAAGGGAATTTGGTGATACCCTGAGTATGCGTCCAGGAAACTCATTCGTTAGTGAGCTGCGGTGGCACCTACTAGTTGGTTTATTTTTAGAAGAGGGAAGCTATCCTTGGGGCAGGCTTTGTTGAGGTCAGTGAAGTCTATGCAAACTCTCCACTTTCCGTTGCTTTTCAAAACTACCACTGGGTTGGATAACCATTTGGGGAATTACACTTCTCGTATGGATCCTGTATCCAGCAGTTTTTCTATTGCTCTGGCCTTATGCGTTATCGTCTTGAATATGGGATCGACGTGCAACTGGTGGCATACCATATTGGGATCGATTCCTGGCAGCTCATAAGGTTCCCAAGCGAAAACATCTATGTTGCTTCTGAGTAAGGTTGACAACTCCTTTTGCTCTTGGTCGGTGAGTGACGCTCCGATCAGGAAGACTCTGCTATTGTCGCCTTCCCTAGCCGCCACTTCTACCAGGTCCTCGACAACACGCTCGGAGGGGAGGAGCCTGGTCTCTTCTACTCTAGGCCTTCCGTATTTTAATTGCTATTTGGAAGGAATTGCACCTTCCTCCACTTTCTCACTGGGTTGATCAGCTTTTTTCTCTGGCTTTGGTCGGATGGCCGCTATGAAGCACTTCCTTGCCATCGCCTGGTCACCGTTTATCTCCATTACTCCTCGCTCGGTAACATATTTGAGCTTCTGATGGTAGGTCGAGGAGACTACCTTCATCGCATGAAGCCATCCCCTGCCGAGGATGGCCTGATACGGTGAATCAATGTCGACCACCAAAAACTCGATCATCTTGGAAACATTTCCAGCGCGCACTGGCAGTACTATTTTGCCCAGGGGCATGGTCATTTTTCTAGCGAAGCCGACCAGATGGACAGTAGCTCCCTTTTGGTCGGCGACGCTTAACTTCAATTTCCTGAACAGGTCGATGTACATTACTTCGGATGAGCTTCCTTGATCGACGAGCAGCCTGTCGATGTCAAAGTTGGCTATCCTGAGTGTAATGACCAGGGCATCATGATGTGGGGTCCTTACTCCCACTAGGTCTTCATCCGTGAAAACAATATGCTTGTTGTAGTTGATGTCCTCTGCTCGCCGACGTTTTCCTGACTGTGATTTTGCTGGATCAATCTGAAAAGCTTGCATTACCGCTGTCAGTTTCTTTACCTCCATTCGAGCTGAGTTCCCTTGTATTTGCTTGACGTCAGATACTCCGTGAATTACTGTGAATTCATGTCCGGCATCATCCTCCAGTACGTTGTCGGGTTTCGCCTCTCTGTGGGCAGCCACTTTCTCTACCTTCTTTTCCACAAAGTCATTCAAATGTCTAAACTGGGCCAACTCCTCGAGGTGGGACTTAAGAGCCTTGCAGTGCTCGGTCTTATGCCCTCCCTCTTTGTGGAAAGCGCATCTTAATGCATTGTTTCTTTTCGAGGGGTCCGAGGCCATTTGATGAACGGCTCATCCTTGATCTTCACGAGAATTTTGTAAATTGGCTCTTTGAAGACGGTGTTGACTACCTGGAACGATTTTGTTACGTCAGGGTTCCCTCCGTTTTTGGAGCCATTCTTGCCCCCACTCTTTCCTCCTTTCTTATGGTTCTCAACTTTCTCACTTCCCTTGGTAGTGAGCTTGGCTCGACCGTTTTCTCCTACATTAAGGCGGGTGACATCTTCCACCTTTGTGTATTTCTCAATCCGGGCCATCAGGTCGTCAATGGTCATAGCTTCATTCTTTGTCAAGGACTAGTAAAGGAGGGAAGAGCTAGGTAGCCCAATTTTGAAGGAAGCCACTGCCACCTCTTCCGCGCAGTCCTCGATCTCGTTGAATAACTCCCAGTACCTCTTCGCATAGTCTCGGAGTGTTTCTTGAGGCGTTTTCTTCATTGTTAATAAAGCATCCATCCTTTTGGGATGGGAACTGCTGGTGATGAACCGGGTCGTAAAGAGCTCGGCCAGGGATTTGAAATTTCTGATGGATCGGTGAGGGAGTTTTTCGAACCATTTTTGGGCCACGTCATGGAGGCTCGAGGGGAAAATACGGCACATCAGTGCATCCTGGTGATTCCAGAGGGTCATGGCCTGCCGGTACTGCCTGACATGATCAATGGGATTAGTCTTCCCGTCGTAAATCTTGAACCTTGGAATGGCAAATTTCTTGGGAGACTCTTCCTCTTCAATTTCCCTCGTGAAGGGTGACTTCATCTGGGTCTTGATGGCTCTCCTGGCGAGTTCTCTGGTCGACCTGGTGCCTCGATGAGCTGGATGTTGGTCCATTTCTCTACGGACCAGGTACCGTATATTTTCGTTGCTGCGAGCAGGGCTCTGGTAGCGGCGAGCTCTTCTTAGTTGTTCGCGGAGGTCGTCCTCTGAGTTTCCACCTTCGACCCCTTGATATTCCCGCCTAGGGCTCCTTCCTCGGCTGCGAGATTTGCTCTCCTGAGGGCTAGGAGTGCGATAGGGGTGTCTCCTGGTATCAGGACGTAGTTCCTTCTCCAGTCTTTCCAGTCTTCTTTTCAAATGAGCATTCTCAGCTTCGTATCTGCGAGAAGACTCCCTCTGCTGGTGGAGCCTTGCCTCGTATGCATCAATCAATCTGGATATATGCGTGGACCTTGCTGGTCCTTGACTTTCTTCTGAGGCTGGCCATTCCAAGCGAGCCCCACGATCTGAACGTCTAACTTCAGACTTAATCCTGCGAGGAGCAGGCGGTTCTTGAATATCTCCTGCTTGAGGAGCGTTGCTGCTGTGATCCGACATCTTAGATTCTTTTCTTGGCGTGGGCTCTTCTCAGGGAAAGATGAACGTTTCCCACAGACGGCGCCAATTGTGGAGACAATGATTGTGCAACACAAATAAATATGAGAGAAGTAATGCCCAAGAAAGAACAAAGAAAATAAAACGCCAATCACACAACAACGGATGTACGTGGTTCAGCAAAGATGTGCCTACGTCCACGGTGGTGCAGTAAGTATTATTTCTCAATATTCTGGAGAATGAGTACATAGAATAAAACTTGTCATTTGCCCCGGACCTAGGGTTTAATTTATATATGTGCATGTTAGTTAGTGGAGATGATGGGTTCCTCCATATTAGCCATCTTCCCTATAACTTCCCTTCATGGGATCGTGCTCCCCTATAACTTCCCTTCATGGGATCGTGGGGAAATTGGATCAATACAAAAGATGAGGGGCCTGGACTTTGGGCCGCTAGGGCTGGGCTACTCGTCCAGGCCTATAGCACTAAATTCCGTGTACCCACATTAACAATAACATAATATTCAGTAATATGAATCAGTGGCCCGTGGTTGACACGAGACTCGTCAAAATATGAATATTACTAATAACACAAGTCTAATATGCTACCATATGAAATATGTTGACTCGTGTTTAGCATTTAAATGCACATAAAACAAGAATATCAGTCTAAAAAATATAATCATATATTCAATATTCACGAAATGATCATGACATGTGTTTGGTATTTAATCCAACACAAACATAAAATCATGAATAAACAAAACAATTCCCATAGTGAAAAAACGCACCTGATATTTGACAAAATCGTAACTTTTGCCAAAAAAATTAAAACAAAAATTGAGTTAACAATATAAGGATGTAGATAATTACTCCAAAATCTCAAAATAAATTTGACAGAATTCAAAAATTAATTTTATGGAATGAGATAGTTTTGTAAACATTATTTACGTAAAAATCAATGCCCTAAAAAATATTAAACTCAAAACTTAATGTATAATTAAGGAAATGCATACAAAACAATCTAAATATTTAGAAATATAAATTAAGACACTATAATATCTTCCCCATCTAACCTCATATTAATATTAGTGTCGAAACACCAATTCATAATTACATTAGAATATTTGGAGTACCAAATATAGATTATGCATAATAATCTAATTTACCAAAATGTTCTTGTAAAACACATAAACATACATCTAATATTCAAATTTTCATATTGAACCTTTTGGTCAATACAAATAATACATAACATGAATATTGGAACAACCATTTAATAAAAAATATATGTAGTGATTTATACCATAAAATATGGAAAAATAATTTATTTTTCTAAAAATGAATAATTTTGAGTTATCGTTACAGTAATATAAACAATATCTTCAAGACCACTCTCCAATTTGTGGAATCACAAAATCAATTTTTAAACGAGAGTTATTAGCATTGATATTATTATCAAAAATGGCAAAAACACATTTTAGGGATCTAAAGGACTTCAAAATGTAAAACTGGGGTGGAGCCCATTGTATACAATTGGTTTTATTTATTTCGTCGTTTTCAGTCGACCATATGAGTTTCTAAAAATTCCGATCAAATTTTGACTTTTCATTCCGACTAGTGAGTATAGGCGACAGAAAAAAAAAGGTCACAAAAAATCCCAGGTACACTCAAAAATTGATTTAATATAGACTCCATTATAGGCAAACACCAATAAGAAAAATCATGAGATATTAATCTTTAGCTCTGATACCACATGTAAAACCAAAAACCCCTTAATATTAATCATTAATACATTAATGATTAAATTTTTACATACAAATGTTCTTAACAAAAGGATCTTGGATCTTCCGAATAATTAGATATAATTAATTATGTGGAACATGAAATGATACTAAAATATCATATCTCCATAATGTCACAATTAGATAGATTGATGGAGCAGTCAATTTTAACGATGTCCAATCGTCCTGAATTTCGAAACATGCCTTCATCTTTTATATGGCAAAAATATTTTCCAATTTCAACATATTCCAACGGTTAGATATCCCTATATAGCCAAAATATTATTTCGAAATTTACTCTCCTCGAGAATTTAGATTTCTCTCCCTTTTCTTTATATTGTCCTCTTAGAGTGCGTGAATGATGGAAATCGATCACATATTTATAGGCAGGAACATGACCAAAATTTTCAACAGTCACTTAATATCAACCGTCCATCATGGTATATACCCAAGAGTCCTTTTGACTTTTGATATTTAGAGTATTCTTTTATTAATCAAAGGGACCCTTAGTATTAATATAACTATGGAAAACGTAATAGAGAATTAATTAATTCTAACAACTCATTCTACTATCTTATTATTCTTTTGATTATGTCGATACTATTACACGTAACCAACAAATTAACGAGCGGAATTTTATTAGATGAAAACCTTGTCTCTTAACTAGAAAATCTATGCGCAAACTTATGCTGAGGATAATCTCGTCTCTTTCTCCCTCTCTCTGTATATGCTGACTGTGTGGGACGTGTCCGAGATCGGTATAAACGCCACTTGTGGCTTGGATCTTTTTCTGACTCAGCTTCATATGATTTGAGTAGATGCTTCTTCTTATAAAATGTGTCCATTAGTGAATGATCTCATTCAAGTGGATCATTATTGGTTGTATTTAAATGATCCAACGAAAACAACTGTCTTGCCGTCTTCACTCCCTTGGTTAATTAACACCGAAAGTGGAATCCTTTTGATGCTTTGAAATTGTATAATCCGTAAAAGAATTGTTTAGGAGGGTGATGCAACTATAACACACTATTTCAGAGTTAAATTTATAAGTGCACTTTTTCATTCATTGATGGAAAAAGTGAATGATGAAAAGGAAAGCAAGTTTGGACTCTCTGATTGGGATGGATCCATGATTTAAAAACTAAATATTAAAAAAAAAACATGGTATGGTTTATCAGTCAATATTTATGGATAAGATCCCACGAATGTATTTTGGTTTAACCGTTGCTATCTTCTACATATGACTCAGACAAAGAAGAATGTCGTATTAAAGGTAAGTGGATCAGTTGATGTGTGTATTAAAGAAAAGTAGTTGATGTTATATAGTAGTGTGGGGGAAGGTGGCAGACGAGTTCTCTCTACCATCATAATGCTCTTTCTTTTGAGAAGAAAATAATACTATAACATTTGTTACTGAAATTAGTGGGGAACTAGATTTAACTTCATGTTGACTAAAGCATAAAGTATGTTAGTATTTTTAGGGACAAGTATGAGACTACAATTTTGATGTTGCATTTCTATTATTCAAATATACATTTAAAAGATATTATATTTCCATTCATGAGATAAAAATATGGCCTTGCAAGTAGTGCATTGTGTATAGCAAAATGTCACATATATATATATATATACTAGCGTATGCCCGTGCCTGAAGGCACGATGAAAATTTTTCAAAGTACGTAATTGTAAAACTGTAAAAAAATTTCAAGGTACGTAATCGCGAAACGACAAAAATTCTATTCCCCAACAAAACAGTGTTGTTGATAGGACCAAGTTAACTGGCAAGTGAACTATCATGGCCCCATCACCATTTCTCATTGGTTGCACACCGCGAACGTAGTGGATTCAATTGATTCCTATATTAAAAACTTCACAAAATGAATATTCTTTCAATGTAACAGAGGGGCGTAGCAACACTGCAACTTGAATGTGATTAGACTTTGCCAAGTCCACAACTATTTTGGCAACCCAACGATCGACCCGATTTAATTTCAATACAAATAAGTAAGATTTAAAAAAAATGGACAAAGTTCCCTTTATTTATAGGACTATCCACCTATTTAAGATTTAAAAAAATATGTCAAGAACAAAATAAATATATCGTGCCTAAAGGCACGACGATATTCGATAAAGGTAACACAATCACAATAAAATAACAATCGACACAATAAAATTTCAATACCAGTAAGTTAAATTAAAAAAAAGGACAAAATTTCCCTTATTTATAGGATTATCCAGTTGTTTAAGGTATAAAAAACATGTTACAACCAAATAAAAATAAATAATCCTTGCTTTAATCACAACAAAATAACAATTGACCGGATTTAATTTCAATACAACTTGGTTTAGTTGTTTTCGAATATCCTAAATTCATGTGCATTTAGTCTCTGCGCAAATCACAAATATAAAATCGGATAATTAAACGAAACAGCATTTCACAGCCAGTATGTATGTACGGTCCTTGGAAATTCTTCAACTTAGAAAGCATGGAAGTCAGTGAAGAAATATTAGTAATCAAGATGATCATTTGTTCAGAAGTGCAGATCTGGGCATTAGACTCAGTGCCCTCATCAAGTATAGCTTGGTTGCTGGTCTCCAACCTCTCCCTAAAATGAATATGAGGAGAATGTGCCCAATTTTTCGCAGCAGTCCTAAATGCTTCCCTATGGCTGATATCTGGATTATTGGCATTGGTTCTCTTAATATCCTCTTTTATGAACTGGTTATATGCAGAAGGTACTCGCTGCCTCTTTTCGGGAGGTCGATTCACAATCCTTTCTTGAGTGGAATTCATGCTTGGGGGTCACATTGCCAGATTATAGTTGTTAAATTTGGAAGAGGAACCATCAAGGTCTATCTTGTACTCCAGAGAGGTGGTTAGGAGCCTGAGCATCTTGGATGGAAGTTAGTGAATGAAATGGAGCTGCCATTTTCTTAGCAGCAACGAACTTCGAAAGCTCCGATTTCACATAACTCATTCAATTCTATATGTTTCGCTGTAAAAAATATATAATATTTTTACAACAAACGATAATGCACTAATATTAACATCAACGAACACTATTATGTAAATAACATAGAGCATAAATGAATTGTAATGACTGAAATCGTAGACATGACACAAAAATAAGATAACTAAACAACCATTGAAATGAAAATTATAACCTTCCAATTATAGAATGGTGACATCAATGCACTCGTGTGACTTCCATCATTGCTAAGAATATTGTCTTCCAACATGAGAAAAAGATCATAGTAAATCAATCATCTTCTAAAGGCTACTACAATTCAAATGTAAAACCAAGTGTTTGTTTTCCCTTTTTTTCGACACTCGAAAAATACAATTGCACACAACTCATCTAAGCGCGAATCATTATGGCTGCCCGTTGTTGTCGATCAAGTGGTGGAATGTTTGGGGAGGATGTCATTCAACAACACATTCAAAGAAAAGAGAAAATTGTAAAAGATAATATTAGATATGCACATTAAAGACAAAAGCATATGAATGTGAATGCTTAATGACAAAAGCATACCTAGTCAAAAGCATATGAATGCTTAACGAAAATATCAACAATCACATTCACTTCTCTTGAGATACTTTTATACTATGAACACAAATTGGGTATGGAAAAAGCAGCAATGCAATTCTAATTAGATCAATGACTAAACTTCCCACTAATGTTGATAACAGTGGTAAAACTTCCCCCTCATGTTGATAATAGTGGTAAAACTTGCAAACTTCCCACTCATGTTATTATCACATATGCCTCCTTGGATCAGCCAATTTCGATCCATCAACAATCTACGCAGGAGTCACTGACATCAACAAATCCCACATATTAAGGGCCACAACAAATGGTCTTCAGCACTATTTAGGATTAAATAACTTATCTCTTACTTATGTATTGCAACAACTGATTAGATTACTTATGTAGACACACATTTGCTTATTGTAACAGTAACAATATACACACAGCTGCAATAGCTTTGGACCGCTTAGTGTGTGCTCACTTAGACACATAATTGCTTCTTGTCCATAGTCTTCCTCCAATCTTGGAACCCTTACATAATCAAGATTGCACAGATGAGCAAGGCCTGGTGCTGAGGATACATAAGGGTCAAGAGTCCGCAACTGACTATAAGTAACAACTAAAATTATAAACTCCACATCAGAAAATAAACACTCTCAAATGAGGTAACTTAGGAAAATGAATCACATATAAAGAAAAATCGAAACGATACAAAATAAGAAATTGAGTATACAAAACAAATAAAGAAAGTAAATAAATTGTGCATGCTTTTCACTCGGTTTCATCAATAGGGTATACCAATTTCATAATAGGAAGAAAAACAGTAGTATGAACTATAATAAGTCTAATGAGGTAACTTCATTCATATATATTAGTCCCAAGTTAATAAGTCTATTGAGGTAACCTCATAAAACTGAGGTGGAGTCATGTAATTGGTTTGTACATGATCATATTAGAAATTTGTTACGCATGTAAGTCTTAGTTACAGAGCTGAATAACATTGTGCTGAAAATTTGTTGAAGCGAATTGTACACTTACACAAACACTCAATATGTGTTTAAGCGAATTGTACACTTACCCAAACACACAATAACATGTTGTAGCGTAACCTTCGACTCCGTATGTTTCCATATGTGGTATACAAAGCTAATGAATAAAATAGCAGATGCATAGGTGAGCCGAAGTCTGAACTGGACAATCTAAAATGATGCCAAAATCAAACTAAGTCAATAAAGGATATAGTTTTGAATCTTTTGGTATATAAACACCATATTGATCCAGAAACACCATATTGATCACCTAACAATGATCAATATGGGTTGAATGACATCCCTTCTTCGCCAAGTGATCTGAAACCAAAAAAAGTAGCAAGCAAATAACTAAAAGTTAAAAAATGAAGAGCGTGAAATATCTTGTTACATCAAGCCATCATGTGAGAACTCGTACACCCTTACTAAAGATACTACCTGTAAAAACAAAGATGCTACCTATATACTACCTTTAAACAAAAAATCAAAAATGAGTATTGTGTTGCATTAATAAAGATATGTTGTTATTATGTGTGTATAATTTACAACATCAAAACACATAACCCATTAGACATATTTACATGAATGAACCATGATTATCTATTAATGGTAAATTTTTTCTTATACAATAAACCATAGGTACCCGTGAGGAGGTGTATAGACTCGAAGAAAAACAAACCAAGAATGGAACCCAATCTTTGTTGTCCTACAAATATTTTTCTTCCAAGTAACTCCAAACTTCACTGGATGTAGTTAAAGCCAACTACATAACTTAAGATTTTGATAATACAACTTCTTAATACAACTTAGTCACTTCGACTCCTGTCACTGTGAGCAGCAGCAGCTAGATCAGATCAGCAACTACAACTTGCTCCAGCATTTCTTAGTCACTTCGACTCCAATTTGGCACTTATCAATTTGGGAAATGTCATAATAATGTAATAAAACTTCCAAGAAAAATGAACCATTATTAATAAAAGTTTCCACTTGAAAAAATTTTAGCAATTCAGTTACACAGTTGATGTAAATTTAAGCAATTTTTTAGATTGTATACGACACAAAATTTTGAAATCTGGGAATGGCATTTCCATTTCATCCTAATATAAAAGTTAGACATGTCATATCATAAAAATTTTAGTTTCATTCAACTGAGTTAAATGGAAAAGGAACTTAAAAAGTACAGAATCTCACCTTTGAAGGATGACCCACTAGGAAAATAATAGTAATCTAGATAGCGTGTTGCAATCGAGTAGTGTTTATGGACAGAGTAATATTGTAGGTGTTGGAAAGAGAAGTTCAAACAGTGTTGTAGGTGTTACTTACAATGGACAGAGCAATGTTTATCAATTAAATGCACAGGTGTATGAAGGCATGCACCGGTGAATACATAATAAAAGGAATAAAAGAGGGAAATGCACAAAAAAATGCAACAAAACTCTGGTTCTCTGAACGAATTACTCAATATTGACAAAAAAGAATACAAATTTACTTGTGAGTTAAAGAGAATGAATATCTATAAGGTTTTCAAGTATTATGAACATCTAAGTGAAAGTTTTGTCCACCTCGAGTGAAAGTTTTCAAGTATTATGAATATATAGGTTGTGTTCTTCTTCGGGTTCTGGTAATAGAATTTGGCCTAATTATTTAGAACAGTTAAGGTAAGAAAAATGATTCTTGTGAGAACATTAAGAAATAAAGAATTGAGTTCAGAAATTTACATGTCCCATCCACATTGTATCCACATCGCAGTAGAAGCTAGACTGTTTGATCGATAGGCAATTTATGCTCTGAAACAAAAGTAAAATATTAAACTACCAACAATGTCAATTGTTCATGAACTTTTAATTCTTATTAATATAAAAAAAATTCTAATAAGGTCAGTTGTTGTATGCCAGTTAACGATGTCAACTGTTCGTGACAAATAATGGTTTTTAACTAAGACGAATGGTTTATGCCAGTTAAAAAGTTATAGCAGGTAAAACCGTTAGAAAATAAGTTTTTCAATGTAGTGTAGTGTTGCCTCAATCTCTTGGAGCATTTTTCAGTTCTCGTGATTGTGGTGCTCCCAGAAAATTAGTTTCGAAGTATATACATATGTATGTACATTTTGGGTTAGAGGAGAATTACTAACATAAAGAATATCAACAGTTCATGTTGCCCGTGAGCTCAATAAACACAAAACACATGTATGAACAACACAAAACACATATATGAAGGCCTCGAATGCTCGTGAGTAAATCCATGACAGAAGGTATTGAGCATGTGTTAAGAGAACCACAAATATGAGGATATGTTATATACCACATCTAATGTTGTATATTATATAGATGTATAACCGCAACTGCTGTTATACATTTATTGATAAGATTATCGGGTACTTCCATGAGTCAATTAACTAATTTGCGTAAGAATCTTGATACCCCTGTTATTGTCGACCAAATAAAATTTATTGGAGTTATAAAAATGAATAACAAAACAAATATGAAGCTAGAAACCAGAAATCATAAATAGGCCCAACACTTCATTTATAAATGTAATGAAAAAAAATTTGTAATAGGAAAAGTACCAAAATGGTACCTAAAGCGAACTCCACTGTGAATCTACACACTGGCAGGTACCTACTGTGAATATGCACAGTGGTAGGTACCTCCTACTGTTACTTACATCCGCCGCCGAAAAAATTCAAGCGACCCAGAAAGTTGAAACATCTTTAATGAAATCAAAAAAATAATGCCGAAATATTCTTCAAGTTGAAACTATAAGGTCTATCTGTAGTACAAACAACCATGAGAGGATGTTTCACTAGAAATGTATAACACCGCTCGGGAAGTTGTTGAGTATGTGATGTAGTTGATTATCTCAAATCCCAGTACGTACTAAAGCATACACCACTCGACAATCAAGAATGTGGAAACCTATTACAATATCAAATTCAAACTCAGTTAATTGACTAAAATCAGAGCTCCAATATAAAATTCAGTTATAATATGTTAAAATGCTAACATAGAAATAAATTGGTGATAGTTTAGAATCACATTGAAAGAAACATCGATTACAAAAACTCTTAAAAATCAAAGTACCTTTCATAGTATTGAAAATTAAAGTCGTATATATAGCTAAGATCATTAACTAATCAATATTTTTTTTCAACCAATTGTTCCGAAATTATACAACTTTCCTAAGCCATGAAAGTGAATTGAAAGTAATCCTTCATAAATCAAAACTAAAAAGAAATTCAACTTTGATTCCAAAAAAACATATAAGTGCCCAAATCGATACCTATTCTTAACCTTGGTGATATGCCAAAGCAAAGCTCAACCAACTAAAGTGTGGTGGTTCACACTTCTCAAACAAATGATAATTGCCCACAAAACAAACATGATGAAAACCCAAGTAAAAACCATTCTATTAGTCTAGTAATGGCATTGCTTTGATTAAAAACATAACTTATATGATATAGTCTAACTTCTAAATTTACATAACATAAACTATTTTTAAAATATAGAGTTATTGAAAATACCTTTGATTAAAGTCTTAAAAAAAATACATATAAATGGAGATCCCAAATTTAGTATAAATATTTCCATGTAAAGTTATTCATTTAAAAAAAGTACCTTTTACAAATCTGGTATAGGAGTTGTCTTGTTGACTC